>OY740810.1:9182108-9782108 GCA_963514005.1 Raja brachyura
CTCTGACTGAAAACTTAATGTAGAAACTGTCCCCCCCCCCCCCCCCCCCCCCCCCCCCCAGGGCAGGCAGTGTGCTAATATATCTACACTCCAACTGATATTCCTTATCTTGCTGAGCACAACTACATCAATTCTTGGTAAAACTGCGAACATATTCCCCTTGTTTAAGTTTAGGCTTATTATTGTCACCTGCACTGGGGCACATGGAAAGTTTTGTTTTTGCATGCTATCCAAACAGATCAGATAATACTCTACATAAATATAATCAAGTCAAACTCCAGTTCAATAGGTAGAGCAAAGGGAAAAATACAGAGTGCAGAATATAGTTCCCAGCATTGTCATGCATCAGGTCCATTGACAAAGTCCAATGGGACTGATGGGATCGTGAATCGGACAGTACCTTAGCTTATGGAAGGTCGTTCAGAACCCTGATGATAGAGGGGACGAAACTGATTAGTTGAAAGCCTCTATAACACCCCACTCCCTCAACCTATCCAACCCACCGCCCTTTTCCAACAATAACAACCTGCATTTATTAAATAAAACCCATTCACAAATAAATTAATTCCAGGCCACTTACGTGAACAAAACATGAACACACAGGTAAAAGGAGGTAACATTAAAATATTCTGCACTAATTGTTTATCTACACTTTGGGGCATTTATCGTTTGGGTAGCAATATTTCTAATTGGTGGGCATCGTTTGAATGTTCTTAATTGAGGTTTAACTCTTTCACATTGGCCGCGGCTCACGATGGCAACGGGCTGCCGTGAACAACGCTACCGTGAAGGAGATAGCTCTGAATGTTCAAAGGTCATTGTCACACAGAGAGTATCACTGTCCCTCTCAAACAAAGCCACGTTTGAAGCACGGTATTTGATGCTGGAATCCACGGCAACGTGCCCTCGATTCTAAATTGCAAACATTGCCAGGAATTCCCCCACAGTTTATATATCCCCGCTGGCGCTAATATCGTGGACGTTTTATTAAAGCTGAGATCTTCCCAACGCAACCCGCAGTCCCACAGGAACACAAAGGGCAGTTTGTTTCATCAGCTAAAACTTCTCAAGAAAGCAAACGCGCAAGAAATATCTCGTTGGCCGCTCGTTTTGACCGGTTGGTAGTGCATGTTGATAAATAGTATCCCAATCACCACAGCCAACTCCTCAAATCCCCGTTTGTATAAAGACCCTGGGCTAAGGGGACGATGCGGGGAACTGATTCATTCGGTAAGCCGGTGGAATTTGATTCAAATGCCTTTTAAAAAAAAAACCTTGGTTCAAATACATTTAAAATGTTGTATTTTAAAACATTTAAATTAATCATATCCACCCTGAGTGTATATGATTATTCATCGGGACAGATTGTCAATTCACATTGGATCACAAACACACAAGCAGCCCGTGCCCAGGGTCCCTACACTGGGACTAGAACGCGGTGCAAGAATTAATTATTTTTATACGCATTTATTATATTTTAAAATACGGTTAAAAAATGGATGGTGTCTTGATATGGTTTGTGCCGAACTAAATTATCGCCTCGTTATTACCATATCAGCGAAACTTTCTTCTTGGAAGGAAACTGACAGGTGAATATGAATATATTTGCAGCCACCTCGTTTGAGGATAAATTGGTGACTCGCTGCTTCCAGTTTCACACACAGATCCCCTTTGCACGCCTACACCTCATCCTCACGCGTGCACGCCGTCGTTCCTGGCACTTATCCCTGACCCCCTTCCTCACACGTACAGCTCGAAACTGCACAGGTTACGGCTGGATCGCCGCTGTTTGCACCCTCGC
This sequence comes from Raja brachyura, assembly GCA_963514005.1. The sequence goes on from OY740810.1 coordinate 9,183,910, forward strand.
CGTGGTACACACATGGTCGACAGCTACTACACGCTGAAAGAAACACCGCCATGGTCCACTAGCGACTCACATGTACTCTGATCTGACAGCGCTTAATATCCCCACTCACGTGCACACACACACACACACACACACTGAAGATCCACCCTCACTTCCCCCCAGTAATTGAATGGCTTTTCTCTCTATATATAGAATCATACGATCATAGAAAATAGGTGCAGGAGTAGGCCATTCGGCCCTTCGAGCCTGCACCGCCATTCAATATGATCATGGCTGATCATCCAACTCAGTATCCTGTACCTGCCTTCTCTCCATGCCCCCTGATCCCTTTAGCCACAAGGGCCACATCTAACTCCCTCTTAAATATAGCCAACGAACTGGCCTCAACTACCTTCTGTGGCAGAGAATTCCACAGATTCACCACTCTCTGTCTGAAAAATGATCTTCTCATCTCGGTCCTAAAAGACTTCCCCCTTATCCTTAAACTGTGACCCCTTGTGCTGGAGTTCCCCAACATCGGGAACAATCTTCCTGCATCGAGCCTGTCCAACCCCTTAAGAATTTTGTAAGTCTCTATAAGATCCCCCCTCAATCTCCTAAATTCCAGCGAGTACAAGCCGAGTCTGTCCAGTCTTTCTTCATGTGGAAGTCCTGTCATCCCAGGAATCAGTCTGGTGAACCTTCTCTGTACTCCCTCTGTGGCAAAGATATATGATCAGATCGGCACTGAGAGCACCAGTCCCAGCACAATACCCACCCTCGTCCCCCTGTTTTATTCCTACCTTTGCAGGGCGCGATGAGTCTGTGTCTCTCTGGCAGTGTGAACAATTCAGACTCGACTCCCCGTTAATACATTGCACACGTTTTTCGGAAATGGCCAGCGCCAGCAGCGCGGGATGCAGGAGCATGTATCTATCTATCTATCTATCTATCTATCTATCTATCTATCTATCTATCTATCTATCTATCTATCTATCTATCTATCTATCTATCTATCTATCTATCTATCTATCTATCTATCTATCTATCTATCTATCTATCTATCTATCTATCTATCTATCTATCTATCTATCTATCTATCTATCTATCTATCTATCTATCTATCTATCTGTCTATCTATCTATCTATCTATCTATCTATCTATCTGCTCCGCGCGTCATCGACATCAAATTTACCTTGGGTGCGTGTTGGATGGGACTGTGCGGAGCGATGATTCCCGAGTCCGGCTGTGTCTCCTTTTACATTCTGGCTCGCTGTTTCAGCACCACATCACCGCGGACAGCTCCCGGGCTCAGCATATTCCACCAACCGCGAAGTATTTGCGTTATTTATTTATTTATTTACACAGATACAGAGGCAGTCACACCGTCACGGTCACGCACATACTCACACACACACACACACATGCAGAGTCACGCACGCACACTTAACCGGAGCGTTGCAATTAGTTAACCTGCCCTCTCTCTAAGCCTGCATGTAACAACCAAATGTAAATAGTAATGGACATTGCAATGATAACATTGCATCCATACAATGTGCTGAAATTCGCATTGTTGCCTCCTGAAGCTGAGGAACCAAAATCTCTCTCTTGGAATCATTCCCCCTTCGAACGACACCTCTCCCCCTCCCAAAATCACCATGGATGTCATTCCGTTTGACACGGATCCTCGCCATCGGTGGCTGGGCTTTATCCTGTGAGGATAAGATATTTGACTGAATTTCTTTCTCTTCCCCCTCCCCCTCTCACCCCGAATAACTCTCCCCCTCTCGCCTTCACACGGGGCTGCGGTGGACAAGGTGCCCATTCCGGAAAATAAAGGAAGAGACTGGCAGGGCCCAGAGAGAGAGAGAGAAGGGGGGTGGGGGGGGGGGGGGGGGGGGGGGCAGGTCGGACGAACCGCATTTCTTTTTTAAATTAATTCAATCTCCACCTCCAAATGGTCGGAAAATGCGCTTAAAAAAATAAATCAGCGTCGATCAGTTAGTGGTACATCTCATTCATCCGCGGCTCCTCGTTTTAAACTCAGAACACGCTTCCCATTCAACGTTTCAACTTCCCCAGCCTCTCCTCACCGAATGAATGACTTTTCCGCCCCTACAACATCCCTCCAAATGCATTATCATTTAACTCGCGTTACTCCCCAGACGGAATATTCTCCCCAAGGAGAAAATCCTGAATCGCCGAGCTCGGCCGCGCCAATCCTTCACCCCCCCCCCCCCCATATATATACATTATTAATATCTGTTTAGAAATGATAGCTTGTAATACTTCCACATCGCGTCAACTCTTGTCTCAGATTTCAATCCCTTCAAAAAACAAGGGTCCCTTTTAGTTTAAAATAAAACATGCATAGCTTAATTTAACACACCGAGATCCATTGCCTTAAACTATCGCTGGAAATGAATCTATCGCCTTTTTTTCATGACCCTCCTCTGATTACTTTCGTCAGTTCCAAATAGAATTACCTCTTGTGGGTCCAAGAGCGGCGCCAGAAGTGGAAGGGACGAGAGCGGAGTCTTGGACGCTTTGTTGAAAAACACTTGCACTGCAAGAGTTCTTCAAGCGATTCCGAAATTATATTTAGAACGGGTGGCTGGCTGCATGGGGTGTAATCTAATGGCTGGGTCCAAGTCATTTGACAAACCGCTACAAACATGCATCAGGGGGGTGGCGGGACTTTATTATCATTTCAAAACCAATTGATTCACACATTGTGTTGAAGCCGCTCTAAATGAAGGCAACAAAAATGCCTCGAGTTAATTGTGGGCGCTGCAAAGAAAATGCCTACGACCCAAAGTATAGAAGTTGGAAATGTGGTAAATGTGGATAGTTGACGAAGGTGAATTACTGGACATTTATTGGAAATATTGAATGGATTAATTAAACGTGACCAATAGCATTACACATCTAATGTCCCGATTTTAACAAATTTCCACACAAGTGGAAACAAGGAACTGCAGATACTGGCTTATATGAATAAGACACAAAGTGCTGGAGTAGCTCAGCGGGGGTCAGGTAGCATCTTCAGTTTCGTTTATTAATATTATGTGTACAGTGAACAGCTATTTGTCGCATGCCATCCACTCCAATCTCTGGAGAACATGGGTAGGTGACGTTTCGGGTCGGGACGCTTCATCGGACTTTACTGTTAGTACTTTAAAGATACTGCGCTGAAACAGGCCCTTCGGCCCATCGGGTCCGCGCCGACTAACCTCCGCACACTATGGACACTTTTTACAAGCAAAGCCAATTGGCTTAAAAACCTTCCGAGTGTGGGAGGAAATCGGAGCACCCGGAGAAACCCCCAGAAATGGCTCGAATATGCCAGAGATATTCAGCAGGTCAAGCATCAGCTGCGCAAAGAGTATCAGTGAGTTGAAATATCAACTCACCCGGTACACTACCTCCTCTCCTCACCTCAGAGGTTCCTCTCCTCGTTTCATCTCCCCAGAAGCTGCCTGACGGAGTAATTCCAGCACATTCCGTTTTTATTTCAGATTTTCAGCAACTATAGTTTGGTTTTGTTCTTCAAAGACCTTCCACGGCGTCCTTCCACGGCGTGTGAGACTTCAGACACACAGAAGTGGACCATTCTTAACTGCTTGCAAACATGGGGTGGCAAGTAGATAGTCGGTTCAAGAAATAAGCAAGAAAACACACAGTGCTGGAATAACTCAGTTGGTCAGGCAGTATTGTGTTCAGTTTTGGTCTCCTAATTTGAGGAAGGACATCCTTGTGATTGAGGTAGCGCAGCGTAGGTTCACGAGATTGATCCCTGGGATGGCGGGACTGTCATATGAGGAAAGATTGAAAAGACTAGGCTTGTATTCACTGGAGTTTAGAAGGATGAGGGGGGGGGGGGGGGTCTTATAGAAACATATAAAATTATAAAAGGACTGGACAAGCTAGATGCAGGAAAAATGTTCCCAACGTTGGGCGAGTCCAGAACCAGGGAGGTCATTTAAGACTGGCGTGAGAAAAAACTTTTTTACCCAGAGAGTTGTGAATTTGTGGAATTCCCTGCCACAGAGGGCAGTGGAGGCCAAATCACTGGATGGGTTTAAGCGAGAGTTAGATAGAGCTCTAGGGGCTGGTGGAGTCAAGGGATATGGGGAGAAGGCAGGAACGGGTTATTGATAGCGGACGATCAGCCATGATCACAATGAATGGCGGTGCTGGCTCTGTGGAAGGTTTCTGCAGACTCAAGCATAATCCATGTCTACCTTACCAGCAGAGTCCAGTTGCAACAAATATATATATATATATATGTATATACTTAATTGCATATTTTCATATATATATATATACATTTGTTGCAACTGGACTATAATTCCCCTATTATATATGTATATATAATATGCTGTGGGATAGTCCGTAAATGTAATAAGAATACAGAGCTGTATTTTTTCAAGGTATGTGTTAAATATTAATTTTGTCTGCTCGATCACTACATTTTTAAAATCCAACTTTTCATTACTTGCTTCAAGGTTATTTTTTCACCTCCTTCCCATCAGTTCTCCACTGCACTCTAGCAGGTGATGTTGGCAAGGAACAATTTATTGGCCAGTACTCAAAAATGCAACATGAAGTTGCTGAAAATGTGAAATAAAGACAGGAAATGTGGGAGAGAATCGGCCACAAGTGACAGCAACAGAGGAGGGAGAAACAGATCAAATATCTCAGGTCAGTGATCTTACATCGATTTATCATTCTTAGATGTCTTGAAAATGTGATGGTGGATGCACACATTGGAGTGCTGTGGGCCCAGTGTGTTTGGTAATTGTATAGCTGAGCATGGTGTCAAGGTTGGAATTGGGACAGGAGGAAGGGGAGTTGGGAGGAGGGGGGGGGGGGGGGGGGGTTATTGCTTCTTAAATTCAGATGCAAGCACAAAATTCTTGTCTTACATTGCTAAGGCATATGCTTAGCCTATGGCATGGAAGCAGACCCTTCGGCATGACAACCATCCATCACCCGTTCACACTAGTTGTTTGTCATCCCACTTTCTCATCCACTCCCTGCAGAGGCCAATCAACCTATAAATGCACACGTCTTTGGGATCTGAGAGGAAACTGGAGGGAACCCACATGGTCACAGGGAGAACGTACAAACGTTACGCAGACAGCACCCATAGTGAGGATCCAACCTCTGGCGGTGCGGAGCAGTAGTTCTACCTGCTGCTCCACTGTGCCGCCCAATATACGGAACATAATGCCACTGCTCAATCATTCCTTGTAAGTGAGAAATCAATGCAAGTGTTACCTTCAAGGAGAGGACTGGCGATGCTACTAGCAACTTTTGTGGTTGCTGTTAGGCTGTCTAGACTGGCAGATGGCAGCTACTCACTTGGTTATCTCTCCACCTTGGTTACCTCAGCAGCAAAGGAGAAGCAGCAAGAAATAACATTCTTCTGGTTGGTTGATAGTGATTTGGCTGCTTTATATGAAGTGTGACATCTGGTGTGTGTGTGTGTGTGTGCGCAAGACTTGGAGTGTGACAGAAATGCTCAAAACCTTTGTATAAATAGCTGTACTCCCACTCTCATTTCATTGGCTTGAATGAAGTCACAGCACCTTTTGAGTTTGTAAGACATTGGGGAAATGATCAAGGCATGATAAAATTGATAAATATTAATCCCTAATTATAATTAGGGGTAAACAGCAGAAATGCTTCGAAGTGTACAATTAATAGACATAGAAAGGATCAGAAAGATCATATAAGACCAGGGGTGGGACACGGCTCATGTCGAGCATCTATGTTGCTGGACCCAGCAGGACACAAAGTGCTGGAGTAACTTTGGAGTAGGTCAGGCAGCATCACTGGAGAACATAGATGTTTCGGGTCGAGACATATCTTCAAACTCTGGATTCAGTGACAGGGTAACTCATTCATTCGTCATTGTTGAAAACGTTAGCGACACAGTGGTGATGGTTTCCTACTGGAACCGTGACGGACTTCCGCCGCTGGAAGTGTAGGATTTTGGCACGTGTGTGCTTTATCATCATTCCTTACAATGCTACGTACGACAGTGATCGCAACTTCTACTGAAGTGTGGAATGGCCGTCGGCTCGCTAGAAGCTCATCCACCCTTTGACAGGTCTTGCTTTTGGTCCTGCTGGGGGTCCACAGACGCCTCCTCGCCTGGCAAACCAGGTGGGGGAGACGGTTTAGTCACCGACTATCCGACCATGGAGCAGGTAGCATGGGATTACATGGGACCCGTGGTGGCGGCGGTGGTGGTGGTGGTGGGGGAGGGGGGGTGGGGGGAGTGGGGTAACTCCCCCGACCTGACCTGATAAGTCAGATAAGGAAAGTTTAATTTAACTTTTCTTGATTGTAGCGTAATTATGAAACATCAATAAGAATCATTAATAAAGAGCTGACATTTTCAGTAGATTTTGTAAACCGCTATAAGAATTAGATGATAAAATATAACATTTGTGAAATTCCATCCTTTCTGCCAAATAAATGAGATGACATCACCATTCCCCGCAAATGACAGAATGCCTGAAAAAACACGCAAAGTTTACAAACAGGAATCCAATTGTGTGGTTTTGAGAACATACACCATCAACACTTGAACCTGGCAGAGAGAAACATGGATAAGGCTGGATCAGGCAATGAGAACCAGTTGAACTGACTTTTGATTATCTCTGTCTATTTTCCCCAAAGAACTAACTTAATTTTCAAGGTTATATACATGCACAATGGGGTGCAATCCTGACATGGTGGCCCTAGTTATTTCTGATGCTTGAGCAAGACACAAAGTGCTGGAGGAACTCAGTGGGTCAGGCAGTAACTGGGGAGTGAATGGACTGGTGATATTTCCAGTCGGGACCCTTCTTTGGGATCTTCTTTGGATTCCAACCGAAAACGCTGTCCCTCTACTCCCTCCCCAGATGCTGCCTGGCCCATTGTGTTCCTCCAGCACTGTGTCTTGCTCAAAATTGCAGCATCTGCAATTCCTTGTGTCTCCTTTCTGGTTCCTCATTAGGTTATGGGTGTGGATTGGAGAAGGTCAGGGGCAAATGGGATTGTTTCTCAGAGGTTTTAACAACACAAATGTTATCCTTAAAGGCAACAAGGAATTTATGAGAATCTCAGGAGGAAATTTTCATCACTTCACGAACAAAGCAATTTGATTAAGGTCATTGGATTTGAATCAGGACATTAGGGAGGGGAGTAAGGACCTCTACATAAAACAATAATGATTAGAAAGACAAACATATGGCTTCTTTAACATTTTAGTCCTATTGATTCCAGATATTATATTGTGGATTAATTTCTATCAGAAACGAGCCATTCAAACTAATTTTATTTAGGATTATTTGAGATATGTGACTTTCAGTGCAGCAGTCTGAATTGGTTTAGATTGAACCCAAATCTCAGCGCTTAAAGGAGATCTCTGTGACCTGAGCTGACCCCCCAATGTACAGGGTTGCAAAGAACAAAACAGGTGGAACTGAAGGCCAGCAGATAGCATGGACAGATGGGCAGAAATCACTCAACTGGAAAAAGACTTAGACACTCTCTGCTCAGCTTCCTTGCTGCCCCGATGACCAGCAATGTGCATAAATACACCAGGATCACATACAGGAGGAACAACTTTTCTTTATGATAGATCATTCACATTACAAAGCAAGGAATTTCCTGGAAGTGCAACCTGTTACGATACAGATAATTATGGCAGCTAATGTAGGTCTAGGAAGATCCTACATAAAGCAAACTGGATAAATGTGGTGAAACCGTCTGAGATGTAACTGGTGCGAATGGGAGATTGAACAATTTTAAAAGGGGTGTTCACTGAATTCCTCCCGCACTTTGTGTTTTGCTCAAGATTCCAGCATCTGCAGACTCTTGTGTCCCAGTTCGCCCTGAACTGCCTGGGGGTATTAGCCAGCATCTTTAGCTTAAATCTCCAGAGTGGGTCTTGAATTCCAATCTAACTGCAAGTCAAGATATGACCCAATGATCCATGATATCAACTGCATGGCAGTAAGAACCAGGTTACCACCTGGTAAAATATCCCAGAGAGCATTGACACTTTTTGTTATAAATAGGCTATATCTCATCCCAGACGATGAGAATTTCTGATAAATGCTAAACAGTTCTACACAACCATCCTGTAATGTCATTTCATTAATTGAATATTTATTAGTGCTCAAAGATAAATAGCAGGTTATTGATTAGGTCCTGGGGAAAGGTCAGCAATCTGAAACACTCGCTAGTTTCCTCTTCACCGATGATCCCAGACGTGCATTTTCTGCTCTTATTACAGATTATCGATTTAAAGGGAATAGCATTTGCCTTCGGTGTTGCAAGAATTGTTTTTATTGGGGTGGGCCAGAAACAAAAAATAAATAAGGGTGGCACAGTAGCACAGCTGGAAGAGGTGCTGCCACACAGTGTCAGAGACCCGGGTTAGATCGGGTGTTGTCTGTGTGGAATTTGCACGTTCTCCATGCGACCGGGTACGTTTCCTCCTGGTGCTCTGGTTTCCTCCCATATATCAAAGAAGTGCAGGTTCGTAGGTTAATTGCCCTCTGTAAATTGTTCCTAGTGTGTTGGGTGTGGATGTGAAAGTGGGATAACATTGAATTAGTGTGAACGGATGTTTGCTGGTCGACGGACACTTGATGGGCCAAAGGACCTGTTTCCATGCTGTATCTCTCTAAATGGTGGAGTGAGAATGTTAGACTCATGCCGCTCAGAAATAGGCCATTTGTACGTAACTGCCCCATTTTTCAGCACCCAACCATTCCATACCATAGCACATCAAGAACTATCAACAAGTTAGGTCTTTATTCTTCGGAGCGCAGAAGGTTAAGGGGGCACTTGATTGAGGTCTTTAAAATGATGAAAGGGACAGACAGAGTTGACGTGGATAAGCTTTTCCCATTGAGGGTAGGAAAGATTCAAACAAGAGGGCATGACATGAGAATTAAGGGACAGAAGTTTAGGGGTAACATGAGGGGGAACTTCTTTGCTCAGAGAGTGGTGGCTGTGTGGAATAATCTTCCTGCAGAAGTGGTGGAGGCAGGATCGATTTTAACATTTAAAAGTAAAGTGGATAGGTACATGGACGGGAAGGGAATGGAGGGGTATGGTCTGAGTGCAGGTAGATGGGACTAGGGGAAAATAAATGGTCGGCACGGACTGGAAGGGCCGAGAAGGCCTGTTTCCGTGCTGTAATTGTTATATGGTTATAAGTGCTCATCTAAATACCAAGTGTAGTGAAAGTCCATCTCCACCAATCCTTCCAGTTTCAAACCACTGTCTAGATATAACTATTCTTTCTCAAATTTAGTTTTAGTTTTAGACTGGAAACAGAACGTGGAAACAGAACCTTGGGCTTAGCGAGTCCGCGCCGACCAGCAATCACCCGTACACTAGTTCTATTCTACACGTTAGGGACAATTTACAGAGGCCAATTAACCTGCAAACCTGAACGTCTTTGGAGGGTGGGAGGAAACTGGAGCTCCCGGAGAAAACCCATGCGGTCCCAGGCAGAACATTTTAACTCTGTAATCAGGATTGAACCCGGGTCTCTGATGCTGTAAACATAGAAACATAGAAAAATCGGTGGAGGAGTAGGCCATTCGGCCCTTCGAGCCAGCATCGCCATTCAAATGATCATGGCTGATCATCTAAAATCAGTATCCCATCCCTGCTTTTTCCCCATATCCTTCGATTCCTACAGCCACAAGAGCTAAATCTAACTCACTCTTGAAATGGCTGAGAGCTCTACAGTTGTAAAATAACATCACTATTTGCCTGATCTGTCACCCCTTATCAGCTGTCACCTTATGCGCTGCTGGCTTCAGAGAGGCTTGGACATGTGCACCTAGAATTGAAGAAGGGTCTCGACCAGAAACATCACCCATTCCTTCTCTCCAGAGATACTGCCTGTCCCGCTGAGTTACTCCAGCATTTTGTGTCTATGTTTGGTCTAAACCAGCAACTGCAGTTCCTTCCTACACCAAACTTTCTATTTCTGGTTAAGCGACACTAAAGTTGCATCTTAATATCTTCTCCTACTCGAGGAAGAGAAGATGACGGGACTGAAGAAGTCTATTGATGAATGGACCTGGTGACTTTTTTCTAAGCTTTTTAGAATGGACTCAAGACTTCCTAACCTGTCGCACATGGTCGGTGAAGGCCTCTGTTAGATAGATTCCAAGATGATAATCCACTAACAATAAACACCAGTGACAAAAAATCAAAACCTAAAGTTTGAAAATCTAAAATAAATCCAGCTAAAGCCGAAAAATCCCCAAATTATTATTTTTTTCACGTCTTTATACTTTTGCATTTACATCACCAATTCACGCTCACTAACCTGCCTTAGACATCGAACAGTGGAGCGCAGGAACAGGCCCTTCATCCCACAATGTCTATGCCAAACACAATGCCAATCTCTTACTGCATGCATTCCCTGCATATCCATGTACCTATCCAAAAGCTTCTTAAATGCCACTATTGTATCCAAAGATCCTATTGCAAGCAAGATAGCTCACTCGACGAAAAAGACGTAGTACGGTCATGGGCAGATTCATGGGTAATTTTCGGTCCCCATTTCCGTAACCGGCTTCCGTCTCCGCACCAAAGATCCCATAGGATACTAATGCAGAGACGGAAGCCGGTTACGGAAACATCCTTGTAAAAATAAGTGTTATTTGGGAAAAACCTTCTAATTTTCAGAATTATAATTTATTAACACAAACTGTTCCCCTGCAACGCTGATTACACTGAGAGTCGGGTCGGGTCGGTTTACTGAAATGGATGAAAAAAAGGCCCACGTTCCGCTCCGTTGCGTGCTACACGTCAGCCCATCGCATTTAGCAGGAGTGATCTATCTTGCTTGCTATAGGATCTTTGATTGCATCTGCCTCCACCGCCACCCCTAGCAGCGCATTCCAGACAACCACGACACTCTATGTGACAAAATATGCCCCTTAAACTTTGCCACCTTCAAGCGGATCTCAATGGTATCAATATCTTTACCCACCTTGTAAACTCGTTAAAAATGACATTAATTTCGAATGACATTGAGCCTTAATCCCCAGTCCTTAATTAAACACAGAGCACAAACTCCAGTTGAAATTGACACTAATACGATGCTGTCCATGTCCTTTGCATAAAGAAGGATGGTGCCAAAATTACCAGCTATTGCACTCTACGTGATCTAATTTATCAATATTAACTCTATCTAGGTCAAAGCATGTAGCCAATTTAATCATCACAACAAAGTCTTTGAACCTACAGCCTCTGTGCTGCTCATCAAAATATAGGCTCCCTCTCTTTCTCTGTTTCTCTCTCACCCACATACAAAGACAAGTTCTTACTTTTCCTCCCACTCTCCCACTCTCTCTCTCTCTTTCACACTCATTCTCACTGTTTCTCACACTCACACACGGTCACTCTCACACAGACGTACTCATCCAGCCTTTCTCTCACATTCTAATACTCTCCTTACCTCTGCCGTCTGAACCAGTTAAGATTCTCTCAACCTTTTTCAGAGTTAGTCCTCAAGTCACCTTCCATTATTTTGTATAGAGTCTCACACAGATAGCAAGATATTGCAAAGTGAACGTGGAAGGTTAATTTCCATGTTTGCAATCATGAGCGTCAAAGGTTGCGAGTGGAAATCTGACACCAGAGACTTGGACCCAAAATCTAGGTTAATACTCAAGTGCAGTACTGAGGGAAGCACTGCACTGTTGGAGATTTTGTCCTTGGATGTCATGTTAAATGTGTTTTGACCTGCCCTTTACGTGGTTGTAATACATCTTGGACCTACTTCAAAGTGGATTAATTTCTCATGTACTGACCAATATTTATAACTCAATCAACATCACAAAACAGGCGATGTAGTTATCGGTGCATTTCTGCTTGTGGAAACTTGCTATGTACACATCAGTTATGTTTTGCAAATCGCAATGGTGACAACACATCAAATATAATTAATCGGCTGTAAAAAAAGTTTTGGACATTCTGAATGGCAAAAAAAAAGAAAGCATTTTCTTTGCTACGAGTTGCAACAGCAATGTTGTACGCATTTGGAGTACTGCATGCAGTTCAGGTCGTCCCATTACAGGAAAGATGTGGAGGTTTTGGAGAGGGTGCAGAGGTTTACCAGAATGCTGCATGGATTAGAGGGTTTCAGCTACAAGGAGAAATTGGATAGACGTAGGATTGTTTTCTCTGGAACGCCGGAGGTTCAGGAAGAGACTTGATAGAAGTATATAAAATTATGGGAGGCATAGTTAGGGTAGAGAGAGTCATAACCTTTATCCCCAGGGTGGAAATGTCCAACACTAGAAGGCATAGCTAAAAGGTGAGAGGGAGAAAATTTAATGGAGATGTGCGGGCCCAATTTTTTTAAGAGTGGTGAGGGCCTGGAACATATTGCCAGGGGTGGTGGTGGAGGCTGGGACGATAGTGGTATTTGAGGCTTATAGACAATAGACAATAGGCGCAGGAGTAGGCCATTTGGCCCTTCGAGCCAGCACCACCATTCAATGTGATCATGGCTGATCATCCCCAATAAGTACCCCGTTCCTGCCTTCTCCCCATATCCCCTGACTCTGCTATTTTTAAGAGCCATATCTAGCTCTCTCTTGAAAGCATCCAGAGAACCCGCCTACACCGCCCTCTGAGGCAGAGAATTCCACAGACTCACCACTCTCTGTGAGAAAAAGTGTTTCCTCGGCTCCGTTCTAAATGGCTTACTCCTTATTCTTAAACTGAGGCCCCTGGTTCTGGACTCGCCCAACATCGGGAACATGTTTCCTGCCTCTAGCGTGTCCAAGCCCTTAACATTCTTATATGTTTCAATGAGATGCCACTTTTAGATGCCACTATCGTCTCTAAAAGCCTCTTAAATGGGAATAGAGGGATATTGTCCTGTGCCGAAGATGAGATCAGTTCAACAAGGCATCATGTTTGGCACAAACACTGTGGTCTACTGGGGCTGTTCCTGTGCTGTACTGTTCTGAGTACTATGCTCTATTTTTGCACTATGGTGATAATTGTTCAAATGCATTTACCAATTTATCACTTGACATAATCAGAAATAAACTACCGGTCCCTCAATCCTCGGAACAGTGTCGGCCAGGAGCGAACATCATTTAAAAAAATCTGATCAGTGTAGAAAGTCATTACCTCTACATTGCTCCAGGTTCTCTACCAACAGTGAGAGTGGTAGCATGGGGGTGGAGTTTCTGCATAAACAACTTGAGATGCGGGTTCACCATCTGGAGATTTGCATTCAAATTTCTCCACAGAAGCTGGGGAATTTAGGCAGTTAATTAAAAGGATAATATCAGCAATGGCCATAAAGCCCATCAGAGTTGCTAATGTGCCAAGGGAGACAAGCCGGCCATCCTTCCCTGGCGTGGCTCACAGCGGTGTAATTAACTTCTAAATGTCCTCTGAGGTGGCCTCGTCAGCCCCTTGGTTACCGCAAGGAACTATGTCTAGAAACAACAAGAATAAAATCAGGCAGATCACCCAACATTTAACTAAATAAAGAATCTGCATCTAGCCCGGTCAACTTTGACATTGTCACGATCTCACCATTAAAAACTTTGGATTGGTATCTAACTTGGTGGCCAGAACCACAGACTACTCTATACATCTATTATGTCAGTCATGCCAGAAGTTTAACCAGCCATCAGTTTGCCCACCTTCCCTTCAAGGTTTGTGTGAATAGTGTCCCCATGCCTCTCTGAGTGGAGTAATGTGAACAGTTTGGATCGCCCCTTTATAATAAGGAAGTGAAGTGAAGGCTTTGGAAAAGGTGCATAAGAGGTTTACCTGAAGGTTGCCTGGTTTTGAAGGTATTAGTGATAGGAAAGATTAGACTTGGAGTGTATTCTCTGGAACGTTCGAGGTTGAGGGTAGACCTGAGTGAGATATATAAAATTATGGGAAGCATAGAAATGGCAGATAGTCTGGGGAATTTTTTTCCCCAGGGTGGAAATGTCAAAAATTAGAGGGCATAGCCTTAAGATGAGAGGGCCAAAGTTTACAGGTGATGTGCGGGGCAAATCTTTCACACAGTGGTGGGGACCTGGAATGCGATGTCGGGAGGTAGATACGATCGTGGCATTGAAGAGGATACTATATAGGCACGTGGATATGCAGATGAAGAAACATGGACCAAATGCAAGCAGAGATGGGTTTAACTTGGCATCATGTTCTTATTGAGACTTGGCCTTACCATGTCCAATAAAGCTGTACCATGACTTACTGCTATGAAAGCAAGCATATCATATGCCTTCTTTACCACTCCGTCTACTTGTGTTGCCACTTTCAGGGAGTTATGGAATTGGACTCCAAACCAACTCTCTACATCAATGCTGTTATGGGTCATACGATTAATTGTATATTTTCCCCCTATATTTGACCTCCCAAAGTGCAGCACATACAAAACTTTTCTCTGCCCATATCTGTACCTGATCTATATCCCATTGTATACTTTGACAACCTTTCTCACAGTCCACAACCTCAGAAAATCTGGTGTCATCTGCAAACATACCAACCAACCCATCTATGTTTATGTCCAAGTGATATACTGTATATATATCACAAACAGCAGAGGTCCCAGCACAGATCTCCGTGGAACTGCACTAGTCATAGACCTCCAGTCTGAATATTGTCCTTCCACCATAATCCTGTCATAACCCTAACCCTAATTAGTAAGACAGTTCTGAATCCATACGGCCATTCAATGTTCATCTCCTGTATCTTAATCTTCTGGATCTGTTTACCACAGGGAACTTCATCAAGTGCCTGTGGACAGCATTCACCACTATACCCTCAGCACCTCCTTAAAAAAACTCTATCAAGTTAGTAAGACACAACCTGCTGTCTCCAAAGCTATGCCGACTCTCCCTAATTGACCCATTCTCTTCCAAATGGAAGTAAATCCTATCCCAAGGAATCCTCTAAAAAACGAATGGGAGTAAATCCTATACTGAATAATCCTCTCCAAGGGTGGAGATCTGAGGGGAGTAGATTTAGCCAGTTAGGCCTCTATGCAATTTTAGGCCCACAACAATAAAGTTGATTCTTAAATCCACTCTGAAATGGCTCAGCAAACTGGGATAATCATGGATGGACAATAAACACAGGGATTGTCAGTGATGCCATCTCCTGAAGAAGGGACCCGACCTGAAATATCACCCATCCTTTTTTTTTAAACAGAGATACTGCCTGACCCGCTGAGTTACTCCAGTACTTTGTGTCTATCTCCCAGCTCTAAGCATTGCCTCTCCATTTTCTCCTCAGATGCTGCCTGACCCACCGAGTTACTCTCGCATTTTGTGTTTGTTATCACAGACGCCAAGAGGAGTCTGTTAAAGGTCGTTGGTTAATGCTGGAAAACTGGCCATCCTTCTTACGACCTTTGGCAAAAAGGTAGGTGGATTTTTTTAGTAGAAATCATTTCACGCTTAATACAAGGATGCAGGCATTTATCTGTATTACAGTACAGAACATTGTTCCTCCACAGCAGGTTCGTTCAGTCGTAATTACATCTTCTGAATTCAACCACCCTCCCTGTGGTCAAGGCAGGTGTTGGTTTGACATTTACTTAGTGCAGCATCACTAAGCCTGTTAACTCAGCACAATAGGTAAGCTCATATCCCACCATTTCTGTGGCATCACGATGTGTGTGATTAAAAACAATCCATATTTATGAAGTGCATCATAAAGTATTATGGTGCTGAGGGGGAAAGACAATCACTTCCCTGGAGATTCCTACGTGTGACCTGGCGCAGAATGACTAACTCATCCTCACACAGACACTGCAATTAACATCTGCAGCATCTAATTACAGCCGGCAACTCATAGATCTTCACCATTAAATCAGAGACCACGCGTCACTTCAAAGCAATTCAAGCCAGTGCCGCTTGAGTAGAGGGAGGGGGTCTCAGCACTTAATATAGAAAAATGAACTGTAATTATCAATTTACAGTTCTCTCCAATTAATAAGACATTGAGTAGTTAAAGCATTTCTTTCCGATTCATGGTTTCGAAAATGACATCAGCTGGTGTAAGTAGCTCCAAATATCCCAACTCATTTGACTTTCACACTGTCTTTAATCGCTTAATTATCAATGTGGTGTCCATTGCGAGTCTTTATTTCTCTGAAGAATTGGCAGAATGGTTTCATATTTTGCCCGCATTGCACTTGTGTCTCTTAATGAGTAAGTGATAGGTTTCATTTTTCACTTCAGAGACCCCAACATGAAGCGTGGCTGCTTCTCTAGGGAGTGAGTGCTGCACTGTTAAAGGTGCCATCATTTAGATGAATTTTTAAGTCTGTAAAAAACGTCTGTACTGGTTGTAAACAATCTCACAGAACGATATGAAGGGGCAAGGGGTTCAGCAAAATACCCACTCACAATCACAATAGTGCCTGCGGCAACTTGCAGTTCCCAAACAGTAGCAGTATGATACTATTGAACTATATAATGAGATGAATTTCACTGTACCTCGGTACGTGTGGCAAATAAAATACCATTGACAGACATAAAAAGTTGAAGCAGCTGCAGAAGGCTCTTGATGAAAAATCACCTATTCCTTTTCCAGAGATGCTGCCTGACCCGCTGCGTTACTCTAGCTTTGGAGTAACTGGGGACTGAGCGGAGGTGTTCAGCGAAACAGCCTGCGCTTGGTCTCGCCAAGGTACATTCCCCTGCAACCGCAGGAGATACACATGTCCCTATACCTCCTCCCTCGACTCCATCCAAGGGCCCTGACTGTCTTTTCAGGTGAGGCAGAGGTTCACTTGCATCTCCTCCAACCTTATCTACTGTATCCACTGTTCCAAGTGTGGACTCCTATATATTGGCCAGACCAAACACAGACTAGGCGATCATTTCGCTGAACACCTCCGCTCAGTCCCCCTAAACCTACCTGATCTGCCGGTTGCTAAATACTTTAACTCCCCCTCCCATTCCCACACCGACCTTTCTGTCCTGGGCCTCTTCCATTGTGAGTGAGACCCAGTGCAAATTGAAGGAACAGCACCTTATATTTCACTTGGGCAGTTTACCCCCCAGCAGTATATTGACTTTTCTGACTTCAAGTAACCTTTGCTTTCCCACTTTCTCCATCACTCCCTCTTCCCAGTTCTCCGACTAGTCTGGCTGTCCCTGATTACATTTTATCTCTGCTTTGTTGTCATCTTCTCGTAGCCAACAAATGATCTATTCTACATTTTCCATTCACTTTATCTCTTTTGATGTCTCGTCTTCCTTATCTCTGTCTCTCTCTCCCGACTCTCAGTCTGAAGGGATTCCATTTCCTCAGGGCCAGACACATCAACGGTTTCTCTTTTGAAGAGATAACCAGAAAGGTTGTTGAGGGCAAAGCAATAGACATCGTCGATATGAACTTCAACGAGGCATTTGATAAGATTCTGCACGGAAGGCTGCTCTGAAAGGTTAGATTGCATGGGATGCAGGGGGAACTGGGGCTTCATGGAAGGAAGCAGAGGTTATGGTGGAAAGTTATATTTCAGACAGGAGGCATGTGACTAGTGGTGTACCTCAGGATTAGTGCTGGGCCTATTGCTGTTTGTGGTTCATATCAATGATTTGTATGAGAATGAGGTAGGCATGATTGGCAAGTTTGTAGATGATATGAAAGTGGGTGGTGGGGTGGGAGATTGCAACTTTCATGTGGTCCATCCTGTTTCGATTAATGCAATCAACCCGATGTGCACAAACAAGATCAAATAGAACAAGTTGACCTACAACTTTAGGCTGTGCACGCCAAATGCAAGAAGTGGGTGGTATTGTAGTTAGCAAAGATGGTTACCAACATTTACAGCACTTTGATCAGTTGGGCAAGTAGACTGAGGAATGGTCGATGGAGTTTAATGCAGATAAGTGCTAGGTGTTGTATGTTGGTAAGTCAAACCAAGGCAGGGCCTTCCTAGTGAATGGCATGGCCCTGGGGAGTGTTGTAGAGCAGAGGGATCTAGAAATGCTGGTACATAGTCCCTTGAAAGTGGTGTCGCAGGTAGATAGGGTGGTCAAGAAGGCTTTTGGTACATTGGCCTTCATCAGTCAGTGCGTTGTGCATAGAAGGTAGGATGATTTTACAGTTATACAAGTCAGTGAGACTGCATTTGGAATATTGTGTTCAGTTTTGGTCAACCTGCTATAGAAAGGATGTTGTTAAGCTGCAAGGAGTGCAGATTTACGAGTATGTTGTCAGGGCTTGAGGGTAATTTGGACAGGTATATGGATAGGTCAGATTTAGAGGGATAGAAGCCAAACGCAGGCAGGAGGGACTAATGCAAATGCAGCATCTTGGTTGGCATGGGCAAGTTGGGTCAGAGGGTCTATCTTCTACGCTGTACAACTCTATGCATGCAAGCTGACATACCTTGGCATTTTCAGCATTGTGTGTTTTTTTATTGACAATGGCCTCTACTTTACTTTTCAGTTTAAGGCCTTGTCTGTTGATATTTAGCCCGTGTGCCAACTTTGTTCTTCTAAATTTATTCACACTAACTACTCTCCCACAGGTTCCTCCATCCAATGAAGGTGTGGGTAAGAAACCCATGAATTGTTTGGAAAACCACAACTGAACTGTCAGGCCATACCACTTGTAAAAATGTTCAGCTTCCATTTCATTCGAATTTCAGTAGCATCGTAAATGCATACAATTTACTGTACAATATCATAGAATCATAGAAAATAGGTGCAGGAGTAGGCCATTCGTCACTTCGAGCCTGCACCGCCATTCAATATGATCATGGCTGATCATCCAACTCAGTATCCTGTACCTGCCTTCTCTCTCCATACCCCTTGATCCCTTTAGCAACAAGGGCTACATCTAGCTCCCTCTTAAATGAACTGGCCTCAACTACCTTCTGTGGCAGAGAATTCCATAGACTCACCACTCTCTGTGGAATTCTTTCAAAGTGAACAATAGATAATGGGAAGATTTCCAGTGAGACACAAGGCTGGTAGATGCAGGTTGATCACTGCAATGGTATAAGATGAAGAGCTCAATAACATTCAACATTATAATTAGACGTGGGTTTGCAATGGCATCGAAGTGAGACTAGTGATAATATTTACTGGATAAAATTGCACTCTTAGTGCAGCACCTCTCTTCTGCTTGAGATGGCAGTCAAGAGGACAGTGCAAGTATCAGGCAGTATTCACCAAAGATCCTATAGTTATAGGATCTTTGGTATTCACCACTAGAGGATTGTTGGGTGCAAGCTTAGTGCGTGACATCAGGAGAGGGCAGCACCCAAAGTGGGAGCGGTTGTGAAAGCAGAAAAAGAAAAAAAATCTCCAGATCAAATATAATTACTATAAAAATCACTAATATTAAAGGTCGAAGTTCACAAAATTAAAAATCAAGATATCAAGGGTTTCAAATTTCTCTGGACACTGATGGGTGTCTTGATTCGTGTATCAGGGCTAAATCTTTCTTTCACAAACTAGTATATCTGCATATTTTTACAGTAATGGAGAATGTAGTTTGGAGCCATCTGTTTTTCCCATACCTGCTTTCCTCCAAAGGAGGATACAGACAATAAAAATAACCAGAGTATAAAATGAACAGATGAAAAATGACATAATTGTAACATATCATTGACAGATTAGGAGTGTTAGGAGAAAGAGCAACGCACTTTAATCCATTAAGAGTTAAGCAAACAGTACATTCACATCAAAACAGTCCCCTTGGCATTAAGACAACAAACGGAGGTATCTTACATTACAAATATGCTGAAGATACAAAGTGCATTTTTCTCTGTAGTTATCTGCAGCCTCCTTACCGAGTCCCTGCTCAATCTGTTACTGGAAGCAGGTGGAATTGACTCCACACTTTAGCGTTGGCCTTTACACTCGACTGACACTCCATGATTAGTGTTTGCAATTTTAAATTTGTACTGACATATTATTAAGATCCCTAGACTAGCAGAAAACTCATAAGATCCTGCTCTGAAGGTGCTGATTCCTGCTGGTTGTTGTTCTGAAGATGTCAGCTGCTTTTCAGTACATTACCATTATGACTATTTATATAAGCCACTAAGCAGCAAGAACTTGTCTCAGTCAGTCCCATGGCTGTCCACGCTCAATGGCTCAAAGGTGTAGAGTCAGCAACAAGGATCACTGGATCAGCAGATGGATATACATTTGGGTTTTTTTCCTACTTTGCTCAGGGAAAAATATTTTACTGTTGAATGTGTGCAAGAGAATACTGGTTGCCTGTTCCATTAAACAAATGTGCAGTGGTATAGAACCACCTATCAATTTTCTTCCACATGCCAGCATTAGCAACCAATAGAGGTTTCTCACCCTAAATACACAACTCAAAGATAAAGAAAAACACTGGGTCATGCTAAACCATACTGGTCTGGCACTTTTATCCTTAAATGGTGAAAAAGCATCTGTGGCCTGGTCAGTGCTTCTCCACTGTTAGAGGGTTTCTCTACAAGACAGAACACAGTGCTGTATAAAAAGCATAAGTCTGAGAATCAGCATTATATGCTATTAAATAAACACAAGTTTCACTTGCTCCACTATGGCACAAAGAAATAACTAAAGAGCAGAGTTCTTCATTGAGCATGAAGATGCTGCCAAACCTCCACTTCATGGCAAATCTATCAAAATCTAACCATTTACAGTACTTGATCCCCAATGAGCAAGTATGAAAGTCTTGCATTGATCCACACTCCATTTTGTCTTTCACAAAGAGGTTTCTTAGAATTGCAGCGTCTTTCAAGTATATTTTAATATTGTTGGTAGAATAGGTCAACGTGGTAATTTAAAAAACAAATCAGTTTCTCCCACTGAATTGACTCAAAGCACTGGTGAATGGTGATCCACAATTCCTTCAGATATAATTTCAGTCAGCACATGCCATTTAAACAGAGCTGGTTTCCATAATGTTTAGCTTCGGTGCAAAATAAAGTTGTGCAAAAAAACTACAGAGCCGTAAGGGCCACTCGTTTGCAGTAATTTCATTCCAGACACTTCTGTTAAAGAGCTTCATATTTACATTCTCGTGACCCAGCTACTTTATAAGCATTCAAATCCTCCCTTATCAAATAGGCTACTGGCGCACTATATCTATACCCACAAGCCGTGGATTGGTATGTTGTGAATCTGGTACAAGCTGTGCAACTCAGCGGTCTATATGTCAGCAACAGTCAATGTGTTCAAGAAAACAGAGGAATTAAAATACATTTTCCAAGCTGAGGATATTAGAGGAAATGGACTTGTTTCTAAATCACTTACTGAGATTTCTCAGAAAAGTTTCACATAGCAGCAAGCTGTTTCTGCGAAGCATTGCACAGGCAACAGTGTTTTACCCCAGAGAGCAATTATACTCCACAGAGCTTCTGCCAATCCCTTCCACAGGAAACAGTACTCTTCCGTACATTTGCAAACAATACCTGGAACTCCTGCCGCATCTGCGGGAATTATGTCCTGGACAGCTACCTTTTTGGAAAGCAAAAACCATCGCAAGAAAAGTTATTTGAAAGTTACAAGAAAACACTATTTACATTTTCTCTTCTAAAGCATCAATCATTAGTGTGTGTACTTTCACTGACTCCGGATGCCCTCCCGAGTGACTGCATTTTGAAGATTCATCTCTACAGTGCTAATTGATGTACTCACTCGAAGGTGTTGTTTGCATCATGAGAAGAAAGCTTAAATCTGGTCTGACCTGCTGTGTGAATGTACAAAAGAGGTCACTGAACAGAACTGACTGTGGCCTTTATCATTGCTGTGGGAAAAATAGTAGTAAATACACAGCAGAATATATTAGGCAGAAATGCTCGCAAGGTTAATGATCATATGACAAAGGGCGAGCCAAATTTCAAGTAGTACTCTGACCTAGGGTGTGCACGTTGCTTCATTCGTTTCACACTGCTGGTGTTAGTGCTCCTACTTGTCAGCCTCCCACAGCAAAATCAATAAGAAACTGGCTGCTTATAACAAATAACACATTTCAAAATTGACCAACAGAAAGCTGCAAGTCATCCTCTCCCCGTCTTCCACAAGCAATCCTTCCCATTGTACTCCACCTTTATGCCATGCCGCCATTTTGCAGCTCTCAGGGAGTTGAAGGTAATGAATGTTGAAAGGCAAAGAAGAGAAGGGGAATCAGTCCGATCCCATTTACTGTCAGGGACACAGGGGTCAGCAGTTAGAATCCTGGCAGGCGGTCTTCTCTCTCGTCCAAGGACGCGGAGGCAAAAGGTCGCAGCTACAGACGCGGCCCAGTTGAATCTGGTAACACAGCTCACCACAAACTGGAGGCAGGATACGAGACTAACCTGCTGTGTTATTAGTTGGGCAAGGTGGAAAATGAATCCCTCCTGTGGGTTATCTTGCTCTCAATACTGGCGCACAGCCATAGTATTCAGCAGTACACTATTAGAAATGTCTCATTGGATATTTTATTTTATATTTTTAAAAACACCCTGGAGTAGTTAAATATTTACAAATAGATTTTGTGGAGAAATGCTATTGATTTCATAAATAAATCAACATGCAAACTTAAAAAAAAAACCCTATTAATAACTTAAATCTCACAGTAAACATGCACCGTTAGATTCAGCAGGCTGTCACTTGGGTTTTAGTAGTGTGATGATGTGCGTGTGAAATCCCTGACTGAACTGTGAAAATTCCCAGCAGTGATAGCACCTGTCCAGAGGAACTACTTTGAGCGGTATAACTTTAGGCTGATCTACAGATGGAAGCAATTTGACATTAATTAAGACCACCACAGGAAATGTACTAGCACATTATTAGTGCAATAGCTTAAACATTTCTTTTACAATGCTTTCTGCTGATCTGCAATCAATACATTGAGTCCAGTGACAAACTTACACAGTACGCTTGTAGTAAACACCAATCTAGTTAGATATTCACACCAGAAACAGTATCATTACCCATAGATGGAACTATAGGTTAGAAGATAACACAATAGCAAGTTGAGGAAATAACTAACCACTTGCCTAACCTGGGCACATGCCTTAATGAAACTGCAAACTGAACCAAGACAGATTGTCACCACTTTAGAAAGACAAGCCCAGCTAGTAGTCCATAGCCCATGACCAGAGAAAGGACTTTCAGAAGGCGGTCGTGCTTGTCTTCAAATTCTTTAACCAGAATTTCGAAGAAAGTGACAAACAGAAATGTTCCCGCGGCGAAGCCCTGCAGCAAAACTGATGCGATCTGGCTGCCGAGGCTGTTAGCACTCTGGATGCCCATCCCAATGGCTATCCCGGTGGGTATCATTGCACTAACCATTAGGGCTAGCTTCAGTGCGTCTTTCATCGGCAGTGCTCCTTTTGCCATGCTCACTCCCAGTGCCACAGCAGCCAGCGTCTCGTGCACAGCCACTCCGATGAACAGATTGATCACCTTTGCTGCTTTCTCCTGCAGCCCCAGAGCCAAACCTTCAAACACAGAGTGTGCAGACAGGGCAAATACCAGGCAGATCAAGCGCAAGGGGCTAGAGTGGGGCACCTCAGATACATTCAAAGAATGACAGTGCGAATGTGATCTGTGACTATAGTTGGGTTGACCTCGTCCTGATGAAATAAACGGGCTCTCGTACTCTGAATCACTGCCACCTTCCGATCCAGCATTGAACATCTCCAAGTCAATAAATGATGGCTTTTCCTTTCGAAATGTCAGAATCAACTGCTCAATAAATATAGTCAGGAAGAAACCCACCATCATTGTTGTCTCACTTAGTGGGTAATCAGTAGATATTTTTCCAACTGAAAGAACCTCTTGAACCTGCAATAGGAAATGAAAATAATTTTATTTTAAAAAACAGCAGAAATAAAGACAGAAAAAGCTGTAACACTGGAGAAAATCTTCACTTTCTACAAATGCTGCCTGACTTGCTGAGTGTTTCCAGCATTTTGCTTTCATTGTAAGAAATTAAGAGATTGGTACAAAATTTTAAACAACGCAACAAACAAAATGATTTCCAATAATAAAAATAATAAATAGATGATATGCTCAGCCAGTTAAGAAGAGGGGCTTTTAAATCAGAACTGGAATAAGTACTACAGATGTGGCAGGTTAGAGAAAAGTGGAATGAGAGGAATAAGTAAAGGATGAGGGTCTTAATAAATGAGAGGGTCCAAAGGCAGGAGAATGAGAATGGATGATGGCTCTAGGCAAAACCAATTGAAACGTATAAAGATGAGTCAAATGGAAAAGAATTACTACACACTTGCTGCCCTACAAACAGCTGTGGTATGATGCTGAACAGTAGTTGGTGCAATTTAACTTTATATTTTAGCAGCATGGCCAACATTTATTGCCTGCCCTCTAAATGACCGCTGAACTGTGGCTAGCTTGGCAATTTTAAAAGGCAGCTAAAAGTCAATCACATTGGTGGGTCTGGAGTCACATGAACATTGCAGGAGATCGAGCCGTTTCTCAGCAAGGACATTAGTTCATGTCAAGATGTAAAGAGAGGAGTTGCAGCATTTTGTGCCGTTTTGTTCATCAATGCCAATCTACTAGTTTCCTGGTCTCCGTTATTCATTCTAGCTTTGTAAATTCTAAATGTACTAATCTACTTGGATTTAAATTCCCCACCAACACAGTAATTTGAACCCGTACCTTTGGATAAGAGCCCAGTAATTTAACTACTATAATAAAATGTGCTTATCTGCAGAAATGAAATATTCTGATCTGCGTGGATTACTGTACTCTCCATACTCCAGAGTTGTCCAGGTACGGACCTATAGCAAGGAGGGCCCAGAAGGTTATTATCGAAGATAGACACAAAATGCTGGAGTACCTCAGCGGGACAGACTGCATCTCCAGAGAAGGAATGAGTGACGTTTGTGGTCGAGACCCTTCTTCAGACTGATGTCAGGGGAGTGGGCGGTACAGAGATAAAATGGAGTCAAAGACAAAATGTAGTCGGAGACAGTAAGGCTAGTGGGAGAACTGGGATGGGGGAGGGAATGGAGAGAGAGGGAAAGCAAGGGCTACTTGAAGGTTGAGAAGTCAATATTCATACCGCTGGGGTGTAAGCTGCCCAAACAAAATATGAGGCGCTGTTCCACCAATTTGCGCCGGGCCTCACTCTGACAATGGAGGTCCAAGAGAGAAAGGTCAGTGTGGCAATGGGAGAGGGCGGTAAAGTGTTGAGCAACTGGGAGATCAAGTAGGTTTAGGCAGACTGAGTGGAGGATGCCTAAACCTACTTGATCCTCTGCACAGTCCGCCTAAACCTACCCGATCTCCCAGTTGCTAAACACTTTAACTCCCCCTCTCATTCCCACTGACCTTTCTGTCCTGGGCCTCCTCCATTGTCAGAGCGAGGCCCAGCGCAAATTGGAAAAACAGCACTTCATATTTCGCTTGGGCAGCTTACACCCCAGCGGTATGAACATTGACTTCTCTAACTTCAAGTAGCCCTTGATTTCCCTCTCTCGATCCCTTCCCAGTTCTCCGACTACATTTTATCTCTGTACCGCCCATTCCCGACATCAGTCTGAAGAAGGGTCTCTGAAATGTCACCCATTCCTTCTCTCCAGAGATGTTGCCTGTCACGCTGAGTTACTTCAGCATTTTGAGTCAATCGTCAATTTAACCTAGCATCTGCAGTTCTTTCCTACACCAGAAGGTTGTTAGTTACATATGCTATAGAACGTCTAGGTCTCTCCTCCTGTTAGGAGCTTTTTAGACCACATGGTTTAGGTTTATTGTCACATGCACTGAGGTACAGTGGAATGCTTTGCTTTGCATGCTATCCAATTCAATCAGATAATAATATACACAAATACAATAAAAAAAGTTAAACTCAAGTACAATAGGTAGAAGAAACGGGAAGATACAGAGTGCAGAATATAGTTCTCAGTATGGTAGCACATCAGTCCCATGACAGTGTACTCAATATGGAATTATTTAAATCATCCTTCGTTTCCAGGTGATTAAGTATGGACCTTTTGCAAGGAGTTTCCCCTCGCCCACATAAAACAAACTGGAGAACATTAACACATTTGAAAAAATTTAACACACTAAAAATAACAAAAAAAGATGAAAAGGACAGACAGACTGTAGGTGAGGCTGCCATCGAAGCGCCACCTGGTGGAGATTTGCACCTCTTCAGATTGGCTCTGCCTAGTTCATGCTGTGCCTTGGATCACGATGCAAGCTTTTAAACCAACATCTATGGAAGTTTTATCTCTCTTTGCAAATAAATTTTAGGAGGGACAGACAAACAAATTGCATTCAAATGGTCTTGTCAGTTCTGCACATGCATAGATATGACCTACTCTTCCATAGAATCACATGGAATATTTAGTATAAACAAGTTACGTCTGCTCACAAATACTTATTTTCATTATCCTCTCCTCACATGCTTATTTTGCTTAAATGAATCCCCTTGATTCAAGTGCCACATTCTTTGAGTAAAACTGCTGCAAATACACTAGTCAGGCACCCTTCGAAAGATAGAAACAAAGAACTGCAGATGCTGGTTAATACACAAAAAGACACAGATTGCTGGAGTAACTCAGAAGGTCAGGCAGCTTCTCTAGAAAACACGGATAAGTGACGCTTTGGGTCAGGACCCTACAATCAGTCTGAAGAAGTGTCTCAACCCGCAACATCACCTGTGCATGTTCTGCTGCCTGACCTGCTGAGTTACTCGAGCACTTTGTGATCCTTTGGGACCCTTGATCTAAAATATGAATGCCTCTCTCTTCCTACCTGCCCACCAGCTAGATATTGCCTGACCCACTGAGCATTGTCTTTGGTTTCTTCTTTTATTTCAGGTTTCTGGCATTCATATTCCTTGCTTCAGGTGCAACATGAGCTGAGCCACCAATGTCAAATTTGCTCAAAGAAATCAGGATCCCCTTCACAAAGGGGAAAAGGAAAAACAACTAATTATTTGTTATGAAAAATATTTTACAATAACAATGCATAAAATTTTATCTTGGGTTTACCCTGTGAGCTAAGAGCAAACAAAATATGCAATGGGGAAAAATGTTCCTATTGTTTAATGCTCCAAGTATGAACATCCCCTGACTAGTTACCACCTCCTCCCATTTCCATCTGCGACAGGGAACATCTCAATCTGCAGCCACAAAGGAAATATAGAAAAAAAAACAAGATTGAAAAGAACCTTTCAGCAAATCTTGCCATCTACAGAGTTCAGACACACAATAGATAGGTCAGTACAAACTTCAGTATAAAGGTCAGTACAAATAGGTCAGTACAGTACAAACTCAATTAACATTCTTGCCAATTGCCTTGACAACTTCCTGTGACAATACAAACAACTTTAAGCTTCACCAAAAAATGAATAACTCTGCCTGTGGATTCTTGACATAATAAGAATGACATGATAAAACACGCACCTCCAGATTCAGGGATAGTTTCTTCTCAGCTGTTACCAGGCAACTGAACCATTCTACCAACAACTAGAGAGCAGGCCTGAGCTGCTATCTACCTCATTGGAGACTGTTTTGATCGGACTTTACCTTGCACAAAATGTTATTCACGTTATTTCCTTTATCATGTACCTGTACTCTGTGGATGGCTCGACTGCAATCGTGTAATGTCTTTCTGCTGACTGGTTACCACACAACAAAAGCTTTTCACTGTACCTTGGCACATGTGACAATAAACTAATCTCAAAATCTGTCACAATAACTTGCATTCTGGCCGTTCCATTTAACATAGTATAATCTCTTGCGCTGCTTCACACGAGTACCGTCAGGTAACATTGACGCAAGCAACAAAATACAACAGGAAAAAGCCTCATGTACAACAGGGAAAGTATTTGTGTCTTTAAAATCGGAAGCAATCACTCTGGGGATTTAATTAAGAATCCAGGTTCAATGCACTCGCTATAATTGGAAACTGTACATTATGGATAGGCAGAGCTCATGTGGAGTACAGCAGTAACTTGTATTTATGCAGCACCTTTGATGTAGGCGGCAAGGTGGCACAGCGGGAGAGTTGCAGCCTTACAGCGCCAGGGTCCCGGGTTCGATCCAGATTATGGGTGCTGTCTGTATGGAGATTGTACGTTCTCCTTGTGAGCTGCGTGGGTTTTCTCGGAGACCTTCAGTTTCCTCCAACACTCCAAAGAAGTACAGGTTTGCAGGTTAATTCGCTTGGTATAAATGTAAATTGTCCCTAGTGTGTATAGGATTATGTTGGTGTACGGGCAGCGCTGGTCGGTGCAGACTCAGCGGGCTGATTGGCCTGCTACAGCGCTGTATCTTTAAATTAGACTACATCTAAAGGTATTTCACAGGGGTAATATAACCCATAAGTGTGCACTGAGCTTAGTTTGAAAACAGTATGGCAGATGACCTAAAGCATTTATCAAAGTCTTTTGAGAAAAGGAGAGCGAGGTAGAGATGCTTCCAGCACGTGCCATTAGGGTAGGCAAGGTAGGCACTGCCTACCCTGACCAAAATTATGAAATGGCAATTATTAAATATAAATAGTAAAGGCATGGGAGAATTGTGCCTATCTAAGAGATCGATCTCTTAGGTAGGCATAATTCTCCGTGCCTTTCAACTGCAGCACTTGTAACCCTTGAAGGTCTGTGCAGCCCACGTGCCATCAGCGCTGCTTCAAGCCGTCAATTTCATGCGGAGCTGAAGGCAGCAGAAATTCTGCCTTTGCTGTACTGCGCATGCGCAGCATCCTACTGCGCATGTACAGCGCGAGTTTCTTGGCGGGATTTTCAAATATGGATTGTCATTATTTTAAAGAGTATCTTAGGATTCTTAAGAGTATCTTAGTATCTTAAGAGTGAAGAATGGAGTTCATGTACCAATAACGTGGTAAGTACATTTCTTGGTGCTTTATGTTTTTAAATACTGTATTTCCCGGGGTGGGGGGGGAGAGCTCCTTTCACAGTGTTTGGGGAGTCTGGCCTGGGGTAAAGTTGCGGCGAGGGCAGGAGCATTGTGAATTAGGGGATCGGGGCCAGTAACCCACTTGCGACGCCCCGGGCACGGAGCCACCGCATTGTGACCGGGGAGTGAATTAGCTCGGGTGGCTGTGAGTGGCTGCCGAGACCGGACAGCCCATTCTGCCGGACCCCGCTCACCTCGGCAGTGCTCCCCGTCTGAAAACCTCTCTCCTGCCGCTTGCAGGCTTCGCTCATGTCAGCCGCTTCCCGCAAATCCTTAAATTCCGACAGCGTGCTCAATTGAGGTTACTCGGCTGTGGGAATTTAAGGATTTGCGGGAAGCGGCTGACATGAGTGAGGCCGGTGAGCGTCAGGTGAGAGGTGTTCAGGCGGAGAGCACTGCCAGAGGTGAGCGGGCCGGCAGAAGGCGCTAAAGTGGCAGCTGGTTCTACTGTCCGGTCCCGGCGGCCGCTCGCAGTCACCCGGTGAGTGAGTTCCTGGCATTATCTCCGATCCCCTCCTTCTCAACACTCCTGCCCTCTCCGCATCTTTAACCCCTGGCACAGATTCCCCACACACTGTGAAAGGAACTCTCCCTCCAATTGGACCCTTGAATTAGTATTGTCATTCAATATGATGACAACTGATTCAACGTCCCGGTGTGCTCCAAATTTTTCCCCACCATCTCTCCACCCGCCTTCATCCTCTGTCCCCCACCCATTCAGTAATTTAAAAATGAAAGAGATTTAGAAGCCTTGGGAAAATTAAATTGTTACTTATTTTTATTTTTTACGGAGAACAATCTGCGCATGCGCGGTTTAAGATTTATTTTTAAAGCCAGCTGACTGCCTACCTTGACTAATTACTCACAGCACATGCCTGAGATGCTTACACCACCAGTTCTCAAGCTTACAGGCCATTCAGCTGGGAGCACATTCACCCATTAAAACTGGCAATCTGTAACTTGCAAAATGAGGAGCAAAGTTTGCATGGGTTACGTAACGTTGGAGATAGAGTGGGGAAGATGCATAGAGAGATTTGAAAGCAAGGATGAAATATTAAAAACACGTCCAATGAGCACGAGTGTAAACAACAATGGCAGGACAATGTAAAAGCTACAAATTAAAGAGCATAATACTTTCTAGAAAATGTTGGAGTAACTCAGCGGGTCAGGCAGCATCGCTGGAGAACAGGGATAGCTGACATTTTGGGTCTGGATCCCAACCCACAACATTGCTTATCCATGTTTTCCAGGAATGCTGTCTGACCTGCTGAGTTACTCCAGCACTTTATGTCTATTTTTGTAAAAAAAAAAGAATCTGCAGTTCCTTGTGTCTACATTCAAGAAAGTTTAAAATGGTCTGGGTAAAGGAGAAGGGAAAGTAAACGGCACAATAATCTTACAATGTTGATTGAACTTCATCCTAAACTTTCCAACAAACCAATGGCTTTATCACCCGTTATGGTTCAAATGGAAACCCCAAACTTATTTAAAAAACACACTGAAGACAATCAAATTTAATTTAACTGATATGGAACGAGCTGTGTATCAGTCAAACCATTGTACTATGGGTTCATCCAGCAGAACCACCATGCTCCAGTTGTTTTTTCAAGAATTTATTCTTATAGAATCCTGGAAGTAATGGAAGTATCTGGTTTGCAAAAGATTCTGATCGGTCTTTCCTCCCCCTTCGTGAAGCGGCCATAAAGTAATAATCAAAAATCTTGCCCACATAAGCTGTCTCTCCACACAGGTTATCTAATTTGGTTCCATTTTTTCTTTAATTATCCTCTTAATGTATTTTTGGATCTTCTTTGATTTGACTTGCAAATATATGTTTTATGACCTGAATGTGTTTCAATAATTTCCCATTGTATTCCTATATACACTAACTATATAAAACTCTCACTCACTTAAATAAGGTTCTGCTTTGCCTTACTATGCATTTAGTCATCCCAAGGGCTTCAGATTTGGTAGCCTCCTCCTTTTGCTTTGTTGCCATGTTTATCGTGACCACTCAAGTGCCTCTACTCAAGTAGACAGTCATCTACTCCTGCATTTGTTTCTGGTCAACCTTTGCCACATCATTTCTCAATAGACAATAGACAACAGGTGCAGGAGTAGGCCATCCGGCCCTTCGAGCCATCACCACCATTCACTGTGATCATGGCTGTTCATCCACAATCAGTACCCCGTTCCTGCATTCTTCCCATATCCCTTGAGCTCCATCTAATTCTCTCTGGAAAGCATACAGAGACTTGGCCTCCACTGCCTTCTGAGGCAGAGAATTCCACAGATTCACAACTCTCTGGGTGAAAAAGTTTTTCCTTATCTCTGTTCCAAATGGCCGCCCCCTTATTTTTAAACTGTGGCCCCTGGTTCTGGACTTCCCCGAACATCGGTAACATGTTTCCTGCCTCTAGGGTGTCCAATCCCTTAATAATCTTATATGTTTCAATAAAATCCCCTCTCATCCTTCTAAATTACAGTGTATACAAGCCCAGTCGCTCCATTCTTTCAACAAATGACAGTCCCGCCATCCCAGGAATTTACCTTGTGAACCTACGCTGCACTCCCTCAATAGCAAGAATGTTCTTCCTCAAATTTGAAGACCAAAACTCCACACAATACTCCAGGTGTGGTCTCACTAGGGCCCTGTACAAATGCAGAAGGACCTCTTTGCTCCTATACTCAACTCCTCTTGTTATGAAAACTTGCCATTCGCTTTCTTCACTGCCTGTTGTACCTGCATGCTTACGTTCAGTGACTGATGTACAAGGACACCCAGATCTCGATGTACTTCCCCTTTTCCTAACATGACACCATTCAGATAATAATCTGCCTTCCTGTCCTTGCCACCAAAGTGGATAATCTCACATTTATCCACATTAAACTGCATCTGCCATGTATCTGTCCACTCCCCCAATCTGTCCAAGTCACTCTGCATCCTCATAGCATCCTCCTCACAGATCAAACTGCCATCCAGCTTTGTGTCATTTGCAAATTTGCTAATGTTACTTTTAATTCCTTCATCTAAATCATTAATGTATATTGTAAATAGCTGCGGACCCAGCACTGAACCTTGCTGTACCCCACTGGTCACTGCCTGCCATTCTGAAAGGGATCCGTTAATCCCTACTTTTTGCTTTGTCTGCCAACCAATTTACTATCCATGTCAGTACCATACCCCCAATACCATGTACTCTAATTTTGCACACTAATCTCCTATGTGGGACCTTATCATAAGCTTTCTGAAAATCTAGGTACATTACATCCACTAGCTCTCTCTTGTCCATTCTCCTAATTACATCCTCAAAAAACTCCAGAAGATTAGTCAAGCATGATTCCCCCTTCGTAAATCCATGCTGACTCGGACCAATCCTGTTACTGCTATCCAAATGTGCCGCTATTGCATCTTTTATAATAGACTCCAGTATCTTCCCCACCACCGATGTCAGGCTAACTGGTCTATAATTGCCTGCTTTCTCTTTCCCTCCTTTCTTAAAAAGCGGGATAACAGTAGCTACCTTCTAATCCACAGGAACTGATCCTGAATCTATAGAACATTGGAAAATGCTCACCAATGCATACACGGTTTCAAGAGCCACTTCCTTAAGTACCCTGGGATGTAGACCATCAGGCCCTGGGGATTTATCAGCCTTCAGTCCCATCAGTCTCGCCAACACCATTTCCTTCCTAACGTGAATTTCCTTCAGTTCCTGTCACCCTAGGTCCACCGTCCACTAGTACATCTGGGAGATTATTTGTGTCTTTCTTAGTAAAGACAGAACCAAAGTACCAGTTCAACTCGTCTGCCATTTCCTTGTTCCCCATAATAAATTCACCTGTTTCTATCTTCAAGGGACCCACATTTTTCTTAACAATTTTTTTCCTCTTCACATACTAAAGAAGCTTTTACTATCCTTCTTTATATTATTGGCTAGCATACCTTCGTACCTCATATTTTCTCCCTGTATTGCCTTTTCAGTTATCTTCTGTTGCTCTTTAAAAAATGTCCAATCCTCTGGCTTCCCGCTCATCTTTGCTATGTTATATGTCTTCTCTTTTATTTTTTACAGTCCTTGACTCCCCTTGTCAGCGATGGTCGCCTCTTACTTCCCTTAGAATCTTTCTTCCTCTTTGGATGAAATGATCCTGCACCTTCTGTATTATTCCCAGAAATACCTGCCATTGTTGTTCCACTGTCATCCCTGCTCGGATCTCTTTCCAGTCAACTTGGGCCAGCTCCTCCCTCATGGCTCCATAGTCCCCTTTGCTCAACTGTAATACTGACACTTCCGATTTCCCCTTCTCCCTCTCAAATTGTTGTAGATTAAAACTCATCATATGGTCATTACCTCCTAATGGCTCCTTTACTTTGAGTTCCAAACAAATTTTTTACTTTGTGCAATCAAATTACTTTACTTTGTGCAATCAAATCCGGTTCATTGCACAACACTAAATCCAGAATTGCCTTCTCCTTGTTAGGCTCCAGTTATAGCTGCTCTAAGAATCCATATAGGAAGCGCTCCACATACTCCGATTCTTGGGGTCCAGTACCAACCTGATTTTCCCAGTCTACCTACATGTTGAAATCTCCCATAACCAATGTCGCATTACCTTTTATGCCAATTTTAACTGTTGATTCAACTTGCACCCTTTCTCCAGGCTACTGTTTAGGGGCCTGTAAATAACACTCATTAGGGTCTTTTTCCCCTTACTATTCCTCAGTTTTATCCATACTGACGATATCTCCTGATTCTATGTCACTCCGATGGGACTGTTTATCATTCCTTACCAACAGAGTAACCCCACCCCCTCTGCCCACCTGTCTGTCTATTCGATAGGACATATACCCCTGAATATTCCTCTTGTAGCCACAGAATCTCCTGTCCGCACCTCGGACAATGATGTCACCCACCACTATGGCTCTGCCAGACGTCGCTCTCGCCGGTCAAGTCTCATCGTTTGGATTGGAGCCACCGACCTGTCCACCGCTCGGACTGGAAGCGTTGTCTGCCCCGACAGCTCCTAAGAAGGTGTACCTGTTTTTATTAGGTACAGCCGCCTGGGTCTCCTACACTCCACGTTTACTCCCCTTTCTCACGGTCACCCACCTTCGCTCTTCCTGTATGCCTGGCGTAACAACCTCACTGTAAGTCCTGCCCAGGAAACTCCTTTTCCCAGATGGCCCCGAGGTCATCCAGCTGCTTCTCCAGTTCCCCAGCACGTTCATTCAGTAGCTGAACCAGGACACAATTTCTGCTGGTGTAGTTTCCAGAAGCTCCAGCAGTGTCCCTGACTTACCACATCCCGCAGGAAACACACTGCACCAACTTGCCTGCCATTTCTTCAGTAGACAAAAATCACAAATTTCGTTCAAGTGTAGCCTCCTTGCCTCAGCCTCCTTGCCATAGACAATCAAGCCAAAGACAGTCTGGTAAGTTTGATTCTATGTAGAAACAAGGAACTGCAGATTCTGGTTTACAAAAGAAGATAGACACAAAATGCTGGAGTAACTCAGCGGGACAGGAAGCATCTCCGGAGAAAAGGAATGGGTGACGTTTTGGGTCGAGAACCCTTCTTCGGACTGATGTGGGGGAGGTAGATACATAGATAATGAAGTGTGAAGGTGTGAAAACAGGGCAAAGTGAATGGAGATCAATGAAAATGTGGAATAGATCATTGTTAGCTGGGAGAAGGTAACAATAAAACAAACAGAGATCAAATGTAGTCGGAGACAGTAAGACTGGCCAGAGAACTTGGAAGGGGAGGGATGGAGAGAGAGGGAAAGCAAGGGTTACTTGAAGTTAGAGAAGTCAATGTTCATACCGCTGGGGTGTAAGCTGCCCAAGCAAAATATGAGGTGCTGTTCCTCCAATTTGCACTGGGCCTCACTCTGACAATGGAGGAGGCCCAGGGCAGAAGGTCAGTGTGGGAATGGGAGGGGGAGTTAAAATGTCCAGCAACAAAAGACACAGAGTGCTGCAGTAGCTCAGTGACTGAAGAAGGGTCCTGACCCGAAATGTTGCCTATCCATGTGTTCCTGAGCTAACTTAGACTTTAAAGATAACACAGAAACAGGCCCTTCGGCTCACCGAGTCCGTGCCAACCAGCAATCACCCCATGCACTAATGCTATCCTACACACTCGGGACAATTTTACAACATACCAATGCCAATTAACCTACAACCTGTATGTATTTGGTGTAGGGGGAAAACGGAACACCCAGGGAAAGCCCATGCAGTCACAGGGAGAACATATAAACTCTGTACTGACAGCACCCGTAGTCAGGGCCAAACCCGATTCTCTGGTGCTGTAAGGCAGCAACCCTACTGCCGCGCCACCGTGCAGCCTCACCCGCTGAGCTACTCCAGCACTGTGTCACCCTAAGTTTTATTCTAAACCTGGTAAGCTTGATCTTCATCCTAGTTGCAACCTTTACTTTTTTTTTAAACTTTGCCCTTCCCTCGAAGCCCATTGCCTGAGGCATTGCTCCATCATCGACAAAAAGTTAAACAGTCTCACCTTTTCCCTTACAACTGGCAACAAAGCATTAAAGCAGGTAGCCAGAAATATCCCACCGCCAAATGAACTGCAGATTGACAGCAACTTCTTCGACTTCTGCAATTTCTCCTGGTCGGCTTGGATGATCCGAACAGGCATCAGGGAACCCAGCATCATCAGGGTAAAAACCACAACCATGCAGAGAAGCTTAATTATCAAAATATTCATCTTCGAGCACCAGCAGCGAGGTCTTAGCTGACAGGGAGTGGGCACGACAGTGAAGATAGTTGTTTTTGTAGTTTAATTTTTTTTAAATTATGCTGTCATCTGTTGTCTTCTGCCATCATTACTTTCATCAAGTGGGTAGAACAATTCCTTTAAAGGTCCTCTTCGATGCTTTGACAGCGTTTCCAATTGCATCTCAACTAGATAAAAACAAAATTATGACAAAAGATATATTTTTTCCTCTTCTAACAATTTATGCTGGTACCGTAACACTCGTGCGGGTAAAGTAACAAGAAGCTTTGGTTTAAAATATCAGTAACTAGCATTACATTCCTTGTTTAGGTTATAATGGACAGAGGGCAGTATGACAGGAAAAACATGAAATGTAATTACCATGGTTGCAGAAGGGAAAAATTTAAGACAAGAGTCAGAAAAATTAGGAAGCAGTAAGTAACATGCTCAAACTGCATTTTAGTTATCACCCATCAAATCAACACACAGCATAAAATCCAACAAAGAAAGGTACTCTTCACAAGATATGGCCTGATTCCTTTCTTGCTGGATGGAGGCTTCTCAGGGAAAGCTGTAACAATCCAGGGCCTGGATGCAGTCAAAATGTGTAGAAGGAACTGCAGATACTGGTTTACACCAGAGATAGACACAAAGTAACCCACTGACCCACTGAAGCAACTCAGTGGGTCAGACAGCATATCTGGAAAAAAAATGAATAAGTGATGTTTTGGGTTCCTATTCCTTTCCTCCAGAGAAGCTGCCTACATGCTGAGTTACTCCAGCATTTTGTGTCTATCCTAGTTACATTATGTTGGCGACATTAGACAAATCACAATGCTCACATGCTCAACACACTGCTGAAAGACTCTTTGTATTCTGAACTCCACCATGGGGAAATATTACCAGATAGGCAAAAGAAAAGATTCATGGATACGAAAACAACATCCGTGTTGATTCATAGACATCTCTGCCCAATGACAACTCAAAGGGTAGAGGGGACACTCGGGATGGCATTAATAACCATGAGCCCAAGCATTTGAAGGTTACTAAAGCCCTGTGTTAGCAGCAGGATGAGCCTCAGCAGCTCATCACCTCCATCTGCCACCCTATTAGGCACCTCCTTCCCAATCTGTGGAGTCGTCTGCAGTTCCCATTTTGACCATGAAAGCCCTTTAAGAACACAGAAAACTAGAGTGAAAGTAAGTCATCCTCAATTGCCTAAGAAATAGATAATAACAATAATGTCTCATGAGAGGGATAAATTGAGTAAATGCAGTCTTTTACGCAGAATAGTGAAATCATGAACAAGAGGACATATATTTAAGGCGAGGGGGGAAGGATTTAATAGGAACCTGAGAGGTAGTTTTTTTTCCACACAAAGTGTGGTGGGTATCTAGAACGGGCAGACCCCCTCTCCCCAGCCCCCCCACACCCCCACACACCCCCACCCCATCTCCAGCTCCCTCCCCACTGAACCCCCGTCTCCAACTCTTTCCTCCTCCAGCTCCAGTTCCCCCTCCCCCTAGACAGACCCCTCCCCACTGATCCCCCCATCTCCAGCTCCCTCCCCCACTGATCCCCCGTCTCCAACTCTCTCCTCCTCCTCCAGTTCCCCCCTCCCCCTAGACAGACCCCTCCCCACTGATCCCCCCCATCTCCAGCTCCCTCCCCACTGATCCCCCTGTCCAACTCTCTCCTCCTCCAGCTCCCCCCCCCCCCCTTGACAGACCCCAAGCCCCAGTTCCCTCCCCCGCCCACTGACCCCTGTCTCCCCACCAAAGATCATAGAGCTCCGTTACGCACGGCACCTCAGTGCATTGGATTAACACAGGTGTGGAGTATCTTGCTCCGCTCTGTGATCTTTGCTCACAACCACAACACTGACCTACCTCAGCCTCAGCCTCCCTCCGCCGCCGCCTCCGCCAGACCGGATGAGCGCTCAGCTACTGATTGGACGCCCTCCCCCCCCCACACACACACCCACCCACCCGACGTAGCAGCTGATTGTCTGACCGCCCGCCCCCACCCCTCGCGCTCCCCCCTCCCCCTCGCCCCTCCCCCTCGCGCTCTCCCCTCCCCGCTCGCGCTCTCCCCTCCCCCCTCCCGCTCGCGCCCTTCCCGGCCAACGGACAACCTCAGGCGGCCGCACAGTCCCGCACGGCTACGAGTGCCAACCTCAACACGAAGCGTGGAAGATCCGAGCAAAGATACTAGAGGAGAGTCACGAAATAATTCGTAGTAAGACTTTATCCCGACTTTCATCTGCGTTACTAAGCAGCTGGCGGCGGTCTTTAGATTCCGGCGGTGGAATAGAGGGGAACAGAAAATGGTTCCGGGCCATCTTGTAACAGAGCAGACCATGCACATAAACTAGGCTCGGCACGACAGGGGAATACTATTGAAGGGAGTTCTACCTACTTGGATATTTGGGGGATGGTTTGGGGGGGGTGGGGGGGGGGGGGGGGGGGGGGGGGGGGGGGGGGGGGGCAAACTTATGAACCTGTACATCTCTGGGATGTGGGAGAAAAACCAGGGCAGCCATAGGAAAGTCTCAGTCACAAGAACAATGGAGCAAACTCCACACAGACAGCACCCAAAGCCAGGATCAAACCTGGCTCTCTGGCGCTGTGAGATATAATGATATTGGCTAATGGATGGATGTTGGCATTTGGATCCATAAGTCTGGATAATAAAGGGTAATAAACAGTACAAACTTACAAAACTTAGCTAATACCTGAAACACTTTATCAAGTACATCTAGGAAGCATGCAGATGTTTTAAATAACCAGGTGTAAGTAGATCCGGTAGGGACAGAGTGCTGGTTTTATTAGACGTCAAGTTGATAGTCCAATCCATCATTTATTTATTTGCCTCTGTACTCCACAATTTGAGATTTTTAATAGAAAAAAATCACATGTGGTTAAAGTGCACATTGTCAGATTTTAATAAAGGCCATTTTTAGACATTTTGGTTTTCACCATGTAGAAATTACAGCAGTGTTTATAGGGAAGTTGCTCGGACCGTTGAGGTCATGACCCGTGACCCATACTGTTGCCACACAATGCCTTCTGGAGTACACGATGTGGGCCCTTCCTCTGCCCCAGCATCCAGACTCCGCGGGTGGTCGGGGTGCCGGTGCAGCACGGTCAGTGACTTTGGGTGGGCGGAGGGACCAGACTGTCCCCAACTCTGCTGCAGCTGACGGGACGTTGTTGGGTTTTCGTCCGTGTGCCCGCTGCCCGGAGCCGCTCCACTCAGCCCCACGTGCGGGTGCTGCTGACTCACAGCCTGTGACAGTGCGGCCCCACGTGGCAGAGGGCGGCCCGTGGCCAGACAGCGCTCACCATGAGGGGAGAGTGTAGGCTGTCCCGAGGGATGCGCTCCTTCAGCGGCTTACATCTTGGTGCTTGGGTTCAGAGCAAAGATACTAGAGCGTTTGGTTCAGAGTGCTCCAAAATTATTTACAGCGCACAAAAATGGCCATTTTGGCGTTTTTTAACTGGTAAGAAACTACGCGTTTCGTGAGTTACTAGTGTATGCAGGAAGTTGCCATGTCCTCCAGAAGGATTGAGCTGCTCCGTGCGTCACGCCCTTTGACCCGATGACTTTACGTGCAAACCCCCCCCACCCTCTATATATAGTCCCCCCATTTCAGGGCACCATAATGTTTGGGACACAGCAATGTCATGTAAATGAAAGTAGTCATGTTTAGTATTTTGTTGCATATTCTTTGCTTGAAGTCTGCGATTCATGGACATCACCATTTCCTGGGTTTCCTCTCTGGTGATGCTCTGCTACGCCTGTATTGCAGCAATCTTTAGCTTATGCTTGTTTTGGGGGCTAGTCCCCTTCAGTTTTCTCTCCGGCATATAAAAGAAATGCTCACTTGGGTTCAGATTGGGTGATTGACTTGGCCACTCAAGACTTGACCATTTTGTAGCTTTGCAAAACCGCTTTAGCAGTATGTTTGGGATCATTGTCTTGCTATAGAATGAACCGCCTGCCAATGAGTTTTGAGGTGTTTGTTTGAACTTGAGCAGATATGATGTGTCTATACACTGCAGAATTCATTATGCTACTACCATCAGCAGTTGTATCATCAATGAAGATAAGTGAGCCAGTACCTTCAGTCGCCATACATGCCCAGGCCATAACACCCCTACCACCATGTTTCATATGCTTTGAATCTTGGGCAGTTCCTTCTCCTCCATACTTTGCTCTTTCCATCACTCTGATACTTCGTCTCATCTATCCAAAAGACCTTTTTCCAGAACTGTGGTTACTCTTTTAAGTACTTCTTGGCAAACTGTAACCTGGTCATCCTATTTTTGCAGCTAACCAGTGGTTTGCATCTTGCAGTGTAGCCTCTGTATTTCTATTCATGAAGTCTTCTGCAGACAGTGGTCATTGACAAATCCACCCCTGACTCCTGAAGAGTGTTTCTGATCTGTCAGTGTTTGGGGATTTTTCTTTATTATAGAGATAATACTTCTTTCATTAGCTGGGGAGGTCTTCCTTGGCCTGCCAGTCCCT
Organism: Raja brachyura; assembly: GCA_963514005.1. The sequence continues at coordinate 9,224,100 of OY740810.1, forward strand.
TTGCGATTAGTAAGCTCACCAGTGCTCTTGTTCTTCTTAATGCTGTTCCATACAGTTGATTTTGGTAAGCCTAAGGTTTAGCTGACGTCTCTAACAGTTTTATTCTTGTTTCTCAGTCTCATAATGGCTTCTTTGACTTTCATTGGGAAACTTTGGTCCTCATGTTGATAAACAGCAATAAAAGTTTCCAAAGGTAATGGAAAGACTGGAGGAAAGACTTGGTGCTGAGAGCTCTCTTATACCTGCATTAAGGAGACAATTAAACACACCCGAGCAATTACAAATGCCTGTGAAGCCATGAAGCAAACTGCTGTAATTTCTACGTGGTGAAACCAAAATGTATAAAAATGGCCTTTAATAAAATCTGACAATGTGCACTTTAACCACATGTGATGTTTTGTATTACAAATCTCAAATTGTAGAGTACAGAGGCAAATAAATATATGATGGGTATTTGTCCCAAACATTATGGAGGGCACTGTGAATTATTTTACCCGAGTTATTTGTCTGTTGTCATAGTCATGTAGTTTGGTTTATTGTCACGTCTACCGAGGTACAGTGAAAAGCTATTGTTGCGTGTTATCCATGATTACATTACATTATTATAAGAGTAATATACATGATTACAATCTAATCATCCACAGTGTAAACATACATGATTAAGGGAATAACATTTAGCGCAAGATAAAGCCCTGCAAAGTCAGATTAAAGATAGTCCAAGGGTATCCAATTAGTTAGATAGTAGCCCCGGACCACTCTCCAGTTGTTGGTAGGGTCATTTAGTTGTCTGATAACTGGGAAGAAACTGTCCCCAAATCACATTTCTCTACCTCTTACCTTCCCAAGGCAACGTGAAGTGTAAATAGAACCAATGCAAGTTCATCTTCCTTTAAAAGAGGCATACATATCTATATAAGCACCTTTCAGAATATCCAAGAGTGTTTTGTAGCTATTGAAGTATTTTTTGAGATGTAGCTCATCTTTTACTTTGGCATTGCGTGTTTCTGCAAACGATAACTATGAGATAAATATTCACTTAGAAGTTAAAATTTCTCCTCTCCTCTTCCCCCAAATAGCATCATTTGAACTATTAATCCCACACCAGAAAGCCACACAGGACTTAATGTCTCAACTGAAAAATGGATTGGTAACTTCGGAGAAACCGATAAGTTGCCAAATCTGGTTGGACACGTCATTAGATGTTTAATAATGTGACATTTTCTGATTGAAAATAATGTATTCATTAAGTTGAGAATCATACTACTTTAAATTCATGAAATGTAAATGTACATTAAGTTGGACTGGATAATTTGTAAATTTAAAGTATGATTTGGACAACAAATCTTTGGAATTGTGTCATACAGAAATGGTACATTAAAAAGGGCAAAACTGAGGGCAAACCACTTGCATTAACTGGCAACTTTGCAGGTGAATACATAGAAATACCTGGTTTAACCCAAACAAATAAGATTGTGTATGTGTTTACAATGCTAATAATAAAGCATTTTGAGTGTGGTAGCATTCTGAAATAACTACACCACAGAAACAGCAAATTTCCAGCATGGGCCCATGCTGCTGTTTATGCATCATACAAATTCCTCTCACTCTTATTCATCTCACCCCTTAACACAGATGCAATTTTATGATTATTTCTCTTTTGTGCTTCTCATATCCTTTTAACTGCCTCTATAACGTCCTACCCCGATTTCACTATTAATTCAACTCATGTGGAAAATTATTATTGTTGTCCTTTTCACAAAAACAAACATTTGGTAAATTATCAACTAATCAGTTTACTCCCATTCACTGTAAAATGATAAAGGATGTCATCAACAGTGCTACCAAGCGGTACCCACCCATCACTAACCGTCTCACTGACACTCAGTTTTGTTTTGAGGACCACTAACCCACAGAACAAACAGCTAAAGTTCAGAGATGTGAGTTAGTTTTAGTTCAGTTTAGTTTATTGTCACATGTACCGAGGTACAGTGAAAAGCTTTTTGTTGCATACTAACCAGTCAGCAGAAAGACAATACATGATTACAATTGATCCATTTACAGTGTATACTCAGTGTACAAGAGTATAAATGCAAGGTAATGCTAGAAAATGTGATTAAGAATAGTCTTAATAGTTTTAAGAATAGTCCAAGGATCATCAAAGAGGTAGATAGCAGTTCAGCACTGATCTCTATTTGTGGTAGGACGATTCAGTTGCCTGATAACAGCTGGGACAGTCTTTGACAAGGTAGCATTCGACAGAATGTGGTATCAAAGAACTCGGGTAAAACTGATGTTATTGAGCTGGAAAGAGTGCAGATATGTGGAGATGTTGCCAGGCTTGAGTCATAGGAAGAGATTGGACTGGCTAGGACTTTATTCCTGCAACAAAGGAGGATGAGGGGTGATCTTATAGAGGTGTGTACGATCATGAGGGGGGTTGGATAGATGCAGTTTTTTTTTTTAACCAGAGTAGGGGAATCAAGAACCAGAGGACATATGTTTAAGATGAGAGGGGCAAGATTTAATAGGAACCCAAGATGCAACCTAAGCTGCCAGAGGAGTTAGTTGAGGTAGGTATTCTAACTATATTTAAAAGACATTTGGACAGGTACATAGATAGGAAAGGTTTAGAGGGAGATGGGCCAAACATATGTACCCTTTATATGTACATTGAATTCTCTAATTTTAAGTTCTGCTAACACTCCCCTCCCCCCATCCTCCACCCTAGTTGTTCAACTAGTTCCAGTTTACCACGTGGTATCCCTCTTGCTGGCGGCCTCTTTCCAGAGATCGACCTTGGGAGCTCCAACTGTGGGGAGCCTACGGCCTTTAACATCGTGGAGCTCGCGGTCCAAGCCGCGGGAGCTCCAAGCCGCAGGAGCTTCAATCGCCCCGACTGTGGATGGTTCGTCTCCCCTGACCGCGGGAGAAAAAGGAGGAGAGATGAGACTTTATTGCCTTCTTTCACAGTGAGGAATGTAGAGTTGTCGCTGTGATGGATGTTTGTTACATTTTTATGTGGTTGCGTGTTTTGTTGCTCTTATGGTATGGTACAGCAAATCAAAATCCTCATGATTTACATATGTTTTGTTTTCATACTTGGCTGGTTCAAGTTCAAATTAAATTACAATCATCCTGCCTGAAGTAATTTGTTGCCTGACCTGATCTTTTCTTGATTACAACTCTTTCCATCTAACCCCCCCCCCCCCCCCCCCCCCACCTCCTAGTTTCAGTCTGAAGGGTCCCAACCAGAAACGTTACCTATCCTTTTTCTCCAGAGATGCTGCTTGACCCACTGAGTTACCCCAGCACTTTATGTTGATCTTTGCTGTACACCAGCATCTGCAGTTCTTTGTTTCTACCTTTTATCCTTTGTCTGTACACTGTGAACCACTTGGGTATCAGGTATAGTCCTCTCTTTGACTGGATAGCACGCAACAAAAGCTTTTCACTGTATCTCAGTACATGTGACAAATATACCACCGGGATCGACGCTCCAACCGCAACCTGCACATTTCACCATCGAGGAGCTCGCGGTCTCGGGGAGACACTGATATCAGGAAGCTCCAAACGACGCAGAAGGTTTCGACAAGCCTCGCCCCGCGGTCAGATCACCCGGTGCGGGGGAGCCGATTCCCCCTTGATGCAGGAACTTGATCGCTCCGACGCGAGGGACCAAACGCCACCGGCTACGGGAGCTCCCCATTTCTGTGAATGGATGCAGCTTCAGTAATATTGACAAAGCTAAACCTCATCCAGGATAAAATAGTCTGCTTAAATTAATAAAACATGAATTGGGTATTAATCGCAGCAACATTTAATAGTCATTACAATTTAGCAGTCTGGCTCAAAGTCTGAAGGTGCTGGATTATTGGAGGTTTACTGTAATGTACTACAGCTGCATATAAATTTCAAGCTAGGTTATATGTACTCAAACCTATTGGAGTGCGATTTCAACCTACAATTTCTGACTTGGAGGATGATAAAGTGCTACTGTTGATTCGACAATCACAAAGATATTGACAATAATGTTGAAAATGTTCAGCGGGTAAGGCAGCATTTGCGGAAAGAGCAACATAATGTTTAAGGCGGGAGACCCTGAGTTTACAATGGTGGACACATTTTAATAAACAGTCTCTTTAAACTAATCCAGAATGTTGTGCAGTTGCAGGGGCTGGGAGCTCAGTCTACAGCGTATGTAAATAAAATTAAACAATTTCGCACCAAACAGAGAGCGAGGAATGACTTGACAGACCTTTAATATTAAGACTTTGTTATGGTAAATGTGGAAATATTCGACATGTGCGTAAAACCAAAATTAGGGCCAACAAATCAAAGCCATCAATAAATCTAAACGGAAATTCAAGAGAAACTTTTTCTTACGAGTGTGAAAATGTGGAAATTGCTCCCATGGGAAATGGTTGAGGATGCTGTTAATGGGAAGCTGTTTTTTGTACACATGGGAGAAATGAACAGAATGCAAAACTAAAATGTGTGAATCCCGAATGGAACCTAAATTATACGATATCAGTAAAATTGTAAAATCACAACCCATTTGAAGAACTAAACATATAGTTTGTAATGCACTCAAACTACTTGAAAATGTTTTTGCAAAGTGAAGTCAGCCAACTAATAGCACCACCCTGTGGTTACAAAATAATGTGCTTTCAATATTAAGTTAGACTGGTGGAAGGATGCGAGGAAATAAAGCTAAAGATCCAGTAATTCAAAAGTCAGTTCACACTTGGACAAATCATGACAGATGGGTTAAAAAATGTCAATCCTTCATTGCGCTACAACTCCCTATCTGTAACATTCTCTAGCCTTTCTCCTTAGAGTTGTATGTGTGAGCTCTTTATTCCATTTGCTGGCAATGCCAGTAATTCTCATACCAGAGCTTATGAGGTCCCTAAACCTCTCAACCCCAAGCCTTTTTTGCACAAACTCCTTCTCTATAACACACCTTAAAATACACACCTCTAACCAACACTCCAGTAATTTCTCCTAGGTAACTGTGAGTCACATTAACACTCCCTATATCTCATAGGAATATTTTACTGTTGCACATGCTGCCCAAAAAATTGTGTCAGGATGAACTACCTGAAGGACAAAGAAAGAAAATGTTTTAACTTCTGTCTATAAAGAACATCATCCCGTTCTCAGTTTCTCCATCTTTGCCACATTTGCTCTCGATGAAGGTTTCCACTCTTTCTTCATATCATCATACATCTATATAGCACAGAAGCAGGCCCTTCAACCCTGCCGATCAAGTTGGCATAATGGGCAAGTCCATTTTGCATTCATTTGGCCCATAACCCTACAAAACCTTCCTATTTATATATCTGTCTAAGTGTCTTTTAACAGACGTAGTTGTTTCTGCTTTAGAGATACAGCATGGAACAGGGCCTTCGGCTCACTGAGTCCGTGCCAACCAGCAATCACCCTGTACACTAGCATTGTCCTACACACTAGGGACAATTTACAATTTTACCAAAGCCAATTAACCTACAAACCTCTGCATCTTTGTGTGAGAGGAAACTGGAGCATCTAGAGAAAACCCACATGGTCACAGGAACAACATACAAACTCCGTACAGACAGCACCCATAATCAGGATGGAACCTGGGTCTCTGGCGATGCAAGGCAACAACTCTACCATTGCACCACCCCAGTTTCTATAGCTTCGTCTGGCAGCTCATTCCAGACAAGATGTAGGCTGCCCAGAGTAAAAAAGTCGCCTGCCTCAAGGTCCCTCTTAAATCTCTCCCCTTTCACCTTTAGCCTATGCTCTCTAAAAGAAAAGTCCCAGCCTATTCCTATAACTCAACCCTGCAAGAAACATGGCAAACACTCCACAGTATTTGTGGATGGAGCCCTCACCTGTGTCTCTCCTGTTCCCTGCAGTTCTGCTCTCACTGCCCCCCCCCCCCCCCACACACACACACACACAAAATTGTGGCAAAGTTCCCCTGGCTCTTAAGTCTTACCCCACAGCCAAATCGTTCCCCAACATTTCCGCTAACTTCAACGTGATCTCACCACCAGGTCACATCTTCCCCTCCCTCACCCCTTTTTACAAACCTCTCTCAATAACTCCACGGTTCTCTCATCTCTCCTGTTAATGAGCCAGGTTGGTTTTATGACCACTGGTTTCACAGATCTCAGAGTTATTACTTTAACTGTGAGATCTCAATTCATCACTTTACATCTATAACCTAGGTCTGATCTGGAAATATTAACAATCCTTCCGTCTCAAACTCATCTATTTGACTCTCCACGGCATTTTTGAATTGTATTACTATGGGAACTGTAGTTCAACTTTCAAAGGATCTTACTGCTGCAAGAAACATTCTATTTTCCAATACAGATGTAATACATACTAGAATATAGTCAGTCAAACATTTCCTCTTACAAATGTTTTAATTCCTGTATGCGCAATTATGTATTTTTGAATGGCAACATATTCCTTTATTAGGTTTGCACTTTCATGCAGGAATCAAAGTTCTTCATTTATTAGAGCAATACACTAATTTTGACTTCAATTAAAAAGTAATTACATTAAAGTGCAAAACCAGCAGTCAAAGTAGAAAATCAGGGCACTGTTAAAAATAAATGTTCTTTAACCAAATTGAAAGGTTCGCAATAACTAATCTGCAAATTGTATAGAGCATTTGGGAATATCAGATGTCCCACATCCAGGGTAGTAGCTTTGCTTTCAACTTTACTACTTAACTTGTTGCATGTGTTCACATTTTATTGCAAGCTGTTCATCAATTATCTGTAGTGCCAAAATAATGCATTTTAAACATTGAAACCATCCCTAAACCATGCTCACTTTTTTGTGACCAGGGCAGGTCTGCAAATATGTAAATTGTGCCTTGTACATCAAAGTAATTCATATTTAAATAAAACGGTGATCCAGCACTAACTTTAGGGATCACCACTGTGTACATTTTCCACTCTAAAGAAAACATTCAACATCTTTCTTTTCATTTAGCCAATTTTCTATCCATGCTGCCGGTTAAAGTTTAATGACACTGTATTTAATCTTGATAATCCTTTCTTTCTGTGTCTAAATAATCAAAGCAAAATCAATGAAATAGATGCCATTCTTGCAGTATGCTCATATTAATTTACACAGACCGAAGCACTGTACATATAATTTTTGTGTTTGAATCTGGAAACATCTTTGAGGTGATCATAATTTCAATCAAAAATTGAACGGAGCATTCCTGAAGAGGTCTGACTGAATCTCTGAACCACAACCGACTTACACACTTGAAATCTAATCTCCTCACTGCTCTCAGTCTGGGAAATAACAGTGGACAATAATAATATACATGTACAAAAGAATTAGCCAGAATTCCTGTTTCTGACAGTGATGTAGTGATGTTTGTGGTAAAGTTTATAGATGTTTACCACAGCAAAATACGATTGAGCTTTGAAAATGTTAAGTGTGTGTTACTATAATGTGCCCTGAATGCATGGTCTTCTAAATTGCATCTCGGTTCTTAACACATTTTGAAAAGTGTTGAACTTAAAGGGAAAATGAGCAAGATTATTAATTTGTCATTTTGGGCCAGGATTCAAAGCTATGCATGAAACAAAAGGGTAACTCTTTCGACACACAAACACAACACACAGAGTGAACTTCTGTATATAACTTTATCTGTTATTGTACACAACAAGATCCTGACCGGTGACGGTTTGGTAGTACTGGATTTTTGATTCGATTAAATGAACAATGCGCTCCTAAACTTTTTTATTTAAATAATAAAATGTACAAAGATCCTGCACTTCAAATGTATTAAAAATGTTAAATTAGCACTCTATTCTGGGGGCAGCAGTATATCATTGGCAAAGTACTGATTTTCATTATTATAAATGGGAGGACTATCAACTATCCAGCTTAAGCGTTGCCCAAATATTCACTGTAGGATGGCTAATAACTACTCATCATATCACATATGAGAGTACTTGACAAGTCAGTTTGTGCTGAATCATTTGCAAGTGCCAGGAATTTTTTTTTTTTGTAAAAAGAGCATACAACTTTTGCAATTTATTTTTTCAAACATTTCAAATCAAAAAAGGGGGGGGGGGGCTGAAATCAAAAACTCAATCCGAGTAACCGATTACATTTCAGAAGGCTAAAAAGCAGGACCTCCAGGGTGCTTCCAGTTCTTCGTGCTGGTGAGGGCAAGAACAGGGAGATAAGGGATCTGAATGTGTGGCTGAGAAGTTGGTGCAGGAAGCAGGGATTTCGATTCTTAGACCACTGGGATCTGTTTTGGGGTAAGGGTGAATTGTACAAAAGGGACAGGTTGCACCTTAATAGGTGGGGGACCAGTATTCTGGCAGGCAGGTGTGTGGGTTTAATCTAAATAGTGGGGGGGGGGGGGGGTGTGGGGGGAAGTTAAAGGGAAAGAGAATATAGGAAAAGTTAAGAAATGCACCAGAATTAATGGGGCAGAAAGCTCATGAAGGGATAGGAGAGTATGGCCCAAGTGAAATGGGAATCAATGCGAAAGGTGAGGCGAGTAATGGATTCAAAGTATTATATACGAATGCATGAATAGGAAATAAAGTGAATGAGCTTGAGGCTCAGTTAGAAATTGGCAAGTATGATGTTGCGGGAATTACAGAGACCAGGACTGGGAATAGAATATTCAGGGGTATATGCCTTATCGAAAAGACAGACAGGTGGGCAGAGGGGGTGGGGTATCTCTGTTGGTAAGGAATGAAATTCAGTCCCTTGTGAGGGGTGACATAGAATCAGGAGATGTAGAGTCAGTATGGATAGAACTGAGGAATTGTAAGGGTAAAATACCCTAATGGGAGTTATCTACAGGTCCCCAAACAGTAGCCTGGATAAAGGGTGCAAGTTGAATCAAGAGTTAAAATTGGCATGTCGCAAAGGTAATGCTACGGTGGTTATGGGACATTTCAACATGCAGGTAAACTGAGAAGATCAGGTTGGTACTGGACCCAAAGAAAGGGAGTTTGTGGAGTGCCTCTGAGATGGATTCTTAGAGCAGCTTGTACTGGAGCCTACCAGGGAGAAGGCAATTCTGGATTTAGTGTTGTTTAATGAACCAGATTTGATAAAGGGAACTCAAGGTGAAGGAACCATTAGGAGGTAGTGATCATAATATGATAAATTTTAATCTACAATTTGAGAGCGAGAAGGGAATATCGGAAGTGTCAGTATTACAGTTGAGTAAAGGGGACTATGGAGCCATGAGGGAGGAGCTGGCCCAAGTTCACTGGAAAGAGACCCGAGCAGGAATGACAGTGGAACAACAATGGCAGGTATTTCTGGGAATAATACAGAAGGTGCAGGATCAGTTCATTCCAAAGAGAAAGAAAGATTCTAAGGGGAATAAGAGACAACCGTAGCTGACAAGGGAAGTCAAGGACTATAAAAATAAAAGAGAAATATAACGCAAAGATGAGCAGGAAGCCAGAGAATTGGGAAACTTAAAGAGCAACTGAAGGTAACTAAAAAGGCAATACGGGGAGAAAAGATGAGGTACGAAGGTATGCTAGCCAAGAAAATCAAGGAGAATAGTAAAAGCTTCTTTAGGTATGTGAAAAGTGAAAAAAATTACAAATTTATTATGGGAACAAGGGAATGGCAGACTAGTTAAACAGGTACTTGGATCTGTCTTCACTAAGGAAGACACAAAAAATCTCCCACGTGTACTAGTGGCCAGAGGACCTGGGGTGACGGAGGAACTGAAGGAAATTCACATTAGGCAGTAAATGGTGTTGGCTAGACTGATGGGACTGAAAGCTGATAAATCCCCAGGGCCTAATGGTCTGTATCCTAGGCTACTCAAAGAAGTGGCTCTAGAAATCATGGATGCATTGGTGATCATTTTCCAATCTTCTATAGATTCAGGTCAGTTCCTGTGGGTTGGAGGGTAGCTAATGTTATCCCACTTTTTAAGAAAGGAGGGAGAGAAAATAGGGAATTATGGACCAGTCAGCCTGACATCGGTGGTGGGGAAGATGCTGGAGTCAATTATGAAAGATTAAACAGCGGCACAACATTGGACAACAGTAACAGGATTGGTCAGAGTCTACATGGATTTACGAAGGGGAAATCATGCTTGACTAATCTTCTGGAGTTTTTTGAGGATGTAACTAGGAAAATTGACAAGGGAGTGCCAGTGGATGTAGTGTGCCTGGACTTTCAGAAAGCCTTTGATAAGGTCTCACATAGGAGATTAGTTGGCAAAATTAGAGCACATGGTATAGGGGGTAGGGTACTGACATGGATAGAAAATTGGTTGGCAAACAGGAAACTAAGAGTAGAGATTAACGGGTCCATTCAGAATGGCAGGCAGTGACTAGTGGGGTACCGCAAGGCCTGGTGCTGGGACCGCAGCTATTTACAATATACATTAATGATTTAGATGAAGTGATTAAAAGTAACATTAGCAAATTTGCAGATGGCACAAAGCTGGGTGGCAGTGTGAACTGTGAGGATGCTATGAGGATGCAGGGTGACTTGGACAGGGTGGCTGAGTGGACAGATGCATGGCAGATGCAGTTTAAAGTGGATAAATGTGAGATTATCCACTTTGGTGGCAAGAACAGGAAGGCAGATTATTATCTGAATGGTGTCAAGTTAGGAAAAGGGGAAGTACAATGAGATCTGGATGTCCTTGTTCACCAGTCACTGAACGTAAGCATGCAGGCACAACAGGCAGTGAAGAAAGCTAATGGCATGTTGGCCTTCATAACAAGAAAAGTTGAGTATAGGAACAGAGGTCCTTCTGCAGTTGTACAGGGCCCTAGTGAGACCACACCTGGAGTATTGTGTGCAGATTTGGTCTCAAAATTTGGGGAAGGAGATTCATGCTATCGAGGGAGTACAGCGTAGGTTCACGAGGTTAATTCCCGGGATGGCGGGACTGTCATATGCTGATAAAATGGGCTTGTATACACTGGAATTTAGAAGGGTGAGAGGGGATCTTATTGAACCATATACGATCATTAAGGGATTGGATACGCTAGAGGAAGGAAACATGTTCCTGATGTTGGGGGAGTCCAGAACCAGGGGCCACAGTTTAAGAATAAGGGGTAGGCCATTTAGAACGGAGATGAGGAAAAACTTTTTCACCCAGAGAGTTCACTCAGAAGGCAGTAGAGGCCAATTCGCTGGATGCTTTCAAGATAAAGTTAGATAAAGTTCTTGAAAATAGTGGAGCGAAGGGATATAGGGAGAAGGCAGGAACGGGTTACTGCTTGTGGATGATCAGCCATGTTCACAGTGAATGGTGGTGCTGGCTCAATGGGCAAATGATGTGGCAAAGGTTTGGTGTACTTTGGCATGGAACCGATATCCATTTGCAAATAGGAGGGTACCTCACAAATCGAGTTATGGTAATGTATTAATTTATTTTCAATTTTCATGGCATGCGATTCCAGGATTTTTTTTAAATCTGAATTTTGTGAATTGTATTCTGCAATGCACAAATTGGTGTCTGAATGCATCCAATTCGTACAGGAATTTATCGGCTCGTTGGGTTGGATTCAGTCCACAAAATGGCAAAATTGTCGTCTTATCCACACTACAAAGGCTGAATTTTGTGTCGCCTTATCCACATTACAAAGGCTTAATTTATGAGCACAAACAGGACATCAAAACATTTACATTAATAGTGATTGTAGCTTTAAAAATAAATTATTCCATAAAGGTATTGTAAAGGAATTAAGGGAAATGTTCAAATAATAGAAGAGGACCTTCATTTGTTTTATCTTTTTTACAAACAGGTTATGAACAATGGCTACCCAAGAAACAGTGCACATGACATTGCTCACAATATGAGGTTTGTTCAGCCCTGGGAACAACAGTTGTAGTCGAAAGTGGTTGAGATTACAGAACTGAGGCCTCCGAGCCACTGCCCATCCCCATTTCTCCTCCACAATCCCCACGCCATTTGAATTATAACAAAATTAATAACTTGTTACCTTTTTGTTGCATGTACTTAGGGCCAACTGTAAAATAATTTTCTAAATTTATCAACTACAGAAAGGAAGTTAATCTCAGTTCTGTCAAGCTGGTGATGTTAGTGATTTTTCAAACAATTGTCACAGGACCAACTTAAGGTTCATGTCCATTTCTTGGTTTAAAAAGCTAATCACAAATCCATGTGACAGTTTCAGACAATCCTATGCATCATAAACGAAAAACTACATGAATGAAAAGCATGATGTTAATCATTCCAGATGTTGTATTAGTTAAACACCACTTCTGCTGGTCTATTCTTCTGAAATGCTGATAAATATTTCAGGCAACAACAAAAAAATTAAGCTTTGCAATTTAAACAGTACCAAATTATCAACAAAAATGCCACTATTCAGAGAAGGTGAGGTATAAAAATCACTGCTCTTCGTTGTGTAGATATTTTTTTTCCAAAGAGACAAAGGAATCTTGCAGGATGGCAGATGACCTGAAGTGATAGTGCAGCTGTGACATTCCTCTGTGACAATTCTGATTAAAAAAACTTGAGAATCACAGAAAGCTCAATACATGAATTCCACAAAAAGTTGATGAGATGTTTTTGCAAGCCCGAAAGCCCAGTTTTGTTTTAATTTCTCATTTACAAGTTGTTGGCTCTTCGCCCTGAGTATCCACCTGAACATGCAAGTGACAGTAGAAATCATTACTTTGAGTTCCTGATGGCAAAGACAACCTCAACTTGCAGAAGAACTAGTGGTAGTGGTGGTAAGGGATGGACTGGACCATAGCTCCTGCAACATTAAAAACATCCAAAGATAAAATATAAGCAATCTAGATCAAACAAATTCAATTTAATATAAACTTTGCAACAGAGCTAAAAACAAAGTGCTGGAGAAACTCAGTTGGTCAGGCAGCATCTGTGGTGGGAAATGATCAGATTAAGTTTCGGATTGGAAATCTTCAAACTGATGGAGTAGAGCGGAAAAAGCTGGTAAAGAGAGATAAGTAGGGGCAAAGCTGGCACGGTATAGGTGGATGTAGGTGAGAAGGGGTGAGTGGCAGCTGGGTGGAGATAGTAACAAAGGCTGCAGGTGAAACAAAAGGGTGCCAGATAAGGAGTGAAATGTAAATCCCGGGGGGGGGGGGGGAGGGCTATGGGGGGGGGGGGGGAAGGGGACATGGAAGAGGGCAAAGAGACAGGGATAAAGGAAACAAAATCATATGTGTATACATCTCCAGATAGCTAACAAAACAACACTGACCTAGTCTTCTGTTAGGACTGTTCCTCATTGCTGGCACTGGGGGTTCGGCTCCTGATTTGGCTCCGTAACTGTTCAATTAGCTCTGGGTTTTGCTGCTGCATCTGTTGTGCAAACTGCTGCCCTCTGTGTTCAAACAGAAATAAAAATGGTTGCATCAGAAATTAATAACATTTGGTATGGATTTTTTTACCACTCAAATACTCAAGACACCCCAGGCCTCTTCGACGAACGCACTTCCCATTGAGATTTGGTAGCATGGGCAATATCCCCCATCAATTTCTGCATGACTTGCAAACACAGTATTGTAATTTGGCATAAGTGTCCCAGAGACAGTAAAAATGAGAACATCTGAACCTACACTATATGACATAAGTTGCTCAAGTTGGTAATGATGCATAACATCCCAAGGCTCCTAAACATGGTAACTGGCCCTAAAAGCACAAGGATGGATGTCATCACAGAAACCAAAAGAGGAGCTGATTGGAACATAAAGGATCTCAAGGATTTTTCCTTCTCTGGGAGAATCTAAGGGATCTCCGTTTATAAATATGGAGCCATCAATTTAAAAAGAATGAGGTGATTACTATTTTGTCTTTAGAATTCCCTCTCTCAAAACCTGGTGGTGGATGCAGGTTTTTGATTATTTTTAGGGAGAGGTTGAAAGTTTACCATAGATTGTCAGAAATGTGGAGTTGAGATTATGATTAGATCAGCCATGATTTTATTAAATGGTTGAGCAGGCTTATGGGGTGAAGGAGTCTACTGCATATGTAATTTATTCTACAATTAATTACTTTTCAAATTAATGACCCAAAATCTTATAGATTTTTTTAAAAAAACGTACATTTATACTGTGTCCTTCAAATCTTTAGACGGGTCCAAAGAACCTCATATTTAATGAAATAATTTTTGTTTAGAGATGCAGCATGAGATAGGCCCTTCTGCCCACTGAGTCCACGCCAACCAGCGAACATCAAGGTTCTGCATCAGCTTCTTCCCACGAGCCGTCAGACTCCTGAATGCCATGTAATGGGATTCAGGACCATTGTCTATTTATCCTTTTATCCTTTTTATCCATGCCTATCCTTCTGTTTAATTTATCGTGTTGCACAGGGAGCCATATGCAACGTAATTTCATTTTGAACTGCATATATCAATGTATTTCTAAATGACAATAAAGTTTGTTTGACTTGATCACTCATACACTGGTTCTGTTATCCCAGCTTGGCATCCTACACAATTTACAGAAGCCAATTAAACTGCAAGTCTTTGGAATGTGGGAGGAAGCTGGAGCACCTGGAGAAAACCCACATGGTCACAGGGGAACCGTACAGGCAGCATCATTGTCAGGATCAAACCCAGGTCTCTGGTGCCGTAAAACACTAAATCTAATTCTGCACCATTGTGCCGCCCTAAATAATAATAGTGGCTACACTAAAAGTAATAGAACACTATAAATAGCCAATATTTATAAAGCAAGATACCTATAAACCTAAAATGACAGAGATTTTATTAGCATTGGTTATATAAGTGATCACCAGGAGAGGCCCCATATCATTTTCAAATATCATGCCCAGCTGAGGAGGAAAAGGCAAGACAGTTTGTATTTCAGTTCAGCAATTGCTCAGCATGGCACTGAAGTGTCTGAGATGAGGGTGACATCAATTGCTATTGGAGATAGGATTCATTTATTAATGTGATAACTAGGAACTGCAGATGCTGGTTTATACCAAAGAAAGATAAAAGGACTCAGCAGGTCAGGCATTATCCCTGGAGAACATGGATAGGCGATGTTTCAGGCCGGAAACCTTTGCATCCTCCATAGGGTTCTGACCTTAAATATCGCCCATCCATATTCTCGAGGAACGCTACCCGACCCACTGACTTATTCAGTGTTTTGCGTCTTTCTTTAGTATTTGATTTTATTTAAGCCCTGGAATTTACCAGAAGACTTGGCTAGGATCGAGAGATTAGTAAAAACAGTACCAGGAACCAGGGGTGTCATTATGTGTACAGAACACTCACGCTTGGATGAGGCCTGCAATGTCATTAGCTCCTGTCCCAGGTCCTGCTGCACTTCCAGACCCTACCGGCCCATAGGATCCTGACATCATTCCAGACACTCTAAACAATAGACAAAGAGAGAAAAAAAATCATTAACTTAATGTAGAAACCTTGGAATTAAAACAAGAGAAACCAATTAATGAAATATTGGTACTTACAACTGCTGTACTTGTGAATTCTGCATTAGATTAGATGCCTAAAAGGAAATCAGTGAGGAATGATGTTGGTGTGTATTTTGTTTCAACACAATTAACTTATTTTGCATTTCTTGAAAATAAATGTTTTAGTGCATGTTAAACAATTGCTAAATATTAATTACATGTAAATGTCATGCACAAATAAAGAGCTCACTATGAGGCACAACTGTCCTAAATATGAAAATAGCTTTCCAAATAGCCATAGGCGAGAACACCATAAATTCAGTGGTGCTGACAGGTAGCCAGTTGACTCGAGAAAACAATCATATAGATTGTCCATCTCAACCAACTGGAACACAAATAAAACACTGATCTCTGAACAGTTGTGGGTAAAATTATTCTCCTATTTGGTTGAATTACATCTCTAGGTAAAGCACAGAGAACATAATCAAAGCAATGAAAAGGCATGCAATATTACCATATTCATGAAGCCCGGATTATTCAGTAAACCTGCCAGATCAAACCCACCAGTGCCTCCTGTCTGGGGAAAGAAGAACAAATTCTCAGTTTTTTTTTTGTTAAAAGCCAGAATCAAGAAGAAAGCATGTGTACTGCAAGGAACTTAAACTACTCAATTGCACAGAGAAACAATCCCCGACTCGCTGAGTGTTTCATAAATTCATAAGTCATAGGAGTGGAATTAGGCCATTCGGCCCATCGTCTAGTCCACCATTCAATCATGGCTGATCTATCTCCCCCTCCAAACCCCGTTCTCCTGCCTTCACCCCATAACCTCTGACACCTGTACTAATCAAAAACCTATCTATCTCTGCCTTAAAAATATCCACTGACGGCCTCCACAGCCTGTGGCAAATAATTCCACAGATTCACCACCTTCTGACTAAACAAATTTCTCATCTCCATCCTAAAAGAACGTCCTTTAATTCTGAGGCTATGACCTCTAGTCCTAGACTCTCCCACGAGTGGAAACATCGACTCCACATGCACTCTATCCAAGCCTTTCACTATTCTGTATGTTTCAATTAGATCCCCCCGCTTCTAAACTCTAACAAGTACAGGCCCGGTGCGAACAAACGCTCATCATAGGTTAACCTACTCATTCCTGGGATAACTTTTGTAAACCTCCTCTGGGCTCTCTCCAGAGCCAGCACATCCTTCCACAGATATGGTGCCCAAAATTGCTCACAATATTCCAAATGCGGCCTTGCCTGCGTCTTATAGAGACTCAACATTACATCCCTGGTTTTGTATACAAGTCCTCTTGAAATAAATGCTGGCATGTTAAACATTTAGGGAGACTGAGAAGGTAGATGCTGCAGGCAGCTTCCATTCGTTCAAGTTCAAATCAAGTTCAACTTTATTTGTCACATGCACCATAAGGTGCAGTGAAATGTAATTTACCGCGCAGCGTTACAATTAAAAAAATGATATAATACAACATAATTCAACACAGACATCGACCACAGCATTCTTCACTGTGGTGGAAGGCAATACAATTCAGACAGTCTTCCTCCTCCCTTGTTCACCCGTGGTCGGAGCCCTGACCCTCCCTAGTCGCCGCTACAGACGGGATGGTCAGGACATCTCGAGCACACCATGCGGCCCAGAGCTCCCAGTCGGCCACCTCCTTGCCAGAGACCGCAGCTTCCAGATATTGTAGGCCGTAGAACGGCGGTTGGAGCTCTTCTCCGGGATGGATCGCCAGCCACACTATGAAAGGGCCGCTCCACGCCTGCTGCCAGAAGCTCCAGAGACTGAGGCTCCTAATGTTGTAGGCCGCAGGCCAGCGGTCGTAGCGTTTCTCCGACGACCCCTGGCAAGGGGGTCCGCAATGTTAAAGTTCCCCGCTGCACCGTCTCTGAAGCTCTGGGCCCGGAGGCAGAGAATTCCACAGACTCACCACTCTGTGAGAAAAAGTGTTTCCTCATCTCAGTTCTTAATGGCTTACTCCTTATTCTTGAACTGTGGCCCCTGGTTCTGGATTCCCCCAACATCGGGAACATGTTTCCTGCCTCTAGCGTGTCCAAACCCTTAACAGAGGGTGGTGGAGGCAGGATCTCTGGATGCTTTCAAGAGAGAGCTAGATAGGGCTCTTAAAAATAGCGGAGTCAGGGGATATGGGGAGAAGGCAGGAACAGGGTACTGATTGGGGATGATCAGCCATGATCACATTGAATGGCGGTGCTGGCTTGAAGGGCCAAATGGCCTATCCCTGCACCTATTGTCTATTGCGACGCCGCTGCTGAAGCTCTGGGACGCGATGTTAAAGTCCCCTCTGCTCCACCGCTGAAGCTCTGGGCCTGCGATGTTAAGGTCCCTGCTGCGCCGCCTCCGAGCTCTGGGCCCGACTCGGGGAAAGGCCGCACCAAACCCAGCTGTAAGGCCGCGAGGAGGGGGGCGAAGAATCAACAAGAAAAAAAGTTGCATCTCCGTCGAGGTAGGTGCCTGAAAACGGTTTCCCCCTATTCCTCCCCACCACACAAGACATACAGAGAAACACTAAAACATACTTTTGGACATACTAAAAAAACAAAAAAAGTCAAAACAACGAACCCGTTGCGGGTGAGGGAGCCGACTCGCAGCGCCACCGGAACCGGAATGCATTGGCTGCATTGTCTTAGGTTGGAGGGAGAGTGACAGGATCGGGAACTAGCTATCAAAGGATTAAGGTGAGGAGAAATTTCTTTACTCAGGTGCCTGTGCCTTTCTGCAATTCTCTGCTGCAGAGATGATGGGTACTCAGATGCTGAGTGTACTCAACACTGGAAAAAAATAGATTTTGGGGCATTAAAGGAATGCAAAGGTTAGGGGATAGCATAGGAACTTGGTATAAAGTTAATCTATAAACTTCCTGAAGTGAAGAGCAGGTTTGAAAGACCACATTGATTAATTCGGTATCTAATTATTAATTTTGTGGGTTTTGAGGTGGAGGAAAGGTAGAAATATTTTTGCAAATATTTCCAGTGTCTGTGCAGCAGTTTAAAAGCTCTCACAAATAGTATGACAACAATAATTTAGACTAAATAAAATCTACCGTAAATGGTCATAGCAATCAAAGTTACCAAATTTCTGACATCCAAAAAATGGAATAATGCTAAAACTGCTACTTAATCTTTGCCTGCTGAGGCCTGTACTGAAAACAATGAGATACAGCAGGTATCAAAGGAAAGATCATTTAGTACAAATCACCCATGCTAATGCTTAAACTCTGGAAGCCTCCCCATGACCGCTTCTCATGACGTGATCTATTACACATTTAAAATACATTATATAATAGAATTAAAGTTCTATCGTATTGTACATGCTGAAAATCTGAAATAAAAAAAATGCTGGAGATATTCGTTGGGTCAGACAATGTTTGTGGAACTTTCAGATGCTGCTTGACCTGCTGAGTATCTCCAGTATTTTCTATTTTAACCCACATTCCTGAACCTCATGTACTCAACAAGTTATCACTTACAATCGCAAATCCATCTGTCTCAACAACTCTGGGTAAGAAAAATTAGCTCCCTTTGTGTAAAGAAGGTCTTCTAAAATCATTAATTAAACTAGTAGTTATCTTGTATTCATTCCCCCTTGTTAAGGAGAGTGTCAGGTGGAAAAAAATATTTTAAACCTGGCTAAAATGAAATTATAACCACAACCAAGTCGTTCTAGCCAACTTCTCATTAAGAAAGCAGCAAGGATACAAATGCTTTCAGGAAGAAAACTGTCTTTAAAAAGAGAATAATATTCTTAAACAAAAGTAAATGTATAATGTAGAAGAGCAATATTTTTACCCCCAGAACCATTCATCAATCTCTCAAAATCAAATTACTGAATTTATTATCCAACATTCTAACAAATAAATACCCTTGAAATGTTAAAGCAAAGTATTGTTATTAGGTGAACTTAATGAAATCTTGCATTGTCACAGAATGAAACTATAATACATGCAGATTTTTTTTAGCACTTACTGGACTTGGCGCATCCTTAATCTTCTGTTCTGCTACACTGAGGTTTGCTTTGTATGATTCATTGTCAGGATCCAGCTCCAGAGCCTTTTTATAGTAATTAACTGCTTCATTGTATTTATTTAGACTAGCCAGGGCCAACCTGAAATAAATTATATCAATTAGCTGTTTCTACTCAGAAAAACATTTGGTATCCTTCAATTCAGCACAATCTCTCTCCGAAAAACATTATAGATGTTAAATGCTACAATTACATTTTGGGCAATCTAAGATTTTACACAAAATTAAAGAGCAATTAAATTTGCATGGCACTTCATCAAACCCTGAGCAGCTCGTAGGTAATGAAAAATCTGTGGACACACAAAAGACTTCAGATGTTGGAATCGTGGGCAAAACACAAAGTGCTGGCGGAACTCAGCGGGTCAGGCAGCAACAGTGTAGGGAAATGGACAAAAAAACATTCTGACTCACTCTGACAGTGGAGGAGGCCCAGGACAGAAAGGTCAATATGGGAATGGGCAGGGAAAGTGTTTAGCAACCGGGAGATTGTGTAGACCTTGGCGGACTGAGCGAAGGTGTTCAGCTAAATGATTCTGTTTTAGTCAGGAGAATGTAGAATTCCTGATAATTTTGAAAGGTGAACTCAAGTATGCCTATGATGCTCTCCCACACTTGAATGATCTACTAATATTTAATATTTGCACTGATCAGTGAATTTTGCACTTGAGAAATATCTTGTCCAGAATAACCCTTCGTATAAACTTTGACTGACCAACAAGAAGAAACTGAGGATAAAGAAGATCCAACGGGATCCTACTACTAGCCACATCTTCCCATCTCCACCCCTTTCTGCTTTCCACAGAGACTGTTTCCTCCGAATCTCATTCTTTCACACCCCAACCACCCCTTCCCCAGGTACTTTCCCCTGCAACCGCAGGAGATGCAAGACCTGTCCCTTTACCTCCCCCCTCGACTCCATCCATGGACCCAAACAGTCTTTACAGGTGAGGCAGAGGTTCACTTGCACCTCCAACAACCTCATCTACAGTATCCACTGTTCCAGGTGTCAACTTCTCTACATCAGTGAGACGAAGGGCAGGCTCGGCGATCTTTTCGCTGAACACCTCCGCTCAATCCATCTTAACCTACCTGATCTCCCGGTGGCTCAGCACTTCAACTCCCTCTCCCATTCCCAATCTGGCCTTTCTGTCCTGAACCTCCATTGTCAGAGTGAGGCCCAGCGCAAATTGGAGGAACAGTATCTCATATTTTGCTTGGGTAGTTTACACCCCAGCGGTATGAACATTGACTTCTCTAACTTCAGATAGTCCTTGCTTTCTCTGTCCATCCCCTTCTCTTCCCAGTTCTCTCACTAGTCTTACTGTCTCCGACTACATTCTATCTTTGTCCCGCCCCCTTCCCTGACCCGAAACGTCACCCATTCCTTCTCTCCAGAGATGCTGCCTGACCCGCTGAGTTACTCCAGCATTTTGTGTCTACGTGAGGAAAGAAGAGTATGAAAATTAAAACAATTCTAGTCACCCCATTCTGCCGTAGGCTTTGCTGTAGCATGGGTCAAATGTTATTGCCTTTTCACAGTCTTCTACTGCTCCAGTGTAGTTTCCTAGTTTACTGTATGCTGCTGCCCTGCAAAAGAACAGAATTGGTATTCAGGTGAAATACAGTTAATCTTCCAGCAGTAAATTTGGAGCAAGGCTTTGTATTCTGCTGTAATAAAGCAAACCAGAGATATCTGTAATGTCTAATGCTTACAATGTGAAATAAAATTATAGAATTTCAGTCATAACCCAATAATTACTCAACATTAACAGTTTCAATATTGCTGCCTTTGCAAAATCAACTCAAATGCAAGCCTGGCCTTTATTTCACTAACTTTCTGTCAAGTTAAGCAACTATCAATTAGTGATTAAAATGTTTCACTTTTCTCAAACTTGGCTTAGGGTTCAATTTGATAGCAGTTTCTTCTTCTCAAATCTGACATTTACAAATTAGAAATGGAAGAGGGAAGAAATGCAATTGCTTCATTATGTCATGTGCCAATTTCTAAAATCATTCAACATCGTTGCTTTAGTGATTCTGTCAGTTGTGGTTGTCCGATGCTCGAGAATGCAAGTTAGGAATTGAGGTTCTCTGTAGACGGACCAACCACTCAACGGTAGCATTTTTGTTTTTAGTTTGTCCAATATTTTATAAAAAGTATTGCACAACAGAAAACCATACAGTCTGCAGTTCCCACCTCAGTACACTAATAGTGCAATTATTCTACTCTAGCCCCAACAGCTTCAAAAAAGCTTTAAGCAACATCCTTGCTAATGTTAACCTTCCCCAAGTAGGCCCAAAGACCAAATGCTGCCCATTTCAAAGTTTTTTTCATAGCGAGATTTTGTTTTTCAATTCATGGAAACTTTTGTCCAGCTGCAAATCACTGACAATATGCATACATTTAATGCTTTAAAATATTTTCAAATTACGGACACTGCATAGATTTGATTCAGGACAACCAATATGGGAACAGCAAACCACTTTCTAAATCTCTATACATTCTCATGCAGTGATAGGCTTGAATTTGTACATCTCACTCCAGAAGAAACCTTGGCCATCTTCTGAATGTCATTGGCTTGCTTTCTTTCAAAATTTAACCCATTAGCTGTTGAATTAGTTTCTTGTTTTTCTCCATGTCATTTTTTGTACTACCATGATTATAGATGCAGGAATACAATGCAAGAAGGAGAATAATAAATTGTTGTACCTTCAAAATGCCCACATATCCAAAGTACATTACAGCCAATAGCCCTTTCTGAAGTGTACGGACTCTTTAAATGTAGGAAATCTAGCATGTGCTTTTCAGACTGCCAGCTCTCAAAATAAAACAAAGGCCATGTAATCTACTTTAATGCTATTAGTTGAATAATAAATATTAGCCTAGGAACACTAAGACATAACATCCCTTCAAAAGAATGCCATAGGAACTGTCGCTTCCACCAAGACTGTATAGTTAAAGGTCTTTCCAGGTTCATAACAATCTTTTGAACATAGGAGATGTATAGTACCCTCCATAATGTTTGGGACAAAGACGCATCACTTATTTATTTGCTTCTGTACTCCACAATTTGAGATTTGCAATAGAAAGAATCATGTGTGGTTAAAATGCACATTATTAAAAGCCATTTTTATACATTTTGGTTTCACCATGTAGAAATTACAGCTGTGTTTATACATAGTCCCCCCCCCCCCCATTTCAGGGTACCATAATGGTTTGGAACGCTTCGCTTCAAAGGCGTTTGTAATTGCTCAGGTGTGTTTAATTGCCTCCTTAATGCACATATAAGAGAGCTCTCAGCGCCTAGTCTTTCCTCCAGTCTTTCCATCACATTTGGAAACTTTTATTGCTGTTTTTTAACATGAGGACCAAAGTTGTGCCAATGGAAGTCAAAGAAGCAATTATGAGACTGAGAAACAAAAATAAAACTCACATCCATCAAACCTTAGCCTCACCAAAATCATTAAGAAGAAAAAGAGCACTGGTGAGTTTACTAATCGCAAATGGACTGGCAGGCCAAGGAAGACCTCCACATCTGATGGCAGAAGAATTATCTCTATAATAAAGAAAAAAATCCAAACACCTGTCCAACAGATCAGAAACTCTCTTCAGGAGTGGATTTGTCAATGACCCCTGTACGCAGAATACTTCATGAACAGAAACACAGAGGCTACACTGCAAGATGCAAACCACTGGCTAGCCGCAAAAATAGGATGGTCAGGTTACAGTTTGCCAAGAAGTACTTACAAGAGCAACCACAGTTCTGGAAAAAGGTCTTGTGGACAGATGAGACAAATATTAACTTATATTGGAGTGATGGCAAGAGCAAAGTATGGAGGAGAGAAGGAACTGCCCAAGATCCAAAGCATACTATCGCATCTGTGAGATACGGAGTTGGGGGTGTTATGGCCTGGGCATATATGGCTGCTGAAGACACTTATCTTCATTGATGATACAACTGCTGATGGCTAGTAGCATAATTAATTCAGAAGTGTATAGACACATCCTATCTGTTCAAGTTCAAACAAATGCCTCAAACTCATTGGCCAGCAGTTCATTCTATAGCAAGACAATGATCCCAAATATACTGCTAAAGCAACAAAGGAGTATTTCCAAAGCTAAAAAATGGTCAATTCTTGAGTGGCCAAGTCAATCACCCGATCTGAACCCAATTGAACATGCCTTTTATATGCTGAAGAGAAAACTGAAGGGCACTAGACCCCAAAACAAGCATACGCTAAAGATGGCTGCAATACAGGCATGGCAGAGCATCACCAGAGAAGACACCCAGCAACTGCTGGTGTTCATGAATCGCAGACTTCAAGCAGTCATTGCATGCACAGGATATACAATAAAATGGGGGGAACTATGTATAAACACTGCTGTAATTTCTACATGGTGAAACCAAAATGTATAAAAAATGCCTTTATTAAAATCTGACAACGTGCACTTTAACATGTGATTTTTTTTCTATTACAAATCTCAAATTGTGGAGTACAGAGGCAAATAAATAATCGATGGGTCTTTGTCCCAAACATTATGGAGAGCACTGGAGATCATAACTGCTCAACAGGTAGTCTTAAGTGGTATCAGAAAGTCAAAAGATCAAAAATAAAATGCTATCTGATACACAAGAGGCTAGTGCTCATTGATACATACACCTCTCACCCCAAGGTTTTCTTCTTACTAAAGCTCAGAAATTTGACAGATACAACTGCAACAAAGTAAACAAAACTGCTTCCCATCATACCTGTTGCAAAAATAAACTGCATTGTTAGGATTCAATTCAATAGCTTGTGTGTAGTACTCCACTGCACTCTGATAATTTTCTACTTTCATTTGTTCATTTCCTGAATGATGAAAAGGAAACAAGAATCAACGACATGCAGACAAAGGAAACATACTTTCTCTTTAGGCCAACATAAATAATTGTGTAGATTCTACGTTTTTTAGTATATAATATGTTCACTCTTTTTTTTGTGTTATACCCAGCATTCAGTAAATCAAAGATTGGATCTAGAGAAATTCATTTTTAGGATTGTAGCCATATGGAAATTAAATGCTGAAAATTGAGATCAAGATAATTGGGTGACAATAATTAAAAGTGTCTACCAGTAATTAAACACAGTCAAATTCAGGGTGGCATGTTGCTTGTGTCTAGAGAAAATAATTCTTGCACCCATTAGTT
Source organism: Raja brachyura (assembly GCA_963514005.1). The sequence goes on from OY740810.1 coordinate 9,248,756, forward strand.
AAATTTTGGATGGGGCTAGAATCACAATGGGGCTAGCAGTGAGGCACCAGAGTTCTGCAAGACTGATTTAACTAGAACCAGTAGCATCATTATAGAATCATTTGGCCCATGCTGGTGCCATCTATTTGTGCTACCAATTAGTTCCATTATTTTTTTTCATAACTTTATAATTTCCTGCTTAAATTTGTACGTTGAAGTATCTGCTGCAAAAATACCTGTTAATCAAAGTAAAACTCAATAATTTATGTATTGTTATGGCACACATTTACTACTAACAGCTTTGTTAGGCAGAAAGTGAAAATTTTAGCCAGCCAATTTAAGATATTTATTCACAGACACTAAAAGGTGGCATCCTACTTCAGTGAGAACTTTGCAAAGAATTCTTGGCAAAAAGCCATTGTTTGATCCAGTGAATAAATTAGCAATGAGATGATGCAACACATAGCAAATTATTATTTTTACCTTCAGTTTTCAATAGTTCCGCTTTTGAGAGATCTTCAACAGTTGGAGACTCTAATGCAGACTCTAATGCAGAGTCCACAACCACATCAGGTATCTCCTGTAAACATGGAAAAAGGTCATTGGAAATCTTGATTTTACCTTCAATTATCAAGTAATATAATATTGTTGGGATACAAAAGAAATACCTCATAAATTAAAAAAAACATATTTAGTATATGTTCAAGAACATGATGTAACTTAGACATAAAATGTGAGAGAAAATTTAAGATTCACGATACGGTGTTGTGGTGCTTGAATGTTATAGTTGTGCTGAGATGCCCCAGTTAGGAAATAAATGGAGAACATAGGTTTCAAATAACCTCCATTTTACAGATGCGTTCTTCTCATGTATCAAGTCAGTTATCAATTAAGCAACAGCATGAGAAAAATATAACACAGAAGAAAGATGAAAGAAAAATAAATACTTATGCCCAGTCATTTTAAAGGGAAAAATGGAGATGTGCAAACATAAAAAGGCAGATTTTAAAATCGCCACATGGGGCCATATCTAAAGTAATGGCTAATTGCATCATGTTCATTCAATTACTAGTATTTTTAACGTTCATATGATAAATTATTAATTCTAGAACAAGGCACAATCAGCAACATGGAGGTTGACTAAATAATATTTGTTGGAGTATACATTTCATCTTTTCCGCCTTTTCTACTGTTCCGGTTGCTATTGTAAAAACCAAGCATCCCTGCACACAACAACATTTTCAGATTGTATGATCTTCCTAGTAGGCCAACAGCAAGAGCATACCCAAGTTATTTGTTCCTGTTTAGCTCATGGCCAATATTAAGGACTCGGAGAACATGTTTATTGCCATCAGTCCAGTATATCTTAAGTTGGGAAGATGCTGCCTTTTTTTAAAACAAACATAACTTCTGAATTATTAATGGAAATAATGGTTGGAAATGTCAAAAATGTGAAGGCATAAGATGAAAGGCGGAAACGTTTAAAAGAGATGTGGAGGACATGTGTTTTTTTTTACATAGAGGGTGGAGGGCAGCCGGAACACGCTGCAAGGGGTGGTGGTGGAGGTAGATATGATAATAGCATTTAAGAGGTTTTTAGATTGTCACATAGGATATGCAAGGAATGGAGGGCGATGGATCATGTGCAGGCAGATGAGATTAGTTTATCTTGGCATTATGTTCAGCACAGACATTGTGGGCTCAAGGGCCTGTTCAAGTGCTGTACTTTTCTGTGTTCTATGTTCAAAACAGTGCTTGAACTCCCAACCACCTGTAAAAGGGAATGGGGAATCAACTCACAATTCTTCATTTCAGTTTGTACTTTAAGACAATGCATCAAATGGAGCAGATTCTAAGAAGGTTATACTTCAGAATATGTATGTATTGAGTCATGACGTGGACAGATCTTTTCAAATAAAAATCTTGCCAGGACAAACCAATTTCAGAAGCATAATCAAAGTGCTACACAGATAAATAAACAAAATTGCACACTTACAGCTACATTTCCTTAATAAATTCTGCTCTTACCTCACCAACAGCAGCTGTAAAAATCTCTGGGAGTGTCCGAGACACAGCAAGGTCTTCATTAACCACCGAGATGCCAAATGCCGTCTCCAAACACTGAACTGCAACTGTGGTCAAGACCAATAATACACATTTAAAATGTAATCATACAGTGGTCCAGGTTTTACCCCTTGCAGGTTTCCACTGGTCACCCATAAGCTTCTGTCTGAAGGTTCCCCCCTCCCCACCTGGCTCCATCTGCCCATCATCCTCACCTCATTTGATTCCACCTTTCACTTACTATGATAGACACAAAATGCTGGAGTAACAGGCAGCGTCTCTGGAAAGAATGAATGGGTGATGTTTCGGTTCGAGGTCCTTCTTTAGACAGGAGGGTCTCGACCCAAAAAGTCACCCATTCCTTCTCTCCAGAGATGCTGCCTTTCCCGCTGAGTTTCCCGAATTTTGTGTCTACCCATGGTTTAAACCAGCACCTTGCAATTCCTTCCTACACATCCTATCACTTACTCTGCCCAGCCAAATGCATCCCTCTCATCTTTATACTGGCACTCACATTCCTGTTGCAAGATCTCTACCAGAAATGTTAACCTCCCCTTTGTCTTCACATTTGCTGCTTGACCAGCTGAGTTCCTCCTGCAGTTTATTTTTAAATTGTATTTTTGATTCCAGCATCTGCTGTCCAGTGACTTCACTTATTATTGTGCATTTAGCAGACAAAACACAATAGCTTTTGTTTCACTTTTGCTCCTCCAATCTCAAATAAAAAATCCTTTTGTAAAAATCTTGAAAATAAGAGCAGGAATGGGCTATCAGGCTAGTCAAGCTGAACCCACCATTAATAAGATCATGGCTAATCTCTGCTAGCCTCCATTCCTCTTCTCTGCCATTTCGCCATATCCCTCTCTTCCTCAATCTATCAAATAGTTATCCACCTCCACTTTAAGCACTTTAAAATGATCCAGCTTCCATCACCCGACAAAATTCAAAGTTTCAAAGCCTTCTATAAGAATAAATGGATATATTTTAAAATCACTGGCCCCATATATTATAGTTATGTCTCCTTGTACAAGACTAACCCACTAGTGAAAAATCTCAACGTCTAACCTGTCGTCCCCTTAAGAACATATTTGTTTGAATAATCTCCAAGGAATACATGCCCGAACGTTTTAGTCTGTTTCGTTAGGACAACCCTCTCATCCCAGGAATTAGACTGGTGAATCTCCTGTAATGCTGCTGTAACTTTTGTTTAAATGTAAAGAGTCCAAAAACATACTCAGTATTATAGGTAAGGCCTCACCAACACCCTGTACATTTGCAACAAAACCTCTTATTAAACTCTGATCCCATTGCAATAAAGGCCAAGATATAATTTGCATTATCAACTACCCATTGGACCTGCTTGCTCGCTTTTATGACTTACGCATCAGGACACCCAGGTCCCTCGGAACGTAATTCAATTGGAATCTCTTTCCAATTAGATAATAATCAACCTTTTGAGTTCTCTTACCAAAATGCGGGATCTCACATGTTAAACTCAGTTTCTCAATCTTTTGTCCAATCATTCACCTATTTATGGTACACAAAAAGCTGGAGAAACTCAGCGGGTGCAGCAGCATCTAAGGAGCGAAGGAGATAGGCGACGTTTCGGGTCAAGACCCTTCTTCAGCCTATCTCCTTCGTTCCTTAGATGCTGCTGCACCCGCTGAGTTTCTCCAGCTTTTTGTGTACCCTCGATTCTCCAGCATCTGCAGTTTTCACCTCATCCTCATCTTTAACAATTCACCTATTTATATCCAGTTGCAGAATCTCAGTATCCTTATCATAACATGCCCTTCCAATGTAATGTGTACCATTAGCAAATTTGGAAACATTACATACTGTTCCTTCCTCCAAGTAACGAATGTAAACAACTGAGGCCCAGAACTGTTCTGTGCAATACTCCACTGGTTTCCACTTTTAAGTCTGAAAAGGACTGTTATTCCAACAGAGTCCATTCCAATCCATTTTCACACACTTTTAATGCCATGGTCTTTTATGCATCAACTCCCAAGTGGAAACCTGTTCATTTCCTTTTGGAAATCTAAATACATTACATCGTTCCCCTCTATCAATTTTCTCTGCTACGTTTGAGTTATAAAGCTTAATTACAGGTTTTCAGTTTATCACACTCATTGTCCTCCCCAAAATTGTGTTGCCCCAAACAATCATTTACCTTCTAAGCTTTCCTGAGCATCTGAAGTCAGATCCCCAGACTGAAGCTGATCACGTAAAAACTGAATGATGGAATAGGCGAGGCGTTTATTATCCGTCATTATGGGTTTCTATGCGAATTTGTCAGATCGATGCACTAACAGAAACAAATACTTCAATTAGTCAAATCACTTAAAAACTTCAATATGTTAAAATGACGAACTAACATGCTCCACCTTCATGGGATGTTTAACATTTATAGTCATTGTAGTATTTGAACATCTATACAATCTGTCAGTCACACTGTTGTACACCTTAATGTAACAATAGCATGGTTTTGTTTAAATTAGGATGCTGTTTAATTTGCATCTTTGATTTAATGTTAGCATTCAAATGCTAGCTTATTCAGAGAAATTTGAATGTGCAAACATAGAATGAGTCCGTTTTTGATATGTAGTAAGAATCCACATCACTGTTTGCCTTTAAAACATCTCCCGGATATCACAAACTTTGTTTAAAGTTGTGCACATATAAAAACTTGAAAACTATAAAGAAACACATTGGGGAAATGATAACTTAAAGAAACAATGTCTCTACAATTTGGAGGAAGATTCATCAGTGGCAGTGCATGGGGTAGGATGATATCAAGGAATTGTATGCGGCTTTCTCATCAAATCCATCATTATCACACTCATCTGAAAATAGAAAGCTCAAGGCCACTGGGAACGATCACATCAAAACCTTTATTTATGTATGGATTCATTCAATGCCAAACGATTTCCCTAGAGATGTGATTTCCAACATCTTTGAAAGCATAAATGGGTTATGTGGATACAGAATAATAGGGAAGTTGTGAATTATGATACATAGGTGACAAATGCCTCAGGATGTTGCAAACCTTCACAGTGATTTTGCAAATGAAGACCAGGCACCAAATCCTTTACTCGCACTAACTCTTCAGGTTAAAGAATAGTACAATCACTAAAATACTATTTTATGCCATCAGAAAATCCAGTTAACGTGGTTATGGAGAGCACATCACTTCCATTCTGAATAGAGTTCAACAAAAAATTGCTGATGCTGGAAAAATGAAACAAAACAGAAAATGTTAGAAATATTCAGCAGAACAAGCGGCATCTGTGGAATGAAACAATGAATATGTTTTGCTGTGTAAACTGTTGTTTACCATTGCTCCCTGCACACATGCCTTCTGGCCCAAGTTCTAACATTGCTCATTATATAATACAAAACAATAACTGGTCATTGATGTTACATGATTGTGAATAATTGAATGTTATGGAGACTATCGCATAGTCTGTTTACCACATCAGAGGAAAGATGCGATAGCACTGGAAAGAGTGCATAGGAGATTCACCAGGATGTTGCCTGAGATAGAGCTTTTCAGTTTACAAGGAGGGACTAGGTCTATTTTCTCTTGGGGAGAAGGTTAAGAGGGTAGACTACTGAGGTAAATAAAATTTGACATAGTTTATGCTGCAGGAAACTTCCCCATATCAGTGGTATATAAAACTAGAGGACATAGATTTAGGCCAAGGAGTAGGGGGCGTAGAAAGGATCTGTGGGGAAGCGTTACCATTCAAAGAGTGGCGAGTACCTAGAGTGCAATGCTTGGGACGGTCATGGAAACAGACCTGTTGACAGCATGTTAAGAAGCATCTGATCAAAACGTGATAGTCTAGGCATAGATGGCTATGGGATAAGTGCTGGAATACGAGATTAATATGGGCTGTGCCCATTGGCCAGTTTGGTGTAGTGGGACGAATAGCCCACCTCCATGCTGTTCCATGACCTCATAAATAATTGAGATCAAGATGTTTTGCTAATTACACAGAAAACACAGCAGAGAAACACAAAACTCTCCTACACTGGTCCGCCCCAATGATTCTGCTCCACAGGAGCTGTTTGCTATTCTTCCAACCCTCTCAGCATAATTGTTTCTTCTTTTAGCCTGAAATGATCTAGCTTTTCTTAAATGCATCAATAACCTTCACCTCAAATACCCTTTGAGGTAGATATTGTCTACTTTGAATGGTTTCAGTAAAGGAAGAAAAGTACATATGCAAGCAATCACAGTTGATTTTGCAACACGTGAAAAAGACAGGGATATAGCAGTCAATAAAAAGCTGAATCAAAAGAGAACAAGGAAAGAAAATATGTATTTTTCTGATCGGCTCATATAAAGAACGAACACGTTTGAAGATTTATTGTTTCTTTGCTCTGTGGCATTAGATCCAGATCTGAAATCACCCCCCAGATGTTTACATAGCTGATCCAAGAGGATTTGAGAGGGGGTAATTGTAGCCAATGCTGTTGACCTTTGCCGTTTGATTTCAAAGTCAAAGTCAAAAGAGTTTATTGTCATGTGCCCCTGACAGGACAATGACATTTTTTCTTTGCTTAGAACAGAACGTAGTAGGTATTGACTACAAAACAGATCAGTGTGTCCATATACCATTATATACGTAAATACACACATGAGTGAATAAATTGATAAAGTGCAAATAACAGATAAAGGGGTATTAATTTCCAGAGTTTTGCCAGGTTTAATAGCCTGATGGCTGTGGGGAAGTAGCTGTTCCTGCACCTGGTTGTTGCAGTCCTCAGGCTCCTGTATCTTCTACTTGAAGGTAGCAGGGAGATGAGTGTGTGGCCAGGATGGTGTGGGTCCTTGATGATGCTGCCAGCCTTTTTGAGGCAGCGACTGTGATAGATCCCCTCGATGGAAGGAAGGTCAGAGCCGATGATGGACTGGGCAGTGTTTACTACTTTTTGTAGTCTTTTCCTCTCCAGGGCACTCAAATTGCCGAACCAAGCCACGATGCAACCGGTCAGCATGCTCTCTACTGTGCACCTGTAGAAATTAGAGAGAGTCCTCCTTGAGAGACCGACTCTCCGTAATCTTCTCAGGAAGTAGAGGCACTGGTGAGCTTTCTTAATAATTGCATCTGTGTTCTCGGACCAGGAAAGATCTTCAGATATGTGCACGCCCAAGGAAAGATCTTCAGAGATGTGCACGCCCATTTAATCACATTCTGGAAGAATTACATTTATAGTTGGAGTGAGAATATCCTGGTTATGTAATAATTGTACTGTAAAATATTTTAATAAGTAAAAGATTAGCTTGACCTTTTTGGGTTCTGAATGAGCTGAAGTTTGTAATTCTATACTATACTAGAGGAGCTGTGGTAATCAGGAAGCCTGCATACCAGGCTTTTCTGATAGTGCTTCCTGTTATGCCCAGGGAAAAGACACTTAGTAGTGGGAGAGGATGTGTTTCCTGGGGACTCGGGAATTTCTGTAAACAGAAATCTTCTGTGGTGTAACTGATATTGATGCTTACATCTTTTAAGACGGAATTGCAAATGTTGGGCTTTTGATTATGTTCCTGTTGTTTAGAAGTTTTGTGATCAACAGTTTGTGATCGATATAACCATAGCATGACGAGTATTGTATTAGTATTATACCCATACAATTAGTATTGTATGGGTACAGCCTGTGATTGATTTATGTTAAACGTCATTGCTGCAACTCTGTATAAACATGTGACTACGTTTCCAAAATACTATAAAAGATGCTGTATGTCTTTGTTCACTATAGTGGTAGCTCGGGAGAGTTAAGTGTCTCTTGCATACTTGACTCTGAATCCCTGACACTCTCGCCGGCTGATGAGTAAAGCTGGATAAAGTTTACCTAACCGATTGTGAGTTGTCTGCTTAAGATGTGAACCTTAACAGGAGGGAAGCAATTCTTACGGCTGTCAAAGGAACGATGTTGACCTACATATTTTCCATCTGCCGACAAATACACCCGAAAGTAGTAGAAACAAGGAACTGCAGATGTTAGTTTACCAAGGAAAGACACAAAATGCTGGAGTAACTCAGCGGATCAAGCATTCCTGGAGAAGATGGACAGGTAACTTTTTGGGTCAGAACTGGCATTAATGTATTTCCCACGCCTGCAACCTCTTAGGCTGGTGTAAGAACAATCTAGATGGCTCTCGAGCGTGGTGGAAGATTGCAACCTTCACGTGGTCCGCACTGTTTCGACTAATACAATCAACTCGACGTGCACAAACGGAAGATCAAATAGAACAAGTTGTCCAACAACTTTAGGCTGTGCATGCTACACGAAAGAAGAAGATGGCTCTCGAGTAAGATAGCAATGTCAAAGCAGAGACTAGGTATCAGGCAGCAAATGGTCAGCTCTTTGCTTTCGGTCTATCAAGGATTTTAATGATTTTTTCTATGGTTTATTTAGAAAATTTCCAAACTATCAGAATTGAAGCAGGTGACTACAAAATTAAAAACTAAAGACATAGAATTACTAAGGAATAATGTACGACATTAAACTAAACTAAAGATTAAGAATTATTGTCCTTTCCCTTTGCCTTCTAATCTGCAGGCCAAGAATACCATCAATATAGTCCACTTTCATATCCCATGCAAAGTGTAAGCAGCCATTAGACGCCAGTGGCACTTTCCCAGCCTAATGCTGAAGAGTCGCAGTAAGATTAAGCTTTAACACAGGGACATATGGAATCCAACGATGGGACATAATGACAGATAAAGCACATCTATCAATCAGCAAGTCCATAACTTCCACATTCGACAGCACCTGTGGAAGTTCAAGACCTAATTTTCAGTGGCTGAAAGCTTACTATTCTGAATGCATGTGCCGATTACAGTCAATCTTTGCTCCAATGTTCTTCTAAGATGGAGGGATGACAAAAACGGCATGTTCTTTTAAAAACAATGACATCTAATAGCTACGTCAATGGAACCCGAGGGACGTAATCCGACCAGAGATGTTAACTCTGTCCTCTCTTCACATATGCTGCTTGAACAGTTTAATATTCCCAGCAGTTTGAGTTTTATTTATTTAAATTTGCATGTTCCTTGTCATTTCATAAGGTCATAAGTGATAGGAGCAGGATTAGGCCATTTGGCCGAACAAGTCTACTCTGCCATTCAATCATGGCTGATCTTTCTCTCCCTCCTAACCCCATTCTCCTGCCTTCTCCCCATAACAATAGACAATAGGTGCAGGAGTAGGCCATTTGGCCCCTCGAGCCAGCACCACCATTCAATGCGATCATGGCTGATCATCCACAACCAGTATCCCTTTCCTGCCTTCTCCCCATACCCCCTGACTCCACTAGTTTTAAGAGCCCTATCTAGTTCTGTCTAGAGCCCTATCTAGCTATTTAAGAGCCCTATCTAGCTATAACCCCTGACACCTGTACTAATCAAGAATCTATCTATCTCTGCTTTAAAAATATCCATCGACTTGACCTCCACAGCCTTCTGTGGCAAAGAATTCCACAGATTCACCACCCTCTGACTAAAGAAATTCTATATCATTTCCTTCCTAAAAAAACTTCCTTTTATTCTGAGGCTATGACCTCTAGCCCTAGACTTTCCCAATAGGGGAAACATTCTCTCCACATTCACACTATCCAAGCCTTTCACTATTCGGTACGTTTCAATAAGGTCCCCACTCATTCTTCTAAACTCCAATGAGTACAGGCCCAGTTCCGTCAACCGCTCATCATAAGTTAACCCACTCATTCCTGGCATCATTCTTGTAAACCTCCGGTGGTCCACTCCAAGGCCAGCACATTCATCCTCATATATGGTGCCTAAAATTGCTCCCAATACTCCAAATATAGCCTGACCAGGACCTTATAGAATATACGTAGATCCCTGTTTTTGTATTCTCGCCCTCTTGAAATAAATGCTTTGGTATTTCATCTCAGAAGGGCCCAGTATATAACTGTTAATTAAAACAACTTAAAGTTCAATTAATATCACAATGTGACAAAGAAACAAGTCACCAGCATAATATTGGATATTGATCAATAATCTTATAATGGTACACAGAACTCTGATTCAGATAAAGACCAAGGTCAATTGGTATAATGTCACAGTAGGAATGACAGCTGACTGAACCTTTGTTAGACCAGAGATAAAGTATTATAATAATGAACACCACAAATAAATGGTCATGTAAATGCACATAGAAAAGCTTGATTTATTGTAGCAACTACATGGAATGCTCAAATGTAATATGCAAGTATAGAACTTCCATACAAGACCAAAGAAAATGCTCTCAATTGAGCAGGCTCCTCTATTCAATATTATGACTGATCTAACTTAATGTCATACATCAATTGAGTTTCATAACAAGCTTAAAAAAACTTTAGAGCAGCAAGAATAGGGCAAGCAATCCCTCAAGGCATTCAATAAGATCATGCCTAATCCTCAATCTGAAGCCTATTTACTTTCCACGTCTTCATATCTCAAGATAACCTTTAAAAACTACATTTAATTTCAACCTTGAATATATTCAAGGCTTGCGGATTCAGATTCATCGAAGATAGAGAATTTCAAGATACCATAACTCATTAGTAAAGACATTTCTCATCTTAGAAACAATGTGAATAAAACAGAGAATCGAGGAAATATTTGACAGACCAGGCAGCACTTACATTGAGATAGAGAGAATGAATGTTTCAGCTAGTTGACACCTTGATGAGCAACAAGATTTCAATATTACAAGACGGGATCAGGTCAAACACATAATGCTGGAGTAACTCGGCAGGTTCTCTGGAGGACATGGATGGGTGACATTTCAGATTAAGACCCTTCTTCAAATGGAAGGCCCTTCTTGAGTCTGAAGAAGGATCCCGACCCGAAATGTCACCATCCATGCCCTTCAGAGATGCTGCCTAACCCACTGAATTACTCCAGCACTTCGTGTTTTACCAGATCCCGTCTTTTAATGTTAGGTTTTTAAACTGTGGATGGCTGATTTCAACAGCATGAGAGAATTTGTCAAAGAGGACTGGGAACAGCTGCTGTGGCTAAAATGACAGCTGATAAGTGGGAGTCTTTCAAAAAAAAGAGTTACGAAGAGTTCAGGGACAGAACGTTCTAGTACGGGTGAAAGGAAAGACAGCACGATTAGTGGACTTCAAATAACAAAGGATATTGAAGGTTTTGTCAGGGAAAAATGAAGCATATGACAGGTTGAGACAAAGGCAAGTGTAATTCAGGGTGTACATTAAGGGACATAGGGTAGGAGGGAAATGAATAATGAAATTAGGTCAGTAAAGAAAATTTAATGACAATTACAAGACACTCCCACCCTCTGCAACAACTCGATAGCCAGTGAAAGACTGGGTCTCCTTATGGGCCAAAGGAGTGATCTATGTGTAACACCAAGTGATATAAATTAATATTTACCAGAAAGTTGTTGAACATGTTCAGGATGGGATATGCACAACTAAGATTATAATCTAAAGCGGCTCAGTGTTAAGGAAGATGTTAAAGGTCGTGGGTTGATAAAACCTTAGGGACAGATAGGATCTAGCCCAGGTCTTTGTGAGAAGCAAGGGAGGAAATAGCTGGACCCCCCCCCCATGGAAATTTTCCATCTACTATAGCAACAGATGAGATGTCAGAAGACTGGAGAACAATAATGTTCCTTTAAGAATGGCAGCAGGTACAAGTCAGGTAACCTCAGGCTAGTGAGCTGTATGTCAGAGGTAGCGAAATTATTGGAGATCCTTCGGGATAGGTTTTATGTACATTCAGAAAGGCAGGGGTTCTTTAATGTCAGTCTGCATAACTTTGTGCAGGGGAAATCCCACCTCAATTTGATTGAGTTCTGAGGTGGTAATTAAGAATATTTAAGGCATGATGGTAGATGTTGTCGAAATAGACTTTGTAGTGGCAGATTAAGCTAAATGGCTACTGCAGACTTTAAGACATTTGACAACATCCTGCCCTGAAAGCAGGTCCAAACAGTTCTGGCACATGGGATCCTAAGTGAACTGACTGAGTAGTATGTTTACATATTCTGTTGTGCTGCTGCAAGTAAAAAAATCACTGTTCTGTTAATGTCTGAAGAAGGGTCTCGACCCAAAACGACACCGATTCGTTCACCCCAGAGATGCTGCTTGTCCCATTGAGCTACTCAAGTATTTTGTGTCTGCCTTCTAGGCCAAACACTCTCTTGACTAATTGGATCAAAATTGGTTTGGTGATAGGGGGTTGAGGATTGATGTGGAAGGATCCTTTTATGATTGGAAGTCTGTGACCAGTGATGTACTGCAATGTTCTGTGCTGGAAACAATGTTGCTGATGGTACATTAATTACTTGGATATTAAAGTAACCGGTTTGTGGAATACACAAAGGCTGGTGGTGTAGATAGCAGGGAAGGTTTCTAAGGCTCCAACACGATACAGATCACATTAAAAATTGGGTCAAACATTGGTAGCTGGAATTTAATCCCAACAAGTGTGAGGTGATGCATTTTGGGAAGTCGTTGAGGATTAGGGACATACACAGTAAATGGTAGGGCAAAAATAAATGTTAATACTTGGACCTTGGAGTGCAAGTCCCTAATTCCCTAAAAATAGCAAAACAAGTTGATAATGTAATGAAGAATGCACGTGACATACTTGTCTTCATAGGCTAGAGCGTAAAATATTGCCATCAAATAGTTTATTTTAGTTCTCAAATAATACAATTTTTATTTTGTCAAGTGTTACTATCCCTTTCAATTATGAAATATTCTAAATATTTACAGTATTTCCCTATCTATTCCTTCACGTTTCCAATATCAACTGTCTTTTTCGATTGCCCGTCTTTCAAAGCCTGTTGCATTTGAAGAGAACATTTTTTCCCCCCAAAACACTCATAGTTACAGGTCTGTTTAGATGTGAGCGAACGAGACCGTGAACAAAATCGACAGTATTAAGTGAAACCTCCTTATGCCAAAGTAGAACCACGACACTAAGAATCCTGTTGAATTATTAAATCCCATTCCGACTTTTGAGGGGTCTGACGGTGGTGGAGCAGTTGTGTAAAGGCATCAGCAAGGAATGTGCCAGCTATTACCACATAAATAATCACACATAGGCAATGCCAGGGTAGAACATTCCAGTTTCGGCCTACCAGATCTCAGAGCCTCCTCGGCTGTAAGTACCAATATAGCCATCGGGGAATAACGCTCCTCGCAGCAACTCAACTGTAATGTTAAAATGTGGAACAACCTCCTCAGGGGCACGAGGCACTTTATACTCCCATTATAAGAATAGTCGCTCAAACTCACCTTTTCCCTGACACTTACCAACACGGACACTTCCACCACCAACACGGCACCTCACTACGCAGGCGCCGGCCGCTGAAGCTCCGGAGCGCATGCGCAACCCTCGCACCGCTTCAGCACGGCCGCATGCGTAAACCAACGAACCGCTTCAGCACCGGCGCATGCGTAAACCAACGCACCGCTTCAGCACCGGCGCATGCGTAAACCAACGCATCGCTTCAGCACGGGCGCATGCGTAAACCAACGCATCCTTCAGCACGGGCGCATGTGTAAACCAACGCATCCCTTCAGCACGGGCGCATGCGTAAACCAACGCATCCTTCAGCACGGGCGCATGTGTAAACCAACGCATCGCTTCAGCACGGGCGCATGCGTAAACCAACGCATCGCTTCAGCACGGGCGCATGCGTGCACCGGCGGCCCGTTGGCGCGGCGGGAGAGTTGCTGCCAATGCAGCGCCGGAGTACCGGGTTCGATCTCCCCGTGATCGGGTTTTCTCCGAGATCGTCGGTTTGCTCCTACACTGCAAGGACGTACAGATTTGAAAGTTAATTGGTTTGGTGTGTGTAAATTGCCCACAGTGGGTGCAGGATAGTGTTAATGTAGCAATGTTACAGAATTTTGAGATTTAAAAAATCAAGTCTGCGATTTATCCCATCAGATAAAGCATAAAATGAAGTTTAATTTGACACCTAATTCATTTTCATATCTTCAGTACTAAAAAAGTTATGGCCATTTTCATACTCGGAAATTAGCATCTTGTTCCCCATTGCCTTTCCATTGACTTAACTCAAAAGCTGTGATCTAGGACAGTCAAAAGCCCATAACTTTCTTAAAAATTAATAGAACTCAATGAAATTTTCAGTTATTATAGATTGAAGTATTCTGAAACAAATATGCAACAATCTTACTTGGATGACCTGAAATTAAAGCATATAATTAGTTGGTTACCTAATTGTAGCTAATTACAAAATTAAATTACTAGATCTAAACATCTATGCATTTCTTAAAAAAAGATAAACTTTTTTAAATTGCCTAAGTGTCCAAATAACATTCACACAATAATTCACAATATAACATGATTTTTAAATCTCATTTTCATGAATTTATAGGCCAAATTGAAGGAATTTAGTGTTTAATTCCTGTAAATTAATGGCCATTTAAATCTACTTGCGAGTGGGTTTTAGTGGAATGTGGTGGATTGGAACGTTGCGGTTTGCGGTGAATTTAACCGCCAGTCGGCAGGAAAAATACAGCCGGATCGTTTTATTTTTTTGTCCCCTTTTCGCATGATGAAAATTTGATTAAAGGCTTCCTAAGAAGTAAGTTTTAATGTAATAATAAACTGTGTAGCTTATTTTATCACCTATGTTAGGTCCGTTGTGCTGTCGGCGGTCACGGCTTTAGAAAATTATTTTTAAACTACTCTAGCTAATAAATGATCTAGCGTAGTTTTAAAACACCTTCATGAATGAAATGTCGCAGCGATTGCTCTTTAGCAACGAAATCGCCTGAGATTGATCGATTTGGACTGTCTGGGGAAAAACGGCATTTTAAACCCGCCCCCCTCTGAAAGGCGCCAAAGTCGCGCACACGGGGAGTGGCAGAACTGCAGCGCTGCTAAAGGTAGGTATTGTAACATATCTAGTTAATGGGTCCTGTTTCCGCGCTGTGCAACCAAACTAGAACGTTGACCAGGGTCGGGGAGGGAAGGAGAGAGAGGGGATGCAAGGGTTACTTGTAGTAAGAGAAGTCAATATTCATACTGCTGGGTTATAAGCTGCCCAAGCAAAATATGAGGTGCTATCACCCAAAGATCCTATTGCGGAGCAAGATAGATCACTCCTTCTAAATGCAATGAGCTGGCGTGTAGTATGGAACGGCCTTTTTTTCCATCCATTTCCGTAACCCGACCCGACTCGCAGTGTAATCACCGTTGTGTGGGAACAGTTTGTGTTAATAAATTAAAATTCTGAAAATGAGGAGAAGATTTTTACCAAATAACTTTTATTTTTACGAGGATGTTTCCATAACCGGCTTCCGTCTCTGCACTAGTATCCTATGGGATCTTTGGTGCGGAGGCGGAAGCCGGTTACGGAAATGGAGCCAAAAATGACCCATGAATCTGCCCATGACCGTACTACGTCTTTTTCGTCAAGTGATCTATCTTGCTTGCCATAGGATCTTTGCTATCACCTAGCCCACAGCAAACAATGGAGTGCTGGGGGATGAGGAGAAATGAGCCGCGCCTGCACAGTTGGGGACTGTGTGTGCACGCATGGAAATCACTGTCAAAACATGCGGGGGACACAATTTCTTGGCAGCCGCATGTGCATGCGCACACGCGAGGCTTCGGCCGTGGGCCCTGTGGATGGTAACATCGGGAGCTGACCTGGTTCGTGACTGACTCCGAACTCCAGCAACAGCAGCTTCGTCCACTTCGAATTGTGGGGCTTGAATCGGCCGTTCACGGGTTCTTTCATCGGCTGACGGGGGCTTCAACATCGGGAGGCTCAATCCCTTCGATGCAGCAATTTGATTTGAAGCCGGGTGCTGAAAGGCCCTGCAAACGGACCAATTCAGCCCTTAGAAAGCGGCTGATATAGTCCGGATTACAAAATATTGGAGGGGGCGGGGGGTGATTCGTCCCCCAGCTCTCAAAGCTGGGGTGGAGGGAGGGGGGTGGCGTGTTCCCCTGTCCCCCACCCCCAGGATTTCCGCCTGCAATATTGCGTTGGGGGAACGGGTGGGTGGTGGAATCTTGCTTTGGGGTCCAGTTTGGTCTATATATCTCTATATCTCCGTCTACATCTCTTGTTTCCCTTTCCCCTGACTCTCTTGTCTGAAGATGGGTCGCTTCCCAGAAAGTCACCTATTCCTTTTCTCCAGAGATGCTGCCTGACCCGCTGAGTTATGCCAGATTTTTATGTCTATCTTCAGTTTAAACCAGCACCTGCAGTACCTTCCCAAACGTTGCATCTGCAGTTCCTGTTTTTTACATACCAGCAGGACAATTTTGTTTTAGCTTTTCACTAATATTGTTTTTTTATTTTTTGTTTGTTTTATGTATGTTATCTATTGAGTATTGTGTTTACAGACCCGTTGTGCTGCTACAAGTAGGAATTTCATTGTTCCATTTTGGTACATATGTACATAGGGCATTGGTTTTCTCTTCTCGCACTATTATTGTTTGTTTGTTTATATGTGTATATATGAGTGTGGGTATATATATATATATATATATATATATATATATATATATATATATATATATATGTGTGTGTGTGTGTGTATGTGTATATATATATATATATATATGTATATGTATATATAGATTATAGATAGCTGAGTCCGCACTGACCAGTGATCCCTGCACATTAACACTATCCTAAACACACTATGGACAATTTAACTGAAGCCAATTAGCCTACAAACCTGTACACCTTTGGTATGTGGGAGGAGACCAGAGCACTGGGAGAAAACCCACGCAGTCACAAGGAGGAATGTACAAACTCCGTCCAGACAGCACCCAAACTCAGGATCGAACCGCAGGCGGCAACTCGACCACTGCGCCACCATCCGCACATATACATTTTGAACTTTTTTTGCTTGTTTATTATATTGTTTACAGAGGACTATATTTACATATTCTGGTGTGCTGCTGCAAGTAACAGTGTCATTGTTCAGTTTGGGACATACGGTGCCCTCCATGATGTATGGGACAAAGGCTCATCATTTATTTATTTTCCTCTGTGCTCCACAATTTGAGATTTGCAATAGAAAATATCACATGATTAAAGTGCACATTGTCAGAGTTTAATAAAGGCCATTTTTATACATTTTGGATTCACCATGTAGAAATTACAGCAGTGTTTATACATAGTCCCCCCTTTTTCAGGGTAGCATAATGTTTGGGACACAGTAATGTCATGTAAATGAAAGTAGTCACATTTAGTATTTTGTTGTATATCCTTTGCGTGGAATGACTGCTTGAAGTCTGCGATTCATGGACATCACCAGTTGCTGGGTGTCTTCTCTGGTGATGCTCTGCCAGGCCTGTATTGCAGCCATCTTTAGCTTATGCATGTTTTGGGAGCTAGTCCCCTTCAGTTTTCGCTTCAGCAAATAAAAGGCATGATCAATTGGGTTCAGATCGGGTGATTGACTTGTCTACTCAAGAATTGACCATTTTTTAGCTTTGGAAAAACTCCTTTGTTGCTTTAGCAGTATGTTTGGGATCATTGTCTTGCTGTAGAATGAACTGCCGGCCAATGAGTTTGAGGCATTTGTTTGAACTTGAACAGATAGGATGTGTCTATACACTTCAGAATTCATTATGCTACTAGCATCAGCAGTTGCTGGGTGTCTTCTCCAGTGATGCTCTGCCAGGCCTGTATTGCAGCCATCTTTTAGCTTATGCTTCTTTTGGGGGGGTAGTCCCCTTCAGTTTTCACTTCAGCATATAAAAGGCATGCTCAATTGGGTTCAGATCGGGTGATTGACTTGGTCACTCAAGAATTTACCATTTTGTAGCTTTGCAAAACTCCTTTGTTGCTTTAGTATGTTTGGGATCATTGTCTTGCTGTAGAATAAAATGCCGGCCTATGAGTTTTGAGGCATTTGTTTGAACTTGATCTTGAAGGCCAAAAGGGACCTGCTCAAAGCTGGAGGATGAGGCGGATGTCCGGCAACTGTGGCAGGGCTTGAATGCCATCACCTACAAGGCAGAATCAGGAGGCAGCTCAAATGACAGCAAAGCATCATCACTGACAAGCTCAATGCGTTCTACGCACGCTTTGATAGGGAGAATACTGATGTGCCTTCCCGAGCCCCCATTCACCCTGATGGTACTACAGTCACAGAGGTCAATGTCAGAAGATCCTTCAAGGGGGTGAATCCTCGGAAAACGTCTGGACCTGATGGTATACCCGGTCGAGTTCCTAGAACCTGCGCTGACCAACTGGCTGGAGTTTTTGCGGACATTTTCAACCTCTCACTTCTGAGGTCCCCTCCTGCTTTAAGAGGGATCAATAATACCCGTGCCCAAGAAGAGTAAGGTGACGTGCCTCAACGACTACTGACCAGTGGCACTAACATCGGTGGTGATGAAGTGCTTTGAGAGGTTGGTTATGGCACATATCGACTGCTTCCTTGACAAGAACCTCGACCCACTACAGTTCGCTTACCGCCACAACAGGTCAATGGAGAATGCAATCTCACTGGCTGTCCACCCCGCCCGCATTGGACCACTTGGACAATAAAACACATGTCAGGCTGTTGTTTATAGACTACACCTCGGTGTTCAATACCATCACCCCTTCCAAGCTGGTTACCAAGCTCACGGTACTGGGTCTCTGCATACCTCTGCAATTGGATCCTCGACTTCCTCATCCACAGACCGCAGTCTGTTCGAATTGGCGGAAATACTTCATCCTCAGTAACAGTCAGTA
The DNA here is from genome assembly GCA_963514005.1 of Raja brachyura. The sequence continues at coordinate 9,267,536 of OY740810.1, forward strand.
TGGGAGCATCTCAAGGCTTTGTGCTCAGCCCCCTGCTTTACTCACTCTACTCTCATGACTGTGTAACCAGACATAGGCCAAACTCCATCATCAAGTTCGCCAACGACACCACTGTTGTTGGACAAATTACAGATGGTGATGAATCAGAGTATAGAAGTGAGATCGACCGATTGACCAAACGGTGTCAGTGTTAATTCCGGATCTAAACTTACCCCCTTAGTCTGGTTTAGTTGAACCCAAAATCTGATTCCAAAACCTTACTTTATTGTAGAACAAACTGCAAGGACGGCCGCTGATCCACTCATGCAAGACAACAATATCTTGTGCAAACAGAACAGAAGTCACAAACAACCAACCCACCCCAAAGAATTACCCACCCTCTTATACCCTTCCGAACCAAGGGCATGACATTACTTGGGAGAGGCAACCCCTACAAGCCAATTACCCATACTGGCTGCAAAACACATAGAATGACAACTCTTTGTAACAATCATATAACAGTACATCACATTGTTTCAACATATAGCACTTAGGGAGAAACATTTCCATTAAGTAAAGAAACATTATCATTAGATAAAGAAACATCATTGGTAAGACCACTCTTCTGAGCCAATCACACGTACCGGCAGTAAGGACTGCAACATAATTGAGACATAACATTTCCCCAACCAATCCCAAAGCTTGCCATCAAGGCATAGCTCCATCTGCAGAATCCCAGACATATTGGCAACTTGCAGGCCAACTGACCGAAACCTTCTGCAACCACTTCCCAGGCTTCAGACTCCCTGGAGCCATCTATGTCACATGGTTCTGCAACTCTCTGCAAATGATGTCAAGCAGGTCTCACAGATCTTTTCACAGACATCTTCCATTTTCCCAAGTACCCAAACCCCTGTATATTCACATCAGCACAACAACCTGACTCTCAACACCAGTAAAACCAAGGAACTGATTGTGGACTTTGGAAGGGGAAGGATGAGGACCCATAACCGTGTTTATATCAATGGGACAATGGTGGAGAGGGTCAAAAACTTTAAATTCCTGGGCGTGCATGTTTCCGAAGATCTTTCCTGGACCCAGCACATTGATGCAATCATAAAGAAGGCACATCAGTGCCTCTACTTCCTGAGAAGATTACGTTGAGTCCAAGAGCGGAACTCGCTATCAAAACATGGAGGGGTCGAGGGACACAATTTTTTGGCGGCCGCGCGTGCATGCGCACACTCACCCACACATGCGTGAGGCTTCGGAGGCTCAATCCAGCGCTAAATGCAGTTCAACCCTGCCTGTCTCACCGGGTGAACCTACAGCCCTGACGGGACACCAGCGCTGCTTCTCCGTGCTGCCCATATTTCCTGCAAGCCCAGGCAGGTTCACTTAGCGGGACAGGCATAGTGAGCTGGGTTTAGCGCTGGCTGTGGGCCTGGGGGCGCTGCGCCCATCTGACTGCCGATGTCTCTGGCCACCCGTGGGGGGGGGGGGGGGGGTGGCACTCGGGTGGGGATGGGACAGCGCCGGAGACCCGGCCAGGATCAATCCTGGCTGTGGATGAGGCGCAGGTCTGTGCCACGTCTCCCTCCTCCAATTACAGCACTCTATCCTCAGTCCCACCCCCTCACTCCTCCCTCCTCCAATCACCGCACTCTATCCATTGTCCCACCCCCTCCCTCCTCCCTCCTCCAATCATCACGCTGAATCACCATGTCCTGCCCCCATTACCTGCTGACCGACATCTCTCTCGTCCAATCGGCGCCCTCGATCAGCAGTCCCACCTCCACTGTCTCGCGGAAAGCGAAGATTTTAAAATCCGGATGACAAAATCTTGGGGGGGATGTCCCCCACCTCCCAAAACATGGAGGGGACATGTCCCCTCTGGCCCCCCCGGATTTTCCGCCCGTGGTTGAGTCGGTATGTCAAGGAGGATTCTCTTGAACTTCTACAGGTGCACAGTAGAGAGCATACCGACTGGCTGCATCGTGGCTTGGTTTGGCAACTTGAAAGTCCAGGAGTGGAAAAGACTGCAAAACGTTGTGACCACTACCCAGTCCATCACCGGCTGTGACCTCCCCACCATCAAAGGGATCTATCGAAGTCGCTGTCTCAAAAAGGCGGCCAACATCATCAAAGACCCACACCAACCTGGCCACACACTCATTTCACCATTGCCATCGGGAAAAAGGTACAGGAGCCTGAAAACTGTAACGACCAGGTTCAGTAACAGCTTCTTTCCTACAGCCTTCAGGCTATTTTACTTCGGAGTCATGTGAGTGACTACGTGAAGAAACCCCGCCAGGCGCATGCTCGGCATTACGTCAACGCATGTCGGTAAGGAACGGGCTGCAGATCGCAGCTCCACCAGCGGTGAGTAATAGGCCCGCAGGTAAGTGGGTTGAAATTACTTCCTGGGTAGAAACTCCATGACACTGGCTGGAATAGCCAGGAGGAGTTTGGAAGTTTAAAAAATGAACACGGTGAAAAAATCGGCGGGGGAAAAACGCGCGTCCCGGGTGGAAACACAGTTAAGATCGGGACCACAGATTAGTACGGTGCCGGTTCCGATACCGGTAGCCGTTGACTCTGCCGTAGTTCAGCCTTTAGACGCTCCACAGCCACAGGCCACGGAGGGTTCTCCAGTGGAGAGGAAAAATAAAAGGAAGTCTGCTAGGCCTGTAATATCAGATGAATCTGATGAAGAAGAGGCAGAGCCAGGCAGATGAGCCTGTGGCTCAGGATGGACCAAATGGAGAAAATGCTTCAAACAATATTAACCAAGGGTCAAAATACCCAGAGTATTCCCAGGCAGCCCCTGAGGGAGTTCCATATCATGAATATGGTGCCTTTACAACATGGGAATGTGAACCTCCAGAGCCTTGTTTAGGTCTGGAAGAAGTCTCCTTTGAGCAAGTCTCAGGAGTACCAGGGCGGCAGGAGACTGAAAGTGGTGCTTTGGTCTTGAATACCCACCACAGCACAAAAGTCAAACTACAGGTGTACCAGATGTAGCACAATCCTTTGCTATACCAGAAGGGAGCGGTGAGGTCATGGAAGAAAACCTGGCGGCCAACATTAATTATTTGGTTTCTCACCAGCTTCAGGAGACTGTAATGATTGAGACAGCAGACCTATATAAAACACCTGTTAATTGTGCATCACTGAGGGTGCCGACGGTGAATCCAGATATTTGGACACCCATGACTTCAACAATGCGAGGACAGGAGATACGATTCCAGAGGGTCCTCAAGCTCATTGCAGCTGGCATTACTGCTTTTGGGACGCAGTTGGAAGGGCATGCTATGTCCAAAATCCAAAAAGACATGTTGGCATTGTTTTGTAACTCTTATTTTGAGATTAATTGTATGAGAAAAATCACCATTCGGCCCATCCTGCACCCAAGATTTACTGGTTTGTGTAAATCAAGCAATGTTAATGCTCCAGATTATTTATTCGGAGAAAAAACCTGCCTAAACAAATTAAAGATATTGATGAGGAGGCAAAGACTATCAGCCTCATGAAACCTTTTATATTTGGTCAAAGGAGACAATGGATGAGAAGGGGGTTTGATTCAGGAGCAGGAACAAGCAGCAGGGGTATGGTGAGAAGGTATTATTACCCATCACAGCCCAATGTCAATCCATGTATTGGGAGAAGGAGACCGTCACGGTCATTTGCTGAGGTACAAAAACTTTATTCTATCACAGAGGAAACTGTTGTGGAACCTCCGGTTGGTGGTAGATTGCAATTGTTTTATGATGAATGGTACGGTATAACATCTGACCGTTTTATATTAGATTCTGTGTCAGGTGCTATTATAGAATTTATGGAAGGAGTTGATCCACCTGTACACGATAAACCTAATCGGGTTTTGGTGTTTTCTGCACCTGAAAATTCTCAGGTAAAAGAAGAAGTAAAACATTTATTTTAAAAAGGGGTAATTGGAAGTACGGGAAATCATCCGCAACAATTTGTATCAAATATTTTCCTCAGGGCAAAGAAAGATGGGGGTTGTAGAGTCATTCTGGATCTCACAAAATTGAATTCATATGTCCAGTATAGACATTTCAAAATGGACACCTTCAACACTGCAAAGGAGTTGTTGTCCATAGGGTGTTACATGGCTACTATAGATTTCAAAGATGCTTATTATTCAGTGCCAATTCATCACCATTATCGTAGGTACTTGAAGTTTAATTGGATGGGTCAACTGTGGCAATATAAAGCATTACCTAATGGGTTAACTTCAGCTCCCAGGCTGTTCACAAAATTATTGAAACCAGCACTTGCATTGTTAAGGGCTCATTGTTAAGGGGTTTGTCATTAATTCAGTTGCTATGTCAGTAACTTTACCAACAGATAAGTTGTGGATATTACAAATGCATGTAGTTGCCTTGCTGACAAACCTTATCCCTCCATCCGAGAAGTAGCTAGGGTTATTGGTAAGATAGTAGCAGCATTTCCCGCTATTGAGTTTGGTCCTTTGCATTATCAAAATCTTTAAAGGGCAAAAGCACAAGCACTAAAATAACGTGCAGGTCATTTTGACAGACCCATGCAGTTGCCAACGGAAGCTTTGGCTGAATTACAGTGGTGGATTGGAAATGTTGCACAAGCTACTAAAAACATTGTTATTCATCAATCTACAGTGGTATTGCAAACTGATGTTAGTGCTTTCGGATGGGGGGCTATGGACAATGACACCAGCTGTGGTGGTAGATGGACTGTCCAAGAGGATTTAATTCTCCAAACATATGGTATTAATTATTTGGAGTTATTGGGGGCATTTTTTGGATTAAAAGCTTGTTGTTCTACAATGGAGGACTTGCATGTTCAATTACAAGTAGACAATACCACAGCTGTAGCATATATCAATCACATGGGTGGAGTAAGATCAGTATCATGTGATCATCTGGTCAACCCGATGTGGAATTGGTGTGTATCTAGGAATATCTGGCTTTCAGCTATCTATCTCCCAGGGAAAGACAATGTTGTGGCAGACAACAGATCACAGGAGTTTAAAGACAATACAGAATGGATGTTAAATCCACAAATTTTCCAAAAAATTGTCAATCGGTATGGTGTACCAGACATTGATCTGTTTGCGTCCAGATTAAATCACCAATTGCCAAAATAGGTGTCATGGGAGCCTGACCCAGGAGCTGTAGCGTTGGATGCATTCTCGCTACATTGGGGAAATATGTTTTTCTATGCTTTTCCCCCATTTTGCCTGATTAGGCAATGTCTCAGTAAAATAGAGCAAGACTCTGCCACGGGTGTTTTGGTGGTCCAAACTGGCCTACACAGCCATGGTTCCCATTGATGCTTAGAATGATAATTGAACCATTTATGACGATTCCCTGCTCCAGGGATTTGTTGGTACAACCAGTGACAGAACAAGTTCATCCATTGCATGATCATATGAATTAGTTAATCTGCAGGTTCTGACTAGACCGTTACAAGGGCTTGGACTGTCAGATAGGACCATGGATGTCATAACGTCAGCTTGGAGAGATAGCACTAAGAAACAATATATGTCTCACATAAAGAAATGGGAAGCTTTTTGTATTCAGTCAGATATATCTTATACTGCAAACATATCAGATGTATTGGAGTTCCTTGTTATGTTGCATTTTGATGAGCACCTTAGTTATAGTGCCATTAATAGTGCTCGTAGTGCTTTGTCTTCCTATTTACGACAATTTTCAGAACATCTATCTATCCAGCCACATCCATTAATATCCCGATTTATGAGAGGGATTTTTAATAAAAATCCTCCCAAATCCAGATAAACAGAAATTTGGGATGTTAGTATAGTTCTCACATTGCTTCGGCAATGGGCTCCAATTACGTCACTGTCTTTTCAGAAATTAACATTTAAAGTAGTAATGCTTATGGCATTAGTGAAAGCACAAAGAATACAAACATTGCAAATGTTACGTTTAGATTGTATGCATTTGTCTGCAGATAACATTACTTTTTTATGTTTATGATCTAATCAAACAAAGCAGACCGGGGAAGTCTGGAACCAAGACTCCAAGATATCTTTAGAGCATATCCTGTCGACTAAACATTGTGTGTGGTTAAGCATCTGACTCAATATATTGAAGTAACCAAGAGTCTCCGAGGTTGTGAGACAACAATGATTATTGCCCATAAAAAAAAATACAAACATTTGTCAGTACAAACTATTTCTAGATGGTTAAAACAGGTTTTGGATTTAGCTGGAGTAGACACTGATGTGTTTAAATCTCACTCCACCAGGGCAGCGTCCACGTCTATGATAGAGGGGTATTACTTTTCTTTCTTTTATTATTATTATTAAAATACTTATTGCATTATTCAAGCAATGTTCAATAATATTATTTACTCACTACTGTGTCAACTGAAGCAGTGTGTCGTATGGAATGAATCTACGGCATGAAAATCACAGAGCAAAATCTTCACGTAGTCACTCACGTGACTCCGAAGTAAAATAATAAGATTAAATGAGAACTTACCTGTTCGAAGTTTGATCTTTATTTTATGAGGAGTTACGATGAGGGATTACGTGCCCTCCGCTCCCGACCCTCATAATCTAAACGATCATCTGGTAGTTCTAGTCTTGTGTGAGCCTTACTATCTTACTTCGGCTATTGGTTCTGTGTTTTTCACGCTGCTGCTATGAAGTATGCCGAGCATGCGCCTGGCGGGGCTTCTTCACATAATCCCTCATCGTAACTCCTCATAAAATAAAGATCAAACTTTGAACAGGTAAGTTCTCATTTAATCTTACTATTAAACTTGACAGCAAATAAGCTCTGGACTATAACAGACTATTATTATTATTGCACATATGTGTTTATTTATTGAGTATGTGTGAATGTATATATAAACACACTAAACCTTTATTTCTCCCATTATGTACCATGTTTGCATGTTCTGTTGTGCTGCAGCAAGTAAGAATTCATGTCCTATCTGGAACATATAACAATAAAACACTCTTGACGACGAGATAGGACGTGTCTATACACTTCGGAATTCTTTATGCTACTATCATCAGCAGTTGTATCATCAATGAAGATAAGTGAGCCAGTACCTTCAGCAGCCATACATGCCCAGGCCATAACACCCGCACCACCATGTTTCACATATGAGGTGGTATACTTTGGATCTTGGGCAGTTCCTTCTCTCCTCCATACTTTGCTTTTGCCATCACTCTGATACAAGTTATTTTTTGTCTCATTTGTCCACAAGACCTTTTTCCAGAACTGTGGTTGCTCTTTTAAGTACTTCTTGGCAAACTGTAACCTGGCCATCCTATTTTTGCGGCTATCCAGTGGTTTGCATCTTGCAGTGTAGCCTCTGTATTTCTGTTCATGAAGCCTTCTGCGGACAGTGGTCATTGAAAAATCCACGCCTGACTCCTGAAGAGTGTTTCTGATCTGTCGGACCTGTGTTTGGGGGGGTTTTCTTTATTATAGAAATAATTCTTCTGTCATCAGCTGTGGAGGTCTTCCTTGGCCTGCCAGTCCCTTTGCGATTAGTAAGCTCACCGGTGCTTACTTTGGTCCTTGGATAAACAGCAATAAAAATGTCCAAAGGTGCTGAAAGGTCTCTTATACGTGCATTAAGGAGGCAATTAAACACACCTGGTCAATTACAAACACCTGTGAAGCCATGTGTCCCAAACATTATGGTGCCCTGAAATGGAGGGGACTACGTATAAACACTGCTGTCATTACTACATGGTTAAACCAAAATGTGTAAAAATGGCCTTTATTAAAATTTGACAATGTGCCACATGTTAACCACATGTTATTTTTTCTATTATAAATCTCAAAAATTGTGGAGTACAGAGGCAAATAAATAAATGATGGGTCTTTGTCCCAAACATAATGCAGGGCACTGTATGACAATAAAACACTCTTGACTTTTAAACACTCTTGAGACTGGAGGGACTGATAGACACAAAAAGCTGGAGTAACTCAGCGAGACAGGCAGTATCGCTGGATAGAAGGAATAGGTGACGTTTTGGGTCGAGACACTTCTTCAGCCTCAGATCCACGCAAAAGGGAATAGAGAGATATAGGTGATGTAGAGAGATGTAGAACAAATGAATGAAAGATATGCAAAAAAGTAATGATGATAAAGGAAACAGGCCATGAAGGTATAGACAATGAAGATAGACACAAACTGCTGGAGTAACTCAGCTGGACAGGCTGCAGCTCTGGATAGAAGGAATCGGTGACATTTCGGATTGAGACCTTTCTTCAGACTGAGTGTCGGGGGAAGGGAGTTACAGAGATAAGGAAGTGTAAGAGATCAAAAGAGAAAAAGCTCAAAGGAAAATATAGAATAGATCATTGTTCGCGAAGGGACAGTGACAACAAAGCAAACAGCGATACACTGTAATCATGGGGACAGTCAGGCTGGCCGGAGAACTGGTTGGTGGTTGGTGGTGGGGGGTGGTAAGGGGAAACCAAACTGTCCCCAACTCTGCTGCAGCTGATGGGGACGTTGCCGGGTTTATTGCCCTGCGTGCCCGCAGCCTGGAGCTGCGGCCCTGCTCCACCCGGCCCTGTGAGAGGGTGCTGCCGAACCACAGCCCGCCACAGCGCAGCCGCACAGGAGGAGGGTGGCCGTGGTCAGACAGCACTGACCCTGGGGAGAGTGGGGGCTGTCCCGAGGGGTGTGCTGCTTCGGCCGCTTATACCTTGGTGCTTGGGTTCAGAGCAAAGATACTAGAGCATTTGGTTCAGAGCACTCAGTCACCCTCCACAATTATTTACAGCGCAAAAATTCGCCATTTCGGCAGTTTTTAACAGGTAAGAAAGTACACGTTTCGTGTGTTAACAGTGTATGCCGGAAGCTGCCAAGTCCTCCAGAAGGATTGAGCTGCTCCGTGCGTCATGCCCTAAGACCCGATCAAACCCCCCCCTATATTCATACCGCTGGCGTGTTAGCAGCCCAATCGAAATATGAGGTGCTGTTTCTCCAATTAGCGCTGGGCCTCACACTGACAGTGGAGGAGGCCCAGGACAGAAACATATAGAAACTCACAAAATTCTTAAGGGGTTGGACAGACTAGATGCAAGAAGATTGTTCCCAATGTTGGGGAAGTCCAGAACAAGGGGTCACAGTTTAAGGATAAGGGGGAAGGTGTTTTAGGGCCGAGACGAGAAAAAAAAATCACACAAGAGTGGCAAATCTGTGGAATTCTCTGCTCCTCTATAATCTTTGGGCAAGACCTGGGATGTCAGGACTTTCATATGAGGAAAGATTGGATAGACTCGGCTTGTACTCGCTGGAATTTAGAAGATTGAGGGGGGATCTTATAGAAACTTACAAAATTCTTAAGGGGTTGGACAAGCTAGATGCTGGAAGATTGTTCCCGATGTTGGGGGAGTCCAGAACAAGGGGTCACAGTCTAAGGATAAGGGGGAATTCCTTTAGGACCGAAATGAGGAAAACATTCTTTACACAGAGAGTGGTGAGTCTCTGGAATTCTCTGCCACAAAGGTAGTTGAGGCCAGTTCATTGGCTATATTTAAGAGGGCGTTAGATGTGGCACTTGTGGCTAAAGGGATCAGGGGGCATGGAGAGAAGGCAGGTACGGGATACTGAGTTGGATGATCAGCCATGATCATATTGAATGGCGGTGCAGGCTCGAAGGGCCGAATGGCCTACTCCTGCACCTATTTTCTATGTTTCTATGACCTTCCGCTCTGCCAAATGGGCGGCGAAATGGGTCCTAGCTCCGTCTAATTGGTCGAGGCGAGTGTCAATCACGGACACCGCGCTCCTTTCTCTGATGACACGTGGACGTGGAGCCAATGAGGAGAGTGAGGGGCGGGACCTTGGCGGGCGTCGGTTGGAGCGAGGCCACGTTTAAATCTCCAGCGTGCTGCTGCTGCTGCGTGAGTGTCAAGTTGCCGATTGTGAGCTCTAACCGTGCGGTTGACGACACCCACATAGAGAAGCGGCATGTCTCCCACCGGCAAGATGCTGATCGGCGGCGGCACGGGGGAGACCGCGGAGCCGAACCGCCTGCGCTGGAACCTGGGCAAGCAGCAAATCGAGGAGGAGGCCCAGGCCCTGATGTGCCGGACCAGGCGGGTGTACGATCGCGTCGGCTCCCTCGACCCGGCCGAGGTGACCTACGAGAACACGCTGAAGGAGCTGGCCGACATCGAGGTGGAATACACGGGTAAGGGGGGGGGGGCGGCTTGGGGAGGTCAAGGCTTCTGAAGAAGGGTCTCCACCCTCCTTTTCTCCATAGTTGCTGTCTGGCCCGCTGAATTACTCCCGCTTTTATGTGTCTATCTTGGGTTAGACCAACATCGGCAGTTTCTTGGCTCCTCGTCTCGAGGCAACGTCAGGGGGGAATTAATTATCCATTGAACTCAACCATTAATTTTGCATCATCATTGGAAACAAAACATCATCAGGAAAACTGCTGGACAGATCTGCACATCAGTCTTTAACGCATCTAAAACACAAAGTGTTGGAGTAACTCAGCGCGCCAGGCAGCATCTGTGGAGAGAAATGGGCAGACGATCCATTTCTTCCACAGTGTTATAGAAGGAACTGCAGATGCTGGAAAATCGAGGGTTTACACAAAATGAAGAAGGGTTTCGGCTCGAAACGTTGCCTATCTCCTTCGCTCCATAGATGCTGTTGCACCCGCTGAGTTTCTCCAGCATTTTGTGTAAACCCCCCCCCCCGCCCCCCCATTCCTTCCACAGATGCTGCCTGACTCTGAGTTCCTCCCGCACTTTTTACTCAAGATTGCAGCCTTTGTAGTACCTTAGCTCATAATTCATTTAGGCGATGTTCCCTATTTAAATGTTAGGTTTTTTTAGGGCAGTGATCTGGATACGCTGGCTGCAAGGCTTGAAGTATTTACTGTACGTTCTGGTAGATTTATTCTGAAGGGTATATTTGGAAAATATATTTTCTGGAATTAGTGCAACTCACAGATGTGGCCCGTGTAGTAATACTTCCACTCCAGTGAATTGAGTGGAAAATCTGCGTCATTTTTAGAGTTGTATTCTTCTGGATCATAAGGATCTACTTGCATACGTAAAATAACCTATGAAACAAATTTTGAAGGCAAATAGGTGTGTCACTTGTGACCCTGATCACAGCTGGCTTGCAAATAGATATGCTGCCTCACAACTTGGCTCTCCCCTTAATTGCTATCTGTGTGGTTTGTACATTTTCCCCGTGATTGTTAGCATTTTCACCAAGTGCACAGGTCCCCACCCCACCCCACCCCCTTTCATGGTATGCTGATAAGTAAATTGGCTCTTACAAATGACTCTATGATATCGGCAAGTGTCAAAAATAGCAAAGGGGATTTGATGGGTTGTAGGAGAGAGTAAATTGCAGGACTCGAGGGACATGAAGGGAATAGGACTGATGAGATTGCTGTGATGTAGTCCTGGTGTGGAGTCTTGACCTGAACCTTTGACCACCCCTTTGCTGCCACAGATGCTGCCTGACCCGCTGAGTTTCTTTAGTTCCTGTCTTGAATTGTGATCTTGATGAATAGAAGAGCAGCCACAAAGGATTGAATGGATTGCTTCTATTTCTTCTGTTCTTATCAGTGATAGGTTATCACATTGCAGTCTATGGGATCCTGCTGTATTTTGACCAAATTATGACAATGATTACATCTCAAAAATATTTAACAAGCTGTAAAGGAGTTTGGAATACTGGGGGCTATGAAAAATGAATATCCTGCAAAGAGCTATACAGGATGAAAGGCTGAATGGCCTCCTTAGCTGCTTTAAGGCTCTGACTAATTGAAATTGTGGAACAGTTGTTGGGGTAGAGAGAACTGGCTAATGGCTACTTTTAGATTGTCCATCTCAAGAGCCAATGTAACTTAAGTGGATTTAAAGACCTGCTTATGTATTGCAAATTTTTAAAAGTCAGTGGCTTGTATTTCATTGAGCGTATTGTGTCAAGACCTCCCAATGGATGCCCTTCAGTAAAAAGTATCCAAGAAGTCTTTAAAGATCAATTAGACTGGATTTAGATATGGGTTCAAAGTTATTAAATCATTGCTAATTTGGTTGTTTTATGTGCATATTATTACATTTGTACCTCAACTTAGGAAATAAACTAAACCTAGGGCATACTATCCATTGTGTCAACCATGACTCATATGCCTTATAAAAATGATATCAGATTCTGTGAAAGAAAAAGAAAACTCCTGTTGAAATGGGTGAATTCACCTAGACGCTAGTTGGAGTATTACATTCCATTGAATCGTACAGCACAGAAGAAACTAGTTTGTGGCTGCACCAACTCTTTGACATAATTCTTAATTTGCTCCCAATCACCCACGCTTATCTCGTATCCCTGTTTTTGCTTTTCAAGTACAGTATGCACACAAAATCTTTTAGGTTACTACAAAATATGCGTTCATCATCTGTTCGGGTATTGAATTGCAGATTATAACAATGCAGCATTGGAAGCCGTCTTCTCATCCATTGCATGCTATTCAGTATTGTTTATTTCCAATGATTTTACATTTTATACTAAGGTCCTTCCAAAATTGAAATGGTCTACATTTTTACCTGGGTAGGTGATCTAAAAGTTTCCTTATGATTTTTAAGTCACGATCTTAGACTGTACTCAAGATGAAAATAACAATACAGCAAGTTCTTTAGGGAATACTTTAAAAAAAAAACCAAGATGAGATATTTATGACACACTATACTGAATTTATTACCACCTGTGTCTCGGTAGTCAATGCACCTGTGCACACCTGACATCTTTCATGTTGTTGAGACTTGTACCCAAACCAGAAGATAGCTAATGTGCATGGAATTAAATATCAGAAAATATCACATTGATGAAGGGGAAAAGATGTCTGTTGAATATATCCAGGCTTTGACTATTTTGACTGCACTTGAAATAATTGATATTTTCATTCAGTGTCCCAAGTATCTGTTGCAATAAACCCCCATTTATTTTAGCCTGCATCCATAATATTCTAATTGCAAACTAATGCGCGCACATTGTGAATAAGAAAACTCCTCTATTGGTAGGTAAAACATAATTATTTATTCTGAATAGGGTGAACTTTCACACTTTTGATCTGTTATGTCAATAGCATAAAGACATTTCAATGGTGACCCATCAAATTGATTGATGTTATATCTAGAAAGTACTGCTCAGAGATTTTCGTATTGTGGAAAAAACCTTTGTAAGCAATAGATGAAACATTCAACTGTTGTATGGGAATAGCTGCTGACAGGAGATTTTACCTCTGTCTCTCCATGGCTTTGTTCGACAAATAGCTTGGATGTTATATCAGTTGTCACAATATATAGTAGAACCCAGAAGTCGCACATCAAATTTATGAACTGTCCAATCACTTAAATACGGTGTGTGAATTATAACTGAGTTTTCATTATGTCACTTTTTTTAAAGCAAGTCAAATTTCAGCATGCATTTTGCTAATGATTGCATTTAATACCTCAGTAAATGAAGAAGTCCAAGGTTTTGTGCATTAATATACAGACAGCATTCAAGCATAAGTGGCAAATGACATTTGCACTACAGTTGATTGGCCAAAAGGCTGGTACATTGAATATGTGGGTAGCACAGCTGTCTCGTGGCTGCAGTGATGCATGTTTGATTGCGACTGTCAATGTGGAGTTTTCATATTCTCGCTGTGACTGCATCAGATACTTGGGTTTCCTTCTACATTCGTAAAAGGCATGCTGGTTGTTTGGTCAATCAGCAGTTTGGGAATGGCAATAAATGCTGGGTTGACCTCTTCAGAAGTGGGCAATATAGTTAATGAGCCAGAAGTACCAGTTTAGTGTTTTAGTTTAGAGATACAGTGTGGAAACACGCCTTTCGGCCCACCAAGTCTGTGCCGACCTATGATCACCCATACGCTACTTCTATTCTACACTATCAATTCTTTCATGAATTCATTTTACAATGTGGCCAAAGCATTGAAAACAAAAACACATGGTTATAATTTCATTTCTCAGAGACTATCCTAGTTGCTATCCAGTTATCTAAGTTGGAGAATGTATACTGTGGATGTCGGGTGCGGAATAGAGTAGGTTATGTTGTGGCGAAATGTGGAAATTGAGAGCAGTAAAACCACCCTTCCTAATGAACTATGCCAAATACATAATAATGGGTCTATTCTTAATATCTGTGTAGTATAATGGAAGATTGATTTGTTGAATGCTTTGGAACTAATGTGAAACTTATTGTTTGATATTTCAGTTCAGCGTAATATTCTAGACTTCCCACAGCATGTGTCTCCATGCAAAGATGTCCGGGCCGCCAGCACCGAGGCAGACAAGCGGTTGTCTGAATTTGACGTGGAGATGAGCATGAGAGAAGATGTGTACCAGAAGATTGTGGCTCTGCAGGTGAGAATTGAAGGAGATGCTGGTGTGACAAGAATAATATTTTTAGGCTATTTTTATCATTCAAGATTCCTTTGTGCAACGTTAGTTTCAAAACTATGGTGAGAGTACCATTATATTATTGAATTTGAATTTTTCCCTGTGATCCTGCTCAATTATGGGCTTAGGAGCAAAGAGACACTCAGAATTCCTGCTGCTGATGATAGCTCAAGCATTTTGAGTTGAGAGGTTTTGAAAATACTTTCTGTTAAGAGGCGGATCTCCACATATGCATAGTTTACTTAGATATTTAAGTACAGGAATGAAAACAACAGTGAAATACTTTAGTTTCGTCAGCATGCTCCAGCTTGCTTATAGCTCAGATGGTGAGAGTTTTTGTTTGTTTTGGGCATGGGGTTTAAGTGTTCCCATATTGGATGCTATAATTGCTCTTTTTTTGGACCATGGCTATATTCACAGGACAATTTGAACTCATTGATGCACTTCGGTCCCAACAAATTGAACATCATTTGACAACAAGAGTAGACACAAAATGCTGGAGTTACTCAGCGGGACAGGCAGCATCTCTGGGGAGAAGGGATGGGTGACGTTTCGGGTTGAGACCCTTCTTCTTCACTGCTCCCCCTCTGTGTTGTCCGCTCCAAATCATTTGACAATGTGACTACTTTGATTGCTTCTGCATCGTAGGGTTATGCATTTTGCTGTCATATTGGGCATAATCTAGACTGGCATTGCGGTATTTGAGGGAATGTTACATTGTTGGAGGTGGCATTCATTAAATATGATATTAAACTGAAGTTTTTTATGCTGAGATGAAAAGATGAATGTGAATGATCCGCGTCAAAATATTTAGTAATGGCTTGATTATTACTCCTCAATCATTCCATAGAACCAAGAATAGGTTAATTGTTATTTTACATTATTCCACTGGCGCTCCAAGTCTTTGCATATTTTTCCTGACAGATAGGGAGTGTATTGTAAAATTATTTATCTTGCAGCTGTCTTCAGAGGAAAATGTTGCTATTTTTGAATGTAGGTACCTGTTCTAGCAAACAAATCAGTCTAGAGAACAATAGTTGCACTTGGGTGAAAGACAAACTTTGTTTGCATGAAGCGCATTTATTGGATTTCATTGAGAAGAAACAAATGCATTCATGATAATTCCTTGCTCCTCTTTTTTTTTTAGAATAAATGTCAAGCTGAAGAACTACGGCCGGAAGCTAAGCGATACATGGATAGGCTGCTGAAATTAGGGAAAAGAAATGGACTTCATCTGTGTAAAGAGAAGCAAGAGGTGAATGGCAGCAAAACATGCCATTTGTAGATGTTAGTTTAATTTAGTTTATTACCGTCATGTGTACCAAAAATGCTGTGAAAAGCGTTGTTTTACATGCTTTTTGGTGACCATACATTATGTAAGTACAATAAATACACATGTAAAAGACTGAAATGATTGTAAGTAGATCCTCAAAAGTATTTCCACATTCCGGCACCATCTTGCATAGAACACAAAAGAACACAGGAGCAGGCCTTTTGGACCACACTATCATGATGCCAAGAGCAACATGCTGCCTGTACATAATCCACATCCCTCCACTCTATGCGCTTATCCAAAAGTATTTTAAATGCCACTATCGTACCTGCCTCCCCCATCATCCCCGGCAGCACGTTCCAGGTACTTCCTGCCCTTTTTGTGTAAAAAAAGACTTGCCCCGCACATCTCCTTTAAATTTTGCCCCTCTCACCTTTTAGCTGTGCCCTGCGATATTTCCATCCTATCTAATCCTCTCATAATTTTATACTCTTCTATCAGGTCTACCCGCATCCTCTGGCGCTCCAGAAAAAAATAATCTACGTCTATCCAACCATCCCGCAACTTATACCTTCTAATACAGGCATAATTCTAGCAAACTACACCACCCTTTCCAAAGCCTCCATATCTTTCCAGTAATGAGGCAAGCATAACTGCACGCACTACTCCAAATGTGGCTTACCCAAATTTCTATCAAGTTGCATAATGACTTCCTGATTCTTGTATGCCCTGAGGAATGAAGGCAAACATGCCATATGCTTTCTTTACTACTATATCAACTTGTTTTGCCACTTTCCGAGAGATATGTATTTGGGCCCCAAAATCTTTCTGTACATCAATGCTGTTAAGTGTCATGCCATTATTCGTATATGTTCCCCTTGCATTCGACCTCCCAAAGTGCGTAACCTCACATGTGTTTGGATTAAACTCGATATATTATTTCTCCACCCATTTCAGTAGCTGATCTATATTCTGCTGTATACGTCGACTGGTTTCCTCAGTCTGCAACTATAGTAATTTTGGTGTCATCTGTAAACCAACCAAAGCATTTACATCCAAGTTATTTATATATATCACAAACAACACATATTCCAGCACAGATCCCTGCAGACCTCCAGTCTGAATATTGTCTTTCCACCACAACCCTCCGTCTTCTATCAGTAGGCCAGTTATGAATCCATACGACCAAGTCACAAGTCTCTGAAAAGTCTGATATTGGCCTTGGGAGCTATGCTATATCATATTTTCTCACTTTAAGACCCAGTGTCCTGGCAATATTGGATTGATGGTGTGGGGGTCGCAGGTCTCAGCGCGACGCTGCCAATTCCTTTCCCTGACACACCACTCAGCTGCCACAGGCTGCACTCGATCTGCTCGCTCATCCAGCTGCTGCCTCCATTAAATCATGATTTGTGGTCAGTGCAACAGCGTCTTCTGTCGTCTCCCATATCTGCCCCCACTATTCTGCACGTGGAGGTCGCCATCTCCCGCTTCCAAAACTGGCCACAAAACTTTAGGGCATTTCCGATGATATGCGAGGTGAATCTGTAGACCGATACACAGCCAATAACTTTCCCCTTCACCTTCCATTACTGTCATCTTTCAGATGACTTGTTCAATCAAATGAAAATACTAGAAAATTAAAGTGCAATTAATATTAACCTCCTTAAGACTTTAAAATTAAAAACAGGAGAATGTATCATCAGCCATCCATCCATGCACCAGCTGCTATTTTTGGAAAGATGAGTTGACTCAATTTCATACATAGATTATGATTCTGTGATGCATTCTGAGCAAGAAACTTGAAATTGAAATAACGTGTGCAATATGTTACCAATTCCTGGTGACAAGGAAGAGCTGGTGTGGTCTCCATCAAAGATCATAGAGGAGATCCTCTATAATCTTTGGTCTCCATACCCCAAAGTCAAATAATGACCTTCTCTGTGCTTTAGTCAACTGCCGATCTCTGGCATTCCCAGTTATCAGCCACCTAAGCCCCAATCTTTCCTGTCCTCTTTACATTTTCCCTTCTCCTCTCACCCTATCACAACTTTCCACCAGTCCTTGGCACTATATGGATAAGTGTTTACTTATGTTACTGACTCGGTTAAAGAGTAGCGGGATTTACAGGCAAACAGTACACTTTTATAGGAAATTGAGTTTAGGTACTCGGTAAATAAACTAATATTGATTTGAGAACTATTTGATAAAATATCCTCTATAATGGCAACAAACAGATCTGTTGTGCAAAATTAACACAAGTCATTTGCAGTAGCTGGTACACCAGCTAATTATGAATTGAACATAGAAGAGATCTTAGACTTTCTAGTTCATTGCCAGAGTATAATTT
Source organism: Raja brachyura (assembly GCA_963514005.1). The sequence continues at coordinate 9,285,579 of OY740810.1, forward strand.
TCCTTGGATTTTTCCACTAGATCCCCTGGGAATTTCAGCTCTTTATATTATACTTTGTGAATAGTAGTTTAGTTGACGCACTGATCCTTACTACAGTATCTAATACTTTATTCTGGAACGGTAAAACATTCCTAAAACGTTGTATTGAATTGCTGCTTAAAGGACTTAATTTGTGCTTCAGGAGATCAAAGCTATCAAGAAGCGAATCAGCACTTTATGCATAGACTTCAGCAAAAACTTGAATGAAAATACCACGTTCCTGGAGTTTACACAGGATGAACTGGGTAAGAAGATTTTTACTTTTTAGATTGAAATAGTATTGGAATTTATGACAAATGAAAGTATATTTGTACGGGTAGTTCTGCTATAATGCGTGTTTCCAAAAAATGATTTGATATAAGATGAACGATGAATTAAGCATGAATTATATCAATTGTCTGATCTTTCTTTTTCCATGGAGTAAATGAATCTAAATTATTTAATCTATCTTTTAAAAGTGATTTTTATGCCTTGATGGTGATAATATTAATTTATTGTGCTTCCAGGTGGTCTCCCTGATGACTTTATTAATAGTTTGGAGAAAGTGGAAAATGGGAAGTTGAAGGTGACGCTAAAATATCCCCATTATTTTCCCTTAATTAAGAAATGTTATGTCCCAGAAACCAGGAAGGAGATGGAGCAAGCTTTTAACTCCCGCTGCATGGAGGTAGGCTAGCCTGTACTTGATGATCTCTTCAACAGATAATTCGCAGTTAAGAAGCTGCTACTTTATCTCAATATCGGTGTTTATTTGCTTCACCTCCGGTTCATATTTAGTTTCCACATAAATACAACTGTCATTAGCCAATGCACCCATGGCACTTTCCAATTGAGGACCATACTGTTAAATATAATGTTGCATCCTGTATTTCTGTATAATCTAAATGTAATTTTCTTTTACAATTAGTATTTTTAATCTTCAATTAAACCCATCTTCCTTTGGAAATCCTCTAAGTATTGTTGTATCTATTTCAATGATGTGTATCATTTGCAAGATTTTCTTTCTTGGATAATGTTTACTGTTCATCTTGAATGTCCAAAAGTGTACTTGAGACGATGTGAAATTAAGGGCATTCAGTTCCCTAGATCTATGCCATTTCCCAGTATCCCTGCAACTTATTCTCTCTCATACGTGCCCATTCAATTCCTTTGATTACTTATGCCATTAATCTAAACTAAGAACTAATTTCTGGTTGCCAATTAATTCTTCAGCATGTCTTTGAGACATGGGAGGCAATCACAACACCTGGAGAAAACCAACGCATTCAAGGGAGAAACCTACAACTCTGCACGGATAGCATCTGTGTTCCCGGAGATATATGCTAGCAGTCCCTGTTTGAGGAAAGCGTAATTCCCTATCTATCCAGTTTTATTCTATATTTTGGACACCTTAATAAAATTATCTCAGGAATAGAATCAATTTATAGATTGCAACTGCACTTGAAACGTTGTGTTTTCCAACCAGAGTCTCTGAATTGTGACTAACAGGAGCCCAGTCTGATTTCTTTATCCCATCTTCTTATGCCATTGTAATTGGAATATTGGACCTTCTGTTCTTTATGACATGGTATGATAGCGTCTGAAGGATCCAGGTACTGGCGATTCAGTAAATAGTTTCAAATTATAATTAGAGACAGCAAGGACGTTTGTGGGAGAGCATATCGGAAAAATGATTCTGAAGAATACAGGCCTGAAATGTCATCTGTCCTTTTCCCTTCACGGACTCTGCCTGGGCTGCCGAGTTCCTCCAACACTTCATCTTTTTCCTCAAGATTCCTGCATCTGCAGTTTCTTGTGTCTTCAGAAATAAATGTTATTTTACTTGTATTACTTGGTGTTTAAATATGATTCATAAATAAATTCCTTTATTTTATCAATCTAGGACAATGCACAGATCCTTAAAGAACTGGTGGCACTTCGTAAAAAGAAATCTGATCTCCTGAGCTTCAAGACTCACTCGGATTTTGTGCTAGAAATGAACATGGCTAAGAACAGCAAGAATGTCACTGTCTTTCTCGGTAATAAAAGTCTATGAAATTTAGGTACAGTTGTCTCAAGGATGCAGGTTTGACATTATTGTTGGGTGTTGTGGAGAAAGCCTCTACATCTAGTGGGTGGAGGCACGCAGTCTGATTCCATTTGGAATGGGACTGATATGGCACATAGCATTGCCCATAACTCGGCAGTTTGCAATGGCAAAAATAAAGTTATTTATTCTGTTGAAATTTAAGGAACTCTTGCCTTTTGGCAGGCAGTATTGCATCAAATTCTGAGTCCTGGAATGATCCTGCCTAAAATCTGGACTGCTATTTTGCAAAAGGCGAGTTGAAACAGTAAAGAGATACTCTAAAAGATAGACACAAAGTGCACGGAGTCATTCAATGGGCTTAGCAGGCAACGCCCTGACCTAGGTCATTTGTGACCGGTCCTGGTCTTTTCTCGCCTCCGGCTCTTCACCCCTGCACAACCCCGTACTTGCAGTCTGAAGAAGGGTCCCGACCCGAAACGTCACTCATCCTTTTTCTCCAGAGTTGCTGCCTGACCTGAGTTACTCCAGTGCATTGTGTCTATCTTAGGTATAAACCGCACCTGCAGTTTCTTGATTCTACTTTCTCCTTCGGAAGAAATGATGTATACAATTTAGGCTACTTTCCAAGTTGGAATGAATCATAGGCACAATGAAGGATAGGAATTCACTTACTGTCGTGTTCCTATCTACAGATTATTAGCTGCATCATTTGGTCAATTGCTAAATTGACCGAACCGAAGGTCAATAAAGAATCTGGTGCAAACTCCTTACTAAAGTTTTTTAAATTTTCTTGAGCTTTTGTGCACCAGGAGGACCATGTGAACCTGAACCATTGCTTGTTATTGTCAGTGTAGATAAATAGCAATGAATCCAAGTTTTTTTTAAATATCTGAGGGTGCGGTTGTTCCAGTCAAGGCTTGTAATTATTTTTCATCCTTAATCGTTCCTGTCCCTAAAAGGCAATTAAGAGTCAATCCAATTGATAACTCGGGAATCGTGCGTGGGCATGACTGGGTTGGGAGGGCAGATTTTTGTACTTGCAAATGTTGGAAAGTCTTGCAGCTCAGCAAGGGAAAGTAGAAAAAAAGTGGAAAGGCCATTTCTGTTAGAAAAAAGTGGAAAGGCCATTTCTGTTAATCCGATGATGCATCAATACACCCAAATCTTTTCAATATCACATTTCAGATGAACTAGCACGCAAACTAAAACCACTTGGTGAAGAAGAGAGGGCAGTTATCATTGATCTGAAGAAGGAAGAATGTGCAAAGCGAGGCTTTGATTTTGATGGTATTATAAATGCCTGGGATCTACGATACTACATGAACCAGGTGGAGGAGGTGAAGTATTTTGTGGATCAGAACCTGCTGAAGGAATATTTTCCGATGGAAGTGGTTACAGCGGGCCTATTGGATATCTATCAAGAATTGCTAGGATTGACCTTCGAACTCATTGAGAATAAACCAGTGTGGCATGAGGATGTAAAGATGTACTCTGTGAAAGATGCCGCTTCTGCAGAGTTGCTGGGACAATTCTACTTGGACTTGTATCCAAGGTGATTTTTGAATACACTTGTTCAGAGTATTTTAAAACAATGAACCAGATTACAGTTCATTCAGGTGACATTGTTATCACCGAGCAATTACTAAATTACAGAATTCAGCACGGATCACTAAAGTTATCATTTTAGATTCATTTAGTTATCATTATAAATTTAGCCATGCTCATTTTGAGATGCCAATTAAAAATGTTAGGGTTGTCTCTGGTCTGTGCTGAGTGAAGGCAGCAAAGTTTAGATTAACCTAGTGTTTTTTAAGGATAAGTTGTTGAACATAGGAGTTGTGGGATTGCATAATATTGCCATCCCAGATCAAAATAAAACTATTAGAAATTGTGTGATAATTGTTTATTTCTTCAGAGTGGAGTTGAAGGAATAATGTGTATGCAATTCTGAAGAAGAATTGAAAGATCAGGGAATTCCCCATTATAGAACCACATCAATAAATTAGAGCGGGACAAAAAAATAGAGTTGGGGGTCGTTACGGACCAACAATTAGAAAATAACTCGTATTTATCCTTTAATAGGGAAAAGTAACATTCAAGTAACAGGTATGTTTATTTGTACTTGACAATCTTAACTATCCAAGAAGATAGTGGACTTATTACAAATCTGTGTGTTTTCACAGGGAAGGAAAATATGGACATGCTGCGTGTTTTGGCCTTCAACCAGGCTGCTTGTTGCCAGACAAGACAAGGCAAATTACAGTGGCTGGTATGGTGGCAAACTTTACCAAGCCAACTCCCAGTGCTCCATCATTACTTCAGCATGATGAGGTTGAGACCTACTTCCATGAGTTTGGTCATGTGATGCATCAGATCTGCTCCCAGGTAAGACCTCGTGTTCCCCACACTGGCATTGCTGCATTTCACATCAATATCAAGTACATTTTATCTCAATTTCCTCACTGCCAGTCTGCTATGCATCAGGTGTGGGGCCAGACTCTATTCATTGCCACTTTACTCGATATTTGGATTATGCCACTTGAATCTGCTTGAACACTGTGTTCACAGATATGCTTTCCAATTAAGGCTAATGAATTACAATACAGAATTACACTGTCTTTATTATTAAACACATATTATATCTAGAAATAATATATGTATTTTACCTCTTTAGCTATAAGCCTTTGCTGCACTCATGGCCAGGTAATCCCAAAGTTGAGCAGATTTTGAAATTGGTATTTTGCAAATACTCTGCTGCTTTTATGTCTAAGTGCAATTTTGACACCAAATTCAGCCAATTGAATCCATGCTGGCTCTCCGGAGAGCATTCCAATCAGTCCAACTCTCTTCCCCCCCCCCCACACACACAATCCTCTAAACATTTATTTCCTTCAAGTGCCCACTTAATTTGAATTAATTGTCTGGTTCTGTATACACCACGATCAGGCAATAAGCCACGGATTATTACAATTATTTAGGGGATAAAACAACTTCCTCACAACATCTTGGATTTTTTCCGGGTGCTCTGGTTTCCACCCACATCCGAAAGATGTGTAGGTTCAGTGTCCTTAGTTTGAAAGATAGCAATAGTGTCCTGGTGATCACTGGTGGGCCAAAAGGACTGTTTCCACAATGCAGCTCTAAACTAAACTAAATTGTTCAGATCAATTATCTTGGCCTGTGGCCTATGCCTACATAAATGACATAATGTAGGCATAGATAGGGTAGACAGTTTTTAGATATGCACATAGTAGTGTAGGCAATAGAGGGATATGGATCTTGTACAGGCAGATAAGATCAGATGTTCAGCACAAACATTGTGGGCCCTTCCCTTTGCTCCACTGTTCCAAGTTTGATAATGACTATACTACTAAATCCGGTTGAATCAGTTTTGATGTGTAATCATCAGCCTAAAATATTTACTCAATTTCTCTCTCCACAGATGCTACCTGTTTGCAACATTTTTAGATCTTTTTTACATTTAGATTTAAAGGCTTCCATTGTGTTTTTCCTTTTGTAGGACCATACCTTGTTTGCTAGGTGCTGCAGAAAAATATCAACAGTAGTGACATTACTCTTATCTTCTATATGCTCCCTCCACCAAACACAATCCATTCAAATGTGGCATTTGTTTGACAGGCTGAATTTGCTATGTTCAGTGGGACACATGTTGAGCGAGATTTTGTGGAGGCCCCCTCTCAGATGTTGGAAAACTGGGTTTGGGAGAAGGAACCTTTGCTCCGAATGTCGAAGCACTACAAAGACCAGAGCATGATTCCACAGGATCTCCTGGAAAAGCTCCTTAAATCTAGGCTTGCTAACACTGGTAGGTATTAATACCATGCTTCACACCTATGTAGTCCTACAGTAAATAATCTTAAGAGCTCCGATGGGGTCAGCTCTTCAACACTGTGTCTAGGTATTCCAATGTCATAACATAACATTTTTTTGGATCATCGGAAGTGCACATCTCCTAACATGTCAAACAAGGCATGGAGTGTGCTGGCAGGGAAATTTTCAAAAACGCATAACATACTCCATTTTAGTCATCTTTTAACAGTCAGTAAGAGTATCTTAGCCTGGGAAGCAGCAGCAAGAAGATCTGCCATAAATGCACGTAGCTGCGGGGGGATACTATTCCTGGAATTACATTTCAGTCTGGGGTGAGGTCAACTCTGCACATATTCTACATCCAATATTATGCTGTCTTTAACACTCCTCCAACATCGTCTGTTGTATTTGATGCGCTCTATGTCACCTCTGGACTACCAGAGGCTGCAGGGAAATCTGATAGCTGTTGATAAAAATATGAGAATGTAAATAGTGAAGACAGTCAAACTTTTTCTCAGGATGGAAAAATCAAATACTAGAGGGCATTGTTTCATAGGGGTGATAGAGGCAGAGTTTAAAGGAGATATGCGGGGCAACTTTTTATATTTTATTTTTACACCAAGCATAGTGAGTGCCTGGAACGTGCTGACAGAGTTGCTGGTTGAGGCAGATGCAACACGAGCTTTTAAGAGGTTTTTGGATATGGATATGCAGGGAATGGAGGAATATGGATCATGTGCAGTTAGATAAGAGATGGTCTTGGCATCATGTTTGCAACAACTATTGTGAGCTATACGACCTGTTCTTCAGCTGTACTGTTCAATGTAAATCTCTCTCCCTCATTGTTTGTGTACAGGTCTCTTTAACTTAAGACAAATAATTTTGGCAAAGGTTGATCAGTCACTACACACAAGTTCGAATGCAAATATTGATGCCAAGGAAGAATACGCCAGGCTATGCAAAGAGATACTTGGAGTTCCAGCATCACCAGGTACCTGAAAAGAAATATATATTTTTCTGCCATTGATACAAATGGTGAATGTGTGTTCTCAGTGTGGAATAGCCATCCATGCACTGTACCGTTCCTGCTGCTGGATTGTCTGTGATACACTACTTCAACATAGATAGGATCATATCTGGGACCCTGCTAGTTGAAATGATTTTAACAATGGCAACCCTTTGCTCATTGATATTAATATATAGTGCGGCACAAGGTTAATAACTTGTATGCAACCAAGCTAACCTAACAAATTTAACTGGATCTCACCTATAAAAATATAATATATTATGTATATTTATTACAAAATACTGACCTGGGGAAATAATACTTATTTTCCAGGAACTAATATGCCGGCCACATTTGGACACCTAGCTGGGGGATATGATGCCCAGTATTACGGTTATCTCTGGAGTGAGGTCTACTCCATGGACATGTTCTACACCCGATTTCGGCAAGAAGGCATCATGAGCTCAAAGGTATTGACTATTCGGAGTACAGTTTAGGGAGGAAAATCTGATACCTCAAGTGTAACCACACAGTCGTATATTATTTTATGCGGCAGGTTATTAGAGTTATTAGAAGCATTTTCCATCCCTAACATTGACTGCATTATCCCAGAGGTTGGCAATAGGACCAGGATAAGTATATGTCCCTGGAGGGAAGAATGCCAATCTGGCCCATCACATTTGTCCATCTCTTTACTGGAGTAATTTGGAACCAACCTCTGCCCCCAAAATCTTGCATTTTTCTATACTTAAATGTATCCAATATTCTTGTAAAATAACCATGAACCTTGTGACTGACTCACCAGCCAAAATATTCCTCCATTCACACTTTCAAATACAACTTATGTTTCAACTTTTTCTCTTTTATCTTTGTTTGACCTTCAGTTAGTTGGTGTCAATAACACCAAGTTGGTGAACTTCGTTCCTTGTACACTACATTTTCATCTCATTAACATTTCCTTCTCATGAAGTCGTTCAGCACTCTGATAAATTAACCTGTTTACTGCGGCCACTCCATATATTCTGAGAAACCTGCTGGCAGCCTGTCTATCCCAATGTGGGATTTGCTACTTGCATCTCGCACAGTACAGCTACCATTCCCTTCATACAATATTATTAGAGGCAATGTTCCATTGTTATCTATTCTAGTTGTAAGCTTTCTTAATTGATAAACATGTAATAAAACAGTACTTAATGGCATTACATGCTGTTCAGTTATTAAAAAAATGTCCCAATCTCATTTTGTGCTTGTCTCCTACAGGTTGGAGTGGATTATCGAAACTCTATTCTTAAACCAGGCGGTTCACTGGATGCAGAGGAGATGCTCAAATGTTTTTTGGGCCGAGAGCCAAAACAAGAAGCCTTTCTTCTCAGCAAAGGGCTGACATTAGATCAAGATAAACAGTCCACCCCTTCGGCCTGTTGAGGTGGCTTGTTTAACCGTATATCATGTGTAACTTTCCACCATGGCACAGTAATCTCTCCTTGTATTACTGATGAACAGCTCTCCAGATGGATTTTGTTTTCCAGCATTAATGTATTGTTCAACTGCAGCAGGATAATGGGTTAACCATAACTTGTAAAGTTTGAGCAAGACAAATGATAACTTAAGTGAGATCTTTACAATTGTAATCGCGTTGTAATTAATGAGAACCAGGAAACAAGCTATTTTTACATAAATAACTCTTGTCGTGCAAATAGATGGTGCAGTAATCTCCACTTGTATCACTAAAAAGGGGAAAATAGCTAAAGTTGATTCAATTGTGAGGGTAGGTTCGGTTGTATTTAGCTATTCGATTACTATCCGTGTAGTCAGATAGCTTGCCATTGCTTTCTACCTAACACAATGATTGATCACTTCAGCAAGAAGTACAAATATTGCTAATACTCCAAGGAGAAAATGTCACCTTCCAGTGAAACGTTGGATGTAAGGTCCACATGTTGTTAATAGTAATCAGTTATCTTTTTTTAAAGAGAACAAGAACAATGGAGCCTTCATATGTTCTGAACAAACAAATGGCTTCTAATCTGATTATAGGTCTTATTACGGCCAAGAAGAATTGGTTATGGCAATGTGCTTGTTTTCTGCAGTTTTTCTTGTATAGTTATTGACACAAATGACGGGTGCAGGATGGGTCTCACCGGGTTCAGGAAGTTGCAGTTTGGACTGTTAACAGATACTGGACTATTTGGTTTGCACACTGTTTAAAGAAAAGCGGAGAGGTATGAGGTCACCCTGGCTCTCTAAAGCTGTCCAATAATCTTGTATGAAGAATTGCTCCGTAAGTAACAGGAAGAGAGCCTCTGCCATCTGGAATTGTATCAGGATAACAAAATTAAAACATTAAAGAATGAACATTAAAGAAAGAATGGTTTAGTTGTCATGATATTCCTTTTTGATCTGTTGCTGGGATAATTAAGTATGTGTTTTGTTGGGTGATTATTGCTGCTACTGGAGTGTGGAGATCTCTCTGTTTTCTTTGGTGACATTTCCCAAGCTCTTTATGCAAAGGGCCTCCATATGAATGTTAATTGCATCCCATTCAAACAATGCTTCTTTCCCTGTTCTCTTGGGAGATGAAAGCTGTGGATGTTCACTAGGGAAATCACCCTGCAAAACTTGTTCTTGCTGCTCCTCGGGCACCATCTCGCTGCCCCCAGGTTTCAAATGTCATTAGAAACGGGAATAGTGCTGGAGTATTGGTGTACTGCGCATGTTGTTCCATTGTTTAAAAAGGGTTCAAAGGGCAATTTTATATATATATATATATATATATCTATATCTATATCTATCTGCCTGGAAGGTCATGTTTGACAAACCTTGAATTTTTTGAAGGGTAAAGCAGTGAATGTTGTCTATATGGATTTCAGTAAGGCCTTTGACAAGGTTCCCCATGGAAGATTGGTTAGATGCAGATGATACTAAGATAGGTGGTGCTGTGGGTAATGAAGTAGATTTTCAAAGTCTACAGAGAGATTTGGGATATTTGGAAGAGTAGGCTGAAAGATGGCAGATGGAGTTTAATGCTGATACGTGTGAGGTGCTACATCTTGGCAGGACAAATCAAAATAGGACGTAAATGGTAGGGAATTGAGGAATGCTGTGGAACAGAGGGATCGAGGAATAACTGTGCATAGTTCCCTGAAGGTGGAATTGCATGTAGATAGGGTGGTAAAGAAAGCTTTTGGTGTGCTGGCCTTTATAAATCAGAGCATTGAATATAGGAGTAGGGAAGTAATGTTAAAATTGTACAAGGCATTGGTGAGACCAATTTTGGAGTATAGTGTACAATTTTGGTCGCCTAATTATAGGAAGGATGTCAACAAAATAGAGAGAGTACAGAGGAGATTTACTAGAATGTTGCCTGGATTCCAGCAACTAAGTTACAGAGAAAGGTTGAACAAGTTAGGTCTTTATTCTTTGGAGCGCAGAAGGTTAAGGGGGGGGGGACTTGATTCAGGTCTTTAAAATGATGAAAGCGATAGACAGAGTTGACGTGGATAAGCTTTTCCCATTGATGGGAGGGAAGATTCAAACAAGAGGGCATGACATGAGAATTAAGGGACAGAAGTTTAGGGGTAACATGAGGGGGAACTTCTTTACTCAGAGAGTGGTGGCTGTGTGGAATGATCTTCCAGCAGAAGTGGTGGAGGCAGGATCGATTTTAACATTTAAAAGTAAAGTGGATGGGTATATGGATGGGAAGGGAATGGAGGGGTATGGTCTGAGTGCAGGTAGATGGGACTAGGGGAAAATAAATGGTCGGCACGGACTGGAAGGGCCGAGAAGGCCTGTTTCCGTGCTGTAATTGTTATATGGTTATATGGAGACGCAAGGAACTGTAGATGCTGAAATCTTGAGCAAAGCACAGTGGTTGAGAAACTCAGCTGGTCAGGCAGCATTGTAGAGGGAATGGACAGGTGACATTTTGGATCGGCACCCTTCAGACATTTTGGGGGGGAGCGGCAAGTGATGGGTGGATACAGGTGAGGGAAGGTTTGACTGGCAGAGGGGTCCAGATCTCCATGTTGCTCTTTCTCCAACACTAGCCATTGCCTTCAGTTGGATGGGTTCTACAACATGCCACACACCATGTCATTGTCTATGCACTTGCTTTCCTATGATTCTGGCTCTTCCTCCAGCAGAGCAGTGTTATATATGATGGTGGGTAGAAATGTTGTGTGCATGTAATCTTGCCATGTTTTATATTGGCCGCTGTTTGGAAGTATCCCTGTCAGTTAACATTTTGATAACATTATCTACAACATTTTCTTTCTAAGATGAGGTGGAGGTGATAAGAGGTGGTAGATCAATGTTTAAATCCAAAGATCCTACAGCAAGCAAGATAGTCCACTCGACGAAAAAGACGTAGTACGGTCATGGGCAGATTCATGGGTAATTTACGGCCCCATTTCCGTAACCGGCTTCCGTCTCCGCACCAAAGATCCCATAGGATAATAGTGCAGAGACGGAAGCCGGTTACGGAAACATCCTTGTAAAAATAAAAGTTATTTGGTAAAAATCTTCTCATTTTCAGAATTTTAATTCATTAACACAAACTGTTCCCCCACAATGTGATTACACTGCGGGTCGGGTCCAGTTACGAAAATGGATGATAAAAAGACCCATGTTCCGTTCCGTTGCGTACTACACGTCAGCCCATTGCATTTAGTAGGAGTGGTCTATCTACAAGATCTTTGGTTAAATCCATTCATCAATGAGATCTCCCAGCCAATGTAACGCATGCAGGGATGTTCCAATATAGAGGGGCCTGGATAATCATTGTGGCAGAATTGAGTACCAGTGCTGTGTAAAGAATAGTAATTACTGTGAAATCGGATGAAAAAGATTTCATGTGCAAGCTGGCTCTACAGCAGGAAAGTTTTCTTCAGTAAATTTGAGATTTTTTTTTACAGCGGAAATTTGTTAATGTCTTGGGCGGAATGCTACATAATATGCCCAATCAATGAAACATTTGTGATAAATAGATGAAACTAAATGGTCTAAAATTACTCCTGTTTCAAAAGTATATAATGGCACAGCCTTTCAATATTCATAATCACAGCCACTATCTTTATCAGACTCTTCATGGATACCATTTGCTGAAGGGGTGTAGATCTGGTTATATTTTCTGTAGGAAAGATGGTCAAAAGATGATTGCTTTATTGCACATGATGGTTCCTCTTGAATTACTTCAGCAACATATTCTGCCCAAACCTTCACCTTAAAAGGCCACATTTGTCTCACTCCATCGCACACACTTGGTTCTACTCTAAATTATAACATTATGGTTTAACCCCACGATTATTGAGCACTTCTGAAATATGGAAAATATATTAAAAATAAATAGTGTGACAGTCATAAAGAGTCTAAAGGACTTGCCGTGCCTACTTCGAAGAAGTTCTCCGAAGAAAATTTATTAATGAACTTACAGCCCTCCACTCACTGCAATAACCCCGACTGGGTGATCAAACCTGCCGACAAGGGAGGTGCCGTGGTAGTCTGGTCTGATCTCTACCGCTCTGAGGCCAGGCGCCTCAGACACCTCCTACTTATCCTTGGAACATCACCCCACAGATGAGCACCAGGCCATTATCTCAAACACCATCACTGGCTTTATCACTTCCGGTTCCCTGCCCTCCCAAGCCTCCAACCTCATAGTTCCCCAGCCCTGCACAACCCGATTTTACCTCCTCCCCAAAATCCATGAACCTGACTGTCCTGGCAGACCCATTGTTTCTACTTGTTCTTGTCCTACCAAACTTATTTCCACATACCTCGACTCCATCCTATCTCCACCCCACCCCCCCCCCCCCCCCCCCGGTCACATCCCTCCCTACCTATGTCCAAGACACCTCACACGCTTACACCTCCATCTTCCACCAGGAGGGTCTTAAAGTCCTCCGTTTCTTCCTCGACCGCAGAACCAACCATTCCCAAAAGTCTCCTCCACCTAACGGATCTGGTCCTTACCCTCAACAACTTTTCCTTTAATTCCTCCCATTTCCTTCAAATCCAAGGCGTAGCTATGGGCATGCGCATGGGCTCCAGCTATACCTGCCTTTTTGTAGGGTACATCGAACAATCCTTGTTCGAAGCGTACCGTGGCCCTATCCCAGAACTCTACCTCCGTTGCATTGATGACTGCATTGGTGCTACCTCCTGCACCCATGAAGGAGTCTGAAGAAGGGTCTCGACCCGAAACGTCGCCTATCTCCTTCGCTCCTTAGATGATGCTGCTGCACCCGCTGAGTTTCTCCAGCTTTTTGTGTAACCCTCGATTCTCCAGCATCTGCAGTTCCTTCTTTAACCCCATGCTGAACTCACTGACTTCATCCATTTCACCACTAACTTCCATTCGGCACTCAAATTCTCCTGGACCATTTCCGACATCTCCCTACAGTTTCTAGACTTCACTATCTCCATCGCAGGTAACGGACTACTGACCGACATCTGCTACAAACCCATTGACTCCCATGGCTATCTGGACTACACTTCTTCACACCCTGCTTCCTGTAACGACTCTATCCTCCGTCTATGCCGCATCTTCACCCAGGATGAGGTCCGAACCAGGGCATCGGAGATGTCTTCATTTTTTAGGGAATGGGGGGGATCCCCTCTTCGACTATAGATGAGGCTCTCACCAGGGTCTCCGCTATATCCAGTAGCTTTGCTCACATTCCCCATCCCCCCCCACTCGTAACAAGGACAGAGTCCCCCTGGTCCTCACCTTCCACCCAACCAGCCATCACGTACAACAAATAATCCTCCAACATTTTCGCCACCTCCAATGGGATCCCACCACTGGCCACATCTTCCTCCCCTTTCGATTTTCTGCAGAGACCTCTCCCTCCGTAGCTCTCATGTCAATTCGTCCCTTCGCACCCAAACCACCCCCACCCCAGGTATTTTTCCTTGCAACTGCAGGAAATGTTACATTTGTCATCTTACCTCACCCCTCGACTCCATCCAAGGACCCAAGCAGTCTTTCCAGGTGAGGCAGAGGTTCACCTGCACCTCCTCCAACCTCATCTATTGCATCCGCTGTTCTAGGTGTCAACTGCTCTACATCGGTGAGACCAGGTGCAGGCTTGGCGATCGCTTTGCCCAACACCTCCGCTCAGTTCGCATTATTTTTTAATTTCAAAATAGACTTTATTTGAGAAATAAATATATACAGTACATGATCCTTACAAAACTCCATCCAACATTCTCGGAAGTTCGGCATACATTCAATACAGTTTCCCCAAATCACAATTTTATCCCACACCCTCGACGCTCATATGACCCACTGGCGTGGAATCCCTTCCCTTATTGTAACCAACCTGATCTCCTGGTGGCTTAGCACTTCAACTCCCCATCCCATTCCGAATCCGACCTTTCTGTCCTGGGCCTCTTCCATGGTTGGAGTGAGTCCCACTATAAAATAGCAGCATCTCATATTTCGCTTGGGTAGTTTACACCCCAGCGGTATGAACATTGACTTCTCCGATTTCAGGTAGTCATTGCTTTCTCCCCCCTTCCCCTTCCCTTCCCAGCTCTCCCACAGCCTACCGTCTCTGCACCCTTTTCGTCTTTCCGCCACTCCCACCCCCACATCAGTCTGAAGAAGGTTCTCGACCTGAAACGTCACCTATTTCTTCACTCCATAGATGCTGCCTCACCTGCTGAGTTTCTCCAGCATTTTTGTCTGCCATGTATTAAAAGGTGACTGAAAAGCTCAAGGCCTGTACACAAAGTAAAACATTCAACTGGATAAATGGCTAAAGGTTTCACACAGTATTTGCTGTTTAGTGTGTTGGTTTAAGTTGATACCTATGACCTCTATAACATAATACTGATGGCATTAGAAGGCTGCACATTTGTGCCTTCAATTCAATACAGTTTACTTTGATACAATATTAAGATAGCACAAGGTGTTACAAGGCGTTCAAACATTACAAGTTTAAATGTGCACAATGGGAAATACATAATGCATGCAAAAACAAAGATTGGTATCATTCAATAAATGCATTCACAATCCTTTTTGGTTAGTGTCGAGTTTGTTGTGTATTTTGTAGAGCATATCCTTGTGTGAAAGAGAATCTGAGGTTTTCCTATTATGAATGCTCCCAGAAATGGTTCATATAGTTTGCAATTCAAATGAATAAAACTGGATAATTTATGTTATTTTCTTGTTATTTCTTTTATTTTAATTTGCAGAATGAAGTCATCGCTGCTCGGGCCAGATTTTATTACCCCTCCCATAATTGACCTTGAGAATAGCGTGATGTGCTGACTGCTGAACTGCCTCCAGGCTCAATTCATTGTTGCAATGGATCTCTGCCCAGCCTTTTTTGTTTAAGCCTCAGTAAATCTCATTGGCATGTCTTAACTTGTACCATCCTTTTCACACCATCCCTCTCCCTAACACCACCCGACTCCAACCAATTCTTATGTAATCTTATAACCAGACTGTCCTGACCCTTTAACCTGTTCAGCTGCCATCCCCCAAACCCATGTCCTGGAATTAATATCTCTGCCTCAGCATTCAGGATCTCTTCAAATAACTTTATTTGACCAAGTATACGATCGTACCAACAAATGTTGCTTTCCATGGCTCGTCATTTCTTTATCTTCAATTAGATTTAGGTTTATTATTGTCTTGTACCAAAATATAGTGAGAAGCTTTAGTTTATATGCTATCAAAATATCAGATATATCATACATAGATACAATCAGTTCAAACTCAACTACGATGGGTAGAGCAATGAGAAAGATAGAGTACAGAGGAGATTTACTAGAATGTTGCCTGGGTTCCAGCAACTAAGTTACAGAGAAAGGTTGAACAAGTTAGGTCTTTATTCTTTGGAGCGCAGAAGGTTAAGGTGGGACTTGATTGAGGTCTTTAAAATGATGAAAGGGATAGACAGAGTTGACGTGGATAAGCTTTTCCCATTGAGGGTAGGGAAGATTCAAACAAGAGGGCACAACATGAGAATTAAGGGACAGAAGTTTAGGGGTAACATGAGGGGGAACTTCTTTACTCAGAGAGTGGTGGCTGTGTGGAATGATCCTCCAGCAGAAGTGGTGGAGGCAGGATTGATTTTAACATTTAAAAGTAAAGTGGATAGGTATATGGATGGGAAGGGAATGGATGGGTATGGTCTGAGTGCAGGTAGATGGGGCTAGGGGAAAATAAATGGTTGGCACGGACTGGAAGGGCCGAGAGGGCCTGTTTCCGTGCTGTAATTGTTATATGGTTATACAGAGTACAGAATATGGTTCTCAGCATTGTAGCGCATCAGTTCCTTCGGCAAAGGCCAATGCCTTCAATGGTGTAGAGAGCTTTGCTTATGGAAGGGCTATTCAGAAGCCTGATGACAGGGGGAAAAGCTGTTTCTGGGTGTGGGGGTGTGCACTTTCAACTTCTGTTGGATAGAAGTGGGAAAAAGAAGGACAAGTCTGATTATGTTGGCTGCATGAAGTGTAGAGTCAATAGTTGGAAATCTGGTCTGCGTGATGGCTACATACACAACTCTGCGATTTGTTGTGGCCTCGGGCCATCAAATTGCAGCTATGTGAAGCATCTCTGGGTAATTTGCTGCATTAAACACGGCACATAAATGTGAATTGCTGGGGGTTACACAAAAAGCTGGAGAAACTCAGCGGGTGCAGCAGCATCTAAGGAGCGAAGGAGATAGGCGACGTTTCGGGTCGAGACCCTTCTTCAGACTGGTCAGGGATCAGGGAAACGAGAGACATAAACAGTGATGTGGAGAGATAAGGAACAATGAGTGAAAGATATGCAAAAAAGTATTGGTGATAAAGGAAGCAGGCCATTGTAAGCTGTTTGTGGTAAAAATGTGAATTGCTGTTGGCATTTTGTGTTAATGCTATACCTCAGTCTTTCAGCAGAGGGCGTCAATTTGTGATTTAAGGGCAATTCAAAAACCTAATACTTCCAATGCTGGAGACCTGAGATTTAAAAAAACAAATTATGCAAACGTCTGCAAATTAGTTGGGTTTAGCCATGTCTCATTTTAGGTTTGGGCTACGTTTTTGAAAAGCAGCATGTATCTCAAAAACTAGGGGATTTTTACCAGAAAAATGTATATAAATGGTACAGGAAAGATCATACAACTGTATTTCACTTGAGAAATGGTTCATTTATGACTGGCATTATTCTTTTGTCCTACTCGTACAAATAAAGAAAAAAGTTAATAAAGGAAAAAAACAACAGTGAAGACTTAAATATTGTTTTATTTAAAATCTATCTTTGAATGTAAATGCTAACACTTACATTGACATACTTGCCCAAGATGTTGTGGGTGGAGGGTTGAGGAGGAATGCTACTGGGATTGGGGTTCCTCCACATTAGCTGATGATATTGGAGACAGAGGTGAGGGTTATGCCCCTGTCCCACTTAGGAAACCTGAACGGAAACCTCTGGAGACTTTGCGCCCCACCCAAGGTTTCCGTGCGGTTCCCGGAGGTTTTTGTCCTCCGGCAACCACCTTCAACTAACATCGCAACCGGCTTCGACTAAAAAATTACCGATTTTTAAAACGGAAACCACTTTCGACCATTAGGAAGACTGACAAAAACCTCCAGTCTCCAGAGGTTTCCGTTCAGGTTTCCTAAGTAGGACAGGGGTATTAAGGTTGAGGTAATAGTTTGGTTTACTTTAGTTTAATATTGTCATGTGCACGTACCAAGGTACAGCAAAGAGCTTTTTTGGTGCATGCTATCCTGTCAAAGACTGCATGATTACCATCAAGCCTTCCACAGTGTACAGATAAAGGATAAAGGGTGCAATACTTAGTGCAAGATAAAGTCCGATTAAAGATAGCTTAAATGTCTCCAATGAGGAAGATGGGGGGGGGGGGGGGGGGGGGGTCAGGACCGCACTCTAGCTGTTCAGTTGCCTGAACAGTTGCTTGTTCAGCTGGGAACAAACTGCTCCTGAATCTGGAGGTATGCGTTTTCAAACTTCTGCACCTCTTGCCCGATGGGAGAGGGGAGAACCGGGAGTGACCAGGGTGAAACTGGTCCTTGGTTGTGCTGGTGGCCTTGCTGAGGCAGTGTGAAGTGCAGATCAATGGAAGGCAGGGTTACACAAAAAGCTGGAGAAGCTCAGCGGGTGCAGCAGCATCTAAGGAGCGAAGGAGATAGGCAACGTTTCGGGTCGAGACCCTTCTTCAGAAGGCAGGTTGGTTTGCGTGATGGTCTGGGCTACGTTCACATCTCTCTGCAGTTTGTTGCGTAGACTGGAGTTTGGAGATAGTAGACGTTGATGGCCAAGATTCCTCGTTGCCAGATAGATATAAGTAACTCACAATGTTTACGAGAAATATGTTAACAATATTATTTAGATGGCTTTTACTTTCTTTTCTTACAGGATTTCTTTGTAACACCACAACTGAAACCACATTTCTACTCATTTTGATCTATGTATAGGGTCTATTTCACTGGCCTGCATCAATTGGTCAGAGTACCAACGTGCTTTAAAAATACATAGACTTTACCAGATCTTTGCTGGCTCAAAGCACCCGGATCCAAGACTCACTGTCTGTAGAGAAACCTGGAAATGGAAATATCCCTGAATGCTTGGACAGGTGATAAGCTCTGTGCCTGCTTTGCCAGCTGTCAAAAATATGGGACATTTACATTTTTTTAAACACTGATATTCAAATTCACTCAAAAACGGCTGAAATTATTTTTGATCATTTTAATCATTTATATATATTTATGTATTTAAAATGCACACAGTTTAATGTTTAAATTATCCACACCAGCTGGTTGAGCTGCTGCCTCATCGTTCCAGCGACCCAGGTTCGATCCGGACCTCGAGGTGCTCTCTGTGGAGTTTGCACATCCTCCTTGTAAATTGCTGGACAGCGGTTGCAACCCTGGCAATTTTCACATTTGCAACATTTTTACCCCATTCCTATTTTTTAATTAAATGCCCTGGGTCACCACGTCTCAAATTAACTTGACAAGAAAAGAAGGGCAAACGTTCCTGTTCACTGTTGCTGCCCTGTGAACCAACAAACCAGGAAATGAGGACTTCTGGAAGTAGACCAAGAGCAGAAAAATAGAAATATAAGGAATTTAAATGCTGGAATCTGGAGCAAGACACAAAGAGGTGGAAGAAAACAGGTCAGGCAGTATCTGTGGGGATGGGGTGGGGGGGGGGGCACACAGGTGATATTTCAAGTTCGGTCTGCCTATTCCCTCAACACATGCTGCCTCCAAGAACAGAATAACTTGTCTGAGAGTTCCCATCAATAAATAAATGGTGTTTTGTTCATTGCACTCATACAGAAAGAATGAATACTTCCTCAAGAATTCATCGTTCGATATGATTCATGATTAATGGTAGACTTTTATCTGAGTCAAATGACTGTGTGTTCAATATAGATGGAATTTTTATGACAAACTACTGGGGTATTTCAGGTTCAGCTATTTAGAATCTATAGCATTAATTTGGGGGTGGGGGAGGAAGGGAATACTGAATACAGTGTACCCTAGTTTGCTGGTAATACAGAACCCGATGAATTAATGCACTGAAGGAAGGAATCTGGGAGTAGCTGAAGGACTAGTCTGAATCTGGAGCTCACTGGGAGTGATTGATGTGACGTTCAGAAGCATTGATAGGAAACAACACATGACGGGAAGACACAAAGTGCTGGAGTAACTCAGCGGGTCAGGCAGCATCCCTGGAGAAAATGGATTTCTACACATGTAGGGTATATGGCAATAGGTTTTGGTGAAGAAAGATATGGCACAGTGGCACAGCTGGTAGAGCTACTGTCTCATAGTGTCAGGGGCCCGGTTTCAATACTGACCTCAGGTGCTAGCGGTGTGGAGTCCGCAGGTTCTCCCTGTGACCGAGTAAGTTTCCGCCAGGTGCTCAGATTTCCTCTCACATCCAAAAGGTTAAATGGCCCTCTGTAAATTGCCCACGGTGAAAAGAGAGTGGATGGGAAAGTAGGATAATGTATGAATGTGATTGATGGTCAGCCAGCATGGACTTGGTGGGCCAAAGGGCCTGTTTCCATGCTCTGTCTCTAAACTAAAGTGGTCTAGTAATGGTGCACTATGGAACAGTTGGCTGAAATGGCCTGTTTTTTTCTTCCAGAAATCCTTTGTAATCCTCTGAAGCCAGTATAGGCCACACCAGTAGGAGGTGGAGTATGATGTGAAAAAAAGTGAAACTATTTACATTGTTAGGAAAGAAAAGAAAAAAAAAAAGGATGTGCTCAGCTCCAGCAGAAACCCACTAAATGGCTACGATCCACCACCAGGAACATCTGCTTCATCCAATCTGGCAACGTGGGTACCACCGATTAAATCCAGTCCAATAACTCGTTGATATTTCCACAAGCACTACCACCCACTGACAGGATAACAAGCACTTGGGGATACGGCCATCTATATATATATATATATATATATATATATTCTACTGCGGTAGACAGGAACATAACCTCGGTACCCCCTCCCTCCCTCCCTCACCCACTCCTCCCCAATCACCACTTCACCTACTTACAGCCTGACTCCAGTCTGCAAAGACTGGGCCTTCGTGCATTACCCACCCCCTCCTTGCTGCCCAACATCAGTCTGGCCACTTCTCCATCACTAACAATAGCAATTGAGGAGGTGGAGAGGCTATTCGGGAGACAGAAAAGCCGGGAATCTCCAGGACCGGACAATGTTTCCCCCTCTACCCTCAAGCTCTGTGCCGAGCAACTGGCACCAGTCTACACAGACATTGTCAATCGGTCCCTGCAAACCTGTACTGTCCCTGCCTGCTTCAATGTCTCCACTATTGTCCCAGTGCCCAAAAAGCCAAGGATTACTGGTCTTAATGACTACAGGCCTGTCGCACTGACCTCTGTAATCATGAAGACCCTTGACAGACTTGTGCTGGCCCACCTGAAAAATATCACAAACCCCCTGCAGGACCCTCTGCAGTTTGCATACCGGGCCAATAGATCAGTGGATGATGCAGTCAACCTCGGCCTGCACTTCATCCTCCAGCACCTAGACCGCCAGCGGACCTATGCAAGGATTTTGTTTGTGGATTTTAGCTCTGCATTCAACACCATTGTGCCAGAGCTACTACACTCCAAACTCTCCCAGTTGGCTGTGCCTGAACCCCTCTGTCAGTGGATCACCAACTTCCTGACAGACAGGAAGCAACATGTGAGGCTGGGAAAGCACATCGTGGACCTGCAGACGTTCAGCAAAGGAGCACCGCAAGGCTGCGTACTCTCCCCTCTCCTTTAAGCTTCTCAGGTTTGCAGATGACACAACCCTGAATGGACTGATCCGGGATGGGGAGGAATCTGCCTACCGGCAAGACGTGACAAGACGTCTGGCGTCCTGGTGCCATCGCAACAGGAAACTCAATACTCTTAAGACGGTAGAATTGATTGTAAACGTTAGGAGAGCTCCCCCTCCCCTCACCCCACTCACCATCAACAAGAGACCTTAAATGGGAGGCCACCATCGACTGCACAGCCAAAAAGGTCCAACAGAGTGTGTACTTCCTGCAGCAGCTGAGAAAACACAATCTGCCACAGGCAATGATGGTCCAGTTTTATACTGCCGTCATAGAATCTGCCTTCACCTTCTCCATCATGATCTGGTTTGGCTCAGCCATTGAGCATGACATCCGGAGGCTGCAGCGCATTGTTCAATCAGCCGAGAAGGTTATTCCCTCCATTGATGAACTGTACACTGCAAGGGCCAGGAAGCGAGCGGGTAAGATCATCTCTGACCCCTCTCACCCTGGCCACAAACTCTTTGAATCACTTCCCTCTGGAAGGCGACTCCGGACCGTCAAAGCCGCCACAGCCAGACATAAAAACATTTTTTTCCACGAGCAGTAGCTCTACTCAATAACCAAACGTCTGTGGCCTCCTTTTGTTCTGGTATTTTATTTAATTATTCACATGTTTAAATTATAATGTTTTATTTTTAATTGTCTACTGTATATCGTGTTGTTACTTGCGAGCAAAGCACCAAGGCAAATTCCTTGTATGTATACAAATTTGGCTAATAAAATGTATTCAATTCAATTCAATTCCTCTTTATTCTGCACATATTTGAAGATGTACCACCATCCTAAATCAGGAGATAATCAATCCACTTGGTGCAGAATACCCAGTCTTTGAGCTATACTCAATGCACAGTCTTTTACCCAGGGTGGGTGAATCAAAACTTAAGGACATAGTTTTAAGGTGGGGTGGAGGATATTTAATAGGAACCTGAGGGGCAACTTTTTTACACAAAGGGTGGTAGGTATATGGAACGAGCTGCTGGAGGAAGTCGTTGTGGCATGTAATGTCACAACATTTAAAAAACATTTAGACAGGTATATGGATTAGATAGGTTTAGAAATATATGGGCCACATGCAAAGCAGGTGGAGCTAGTGGGAGATGGGGCATCTTGATCGGTGTGGGCAAGTTGGGCCGAAGGGCCTGATTCCAGGCAGTTTGACTCTATGACTATGACTATGCTTGTAGCCACGGCTTTTGAAAGGCTGATCCAAATTAACTGTCTGTTCTATAGTAATTTCTATAGAAAGTGAATGGGAATCTGGTTTTCAGAAGGGTTATTATGTATGCCTTTGAACATGAATCATAGAAAATTAGGAAAATAGTTGGTTAACTTTTATTACAATGGGCTTAACATCTAGGAGAAAAGATTGCTTCAGGGCAATCATGCATGGTCTTGTTAAGGTTGCCTTGAAAGAACCGTGTACACTTTTGGTCTCGTTTGAACTTAGGTTCATTGGGACAAATCCGGGGATGGGTTTGATTGCTCCATGAGGTAAGATCATGATTGAGTTTTGCTAAAGTATAGAAGTGATTTTAGAAGGTTAATTGAACTCTGTAAATTGCCCCTAGTATGTAGGGAGTGGATGTGAAAGTGGGATAACATTGAACTAGTATGAACGGGTGATCGACGGATGTGGATTCGGTGCGACGAAAGGGTTGTTTCCATGCTGCATCTTTCAAGCAATCAAAAATTTGATGAACCTGCCAGCCCACACGGCCACAGGGAGAACGTGCAAAATTCACACAGACAGCACCCACGATCAGGATCAAACTCGCGCCTCAAGCTCTGAGGCAGCAGCTCAGCCAGCTGTGCCACTGTGCTTTCCCACCAGGACAATATATTGAAAGGTTAGTTAAGAATATATTTATATTCTACCAGGGAGGTGAAAAACAGTCCCGATTTTACTCAATGGCACAGGTGTCCTGAAGGGCCGTAAGGCCTATTTCTGTCCCAATTTATATTTTGTGTAGAAAGGAACTGCAGATGCTGGCTTAAACCGAAGATACACACAAAAAGCTGGAGTAACTCAGCGGGACAGGCAGCATTTATGGAGAGAAGAA
Organism: Raja brachyura; assembly: GCA_963514005.1. Next base: position 9,308,876 of record OY740810.1, read on the forward strand.
ATGGGCGACGTGACGTGTCGGGTCGAGACTGAAAGTCACGGGAAAGGGAAATGAGAATTATAGATGTAGAGAGATATAGAACAATGAATGAAAGATATGCAAAAAAGTAATGATGATACAGAAAACAGACCATTGTTAGCTGTTGGGTGAGAACGAGAAGCTGGTACGACTTGGGTGGGGGAGGGATGGAGGGAGAGGGAATGCAGGGGTTACTTGTAGTTAGAGAAATCCAATTCCTACCACTGGGTTGTAAGGTGCCCAAGTGAAATATGAGATGCTGTTCCTCCAATTTGCATTTAGCCTCACTCTGACAATGGAGGAGAACTAGGACGGAAATGTCAATGTGGGAATGGGACGGAGAATTAAAGTGTTTAGCAACCGGAAGGTCAGGTAGGCCCAGGCGGACTAAGCGAGGGTGTTCAGCGAAACAATCGCCCAGTCGATGTTTGGTCTCGCCGATGTATAAGAGTCCACATCTTCTTCTTCTTTTGTGTGGCATGCACAGCCTAAAGTTGTTGGACAACTTGTTAAAGAAGGAACTGCAGATGCTGGAGAATCGAGGGTTACACAAAAAGCTGGAGAAATTCAGCGGGTGCAGCAGCATCTAAGAAGGGTCTGAAGAAGGGTCTCGACCCGAAACGTCGCCTATCTCCTTCGCTCCTTAGATGCTGCTGCACCCGCTGAGTTTCTCCAGCTTTTTGTGTAACCCTTGTTGTACAACTTGTTCTATTTGATCTTCCGTTTATGCACGTCAAGTTGATTGCATTAGTCAAAACAGGGCGGACCACGTGAAGGTTGCAATCTTCCACCCCAGTCCACATCTTGAACAACGGATACAGTACAGATGAGGTTGGAGGAGGTACAAGTGAACTTCTGCCTAACCTGAAAGGAATGCCAGGGTCCCTGGACAGAGTAGAGGGAGGAGGTATAGGGACAGGTGATGTATCTTCTGTGCTTGCAGGGGGAGGTACCTGGGGAGGGGTTGGTTTGGGTGGGGAGGGGGTGGTTTGTGTGGGAAGGGATGAATTAACCAGGGAGTTGCGGAGGGCACGGTCGCTGCGGAAGGTGGAAAGGGGTGGAGATGGGAAGATGTGACTAGAGGTGAGATCCCGTTGGAGGCGGTGAAAATGTCAAGAGGATAATGTGTTGTATGCGACGGCTGATGGGGTGAGAAGTAAGGACTAGGGGGACTCATGGGGTACCGAGGAGACACGTGCAAGGGCAACTCGTATTTTGCTGAGTTACATACAGAATATAGAATATTACATACAGAATATTGATGAGAGGTCACTGCCACTTTAAACTTTAAACTGAAAATGTAATGTATTCCAGATCCTTCGATATTACTGTATGCTAACTGTAAATGATTCTGCTCCTTAAGAGCATACTTTCCTTATTACTAATCCTCGGGGTGATGCGATGCTTCCGCATTAACCTCGCCAGCAAAGATCTTTGCTCGCCAGTGCCTGAGTCATTTGGAGAGTAGTTTAAAGGCGCTCTCAGTTTAAATGCCATATTTGACACACACACATTCACCAGCCGATTGGGCGAAAAGCGCGGGGACTCCCTCCCTTCTCTGGACCGATTGGTTCATGAGATTTCCCAGCAGCCAAAATTACGCGGGAGAGACAAGGGAGGAGAAGAGTCTTTGCAAGAACTGGACTTACTTTAAAAAATAATAATAAAACGGTGGGGTGGGGGAGAGAGAAAACAAAAATCAATGTATATCATCATGTCTGGAGCTGCGGGTTACGATTCGCCCAAGCGGATGGTCGTCTCTGTAATCAAATCCACGTGCAATGCAGAGGAGGTAAATCTGGGTCAGTTGTCAATGTATTTACAATGCCCATGGCCAGAAAACTCCAACAACATGAGTCTCAGCCCGACTCCCAGCATCGGATCAACAGGGTCCATCTCGCCCGGAGACAGCCTTGACCTCCCCGCCTACAAGGTAACAATTCCCGTCTCTTGTTGAATGAATCCCCCCCCCAGATTCAGAAACCAGGGTCTGTCAAACAGGATTTAAATACCGTCCGTGGGGAAATAGTCGCGCCAGAATGAGAGGGGCTTTTAGCAAATAACCTGTATTTACAGTAGACTGATTCGATCCGTTGTATCTGCATTTTTAATTGTAATAAGTGTTTTTTTCATGTTAGCAACAAAAAAAAGTGCTTCCCGCACTTGAGTTGCAGATGTACGTTTGGTCGGCGGCCAAGCAAATTTGGTGGAATTTTTTGGTTTCACTTCCTCTCCTCCCGAGAACAATGTGCTTTTCAGATGTTTTCAAAGAAACGGGCATTTGCGTTTGCACATCCATCGGTTAACTTCCAGATCTTATATTTTATATATGTTTTTTAAATGAACGTCTGCAAGATCGCAGCTTGTTGTAAAGTCTCTTTATTTATTATCAGACCGTGGCTGTAATTATTGTCAGTGATTTAAATAGTGATTTTTTTTTTTGTTAAAAACATAAGATTGTCTCTGAGTGTAGAGCGGTGGCGCTTGGCCCTTGTTGTTTTTTTTTGTGAATAACCTGAAGTTGCAAATATCACAGAACCCGCCAAAAATGTTGCAGGCGCCAACATTCTATCGCCATGGAGACGCGTGGCCCCGCCCACGAACGGAGGCCAGTCTGATTGGCTCCCGTGGGGGCGCCAATTTAAAGGCACTGTCAACCGCAAGGAGATTCCGGGACTTTCCGCTGTGTTTTTGCTGCAACCTACAAAGCTGCTGCCTTTTTGCATTTCATTAATTCTGGATGTTAATGGGAAAGTTTCAAATGATATCCACAATCCGATCCCTCCCAGTGCACTGAATTAACATTCCAAATCCCCCAGAAATTCCACCCCGCAGACTTGCCGTTGTGACAGCGGCTTAAATAAGTAAGTTTATTGGCCAAGTATTCACATACAAGGAATTTGCCTTGGTGCTCCGCCCACAAGTAACAACATGACGTACAGTGACAGTAACGAATGACTCAGAAAACACTGAACATTAATAATAATAATAATAATAATAAAACATTAATAAATTAATAAATTGCATTTACTCGTATACACATATCCTCAGCCAATGACTTTGAAATGAAAACATTCACTGTATGAATAAATAGAACCAGCAACTTGTCCTGGACTAACCACGTCGAAGCAATGGCCAAGAACGCACACCAACACCTCCATTTCCTTAGAAGAGAATAGCCATTCAGCCCTTCAAGCTAGCACCACCATTCAAAGTGATCATGGCTGATCATCCCCAATCAGTACCCCGTTCCTGCCTTCTCCCCATATCCCCTGACTCCACTATTTTTAAGAGCCCTATATAGCTCCCTCTTGAAAGCATCCAGAGAACCTGCCTCCACCACCCTGTGAGGCAGAGAATTTCACAGACTCACCACACTCTGTGAGAATAAGTGTTTCCTCGTCTCCGTTCTAAATGGCATACTCCTTATTCTTAAACTGTGGCCTCTGGTTCTGGACTCCCCGAACATCGGGAACATGTTTCCTGCCTGCAGCATGTCCAAACCCTTAACAATCTTATATGTTTCAATGAGATTCCCTCTCATCCTTCTAAACTCCAGAGTGTACAAGCCCAAGAATGCACATCAACACCTCCACTTCCTTAGAAGGCTGAGGAAATTTTCAATGCCCCCTCTACAGATGCATTTCTCACCAACCTCTACAGATGCGCCGTAGAGAGCATTTTATCGGGATGCATCGCAGCACGGCTTGGGAACAGCTCCATCCATGACTGCAAGAAATTGCATAGATATGTGGACGCAGTCCAGGCTAATACACAAAATCAACTTCCCTTCCATTTACTTAATTTAGGCCTCACCCTGCATCGGCAAAGCTGCCAACATAATCAAGGACGAGTCTCAGCCTCTTCTCTCTCCCATCAGGCAAGAGGTACAGAAGTGTGAAAACATCATTTGACACTTTGATATTTCCACCCTGGGATAAAGATTCCAACTGAAGGTAGACACAAAAAGCTGGAGTAACTCAGCGGGGCAGGCAGCGGCATCTCTGGAGAGAAGGAATGGGTGATATTTCGGGTCGACTCCCTTCTTCAACTGTCTACCATGGAAACATTCAGAACGTTAGAAGGAATGTGCCTCCACTACCTTCGATCATATCTGAAGAAGGATCTCTACCTGAAACGTCACCCATCCATTTTCTCCGGAGATGCTGCCTGACCCGTTCAGTTACTCGAGCAAGTTGTGTCAATTTTTAGTATAAACCAGCATCTGCAGTTCTTTTTTAATATCCCTAATCAAAACTGAGAGAAAGGAACATAAATGCCAGGCCTGCCATAATAAGCTTATTGTTTTATTCCGCAAGAGTATTTTATTGTCATATGTCCTGAAACAGAACAATGAAATTCTATCTTGCAGTGAATCTGCATCAAGTGGATGTTTATTCACTACATCTAGTTTAGAGTCATGTATACAAAGGTACAGTGAAAAGTTCTTTTGTTGCGTGCTTTCCAATCAGTTGAAAGACTATACATGATTATAATCAAGCCATCCACAGTGTACAGATACAGGATAAAGGGAAAGGTAAAATCCGATTAAAGGTCCAGATTCAGGGGCAGTTTATTCCCAGCTGTCTGGACCATCCTATCAACTGGACAACTGGACCATCCTATCACCAACTAGAGAACAGTCCTGAGCTACCATCTACCTTATTGGAGACCCTTGGACTTCTCTGGACTTTCCCTTTATCCTGTATCTGCACACTGTGGCTGGCTTTTTCGTAATCATGTCGAGACTGCACGATTCAGTAGTGTTGAAGCCAACTAAATATTCCACCCATGTCGTCCTTCCTGGTTCACTGTTACCTACTTTATCTCCGTCATGTTTCCAATTTGTTTCACGGATGGCAAGTCACGTTGTCGAGTTTATTGTCAAATGCACAAATGCGGTGAGGTGCAAATACAATGAGGAATCTTGCCTGACATTGAGTAAGGATGAACAGAAATATCCTTCAACTAAATATTGGGAAAGCATGAAGCTATTGCCTTAGACAAATTTAGTTCCCTGGATACTGATTCCATTCCTCTTCCGGGAATTGTTTAAAACTAATCCAGACTGTTTACATCCTGTGTAATATCTTTGATCCTGAGCTAAGCTTTGGACCATATATCAGGATTATTACCAAGATTGGGTGCACAAGGAAGTCATGATGCAGCTTTATAGGACTTCAGTTCGGTCGCATTTGGAGGTTTGTGTCCCGTTCTGGTCACCCCATTACAGGAACGATGTGGAGGCTTAGGAGAGGGAGCAGAGGAGGTTTACCAGAACAAATCCTTGATTAGGGGGTATTAGCTGCTGGGAGAAGTTGGACAAACTTGGATTGTTTTCTCTGGAATGCCGAAGGTTGCATGGAGACCTGAAAGAAAGTATATAAAATTACAAGAGGCATAGATGGGGTAGACAGTCAGAATCTTTTACCCAGGATGGTAAAATCAAACAGTGGAGGGCAGAGTTTTAAGGTGAGAGGGGCAATGTTTAAAGGACATGTGCAGGAAGACTTTTTTTATACAGAGAGCGGTGGGTGCCTGGAACATGCAACCTGTGGTGTTGGTAGAGGCAGACGTTAGTGGTATTTAAGAGGCTTGTGCGTAGGCACATGGATATGAAGGCAGCGGAGGGATATGGATCACGTGTCGGCAGAGTAGATCAGTTTAACTTGGCATCATGTTCGGCACAGACATTGTGGGCCAAAGGGCCTCTTCCTGTCCTGTACTGTTCAATGTTCTCTGGGATGTCTGGCCTACTCTCAATCATCCCTCATAAATGAATCCAAAATCATTGGCCTTGCCATCAGCTGCCAAGGTTCAAAACTCTAAAATACCATCCTAACTCCCTTGGTCTCATTAGCTCTGTCGTCTTTTGATCTTTTTCCCCTAAAACATTTCTCCATGTTGAGTTTTGAGTTTAGAGTTGCAGCATGAGTCCATGCCAACCATTGATCACCCGTACAACAGTTCTATGCTATTTCACCCTTGCATCCTACACACTAAGGGCCAATTGACCGACAAAAAACACATGTCTTTGGGATGTGGGAAGGAATCCGGATCACCCGGGGGGAAGCTATGCATTAAGAGGGAGAACGTGCAAACTCCACACAGACAGCACCCGAGGTGAGGATCGAACCCAGATCACTGGCACTGTGAGGCAGCAGCTTTACCGGTATTTTGGGCTGGAGAGCGCTGCATCGATGGAGATAGATGTGACGGCCCTCACTTTGTTCAAGCCTCGTGTCTCACCGGGTGACCATGGGTCTCTCTCTCACCGGTGATGGCCTGCGGTTGTGTGTTGCAGGACGGGACGCGGCGCGGCCGCCCAAGAGCAGAGATAGTCCGAGATCTGATCACCGAAGGGACTCTGTCCACCAGCCGCATCCGCTGTCACATCTGCAATCGGGTATTCCCGCGGGAAAAGTCGCTACAAGCTCACAAAAGGACACACACTGGTAAGAAAGAGGGGACTCATTGCTCCCGATCAATTAGCTATCAATATACGACGTGATTGTATTGACTGCATTTACCACATCACGTTACCAGCTTCTCCAATGCCATTCCAAGTTATTGATCCTTGTCAACCGTGCTTTCTTTTTGTCATCTACTTGCATTCATAAAAGTCGACATATAATTGAAATCGTACTATATTGCTTCAAGCACACTACGGGCTGGAGTAACTCAGATGGTCAGGCAGCATCTCTGGAGAACATGGATAGGTGATGTTTCAGGCCGGGTCTTTCTTTAGATAGGTTTAATGGAAACAGGCCTTTCGACCCACCGAGTCCCTGCCAACCACCGACCATCTGTCCACACTAGTTCTATGTTATCCCAATTTACCATCCACTCCTTTAACGTTAGGATCGATTTTACAGTGGCCAATTAACCAACAGGTCCACATGTCTTTGGGGTTTGTGAAGGAACTGGAGCACCTGCAGGAAATTATGCAGTCGCAGGGTAAATGTGCAAACTCCACACAGACAGCACCCGTGGTCAGGATCAAACCCAGGTCTCTGGCATTGTGAGGCAGCAGCCCTTCCTGATGCATTCAAGTGAGAGTTAAATTTAACTCTTAGGGCTAACGGAATCAAGGGATATGGGGAGAAAACAGGAACGGATTTTGGATGCCCAGCCATGATCATATTGAATGGTGGTGCTGGCTCGATGTGTCGATAGCCTACTCCTGCACCTATTTCTATGTTACACTTTGTTTCCATCTTAGCTTCTGTTTCAAAGGACATCGTGCCTGTGGAGCAAATATTTTCAGCCTGAAGCAGTGTCTCGAGCAGAAATGACCGAGAATTATCAATGTTCCACCGAGTTGCCGCTACGTAACTGCAGCACTTTGTGCCTTTTAAAATGTTGATGTTTGTTTATAAGTGATGGCCAAATTGGACCATCAAGTCTATTGCAACCATTCAATCATGGCCGATCTATCTTTCCCTGTCAACCCCATTCTTCTGCCCCATAACCCCTGATATCCTTACTAATCAAGAATCCATCAATCTCTGCCGTAAAAAAATATCCATTGATTTGCCCTCCACAGCCTTCTGTGGCAACAAATTCCACATATTTATTACCCTCTGACTGAAGAAATTCCACCTCATCTTCCTAAAGGTACATTCTTTTATTCTGAGGCTATTGCCTCTGGTCCTGGACTGTCCCACTAGTGGAAACATCCTCTCCACATCCACTCCACCCAGGCCTTTCACTATTCGGTCAGATTCAATGGGGGTCCCCCCTCATCCTTCTAAACTCCATTCTACATGTTTGTGCTCCAACTAGGTGCTGCAGTGATTATTGTTAATGTGTAATCTTGCTTTAACGTTCCTTTCTTTATCTTCCTCCGCTCCCTTTCCGTGCGGCACTAGGTGAGAGGCCGTACGTGTGCGACTATCCGAGCTGTGGGAAGGCTTTCGTGCAGAGCGGGCAGCTGAAGACGCACCAACGCTTGCACACTGGCGAGAAGCCCTTCATCTGTTCCGAGCCAGGTGAGCGATGGTCGGGCAGGGGACGTGGCGAGGATTTAAAACATAGAACTGAGCGTCTTAGGCGTAGGAAATTCGGCATTTCCCTGACACCTCTCACCAACCTCTACAGAAGAGCTGTAGATAGCAGTTCATCGGGAAGCATCGCAGCATGGCTCGGGAACAGCTCCATCCAAGACCGCAAGAAATTGCAGAGAAATGTGGACGTAGCCCAGACCATCACACAAAACCAACCTCCCTTCCATCTACTCCATCTACACTTCATGCTGCCTCGGCAAGGCCGCCAGCATCATCAAGGACCAGTCTCAGCCCGCTCACTCCCTCTTCTCACCTCTCCCATCAAGCAAGAGATACAATGGTGTACAAATGCCCACCTCCAGAGTCAGGGACAGTTTCGTCCCATCTGTTATCAGGCAACTGAAGCGTCCTATCACCAACATGAGTGCAGTCCTGACCTACCATCTCCCTCAGACTATCTTTAATCGGACTTTACTGGAATTTATCTTGCACTAATCGTTTATCCCTTTATCATGTATCTGTGCACTGTGGACGGCTTGATTGTAATCATGTATAGTCTTTATAGTCATCAACTGGAGAGCATGCAAACAAAAGCTTTTCATTGTACCCCGGTACACTTGATAACAATAAACTAAGTTAAAAGAACATAGAACAGTAGGGCACAGGAACAGGACCTTCGGTCTATGATGTCTGTGTTGAATATGATGTCAAGACCAACATGGATCACATGTGTGTGTCCATGCGTGTGTCTTGCAAGGTTCATGTACTCCAGAAGTTGGAGAATCGGATATAAGCATGGACATGAGGCATAGAGCCACCATGATCTGATTGAATGGCAGATACATTCTTCAGGAACGTTCTGGCCTTCTTATCCTGCTTGTATTTTTATTGAACTTCACCCAGGGCCAATTTTCCTCCTTTTCTGTGACCCTTCTACAGTTTGGAGGTCTCTGAGACCTGTGTGGGGAGAAGGCAGGAGAATGGGGTTGAGCAGGAAAGATAGATCAGCCATGATTGAATGGCGGAGAAGATTTGATGGCCTAATCCATCAGCCAGAGCCTAAAACCTTGCAAGATTTTGGCCAATGGTCCTAATCTATCCATTAGTTCATGTTGAATGCATGCGTGGTACCACTCCTCGGGAAGCTCTGGTGTGGTGCTGTTTTTTTGCTGGTTGTGACAATGTGTGAGGCTGCAAAGGACGTGTTCTCAGTTTCACCCTGACAAAAAAAAAAATCTCATTAATTGAACTTAAGTGTGGCGACGCTGGAAATGTTTATCTCTAATGATTCCCTCCAGGTTGCGGCACTAAGTTTGCCCATGCCAACCGGCACTGCGCCAAGCACCCGTACGCCAGGCTGAGGAGACAGGAAGCTGCAACAGATCACAACTGCGCACCGGTGACGGAAGAGGATAAGGCGGTGGCGGCCTGGCTTGCAAGGTACGTGACCGAGGTCTCTGCCCTCTCGTAAACCCCACCATCCGGTGTGACCATGCCCACTCACTCTCTTTGTGTTGCCCTCTAATTGCTGCCATCCCGCCCTCTCTACAATTCACTGCAGTGGCCCATTTACGGGATGTATGGGTTGGCGAGGTCTTTGACTATAGACAATGGGTGCAGGAGTAGGCCATTTGGCCCTTCGAGCCAGCACCGCCATTCAATGTGATAATGGCTGGTCATCCCCAATCAGTACCCCGTTCCTGCCTTCTCCCCATATCCCCTGACTCCGCTATTTTTAAGAGCCCTATCTAGCTCTCTCTTGAAAGCATCCAGAGAACCTTCCTCCACCACCCTCTGAGGCAGAGAATTCCACAGACTCACCACTCTCTGCAAGCAAAAGTGTTTCCTCGTCTCCGTTCTAAATGGCTTACTCCTTATTCTTAAACTGTGGCCCCTGGTTCTGGACTCCGCCAACACCGGGGACATGTTTCCTGCCTCTAGTGTGTCCAAGCCCTTAACAATCTTATATGTTTCAATGAGATTTGACTGTGGGAGGGTTTGGCTATCACCCCCAGATAGAACATGGAATGTAGAACAGTACAGCACAGGAACCCCACATTGTTTGTGCCGAACATGATGCCTAGTTAAACTGATCTCATCTGCCTGCACATGATCCATATCGCTTGGGCAGCTTACAGCCCAGTGGTATGAATATTGATTTCTCTAACTTCAAGTAACCCCGGCATTCCCTCTCTCTCTATCCCTCCCCCACCCAAGTTGCATCAGTTTCTCGGTTTCACCCAACAAACAGCTAACAATGTCCTGTTTCCTTTATCATCGTTAATTTTTGACATATCTTTCATTCGTTGTTCTTTATCTCTCTACATCATCGTCTACATCTCTCGTTTCCCCTTATCCCTACCCAGTCTGAAGAAGGGCCTCGACCCGAAATGTCACCCATTCCTTCTCTCCAGAGATCCTGCCTGTCCCGCTGAGTTATTCCAGCCTTTTGTGTCCTTTCAATTTTCTTCTTATTAAGCACACACAAGATTAGAAGTTGTTCAGCCAGAGCTGAACACACTTCTCGGCATCTGCATACAATGGTGTCTGTCTTGTCGCTTCTTGCGGTGGTGAAAAGTTTGGTGGAAACAGGGCCGCGACGTGAAGGCTCTTTCCTCGTCCCCTCCAATCTCAATGATTTCAAGTTAGAACTGTTTAATTGTCATATGTGACGTTAATGCATCAATGACATTCTTGCTAGCCGCTGACTGTAACAGACCCGTAACACAATACATATGGATAATATATAATAATTTTTAAAATTCCATTTTTGTATTGACCCACCATTTCTTTGCAGCTTTGCAAACATCTTCAGCTTACATTTATCCAATTCCCTCTTGAAAGCCACAACAGAACCTGCCTTCACTGCGTCAGCAGACAGTGCAATGCAGATGTCGACTTCACAATACGTTTATTTTGTATCACTCTTCATTCTCTTCTGCTTCATTAAGATCTGTGACCTCTTCCCCTTGACCCCTTCATTATAGGAACAATCTCCCACTGTCCACCTTGTCCAGACTCCTCGTCATTGTACAACATGGAAAAGTACAGCACAGGAACAGGCCCTTCGGCCCACCATGTCTGTGCCAAGCGTGATGTCGAGATAAACTAGCTCGGCTGCCCACACATGATCCATATCCCTCCATTCACTGCATATCCGTGCGCCTGTCGCTAACCTCTGAGGCGCCACTATCGGCTTCCACCACTATCCCTGGCAGTGCGTTCCAGGCACCCGCCACCCTCTGTAAAATAACTTGCCCCACACATCTCCTTTAAACATCTTCCTTTGCATCTTAAAGCTGTGCCCTCTAGTCTTACTTACTTTTGCCAAATCTTCCATCATCCATGTCTTTAAAGAAAACAGTCTTTGCCTCTCTAATCTATCCTGTGTTCCCTCATCCCCAGAACCATGCACGTAAACCGTTTGTGTGCCTTGACCAATTTTCAATAATTGGCGACAGAATGGAACGCAGCACGACAGTGTTTTGTTAAGGTTCAGCCTAACTCCCTTACTCTAATACTGGTCATCCCAGCTTGATAGAGTCATAGAGTGATAGTGTGGAAACAGGCCCTTCGGTCCAACTTGCCCACACCGGCCAACATGTCTTAGCTACACTACTCCCAGCTACACTAGTCCCATCTGCCTGTGCTTGGTCCATATTCCTCCAAATCTGTCCTACCCATGTACCTGTCTAATTGTTTCTTAAACGTTGAGATAGCCCAAGCCTCAACTGCCTCCTCTGGCAGCTTGTTCCATGCACCCAGCCTTTGTGTGAAAAAGTTATCCCTCAGTTTTCTATTAAATCTTTTCCCCTTCACCTTGAACCTATGTCCTTTGGTCCTCGATTTCCCCTACTCTGGGCAAGAGACTCTGTGCATCTACCTGATCTATTCCTCTCATGATTTTATACACCTCTATAAGATCACCCCTCATCCTCCTGCGCTCCAAGGAATAGAGACCCAGCTTGCTCAACCTCGGCCCATAGCTCAGACCCTCTAGTCCTGGCAACATCTTCGTAAATCTTCTCTGAACCCTTTCAAGCTTGGCAATATCTTTCCTATAACACGATGCCCAGAACGGAAGACTATACTCTGAATGCAGTCTCACCAACGTCTTATACAACTGCAACATTACCTCCCAGCTTGATGTTTCTCTTCACCATGTGACTCCCTCAGGTACTGGCAGAGCCGGGAGCAGAGGCTGAGCCCCATGAAGGAAGGGACGGGCTTCCAGAAATCTGACCAGGAGCTGAAAAAGTCGACGGACGGCCACCGACACATGGAGGAGGAGGGCTTGCCGCCCCACTCCGGTCGCCATTTGCAAGAGCAGAAGGAGCGCCTGCACGGAGCCCTGGCACTTATCCAACTGGCCAACTTCTGCTCTGCACGGCCACTGTGAACATTTTACCTCTTCCCCCCCCCCCCTTACTTGCTCGCTCAATTTCCCCTCCCATTCCCCTTCCCCCAATCTTCTTCCCCCTCCCCCCCACCATCAATGCAATACTGCCTGCAATTACCCCAGCTCCTCCTACCCATCCACCCATTCATCCTTCCCTCCGACCATCCTCATTCCTACCTGACATCTGCAGTTCCCACTCATTTCACTTGGCCATTTTCCTGCGCCCCTTTCTCCATTATCAACTCCTTAAGGGCCTGTCCCACTTTCACGACCTAATTCACGACCTTTTTTATTTTTGTGGACATTTTTCATCAGGCTAGAAAAACGCCCCGACCTACTTGATGCCTCGAGTACCTACGACTAGCATCACGGCCTGCTACGACCAACCTACGACCCCGTGACGACCATGCTGCGAGTATGAGTCAAGGGCAAACTCGGCAGAGGTCGTGAATTAGGTCGTGAAAGTGGGACAGCCCCTTTAAGGGTTCGCAAGGAGTGAGGGCATCTTGAGGGAGTCACAGGGAAAGCAGCAAATGTCTCCAGTAGGCTCCGTTTTATATGGTTTATCCCCTCTTTGGTTCATTCTCGTAATTATTCTGGCCCACCGTGTTCCCACTAAGCTCTCTCCTCAAAGTCCAGATTCCTGTTTGAGTTACTCGTGTAACTTGCATGTGACAGAAATGAGCAAGCAATCCCATTCCTGTTGTTCCGCACCGAGTCGTAAACAAGTTTTAATTGGGGCTGCATTGGTGATAGTTTAAAATAGAGAATTTAACAATATATATAATGATGCCATTTCTATATACCCGCTGCCATTTGTTCCTTCAACCATGAAGCTCATGGTCACCACAGCTTGAGTTACCAGGTGTCTGATTGTTTCCCCTCTTCTCCAAACCTCTCATTTGGACAGCACTTTCATGACTTCATGGTCTCCCAATGTGTTTTTAGCTAATTAAGTACTTTTCAAGATTGAATGGGATCAATGGGAGATTCTTAAAGCAGCGGTGAAATAATCACTGGATAACCAGTGGCAATCCGGTTGTTTAAGGGATAAGCATTGCCAGGGCATCTCAGGGTGGCACAGTAGCACAGCAGTAGAGTTGCTGTCTTGCAGCGCCAGAGATCCGGTTTTGAACCTGACTGCGGGTGCTGTCTGTACAGAGTTTGTACATTCTCCCTGTGGGGCTTTCTCCGGGGTCTCCGGTTTCCTCCCACACTCCAAAGACGTACAGGTTTTGTAGGTTAATTAGCTTCTGTAAATTGGAAATTCTCCCTAGCTTGTCGGACAGTGCGGGCGTACAGTGTGATCGCTGGTCGGCGCGGACATGGTGGGCTGAAGGGCCTGTTTCCGCGCTGTAGCTCTGAAGTAAATTCGTGGAGAAATCATCTGTTGGGGATCTTTTCCATTTTTTGTAAAATGAGCAACGACACAAGAACATTTAAAAGACATTTAGACAGATGCATGGATAGGAAAGGTTTAGAGGGATGTGGGCTAGCGTAGATTTGGCACATGAGTCGGCATGGGTAAGTTGGGCTGACGGGCCTATTTCCACGGTGTATGCCTCTGTAACACAAAACACTTGGCCCCTAGAACCCGTCCCAACATTAATTATGACCTTGACTGTCCTGTTCTGGTAGCACCTCCTCTATGCTACTTTCCCACACCTCTCACTTCATAGAACAGTACAGCACATTAACAAGCCCATTGGCCCATAATGTCCATGCCAGACGTGATGTTAAATTAAACTAATCTCTACTTGCATGTGATCTATACACCTCCATTCCCTGCATATCCATGTACCTATCTAAATGCCACTATCGTATCTGTCTCCCCCACTATCCCTGGCAGTGCGTTCTAGGCACCCACCAATCTCTGGGGGGAAAAAAACTTGCCCTGCACCTTATACTTTTAAACTTTAGCCCTCTCATCTTAAAGCTATGCCCTCTAGTCTTAGATATTTACAGCTTTGTCAAAAGATTCTGACTATCTACCCTATCTGCCTCTCACAGTTTTATATATCTCTATTCGGTCTCAATTAGTTATTTTTCTCCACTTTAAATATATCCAATGATCTGGGCTCCAGCCAACTTGGGGACGAGAATTCAAGATATTCCTTTTCTCCAGAGATGCTGCCCGACCCGCTGAGTTACTCCAGCTTTTTGTGTCTTATCTCAGTCAATATGTTCGTCTGCTTCTGACAGCAATGACAGAAGCTCCATCTCCTGCTGTGTTCAGAAACTGCAGCACAGAACATCTGCCACTTTCCGTCTATTCTTAATTGCATCTTTGTACGCTCTTCAAATAATCACCAGCTTTACTTAATCGCTGTGCAAGCATCTTCATGCGTGAAAGACAACGTTTGACTTTACTACCTTGCGTTAAGCTTCAAAGGTTGGCCGGTGATCCAGCTCCCCTGGGCAATGGAGTGTCAGAGATGGGCAAATGTAGGCATATAGGTTGTAGGCAAATGACCGGTTTTGAATGCTCGGGCAGGTTGGGACACCCGGTACCTACTGAGGACAAGGTGGGTGGGTGGTTGCAGTCAGAGTCGGTTGGGGAAATGGTGGAGGAGGGTGTAGAGTTTAATATAATGGAGCAAGAATGTCATAAGGGCACATCGAAAATACCACAGGATCTCTCGTGCAGATTTGTGCTGCGCCGTTTGTTAATCTGTACTTTTCTCTCACCAAGTATTGTGAAATTCAGTGTAGGAAGGAACTGCAGATGCTGGTTTAAACCGAAGATAGACGCAAAAAGCTGGCGTAACTCACCGGGTCAGGCAGCATCTTTGGAGAAAAGGAATAGGTGACATTTTGGGTTGTAGGAAGGAACTGCGGGTACAAAGTGCCACCTATTCCTTTTCTCCAGAGATGCTGCCTGACCCACTGAGTTTATTCAGCTCTTTGTGCCCAAATTGAAATTCTGCACTGCTGGCTTCTTAGAACGGAATCGAGAAGTAAGGTTTTAGTGGTGGGGTGGGGTGGGGTGGGGAGTGGATGGAGCCAGAAGGGTCAGGGGATGAGGGGGCAGTGGAGGAGGTTGCATTGATGGATCCATGAAGATGTATCAATGATTGGTACTCAGTGCAGCTAATGAAGCTCTTCTGCAAGAAAGGTCGCTGTTGTAAACTAGGAAATAAGACTGTTTTTTTAATAATGTTCATTGGTGGCTAACTACTGTCTAGGGTGCTGGGGGAAACCTCTGATCTTCAAAATAATGTCTTCAAAACGAGGATCTTGAATCACTACCTGGAAAAATAGCAGGGGTGGGCTCTCGTATTTTTCCCCTCCTTGATTTACTTTCTGTCTCTTGAAGTGAAACTCAAATTTCACTCGGTCTTGAGGGATCCATTAGGTGTAACTCTGAGAGGCAAGAGGTTGCGGGAGGCGTGGGAAGGGTTGTGAAGCAGGGAACTGAGGAGAGGTTGAAATGGGGAAAGGAGGAGGTGTGAAGGTAGAAATGGGGAGAGTGGGGCAGAAAGGAGAGAGAGTGGCTGGGGAGAGGAGGAGGGAGTGGCTGAGAGCAAGTGAGTGGGGCGCAGTGTCTGAGACGGGCAGAAGGGGAGGACTAATAAAGAGGGAAGGATTATAGGATGATGAGGGAAACCTCTCGAGAATAAGAGGCGATTCTGTACATTGCTGATCAAACCCCTGTACACTTGTTCACGTTTATGGTGATATCTATCTGTCGGACAGCAAAACAGCACTTTTAAAATTAGGTTACACCAGTAGATCGGATTAATTTTAATGACATGCGTAGGCAAAGACTCGACACAACAGTGAGTTTATTGACAATTTAATTGTGATTCCAGCCAAGCTCATCGTGACGATGTGGCTTGCACAGTAAATCACACTTACTGGAACAGCAGTGAGATTTAAGTTTCAAAGTTTGCAGTGCAGGGTAAAACCACTCCTGTTTGTGCACCGCGAGATGGAGGATACTGGGTGGGAACCGGCGAGGAGAGTGGGCAGGCAACATAGTGGCCGTGGCAATCTTTTTATTGCTTTCGGCCTCTGCATTGTTTTGCCTGCTGAATGGTGGTGCAAGGCATCTGAGGAGCAAGTTCCTTCTGCCAAGTAGCTGCAATGGAAATGGAACCAAGATATTCAAATCCTTGTAGAAACAAGGAACAGTAGATACTGGTTTCTATTTTGCAAAGTGCTGGAGTAACTCAGCAGGTTCGGGCAGCATCTCCAGAGAATGTGGAGAGGTGACGTTTCAGGTCGGGGACCTGCCTCAGACTGAGGAAGTGTCCCGACCCAAAACGTCACCTATCTATCCTCACTGGAGACGCTGCCTGGCCCACTGAATAAGTCTAGCACTTTGCGTCTAATTCTGTATCGATCCTTGTGTTCGGTGAGGTGGTGGGGTGGGGGTTGATGGAAGGGACTAGTGCAGCAGGTTCAGTTAGACTGAAGGCTGCAATCAGGCACTTCATATTTTGTGTACAACACTTTGTTTTATCTTTGAGAAAGATTATTTTATGAATAAGGGTAAATAATTGCCAATTTATCCTGAATCTCTTTAAATTGTACATACATTTTCAACTGTACATTTAAAAAAAAAATTCAGCATGGTGAAGACTGCACCAAGTAACCAGTGCTGAAATTAAGCTCTTTAAAATATATAAGGTTCAATTCCATGTCGATTTTAGAAATCAAAGGATGTAACACTTGACAGATTTTACTGCATCAGGATCTGCATTAAAATATTTAGGTGAGCAAAGCTGAGAGTTTTTAAATAATTGAGAGAAGCTTCCAAAGCATTAATGTGCTAAATCTAACTCATTTCTTTATATTCTGAAGATATGTGGGCTGTAATACACCATAATTTGGGACATTGCTTCTATGAATGTGTAATTAGTTCTTTTTTTTAAAGAAAGTGATTTTAAAAAGATGTCTGTAGTTTAATTGCACTGTAAATAGACTATTTAATGAATGAAAAACAAAAAATATAATAAAATTATCTTTTTAGTTGAAGGCAACTGTCTTGTTTCTCCTTCAGAAATCCAGCATTAATTCAGAGCAGTGTCTGCCTTCGAACATCGTGCAGTACAGCACAGGAACTGGCCCTTCGGCCCACAATGTTCATGCCGAACATGACTCCTAGTTAAACCGATCTCATCTGCCTGTAGATGATCCACGTCCGGTTATTCCGAGCACTTCAATGTGCCTATCCAAAAGCCTCTTAAGCACCACTATCGTATCTGCCTCCACCACCACCACCCCCGGAAGTGTATTCTCAGCCCCCACAAATCGTGTAAAAAAAACCCCCATCTCCTTTAAAGTTTCCCCCTCTCAACTATGCCCTCTAGTGTTGGACAACTGAAAAGGATCCGACTGTCTACCCGATCTATGCCTCATAATTTTATACACAAAATCACCAAATGGTTGCAGCAAAGTAGGCATTTGGCCCTTCAAGTCTGAGTTAGCTCAATGTAAAAGTGCTCCAGGTAGTCGACTCCTTCCTTACAGATATTTATCCAGCTTCTAGTCAACATTAAAATAGAATTTGCTTCAATGAGAAGTTTCTCATCAGTTCTCCGTATCCCCAGACTATGCCACTGGTTTATAAGTCAAACTAATCTGCTCTGCCTGCACGTGATCTGACCCCTCCATTCCCTGCATGTCCATGTGGCTGTTTAAAAGCCCCTTCAATGTTACCATTGTATCTTCCTCCACCAGCATGCCACTGGCATCACGTTCCAGGCACTCGACGCTCTGTAAAAAAAAAAATTGCCCCACGCAACTCCTTTATGAGATGCCCTCTCGTCTTTGGCGTAGAATTAGCAAGAGGGCTGGGGTGGGAGATTGCAACCTTCACGTGGTCCACCCTGTTTCGACTAATGCAATCAACCCGACGTGCACAAACAAATAGATCAAATAGAACAAGTTGACTTAAAACTTTAGGCTGTGCTCACCACACGCAAGAAGAAGAAGCAAGAGGGCTGTAAATCTCATAAATAAAGGCTCCAGTTCACAGTCCTGCTCCCTGAGATTATCGTTGATCACATGCCTGCAACGTCTTGTAATCATCTTCCCCAAAACAGATACTCGTGGCTGAAGTGAGTGGATAAACAAACTTGGCACCTCAACACGTTCTTCAGTGCAAGGAGGCAACTCATGATCAGACGCTTACATGACATAACTGTCTGTGGTAGCGGGTTCCACCCTGGATAGGATCTAACAAGTGGCTAAAATTAACAAGCAGAGACGGGAGAAATTGGGCAAGGGCTTTGGAGTTATGTTGCTGAAGAACAGGGGAACATTTCTAAGAAGTGTGTCCCAGGTATAACATGATACTAACGTTTCTGAGAAGAGTATCCCAGATATAGACTGCACGGTGGCGCAGCGGTAGAGTTGCTGCCTTACAACTCCAGAGACCCGGGTTCAATAGACAATATGTGCAGGAGTAGGCCATTCGGCCCTTCAAGCCAGCACCGCCATTCAATGTGATCATGGCTGATCATCCCCAATCAGTACCCCGTTTCTGCCTTCTCCCCATATCCCCTGACTCCGCTATCTTTAAGAGCCCTATCTAACTCTTTCTTGAAAGTATCCAGAGAACCGGCCACCACCACCCTCTGAGACAGAGAATTCCACAGACTCACCACTCTCTGTGTGAAAAAGTGTTTCCACATCTCCCTTCTAAATGGCTTACCCCTTATTCTTAAAAGTTAAATCTTGAGCGTAGTTCGATCTTGACTCCTGTCTGTATGGAGTTTGCACGTTCTCCCTGTGACCATGTGGGTTTTCCCCAGGTGTTCGAATTTCCTCCCACACTCCAAAGACGTGCAGGTTTGTAGGTTAATTGGCTTCTGTAAATTGTCCCTAATGTGTAGGGTAGAACTAGTGTACAGATGATCGCTGATCGGACGCAGTGGGCTGAAGGGCCTGTTTCCACTCTGTATCTCTAAATTAAACTAAATATAACACAACATGAACAGTTAATTTCTATTTCAGTATGAATGACCACAAAAGAGCAATAACAAAAATCCAGTAGCTACTTGAGATTAATGTTTGTATTTTTTTTAAAGGCATTTTAATTAAATACAATTAAATTCTAAAGCTGTTTAAACTAATTTCTCAGGATTTTAGACCAGTCCTCGGGATTACTAAACTGGCAACTTCAAAACTTTACCTTCACTGAAAGGATTATGATATAGAATATAGAAAATCGAACAATACAGCACAGGAACTGGCCCTTCAGCCCACAATATTTGTGCTGAACACGATGCCAGGTTAAACTGCCTGCACATGGTCAATATCCCTCGATTCCCTGCATGTGTGTATGCCTATCTAAGAGCCTCTTAAATGCCCCTATCGTATCTGCCTCCTCCACCACCACCCCTTACAGCATGTTCCAGGCTCCCATCAGTCTCTGTAGGAAAACATGCCCTGCACATCTCCTTCAAACCTTGACCCTCTCGCCTTCACAGGCTCTTGGGTCCTCGACATTTCCATGCTGAGGAAAAAGGTTCTGGCTCTTCACCTTAAAATAAGCATGACATTCTGTTACTTAAAATGGTACGAAGGAAACCTATTTAAAGTGGAAAGCTGAGTGATGTCAGTTTGGATTTTAAAACAGGTGAAAGGAAGAGGTCATGTAATTGCAATTTTGAAGCCTCGTAAAAGACGATTTGGAGGGTTTAGTTTAGTTTAGAGATACAGCGCGGACCGTTCGGCCCAGCAACCCCGCGCTGGCCACGATCCCCGCACATGAACACTATCCTTCACACGAGGGCCAAGTTACAGTTTATAGAAGCCAATTAACCGACAAACCTGAGCGTGGGAGGAAGCCGGAGCTCCTGGAGAAAAACCCACGCGGGTGAACGTGCAAACTCCGCACGGTCAGCACCAGGGGTCAGGATCGAACCCGGGTCTCAGGCGCTGTAAAGCAGCAACTCTACCGCGGTGCCCAATGGAAAAGGCTCCGACAAGCGACCTGAATGAAATCTTGAATGTTGTGAAAAGTCTCGATGAAGTAGACCTGGGAAAGATGATTCTAGCATTGGTAGATACAAGATAATCACAAATAAAAGCAGATAAGATTATTTACACAGAAAGTGTGAATTCAGAAGTCACTACTGCACGGACTTGTGGAGATGACTACTGTTGATGCATTTAAAGGTACAGAAGACAAATGCACACAGAAGAAAATAATTTGAATGCTGAATAATTTTCTTCAAGTTGGAGAGTCTAGAACCACGGTGAATGCTCTCAGAATAAGAGGTAAATTCGATTTCATTTAGGACAGTGTTGAGGAATGACTTATAAGTATGAAAGGGTCACATGTGGCCCGTCCCTCCTGTTTCTTATGTTCCTATGGCAGGCAGGTTTGCTAGGGCTACACGTGTGGGTTTAAACTAAATAGTGGGGGGGAGGGATTGACAAATTGGGAGTGTAAAGATGGAGTTGAAGGGGAAGTGGCTACAGGAAAAATTACAAAAGATTCTCGAATTAATGGGAAGGAAAGCTCGAGAAGGGACAACAGGGTAAGGTCAGGGCCAATTGCGAGCGGTGCGAGGGGGGAAGTGAATACAGAGGTCAAAGTGCTGTATATGAATGCGCAAAGTATAAGGAATAAAGTGGATGAGCTTGAGGCTCAGTTAGAAACTGGCAAGTATGATGTTGTGGGAATTACTGAGACATGGCTGCAAGAGGGCCAAGGCTGGGAACTGAATATTCAAGGGTATACTGAATATTCAAGGGCATAGGGTGTGGGGTTGCCCTGTTGGTGAGGAATGAAATTCAGTCCCTTGCAAGGGGTGACATTGAAACAGGAGATGTGGAGTCAGTATGGATAGAACTAAGGAATTGTAAGGGTAAAAAGACCCTAATGGGACTAATCTACAGGCCCCCAAACAGTAGCCTGGACATAGGGTGCAATTTGAATCACGACTTAAAATTGGCATGTAGTACAAGTAATGCTGTGGTTGTTATGGGAGATTTGATAAATGCAGGTAGACTGGGAAAATCAGGTTGGTACTGGACCCCAAGAAAGGAAATTTGTGGAGTGCCGTTGTGATGGATTCTTTGAACAGCTTGTATTGGAGCCTACCAGGGAGAAGGCAATTCTGGATTTAGTGTTATGTAATGAACCGGATTTGATAAAGGACCTTGAAGTTAATGAGCCATTAGGATGCCGTGACCATAACATGGTCAGGTTTAAACTACAATTGGAGAGGGAGAAGAGTAGATCGGAGGTGTCAGTGTTGCAGTTGAATAAAGGGGACTATGGGGCCATTAGGGAGGAGCTGGCAAAAGTTGACTGGAAAGATACACTAGCAGGGATGACAGTGGAACAACAATGGCAGGTGTTTCTAGGAATAATACAGAAGGTGCAGGATCAGTTCATTCCTCGGAGGAAGAAAGATTCCAAGGGGAGAAAGGGACGACCATGGATGTCAAGGGACGTCAGGGACAGTATAAAGATTAAAGCGAAGTAGCAAAGATGAGCAGGAAGCAAGAGGATTGGGTAATGTTTAAAGAACAACAGAAGATAACTAAAAAGACAATACGGGGAGAAAAGATGAGGCACGAAGCTAGCCAAGAATATAAAGCAGGATAGTAAAAGCTTCTTTAGGTATGGGAAGAAGAAAAAAATAGTTAAGACCAAAGTTAGATTCTTGAAGACCAAAAAAGGTGAATTTATTATGGGGAACAAGGAAATGGCAGATGAGTTGAACAGGTACTTTGGATCTGTCTTCACTAAGGAGGACACAAACAATCTTCCTGATATAGTAGTGGCCAGAGGATCTGGGGTGACGGAGGAACTGAAGGAAATCCACATTAGGCAGGAAATGATGTTGGATAGTCTGATGGGACTGAAGGCTGATAAATCCCCAGGGCCTGATGGTCTGCATCCCAGGGTACTTAAGGAAGTGGCTTTAGAAATCGTGGATGCATTGGTGATAATTTTCCAATGTTCTATAGACTCAGGATCAGTTCCTGTAGCTAATGTTATCCCACTTTTTAAGAAAGGTGGGAGAAACAGGGAATTATAGACCAGTTAGCCTGACATCGGCGGTGGGGAAGATGCTGGAGTCAATTATAAAAGATGAGATAGCCGAACATTTGGATAGCAATAACAGGATCGGTCCGAGTCAGCATGGGACCGCAGCTATTTACAATATACATCAATGATTTGGATTCAAAGTAACATTAGCAAATTTGCAGATGACACAAAGCTGGGTGGCAGTGTGAACTGTGAGGAGGATGCTATGAGAATACAGGGTGACATGGACAGGTTGGGGGAGTGGGCAGATGCATGGCAGATGAAGTTTAATGCGGATAAATGTACGGTTATCCACTTTGGTAGCAAAAACAGGAAGGCAGATTACTATCTAAATGGTGTCAAGTTGGGAAAAGGGGAAATACAACGGGATCTGGGGGTCCTTGTACATCAGTCTATGAAAGTAAGCATGCAGGTACAGCAGGCAGTGAAGAAAGCGAATGGCATGTTGGCCTGTATAACAAGAGGAATCGAATATAGGAGCAAAGAGGTTCTTCTGCAGTTGTACAGAGCCCTAGTGAGACCACACCTGGAGTATTGTGCGCAGTTTTGGTCCCCTAATTTGAGGAAGGACATTCTTGCTATTGAGGGAGTGCAGCGTAGGTTTACAAGGTCAATTCCTGGGATGGCGGGACTGTCATATGCTGAGAGAATGGAGCAGCTGGGCTTGTACAGTTTAGAAGGATGAGAGGGAATCTCATTGAAACATATAAGATTGTTAAGGGCTTGGACCTCTAGAGGCAGGAAACATGTTTCCGATGTTGGGGGAGTCCAGAACCAGGGGCCACAGTTTAAGAATAAGAAGTAAGCCATTTAGAACGGAGATCAGGAAACACTTTTTCTCACAGAGAGTGGTGAGTCTGTGGAATTCTCTGCCTCAGAGGGCGGTGGAGGCCTGTTCTCTGGATGCTTTCAAGAGAGAGCTAGATAGGGCTCTTAAAAATAGCGGAGTCAGGGGATATGGGGAGAAGGCAGAAACGAGGTACTGATTGGGGATGATCAGCCATGATCACATTGAATGGCGGTGCTGGCTCAAAGTGCCGAATGGCCTACTCATGCACCTATTATCTATTGTCTATTGTCTTATAGTATATTAGTGAGAGAAAATAGGGTTGGAGGGAGGGCCTGTTTACACGCTGTATCTCTGTAAAGATGCAAAAAGATCAGACCCTTCGGCCCACAATGAAGCCAAGTTAAACTAACCCCCTCTGCCTGCACACGACCCACATCCCCCCATTTCATACACACATGTACAGTGTCTCTTGCCCAGAATAGGGGAATCAAGGACCAGATTGAAGGTGAAGGGGAAAAGATTTAATAGGAATATGAGGGGAAACTTTTTCACGCAAAGGGTGATGGGTGTATGGAACGATCTGCCAGATGTGGTAGTTCCGGCAGGGACTTTTGCAAAGTTTAAGAAACAATTGGACAAGTACATCAATAGGACAGGTTTAGAGGTATATGGGCCAAATGCAGGCCGGTGGGACTAGTGTAGCTGGGACATGTTGGCCGGTGTGGGCAAGTTAGGTCGAAGAGTCTGTATCACTCTATGACTATATGATGCTATTTAAAAGCCTCTTAAACACCACCATCGCCATCTCCCCCACCAGTCTACAGGTTCCAGGTGCCCAAGATCAAAGACAAAGGTGGATGCAAGAACTTCAACAGTGAGACAGTGAGGGACATGCCAATGCCCTTTAAACTTTGGTCCATTGAGAGTGTCAGAGGAGGCGCCAACATCTCAAGCAGCTGCTGAAGACATTTAAAATTTGGCAGAAAGTTGCTCGTGTCAACAGAAGTGTTACTGTCAAAAACAGGAAGGTCGTCAAAGTATGACGTCAGAGGGTTCTCATTGACACAAGAGTTTGCATCAGTAAACAAGTTGCACGCGAGCGAGAAACATGAATCAGATTTAACAACTTACCTCTCTGGACTCTTCACCGCTGATAATTGCTTCACCCTTTGGCTGACGTCAACTTGGGTTTTAGTGGTCAAGTTGAAAAAGGGATAAGGCAGAGTTAAAAAGGAGAGGGTAGTGCGACAAAGTTCCTCTTTAATAGCAGCAAGGTAGCATCTCCAGATGAGGCAGTTGCCCACCTCTTCGCAGAGTGTGGATTTGCGAAGAGGCTCTGGAGAATGATGCAAGGAACAGTAGAGCAGTAGAGCGCCAGAGACCCGGGTTCGATCCTGACCACGGGTTGCTGTCTGCACGGAGTTTGTACGTTCTCCCTGTGACCATGTGGGTTTTCTCCGGGTACTCCAGTTTCCTCCCGCAATCCAAAGACGTGCAGGTTGGTAGGTTCATTGGCTTTGGTAAAATTGCAAATTGTTCCTAGTGTGGTGGGGTAGTGCTAGTGTACTCGGTGATCGCTGGTCGGTGCGGACTCGATGGGCTGAAGGGCCCGTTTCCTCGCTGCATCTCTACAGTCTGAAGTCTAAATATGCCTGGAACAAGCTGCCAGGAGTGGTGAGGGAGACAGATACGATAGTGGCATTTAAGAGGCTTTTAAATAGGCACATAACAAAAAAATAGGGATAGGGCTCATGGGCCGGCAGTGCAGATTAGTTTATCTTGGCATCATATTCAGCACAGACATTGTGGGCCGAAGGGCCTGCTCCTGTGCTGTACTGTTCTACGCTCTACGTGTTCTAATCATGTGATATGGGACGAGTATAGGAAACAGAAACTGAGGTAAAAGATCAGGCAGTATCTTACTGATTGGTGGAGCAGGCATGAGGGGCCGAATGGCCTATTCTTGCTTGCAATTCTTATGTTATTACATTTAAGCAATATCAGAAAACCAATCTGCCCCCATAGTCCGCCCTGCCTATGAACTCCACCCTAACCGTCTCTTCCTGTTGTGGGTGGCTGCGGTTTTTATTCGTGCTGTTTATAGCGCTGGGAGAATATATCTTATTTGAGTCTTATTTTGAGATTTCTCCTCAGATTAAGCCAATAACAAAAAACTTGCCTTACAAATGCTTTTGCTCCTCTGGTTTACTAGGGAAGTGCCTTCTAGGTCCTTCGCTCCTCACAGACCAGAGTCAGGAGCTATTAGCGTAGACAAAAGTGCTGGAGAAACTTAGCGGGTGTGGCAGCACCTCTGGAGCGAAGGAAATAGGCAACGTTTCGGGCCGAAATCCTTCTTCAGACCCTTCTTTGGACCGAAACGTTGCCTATTTCCTTCGCTCCATAGATGCTGCCGCACCCGCTAAGTTTCTCCAGCACTTTTGTCTACCTTCGATTTTACAGCATCTGCAGTTCCTACTTAAACAGTCAGGAGCGATTAGTTGTCTTCTGTGCCAACAATGGAATAATTCCATTCTTACTTCCTGCAGCATAGCAGGCCAGAAACCACAATACATAGACATGAACATAGAACAGTGCAGCACAGGAACAGGCCCTTCGGCCCACAATGTTTGAGCCTAGCATGATGCCAAGTTAAATTGATCTGATCTGCCTGTGCATGATCCATATCCCACTATTCCCTGCATTTCCACGTGCCTATCTAAAAGCCCTCTTAAATGCCACTATCCTCCACCACCATCCTTGGCAATACGCTCGAGGCCCCCATTACACTCTGCCAATCTTGTCCTGTGCACCTCCATGCCTCTCTCACCTTGCAGTTTAGTTTAAAGATACAGCGGAGAAACAGGCTCTTTGGCCCATCGAGTCTGCGCCGACCAGCGATAACCCATAGATTACTTCTATCCCGCGCACTAGGGACAATTTACAGAACCCAATTGACCTACAAACCTGCGTATATCTTCGGAACGCGGAAGGAAACTGGAGCTCCTGGAGGAAACCTGCATGGTCACAGGGAGAATGTGCAAACTCCACACCGACTGCACCCATTGTCAGGGTGGAATCCGAGTCCCTGGCGCTGCGAGGCAGCAGCTCTACCACTGTGCCACCCTTACAGCTATGCCCTCTAAGTTTCCTCTCAATCTCTGATGTTCCAGAGAAAAAAAATATGCATAGATAATATATACAATATATACAATAATAACCCCAATAATAGTGTAAACAAAACCCGATGAATCCTCAGTGCAACCAAAGGCACCCCACAGTTCATCAACAAGTTTAATGTTGTGTTGTGTTTAATAGCCTGATAGATGTTGGGAAGAGCATGGTTATCAGACTTCTGTACCTTCTCATGGAGATGTGTTGGGATTTAGGATATAAACACTTTTGGATCGTCAATTAGATATGCAGGGAGTGGAGGGATATGGATTATGTGCAGGCAAGAGGGATCATGGGCAGGCGGTGGAGATTAGCTTGTCTTGGGATCATATTCAGACATTGTGGGCCGAAGGGCCTGTTCCTGTGCTGTACTGATCTATGTTCCAACACCCACTGGACACAAGAGAATGGCCACTCTTAATGTCCCGACTGGAGTTGTTAATCCTCTAGTACAGCCCTTCGCTCTCTAAGAATGAAAAATGAATCACCATGACTCTCCAATAGCAAAGCCCGTCACCATTAACAAAGTGTTTTGTATATAATTTTCCCTTTCATTAGCTGCATTAACACTGGAGATGTGGAAAAGAAACAAGGTTATATGTAAAGAAAACAAAGGGGTCTAAAATAAGAAAAGAGGATTGAAATGTGAAGCCAGAGGAAGGGATTTTGGTGGAAGGGGATGGTGCGGGGGGGGGGGGGGGCTGAAAAGGGGGGAGTGATAGTGGGAGAAATTGGTGCATTTAGAGGTGGGCACAAGAAAAAGAAGGGGAGGTCATTTTTGGCTTTTGTCCATCCATCTGCCACTCACCCCCCCCCCCCCCTCCACCCCCGCCCCTTCACCAGTATCCACCTATCACTTTCTTGGTTTTGTCCGTCTCCCACCCCTTTTCCAGCGGTCTCCCCCCTTACTACATCAGCCTGCAGAAGGGTCCCGACTTGAAACATGGCCAATCCTTGCCCTCTGGAGATGCTGCCCGACCCATTGAGTTACTCTTTACTTTAGACTCTTACTTTAGAGATGCAATGTGGAAACAGGCCCTTCAGCCCACGGAGTCCGTGCCAACCAGTGATCACCCCCTTGCATTAGCACCATCCTAAACATCAGGGACAATTTAGTATATCTATCGAAGCCAATTGACCTGCAAATCTGCACATCTTTGGAGTGTGGGAGGAAACTGGAACACCGAGAGGAAATCCAAGGGAGAACGTACAAACTCCGCAAAGACAGCACCCGTAGTCAGGATCGAGCCTGGGTGTCTGGCGCTGTAAGGTAGCAGCTCTACTGATGCACCTCTGTGCCACTGTGCCGCCCCTATTCCAGCGCTTTGTGTCTATTTTTAAAAAATATTTTTTTTATTAGAAGTAAATACATAATAAAAACCACTTTTTTTGTTGTAGTCATACATTACTAATATTGTTTGTATTAACAATTGTATAATAATTGTACTTCTATATATTTTTATAATTTTTATATAGATAGAAAATAATAGAGAGGGAAAGAAAATAAACCAAAAAAATTAAAAGAGAATGGAGTAATCAGCTAATTATGCATCATTGGAGATATGTCCGTGGATTATAAAATGTAATTCTTCATCTAATCCTTGATTCAGGTTTCAGTCAGGTTCTCGTGCCAAACCGGTTTGCCCCTTCAAATATTCATTGAATGGGGACCATATTCTAGTAAATAGTTCTTGTTTGTCCATTAAGACAAATCTTAATCTTTCCAAATGTAGGGTCTCCGACATTTCCATAGTCCACGTTTTAATTGTGAGGGTTATAGGGCCTTTCCTAAATTTTAATATTAATTTTTTCCCAATTATTAAACTATAATCGATAAAGTTTCTTTGGTTTGTTGTAAATAATTGATTTTGTTCTAGTATTCCTAATATTATTAATTTTGAGTCAGGGTCCAATTGGGTATTGACAACTTCTGAAATTATCTTAAACATTTCCGTCCAAAAATTATTAATTTTTATACAACTTACAAATGTGTGCGTTAAGTTAGCCTTTGAGTGTTGACATTTTTTACAAATAGGAGATATGCATGGGAAAATTCTATTTAATTTTTTTTTTGAATAGTGCAATCTATGTAATACTTTAAATTGTATTAAAGAATGTCTAGCATTTGATGAACAGTGATGTATATGTTGTAAGCTTTCGTCCCATATTTCTGGCCTTATTGTTTGGCCTAGTTCATTTTCCCATGATTGCCTATATATTTCCGTCATGGGTGCATCATTATCTAATAGAATATTATAAATATAAGATATCAATTTTTCTGTATTAGGGTGTTTATTCAAACATTCATCAAGAATTTCTGTCTTTCTATTTCTATAGTCCTGTGTATTTGATTTAGCATAGTCTCTAATTTGTAGGTATCTAAAGTAGTCCTTTGAGTGAAGCCCATAAATTTGTTGTAGTTCCTGAAATGAGAGGAATGTACCTTTCCTGTAGAGATCACCCATCTTTGTAATTCCGTGATTTTTCCATTGTAAAAAACCCTTATCCATCATTGAGGGTTTAAATGTAGCATTGTTTACAATGGGAAGAGATAGTGGTAAATTATCCAATTTTGGTGTCTTTTTTAATTGTTTCCAAATGCGTATTCCACTATATATTATGGGGTTTTCATTATAGGTTTTTTTGCTTAATTTAGTAATAGCAAATAGGATTGACCCAATTTCAAAAGGCAAATGGTCTTCCTTTTCCATTTTTAACCAATCTGGTTGTTGGTCCAGTTCTTCCAACCAAAAATTCACATTTTTAATATTAACTGCCCAAAAATAGAGCATAAATTTCGGTAGTGCTAAATCTCCATTTATTTTTGATTTACATAAGTGTTTTTTATTTATTCTGTGGTTCTTATAATCCCAGATAAAATTGGTGACTATAGTCAACCTTTTTAAAAAACGTTTTTGGGAGATATATCTGGATTAATTGAAAGAGGTACAATAATTGCGGGAGAAAAATCATTTTTATTGCATTAATTCTACCCAACATTGAGATAGGTAATGTTTTCCAATATAAAATATTCTTATGTAATTTGTTCAATAAAGGCGGAAAGTTAAATTTAAATAAAGAAGTATATCTCTTTGTTACATAAATTCCAAGATATTTAAATTTTTCATTTACTATTTTAAAAGGAAATTGTTGTAATATATGTGGGTTACTTTCCATTATTGGCATGATTTCACTTTTATTCCAATTAATTCTGTATCCTGAAAACGAGCCATATTGAGTTATTAAATTTAATAAGTTTGGGATACTAACTTAAGGTTTTGTAATGTAAATTAATACATCATCTGCATATAAGGAAATTTTATTCTCAGTATCTTTGGTATTATACCCATATATTTCAGGATGGGACCTCACGCTTTCTGCTAATGGTTCTATTGCGAGTGCAAATAATAGCGGGGATAATGGACATCCTTGTGTACAGCCTCTAGATAAGTTAAATTTAGCTGATAACATTTGATTTGTTGATATTCTAGCTGTTGGGTTAGTATATAAAAGTTTTACCCATGTTCTAAACTTCTCGCCCAATTGAAAAATGTTCATAACCGAAAATAAATAGGGCCATTCCACCTTGTCGAAAGCTTTCTCAGCATCTAACAAAATAATTGCTAGATCTTTGTTAGTACTTCTTTTTGAGTATATAATATTGAATAATCGTCTCAGGTTATATGAAGAGTACCATTTTGGTATAAATCCTGTTTGATCTGGGTGTATTAATTTATTAATCACTGTGCTTAATCTTTGTGCTAGGATTTTAGTTAATATTTTTTAATCAGTATTTAGAAGAGCTATAGCTGTATATGAACCTGGATCATCCAGGTCCTTATCTATTTTTGGTATAAGTGTTATTATAGATTCATTTAGTGTATCTGGTAATTTCTGTTGGGTATAGATATGTTCATACAGTGTCTTTAAACGCGGAACAATCAGGTCATAGAATGTTTTATAGAATTCGGAGCCTATGCCATCGGGGCCCGGGGATTTACCGTTTTTTAGAGATCTGATAGACTCTTCAATTTCTTTTATTGTTATTTCAGCGTCTAATAATTCTCTATCTTTCAAATCTAACCCTTTAAGATTGCATTTTTGTAGGAATGCTTCTGTTTCTGTCCGGTGATCTATCGTTTTAGCAGAGTAAAGGTTTTGATAATATTGCAGAAATCTCTCATTAATATCCTTAGGTTGTACTAGTGGTTCTCCTGTTTCTGATTTAATCCTATGAATTGTTTTTTCCCCATCCAGTTTCCGTAATTGACGAGCCAATAATTTTTGAGGTTTATCTCCGAATTCAAAATGTAATTGTTTAGTATATTGGTAAAATTTTACAACTTGGTCTGAATATATTTTATTTAATTTATATTTCAATGCTGCAATTTTATTGTGTTTTATCATGGTTGGTGTAGCCGCATTTTCTGTGTCTAATTGTTTTATTTCCCTTTCCAATGCCTGTTGTTTCGCCCGATTATCTTTATTATGAGTTGCTTGGGAGGAGATCATAGCTCCTCGAGTAAATGCTTTAAATGTTTCCCATAGTAGGGAGGCAGACGTTTCAGGGTTATCATTGATTTCAAAGAACATATTAATCTGTTTAGTAAGATATTCCTGACATGCTTTTACCTTTAAAATTTGTGGGTTGAGTCTCCATTGTAACTGTTTCTCCGTCCTTCCATTTAATTTAATCATAAATGTTAAGGGAGCATAGTCCGAGATTATAATATTGTGATATTTCGAGTAAATGGAATAAGCTTAGAGTCCACCAAAAAATAATCTATTCTTGAGTATGTTTTATGTACCGATGAATACAATGAATATTCTCGTCCGGTTGGGTTTTCTATTCTCCAAACATCCTTGATATTACTAGTATCTATATATGCATTTAATAAGTCACTGGACTGCGATTTTGTTTTCCGTTGTCTTGATGATCTATCTAAATAGGGGTCTAATGTACAATTTAAGTCTCCTCCGATTATTAAATTGTGTTGTGTTAATTCCGGAATTGTATTAAATATTTTCTTAAAAAACAAGGGACTATTAAAATTTGGTCCATAAACATTAATAAGAGTCAGTTTTTGTGCAAATAATTCACCTATTAATACAATATATCTACCATCACTGTCCGTTATAGTTGATATATGTTTAAAAGGTATCCCTTTACAGATTAGCATTGCAACACCTCTGGATTTATGTGTGAATGAGGAATGATACGCTTTATCAATCCATTTAGCTTTCAATCTATGCTCTGCATCCTTTTTTAGGTGAATTTCTTGAAGAAATATTACATCTGTTTTAAGTGCTTTAAAATGAGCTAATACTTTACCTCTCTTGGTTGGTTTGTTAATACCCTTAACGTTCCAACTACAAAATGTTATTCCTTCACCCCCAATCTTCATATTTGAATCTTGCATCTTTTGTTTAGGGAGGTCTATAAAAGAGCAGATGGTTCAGCTCAACAAGCCCGACATTACACCCGAACATCAGATAGATGAATTTTAAGTCTCGTTGGTCTTTCTCGCGTATATATCTCCTTTGATAAAACTTGTGACTCCATTCAAACTTAAAATTATAATAAAGTATTATATTAAAAAAGTGATAGATTAAGTGGTTAGTAAAGTGAAAAATGAAAGAAAAAACTACATCTATGAGTAGTGCAGTTAGTGATAGCCATACTAACATGGCTAGCCATCTACCGACTTCCGTAGCCGATGACAAAAAAAACTTAACTAGCTCCATGCTCTCTTTAAGTTGACATTTCCATAGCGATATTTTACCGGGGGGGTGGGAAACATTTTAAGTTCCAAAGTATTCATATTCCATTAGTAAAATATATATATATTTTTTAAATAAAAAGGTAACTATCATCAAGATATAGTATATATCAAAATAGATAACAGAAGAGGAGAGAAAAAGAAAGGAAAGAAAAGTGAAATCAAGCTTTAAATCCAACCGTACTCATAATTACCGTTTAACTAATTCTAAGTAATTCAATTACAAGTAATTCGTAACCATTAGTAATAGTTATTAATAGTACCGTGCAGTTATAATTAGTATTTGTCAGTTATTAATGTTAATAGTAACTATGAGTGTAACATGTCCATGGGAAAGGCCTTATTCAGCCATCCTTATCCTTAGGTATAACACTTAAATTCCATCCGATCTTTACAAAGTTACATTGTCAGGTGTTTTGTAGTTAATATTCCATCGTCAGGCAGGTTCTTGATCTTCTGGGCGAACTCCAATGCTTCCTTAGGGTTGGTAAAGATACATTCATTCTGATTTTAGGTAACTCATAATGTAGCCGAGTACATCAAACCATACTTCAGATCTTTCACATTCTTTTTGTCTCTTTAAACAGCGCTCTCTTCCTGGAGACCTCCACAGGATAATCTCGGTAGATACTGATCTTATCTCCATCGTACATGAGATTCCTGGTACGAACAATTTTTTTCATCATCTCCTCCAGTACATGGTCATATTGCACCTTTACGATAATTTGGCTTGGTGGGGCATCTGCCCGTGGGCTACGTCTCATCACTCTGTGCTCGAGCTAGCAGAGGCTTATGATCCAGATTGAAGACATTTTGCAATAAGTCTGCAGCAAATTCGCGGGGGTCTCGTTTCCCCTCTCTCCCTTCTTGAATGCCGACGATTCTTAAATTCTGACGCCTCTGACGTCCTTCCAGTTCAGTGTATTTTTCAGTTATTTTGCTCAGTAGTTCTGATAAGCGTTGGTTTTCTCTGATAAGCTGTTTTGTTGTTTCAGCACTTGTTGAAGCAACCTCCTCTAAATTGGTTATTGCTATAGTCTGTTGATTCAGTGCTTTCTCAATGGGCTCCAACCTATCATTAAAGCTGGACTCCATCGAGTTGATTTTGACATCCATCTCCGTAATTTGCTGATCCATCTTTTCTTCCATTTATTTCTTCCATTTTTCCGATAATTCAAGGACGGTGGAGTTGATTTCTTCCTTCATTTCCTCCTTAAACTCTTCCTTAAAAATTTGAAGTTCTTCTTTAAAATTCACTCTCTTCAGTTCTTCCTTTATATTTTTAATTTCCTGAGTTAGAAAAATCCGAAGATCTTCTATCTCAGATTTTTTAGGCTTTGACTTCCTCGAAACATCTTCCTGGGACGACGTTGTACCTGAGCCCGAGGCTTCAGTCGGGCTTACTTCTTCCGGTGCCTGTTTTGGCCTGGCAGTCCGTTTCGGTAGCTTGGGGGGGGGCGGGTATGTTGCAGAGACATACCGGAGCCGCCCGCCTGATGACGTCACTCACGCGTTGCAGGCAGCTGGTGCAGTAACAGCAGATAGGTCCGTTTTTCTCCCCTTTTTTCGCGATTTGTTCGTGGAACTAGCTGGCGCTGGTCTCTAGCCCTGCATAGCACCACCGGAAGTCCGTGTCTATTTATAATCTGGCATCCTTGCCCTCATAGGTCGGGGCATAAATATAGAGTTAGGACATTATGTTACAAATTTACTAAACACTGCTTCAGCCACAGTATTGGAGTATTGGATTACTGTGTACAGCTGTGGTCGCCATTCTATTGGAAGGGTGCAGGAGGGTACAGAGGAGATTCATTCGGCTATTGTTAGGATTACTTGCGGGGTGAGATTGGATAGACTGGACTTGTTTCCCCTGGAACAAAGGAGGCTGAGGGGTGACCTGACAAACAAAAGACAATAGACAATAGACAATAGGTGCAGGAGTAGACCATTTGGCCTTTCGAGCCAGCACTGCCATTCATAGAAACATAGAAACATAGAAATTAGGTGCAGGAGTAGGCCATGCGGCCCTTCGAGCCTGCACTGCCATTCAATATGATCATGGCTGATCATCCAACTCAGTATCCCGTACCTGCCTTCTCTCCATACCCTCTGATCCCCTTAGCCACAAGGGCCACATCTAACTCCCCATATCCCCTGACTCCGCTATTTTTAAGAGCCCTATCTAGCTCTCTTGAATGCATCCTTAGAACCTGCCTCCACCGTCCTCTGAGGCAGAGAATTCCGCAGACTCAGCACTCTCTGTGAGAAAAAGTGTTTCCTCGTCTCCGTTCTAAATGGCTTACTCCTTATTCTTAAACTGTGGCCCCTGGTTCTGTTATAACAAACGTTGTATAAGATTATGAGGGGCATAGATAAGGGCCTGTCCCACTTACGCAATTTTTTTCAGCGACTTGCCAACACCCGTCATAGTCGCAGCAAGTTGCCGAAAATTTTCAACATGTTGAAAATCCAGCGGCGACCAGAAAAAGGTACTACTCTTTGGCCGACTACTCACGACCATACAGGTAGTCCTTGCTTTCTCCCTCCTTCCCCTCCCCTTCCCAGCTCTCCCACAAGGCTTTAAGAAGGAACTGCAGATGCTGGAAAATCGAAGGTACACAAAAATGCTAGAGAACATTTCTCAAACATTTTTGTGTATCTCCCACAAGGCGACTGTCTCCGCCTCTTCCTTTCTTTTCCCGCCCCACCCCCCCAACATCAGTCTGAAGAAGGGTCTCGACCCGAAACATCGCCTATCCCTTCGCTCTATAAATGTTGCCTCACCCGCTGAGTTTATCCAGCATTTTTGTCCACCTTCAATTTTTCCAGCATCTGCAGTTCTTTCTTAAACATAAAAGAACAGCTTATAGGTTTAAGGTGAGAGGAATGAGTTTTAAAGGGGATCTGGGGGGTATTTTTTTCCTGCAGTGTGTAGTTGATGTCAAGAACACACTGCCAGAGATAATTATTCTTCTTCTTTCGTGTGGCGGCACAGCCTAAAGTTGTTGGACAACTTGTTCTATTTGATCTTCTGTTTGTGCACGTCGTGTTGATTGCAATAGTCAAAACAGGGCGGACCACATGAAGGTTGCAATCTTCCCACCCCAGAGATAGTTATTGAATCAGATACAATCACTACATTTAAGAGATATTTAAACATGCACTTAACTAAGCAAGGCATAGACGTATACATTCCCAATGTGGCTGCGCAGTGATGTAGCGGTAGAGTTGCTGCCTCAGAGCGCCAGAGACCCGGGTTCGATCCGGACTTCGGGTGCTGTCTGTACGGAGTTTGCACGTTCTCCCTGTGACTGCATGGGTTTTCTCCGGGTGCTCGGGTATCCTCCTTCACTCAAAGACGTACAGGTTTGTAGGTTAATTGGCTTCGGTAATATTGTAAATTGTTCTCAGTGTGTAGGATAGTGCGAGAGTGTGGGGTGATCGTTGCTCGGCACGGACTCGATGGGCCAAAAGGACCGCGCCCGTGCCGTATCTCTAATGTCTAAAGTCTAAAGTCGCTACGTTTAAGAGGCATTTAAACTGGCACTGGAATAAGCAAGGCATAGAAAGATACATTCCTCATGTGATAGGATCTCACAGCAAAGGATGGAGACATTGAGGCCAACGTGCTTGTGGGTAGAGCCATCTCATTTGTCCCGCACCATGATCCTTCCTCATAGTTCCGTCTTTATTTGAGAAAGCTACACTGACTTTGCTTAAACTGATCTTCCAGAGCAGATTCAAAGATTGAGAGTGTCCTCTTCTGTGTATCATGAGTCCAGCTGTGCTGGGTGAACCGGCACTCCAAGGAAACATGAATTGCAGTTTAATTGTGTAACCTGGAAACTGCTGACTAAAAGTACTTTGTGCTCAGGATGCTCATGGCTCAAGCCTTGCAGTTGGGTACAAGGAAGCGGTACACATTTCCTCGATATTTTGAAATAAGATTTTCCCTGTAAGTGGCAGAATAGTGAACTGTGGGTGACAAATGTTCCTTTGATCTTTTTTTGATATGAAGGGGCAGCACAGAGGTACAGCTGGTAGGGCTGGGATCGATCCTGACTTATTTGCTTGACAAGGAGGACGCCTTTATTCAATTAATCACAGATACTGAGTACAGGAAAGGTCAAAACTACCCCGCACTTTGTAAACATCAAACAAACATTTCAATATTGTCATTATTATCCACAATGCCCCAAACCCCCCCCCCCCCCGTGGCGATCAGCGTCGATCCTGACCTCGGGTGCTGTCTGTGTGGAGTTTGTACGTTCTCCACGTCACCGCGTCGGTTATGTCCGGGTGCCTTCCGGTTTCCTCCCACATCCCAAAGACTTGCGGGTTTGTGGGTTAATTGGCTTCTGAATATTGTCCCTCGTCTGTGGGGAGTGGATGAGGAAGCGGGATAACATAGAACTAGTGTGAATGGGTGAAGGGATGGTCAGTTTTTTACCCAGAGGGTGGTAGGTGCCAGGAATATACTGCCATGGGAATTGGTAGAAGATAAGATAGCAACACTTCAGAGGCAACAGGCAGACACGTGAATTGAGGAATATTGACCATACGCAGGCAGATGGGGTTAGTTAAATGGGTACCATGGTCAACGCATACAGGGTGCTGTTCCTGTGCTCGACAATGTATTCTGGTCCCTAATTGTGTATTATTCTAGCAGATCTTTCCCCTCCATTATCAAGCTTCTGAACGGTCCTTCCACATGCCAGGGTACTATTCGATTCACCTCTACCTCACTGAGGACATTGGACTGTGTCTAAGGAACTGATGTGCTATAATGCTTATTCTTCTTCTTTCGTGTGGCGTTCACAGCCTAAATTTGTAGGACAACTTGTTCTATTTGATCTTCTGTTTGTGCACGTCGAGTTGATTGCATTAGTCGATACACGGCGGACCACGTGAATGTCGCAGTCTTCCACCCCTGCTATAATGCTGAGAACATTACTCAACACTCTGTATCTTCCCCTTTGCTCTATCTATTATACTTGAGTTTGAACTGATGCTATGTAAGGTATATCTGATCTGTACGGACAGCATGCAAAACAAAGCTTTTCATTGTACATTATTATGATAATAATGAACTTAAACCTAAACCTGATTAGTTTTTAGTTTTAATTTTAGTGATGCAGCGTGCATTTCTAGATGCCAATTAACCGCCAAACCTGCACATTTTGCGAACCTTGGGGGAAACTGGATGCTGGTTTGCAACAAAAAAAAAGATAGATTGCCAGCGTAACTCAGTGGATCAGGTGGCATCTGTAGAGAACAAGGATAGATGACGGTAGACAAAAGTGTTGGAGAAAATCAGCGGGTGAGGCAGCATCTATGGAGCGAAGGAATAGGTAACGTTTTGGGCCGAAACCCTTTGAAGGGTTTCAGCCCGAAACGTTGCCTATTTCCTTCGCTCCATAGATGCTGCCTCACCCTCTGAGCTTCTCCAGCATTTTTGTCTACCTTCGATTTTCCAGCATCTGCAGTTCCTTCTTAAACAAGGATAGATGACGTTTCAGGTCGGGATCTTTCTTCAGACTGATTATAAGGGGGACAGCAGGAAGAGTGGGGAGGGCAGGAGAATTCTTCGCGAGTGATAGGTGGATGGAGATGAGAGGGGTTTTGATAGGCTTTGGTTAGACAATGGCCAGAGATAAAAAGACAAAAGATGTGAAATAAGGCCAGAAAAGGTATGAATTGTAAAGTCACAGAAAGGATTATAGTTGGAAGGGGATTGGGGCTGAAGGGGAGAAATGGGTGTGAGTCCAGGTGGGGCACAGTGAAGAGAGGGTGGGGGGAGAGATTTAGCTAAAATTGGAGAATTCAATGTGCATACTATTAGTGTAGGAGATAACAGTAGATGCTGGTTTAAACCGAAGATAGACACAAAAAGCTGGAGTAACCCAGCGGGTCAGACATCATCTCTGGAGAAAAGGAATAGGTGACATTTCGGGTCGAGACCCTTCTTCAGACTATTACGATATAAACCATCCAAGCAGAATATGAGGTGTTGTTCCCCCAGTTTGCGTGTGGTCTGATTCTGGCAATGGAGGAGGCCCATGTCCTTCTTTATCTCAGCCAGCTTGTTATTGTTGTCACTCATTGTTACAAAAAGAGGAAATACCTGTTTATCACAAAACACTGGTAGTCTTACGAGAGGAGTTTGCTTTCCCTCTTCTTAGTATTTTAACTTGGTTCTCGGAAATATTTCACCACATCTTGATCAAATCTTCCAAAACAATTTGTGAGGTGGCTGATTCTGAGAAAAAAAGGGCATATTTACACAACTTCTCAACATCTCATGGGGTGCAGGGGGGCGCCGTGAGGGGGGAGGGGAGAACAACGGAGGACCCGGCGGGGGGGGGGGGGGGGGCGGGGGGGCACTGTGAAGGGGGAGGGGGAAAACAATAGTGGACAATAGGGCCATCGTAAGGGAGGTGGGGGGAGAAATATAGGAACATAGAAACATAAAAATTAGGTGCAGGAGTAGGCCATTCGGCCCTTCGAGCCTGCACCGCCATTCAATATGATCATGGCTGATCATCCAACTCAGTATCCCGTACCTGCCTTCTCTCCATACCCTCTGATCCCCTTAGCCACAAGGGCCACATCTAACTCCCTCTTAAATATAGCCAATGAACTGGCCTCAACTACCCTCTGTGGCAGAGAGTTCCAGAGACCCACCACTCTGTGTGTGAAAAAAGTCCTTCTCATCTCGGTCCTAAAGGATTTCCCCCTTATCCTTAAGCTGTGACCCCTTGTCCTGGACCTCCCCAACATCGGGAACAATCTTCCTGCATCAAGCCTGTCCAACCCCTTAAGAATCTTGTAAGTTTCTATAAGGTCCCCTCTCAATCTCCTAAATTCTAGAGAGTATAAACCGAGTCTATGCAGTCTTTGTTCATAAGATAGTCCTGACATCCCAGAACAATGGACAATTGGGGAGGGGGGAAAACAAAAGACAATGGGGACCCGGCGTGGGAGAACCGCTATGGGGGGGGGGGAGTAAAGGGGGTGCCGACGTGCTTTGTAACTTTGTCAGCGCTGTAGGTGGCTGCTATTTGTATACATTGTGTATAGAGCAAAGAATCTCACTCTGCCGAGTCACATGTGACAATAAAATATTCCATTCCCTTCCATATCAAAAATGTTATCTGTTTAACATACCTTTTTAACTCTGAACCTCCAGAAATGACTTCCAGACTTTAATGCAAGGCCATCATAGCATTGCAAAAGCCATTATAAAAACAGACAGACATAAAAACAGTTTTTATCCACGAGTAGTTGCTCTACTCAACAGCCAAAAATCTGTAGCCTCCCTTTGATCTGGTATTTTGTTGGTTCACATGCTTGATCAATGGTGTTTTATCATTAATGTCTTATTATTATTAATGTTTAGTGTTTCCTTGAAACGTGCATCAGAACGTCCTGAGTTTGTGAAGAAATAAAAGTGTTTATTTGCTTGGATGCACACATAGAATGGATAGGTTTAATGTTTTATGTGTCATTCGTAACTGTCACTGTATGTCATGTTGTTACTTGTGGGCGGAGCGCCAAGGCAAATTTCTTGTATGTGAATACTTGGCCAATAAACTTACTTACTTACTTATAACACAAAGCCACATGGAGGTATCAGGGCACGGTTCCCCCAAATGCCAAGCAACCAAAGAGTTATCTACAGGATCATACTCTTTTCATACAGGAAAATGTGGCTGTCTATGTAAACACAGCAATACTCCATAAATAGCCAAAGATAGCTGAAAGATTGCCTTCAGTTCTG
The DNA here is from genome assembly GCA_963514005.1 of Raja brachyura. The sequence goes on from OY740810.1 coordinate 9,348,838, forward strand.
GGCAGCATTTTATAGGAAAGATAAAGCTTGAAAGGGTTCAGAGAAGACTTACGAGGATGTTGCCTGGACTAGAGGGTCTGAGTTATAGGGAGAGGTTGAGTAGGCTGGGTCTCTATTCCTTGGAGCGCAGGAGGATGAGGGGTGATCTTATAGAGAGGTGCATAAAATAATGAGAGGAATAGATTGGGTAGATGCACAGAATCTCTTGGTCCAGAGTAGGGGAATTGAAGACCAGAGGACATAGGTTCAAGGTGAAGGGGAAATGATTTAATAGGAATCTGAGGGGTAACCTTTTCACACAAAGGGGTGGTTGGTGTATGGAACAAGCTGCCAGAGGAGGTAGTTGAGGCTGGGACTATCCCAACATTTAAGAAACAATTGGACAGGTACACAGGACAAGTTTTGGAGGGATATGGACCAAGCACAGGTGGGACATGTTGGCCAGTGTGGGCAAGTTGAGCCGAAGGGCCTGTTTCCACGCTGTTTCACTCTATGACTCTATGTCAGATGCAAAGTGCTGGAGTGAGACTCAGTGGGTCAGGCAGCATCTTTGGAAAGATAGATGCAAGGTGCTGGAGTAACAGCGGGTCAGGCAGCATCTCTGGAGAAAAAAGATAGATGCAAAGTGCTGGAGTAACTCAGTGAGTCAGGCAGCATCTTTGGAAAGATAGATGCAAGGTGCTGAGAGTAACTCAGCTGGTCAGCATCTCTGGAGAAAAAAGATAGATGACGTTTCGGGTTCTTTTTGGCGGTAGAGAGAGCAGGTTTGGGGGATTGGCTCAGTGTGCGCTGGGAGTATCTGAAAGATAGTGCAGCACTCCCTCAGAATTTAATGAGTTTGCTTCATTCCCTGGAGATAGAGTTCAAAGCCACTATCAGAGAATATTTTTAACCAATTGAGACAAGGCACTTAAAAATCCACCTCTCGCGCATGGACTTGTTTTTCTTGCAAACATCACCCTTATTGCACCAACTCCCAACATAAGTCCTCTTGTCCTCATAACATAAGCCCTCTTGTTTGTCTATTTTTTCACCAATGACTTGCTTTATTTTTCTTTTAATTAATATGTAATTTATGTATAATAAATGCAAAATGTACCTTTCTCTGTGTTGTCTCTGTGCCTGTGTGGCAGCTACAAGTGAGATTTTCATTTGACCTCAACTGTATCATACTTGTGCTTATGACAATAAATTCGACTTGACTTAAAACACGGAGGAGCGGGCAGCATCTGTGGAGGGAATGGACAATGCCTGCCCATCATTGCATACCCTCCACAGATGCTGCCTGACCACTGAGTTACTCCGGCACCTTGTGTTTTACTCAGGATTCCAGCATCTGCAGTATCCTTGTGTCCCGACTTAACTTTGTGATCAGAATAAATCAATAGCTTCACTGTGAGTCGAGGCTAATAAATGCTGGCAGGAAGACAGTGAGTTGTTGCAATACTTACTTATAAGCGTGTGTGCAATCTGTTAAAGGGAAATGTATGTTGAAATGTCACGTCGGTAATACTGAAGGTGCAATTTCATCCATGTAGGTATTGTGAAAAGTTCTGGGCAAATGCCTGAAAAGATGGAGCATGGAGTCAGCATTCTTGGCACACTTATGTTTCCAATTTGAGTTCCTCTGCTATGCTGGATGAGTTGTTCATCACAAAGTAACATTTCTTCAACATGACCAGTGATGTTGGGGCAGCACGGTGACGCAAGGGTAGAGTTGGTACCTTACAGCGCCAGAGACCCGGGTTCGATCCTGACTACGGGTGCTGTCTGTACGGAGTTTGTATATCGTCCCTGAGACCTTGTAGGAAGGATCTGCAAATGGTGGTTTAACCCGAAGATAGACACAAAAAGGTGGAGTAACTCAGCAGGTCAGACAGCATCTCTGGAGAAAAAGAATAGGTGACGTTTTGGGGTTGAGACCCTATTTCAGACCCTTCCTGAAAGTGGAGATGGAGTCACTTGAGACTGATGCCCCAAACCTCTGATCTGTCATCAGTACCCCTCTCTCGAAGGGATTCATTAATGTTAGCATCTCGATCGCACCCTTGCACAAACCTGTGGTTGTCAAACTTTGTAAACCTTACCCCCCTCGCCTCCTCCAGTGTATCAGGCCCTATCATTTCTTAGAAACATAGAAACATAGAAAATAGGTGCAGGAGGAGGCCATTCGGCCCTTTGAGCCAGCACCGCCATTCATTGTGATCATGGCTGATCGTCCGCTATCAATAACCCGTGCCTGCCTCTCCCCATATCCCTTGACTCCACTAGCCCCTAGAGCTCTATCTAACTCTCTCTTAAATCCATCCAGTGATTTGGCCTCCACTGCCCTCTGTGGCAGGGAATTCCATAAATTCACAACTCTCTGGGTGAAAAAGTTTTTTCTCACCTCAGTCTTAAATGACCTCCCCTTTATTCTAAGACTGTGGCAGCTGGTTCTGGACTCGCCCAACATTGGGAACATTTTTTCCTGCATCTAGCTTGTCCAGTCCTTTTATAATTTTATATGTTTCAATAATCAACATGGTACAATGTCTTGTCAATTGCATCCAAGGCCCTTCCATCTAGAAGAGTATAGATTGTTTAAGGAACAAAGGGAGATGAACAAAGGGCAAAAGGTGGAGAGCTTTCTCCCAGTGAAAGTGGGTTTAACTTCCACAGGAAAAAAAATAGTGTGAATGATAGTTACTTTGGACTTTAGAGAAACAGTGCAGAAACAGGTCCTTCTGTTTCACTCACCGAGTCCGCGTTGACCTGTGACCATTCTTTACACTAGCATGATACTACACACCAGGGACAATTTGCTATTTTACAGAAGCCAATTAACCTACAAACCTGTACGTCTTTGGAGTGTGGGAGCAAACCGGAGCACCCGGAGAAAACCCACATGGTCACAGGGAAAACTCCGTACAGACCGCACCCATTGTCAGGACCCAACCCGGGTGTCTGGCGCTGAAAGGCAGCAACTCTCCTGCTGTGCCACTGTGCCGCCATAGTTACATGCAGTATTTGTAACAATATGTGTGTCCAGAATGCTTGGGAACTATCCAACCACACCTCTCGGGCTGGGAATAGTATCAATATAAACTTACGTCTAGTTTATTTTAATCATCATTTTTATTTCTCTGGAACCTCAGAGGTTGTGTGGAGACCTGATAGAAGTATATCAAATTATGAGAGATGTAGATAGGATAGACAGTCAGCTCCCTTTTTGCCAGGGTGGAAATGTCAAAGACTAGACAGCTTTAAGTTGAGAGACTGCTACTTTACGTTAGACTTTAGAGATACAGTGTGGAAACAGGCCCTTCGGCCCACTGAGTCCGCACCAACCAGCATTCACCCCATGCACCAACATTATCGTACACACACTAGGGACAATTTACAAATTTACAAATTTTACCGAAGCTAATTAACCTACAAACCTGCATGTCTTTGGAGTGTGGGAGGAAACCGGAGCACCCGGAGAAAACCCATGCGGCCACAGAGAGAACATACAAACTCCGTACAGACAGCACACCTGGTCAGGATCGAAACTTGGTCTCTGGTGCTGTGAGGCAGCAACTCTACCGTCGCGACACTGTGCTGTCCACGAGGGACAACGTGTAAATGAGATGTGCGGGACATTTATATTTACAGTGGCTTGCAAACGTTTTCATACCCCTTGAACTTTTCCACATTTTGTCACGTTACAACCACAAACGTAAATGTATTTTACTTCGGAGTCACGTGAGTGACTTCGTGAAGACCCCGCCAACACGCATGCGCGGCATATCGTCGCGCGCATTTGCTCACGGCAGCTGGGGGGGGGAGTGCGCTCCCTCAACCGGCTCCTTCAAAAAGGTAAGCAGCTGCAGGTAAGTTAACCTTGAGCTGGTTTACCGTTTTTTTGTGTGGTCTGTGTGTTTTTTCAGAACCATGGAAGGAGGAAGAAGTGGGAGTCGCGTTCAGCGAGCAAAGTCCTCGGAGCTGCCCGCTACATCGGGAGCAGCTGAGACACCACCGAGGAAGAAGTCGCGGCAGTCGGGGAGCTCTGAGCAGCTGACCAGACCCGGCACAACCCCTCTGGCTAAGAAGAGGGTGTCCGCGCAGGAGCAGGGGCTGGGAGACCCTGACTCCAGAACTCCAGTGCCCAAGACCAGGGCTGGAGGTAAGGCACGTGGGGCTCTTGGAGCAAGCGTGTCCGCGAGTGCATCCCCCCCTTTAAAGGTCCCTCGCGGGCAGAACAGGGGGGAAGCCTCGCTAAAGTCCAGCCTTGTCGGTACGGCAGGCAGGGACAAGCCACTGGGGAAACCTGCAAGGAAGCAGACCAGTGGCAATGCTGGCGTGCCGAGGATCCCTGTGGGGGCAGGATGTACCGGCACACCACCGGAACAGGCTGCCGTAGTGCGGGCTGGTGGCAGCAAAGTACGGTCCAGCGCCCCTGCTGAGGTGGGTAAAGCAGACCATGCGCCGCCACAGTCCCGTTTATATGTGGAACGCTGTGGTGGTAAGCCCGCACGGACATCAGAGAGTCCAGTTTCTGGTGCAAGTACTGACTCTAGCCCTCTTCCCTCCCATCAGACAGAGGGGCCGCTGCTGTCCAAACGACGGCGGACCAGCGGTGTGTCCGTGTGGGAGTCGCACAGCCCCGCTGGAGTGGGAGCTGGCGACTTCCCGGCAGTACATTCCGTGGGGGTGTTGACAACTGCTGGAAGCCCCGGTTCCTCTGGAGAGGCTGGGGAAGACGACCAGTGGCCCGCGTACAGCGGTGACGGTCGTATCGGCCGGTTGGAGCATATGGTGGAGGTGCTATATCAACGGGACCTGGAGCGTCAGGAACGGGAATCCCAGAGGTCTGGGAGCTACATGCAGCCGCCACCTTCTATCTCCCCGTCGCTTGAGAGCCAGCAAGGAAGTATGGGTGAGCCTGAGGAGGGAGAAGAGGTCCAGAACCCACAGGAAATGTTGGAGGCGGTGTCGAAATTTGGGTCACCTGCGGCGGCAGGAGGACCACTACATCCCAAAATAGCGGCGTCAATCGATTTCTTGACTACGCACCAGCTCCAGGATACCGTGCTCTCGGAAACAGTGGGGAAGTATAAGGCACCAGCAAACTGTAACTCCCTCAACGTACCGAAAGTGAATGCAGCAATATGGGGGAACATGTCGGCGAACACAAGGGTCAAGGAGGGCAAGCTCCAGAAAATCTTAAAGCTGCTGACAGCAGGTATCACGGCTTTTGCTCGGTCGCTGGATGCCACGAATGGGTCCGAGGAGCAGCAGGATGCGCTAGCACTTCTGTGCACCACACAGTTTGAGATAAACTGTTTCAGGAAGAGCTCCATCCGGCCAAATTTGAATCCCAAATTTGCGGGATTATGCAGCACCTCCACCGCACCACCACCACCAAGGCAGTTGTTTGGGGAAGACCTGCCTAAACGCGTAAAGGAACTGGACGAGGAAGCCAAGACTGTGGGGATGATGAGACAGTCTTATTCATCCAAAACTCCCGGTTACACCAGGCAGCAGCCACGTTCCTCGTTCAGGCCCCACACATCGGTGGACCAAGGCCCCAGAACATATTCACAAACATATTCCTCGGCGGGGGCCCAACAGCAGAGGCCTTTTTTATCCCAAGGCCAGCCCAAGCCAGCTTGGAAGATGCGGCAACAGGGCCGCGCCACACGAGGAGCAAAGACACCACAGTCCAGACCCCGGCGCTAACGTTGGAGGTAAGGGGGCTTGGGTCCGTCCACAACGTAGCATTAGTAACCTCACCGGTGGGGGGACGGCTTCGGGGTTTCCGGTCTGCTTGGGATACCCTAACTACGGATCCTTTTATTTTACAAAGCATTCAGGGTTATGAGATAGAGTTTATTAATGGCAGAGATCCCCCTTCGCAACATGAGCCTAGTCGCAGATTTGCACTCTCTCAGTCAGAGAAGGAGCGGGCTCATGTTGAAATACTACGATTAGAAAAGAAAGGGGTGATACAAAAAACGACGCACGAGCCATTGGAGTTTGTTTCCAACATCTTTACTAGGGTGAAGAAGGATGGAGGCTGTCGGATTATCATCGACTTAACCCAGTTGAATGCTTTCGTACAATATACCCATTTTAAGATGGAGACGTTTGAGATGGCCAAGCAGTTGGTTAGTCATGGGTACTTTATGGCTTGCATTGACCTGAAGGATGCGTACTATACAGTCCCTATTGCTAAACAACATCGGAGGTTCTTGAAATTTGTCTGGGAAGGTCAATTATGGCAATATATGGCTTTGCCTAATGGGATTACAACAGCGCCGAGACTATTTACTAAAATTGTCAAACCTTTATTGGCACATCTCAGGAAACAAAACCATATTATAATGGCATATTTAGATGACATTTTCATAGCAGGGAAAACCCTAGAGCACGCCCAGTTGGCAGTCTCGGCCGCTATATCTTTGTTTCAAAGAATGGGGTTTGTAATCCATCCAGACAAATCCAAGCTCAACCCTTCGCAGGTCATGGACTATTTGGGGTTCACTATAGACACTAACCAGATGAAAATCACGGTCCCAGTTGACAAAGTGGTGGACGTTCAACAAGCATGCATCAGTTTACTTGACAACAACAGGCCAACCATTCGGCAGGTTGCTAAGGTAATTGGCAAGCTGGTTGCCACATTCCCGGCCGTAAATTATGGTCCGTTGCATTACCAAAACTTACAAAAAAGTAAAATTCTGGCGTTAAAATTGAATACCGGACATTTTGACAGACCTATGCGCTTAGGCATAGGGGAGCAAACTGAGCTGGAATGGTGGGTTCATAATATTGGAGTAAGTTCCAAACCCATCATTCTCCCGAATCCCACGGTTCTGTTGCAAACTGATGCGAGTGCACAAGGCTGGGGGGCAACTGACACTATAACCAGCTGTGGTGGCAGATGGGACGCTCATGAGTTCACGCTTCTCCAAGTGCAAGGCATTAATTATTTGGAAATGCTGGGGGTCTTTCATGGACTGCGGGCATATTGCAGTAATTTGCGTCATGCACATGTCCGCCTTCAAATCGATAACACCACGGTGGTAGCCTATATAAATCATATGGGTGGTATCAGGTCAGTATCTTGTAATGATTTGGCAAATACAATTTGGCTCTGGTGCATCAAAAGGGGTATTTGGATATCAGCAACGTACCTTCCGGGGATACTCAATACGGTGGCGGACACCAGGTCACGAGTTTTTAATGATAACATTGAGTGGATGCTGAATCCCCTTGTGTTTGCTGAAATTGTGACAAAATTCGGTATGCCAGATATTGACCTATTTGCGTCTAGACTGAACCATCAGATACCAACATATGTATCGTGGGAACCAGATCCTGGGGCAGTGGCTTTGGATGCTTTTTCGCTCCACTGGGGGAAATGGTGTTGCTACGCTTTTCCCCCATTCTGCCTCATCAGTCGGGTATTACAGAAGATTAAATTAGACTCTGCATCAGGCATTCTGGTAATACCCGACTGGCCGACACAACCGTGGTACCCGGTGGTCTCTCAGATGCTGAAGCACCCGTGGGTGCGAATAGGAAACAACCCACAATTGGTTACTAATCCCGTCACTGGCGAGCCGCATCCGTGCCACGCCTATTTAAACCTGTTGGTCTGCAGGTTCTGAAAAGGCCTTTGCTGAACACGGGGATCTCACCGAGGGCCATGGATTTAATCGCTGCATCATGCAGAGCATCTACAAGGCGGCAGTACCTGACCCAGATCAGGAAATGGGAACTATTCTGTTTAAGGAAGAGTGTTACCTATGATTCAGCCACAATACCTGACGTCCTGGAATTCCTGGCGGGCCTCCACTATGATGAAGGGCTCAGCTATAGTACCATCAATAGCGCCAGGAGTGCGCTGTCCTCGTACCTTCCGGTAGGAGTGGGGACCAACAATCTGGTGTCGAAGTTTATGAGGGGTGTATTTAACACAAACCCTCCACGGCCCAGATATAACGTTGTCTGGGATGCAGGAGTGGTCCTGTCCCTGTTAAGATCATGGTCCCCCATGGCGGGGTTACCTCTTCACCAGCTCACCCTGAAGGTGGTCATGTTGATGGCGCTCACGTCTGCTCAGCGGGTACAGGCGCTTCAAAAGTTGCGCATTGACAATATGCTCTCTACCCCTGGGAAAATAACGTTTTACGTTGCAGACCTGCTGAAGCAGCATCGACCCGGATCTTTGGGGCTGCAGTTGGAATTCCAGGCGTACCCCTCTGATGCCACACTCTGCACAGTCACCCATCTCCGTTGCTACATTGAGTTGACCCGGTCGATCAGGAATTCGGAACAAGGACTGCTTATAAGCCACAAAAAACCACATCGCCGGGTGACAGTGCAGACGATCTCCAGGTGGCTCAGGGAAGTGTTGGATGCAGCGGGTATTGACACTAACTTGTTTAAATCTCATTCCACCAGGGCTGCATCCACATCTACAGCGAGGGCCATGGAGGTGCCCATGGATCACGTCCTCGCTACGGCAGGATGGGCCAGTGAGTCAACCTTTCAACGGTTCTACCATAAGCCATTGGCCGGACCTGCAACATATGCGGATGCAGTACTCAGGGCTGCTCCCTAATATCATTTGTCCCCAGTCAGGGGGTTTGTTTATGATTTGTGTTTAATAAATGTTAATTATTTTCAGATCGTCCAGTCTGGATTGCTTTAACAAACTTCCTCCATCAGGATTGCGGCAGTGTGGTAGCATGGGCGTTGTCCAGGGCGTGTAATCACAGAGCTTTGAAGTCTTCACGAAGTCACTCACGTGACTCCGAAGTAAAATAGTAAGATTAAACGAGAACTTACCAGTTCGAAGGTTGATCTTTATTTTATGAGGAGTTGCGATGAGGGATTTCGTGCCCTCCGCTCCCAACCCTCGATCATTATGTTCAGCTGGTTAGTTCGCAGTTTAATCTTAATATCCTTACTTTTCGTCGAGTCTGTGATTCCACACCGCTGCTTTGAAGGATGCCGCGCATGCGTGTTGGCGGGGTCTTCACGAAATCCCTCATCGCAACTCCTCATAAAATAAAGATCAACCTTCGAACTGGTAAGTTCTCGTTTAATCTTACTATTTTATTGGGATTTTATGTGATAGACCAACACAAAGTGGAGCATAATTGTGAACTGGAAGGAAAATTATACATGGTTTTCAAATTTTTTTACAAATAAAAAACTGAAAAGTGTGGCGTGCAAAAGGATTCGGCCCCCTTTACTCGATACACCTAAATAAAATCCAGTGCCACCAATTGCCTTCAGAAGTCACCTAATTAGTAAATGGAGTCCACTTGTGTGTAATCTAATCTCAGTATAAATACAGCTGTTCTGTGAAGGCCTCAGAGGTTTGTTAGAGAACATCAGTGAACGAACAGCATCATGAAGCCCAAGGAACACACCAAACAGGTCAGGGATAAAGTTGTGGAGAAGTTTAAAGCAGGGTTAGGTTATAAAAAAATATCCCAAGCTTTGAACATCTCACTGTTGAGATTGAGCACGGTTCAGATTGAGCACTGTTCAATCCATCATCTGAAAATGGAAAGAGTATGGCACAACTGTAAACCTGTAAGACATGGCCGTCCACCTAAACTGACAGGCTGGGCAAGGAGAGCATTGATCAGAGAAGCAGCCAAGAGGCCTATGGTAACTCTGGAGGAGCTGCAGAGATCCACAGCTCAGGTGGGAGAATCTGTCCACAGGACAACTATTAGATGTGCACTCCACAAATCGGGCCTTTATGGAAGAGTGGCAAGAAGAAAGCCATTGTTGAAACAAAGCCATAAGAAGCCTTGTTTGCAGTTTGCCACAAGCCATGTGGGGGGCACAGCAAACATGTGGAGGAAGGTGCTCTGGTCTGATGAGACCAAAATTGAAGTTTTTGGCCTAAATGCAAAACGCTATGTGTGACGGAAAACTAACACTGCACATCACCATGAACACACCATCCCCACTGTGAAACATGGTGGTGGCAGCATCATGCTGTGGGGATGCTTTTCTTTAACAGGGACGGGGAAGCTGGTCAGAGTTGATGGGAAGATAGATGGAGCCAAATACAGGGCAATCTTGGAAGAAAACCTGTTAGAGTCTGCAAAAGACTTGAGACCAGGGCGGAGGTTCACCTTCCAGCAGGACAACGACCCTAAACATACAGCCAGAGCTACAACGGAATAGTTTAGATCAAAGCATATTCATGTGTTAGAATGGTCCAGTCAAAGTCCAGAGCTAAATCCAATTGAGAATCTCTGGCAAGACTTGAAAATTGCTGTTCACAGACGCTCTCCATCAAATCTGACTGAGCTTGAGCTATTTTGCAAAGTAGGATGGGCAAAAAATTCAGTCTCTAGATGTGCAAAGCTGGTAGAGACATACCCCAAAAGACTCGCAGCTGTAATTGCAGCGAAAGGTGGTTCTTCAAAGTATTGACTCAGGGGGGCTGAATACTTTTGCACGCCACACTTTTCAATTTTTTATTTATAATAAAATTTGGAAACCATGTATCATTTTCCTTCCACTTCACAATTTTGCACCACGTTGTGTTGGTCTATTACATAAAATCCCAATAAAATCCATTTACGTTTGTGGTTGTAACGTGACAAAATGTGGAAAAGTTCAAGGGGTATGAAAACTTTTGCAAGCCGCTGTATATGGAGAATGTTGGGTGCCTGGAACATGTTGCTAAGTGTGGTCGTGGAGACTGATATGATAGTGGCATTTAAGACGCCTTTAGATAAGTACGTGGATATTCAGGGAATGGAGGGATATGGATCATATGCAGGCAGAGGAGATTAATTTATCATCATGCCAGTTGCTGGGCTGTGCTGTTCTGTGTTCTATGAAATGCTCTTGTGGCACAGGGATATACACATTATAGAGTCATATAGACAATAGACAATAGACAATAGGAGCAGGAGTAGGCCATTCGGCCCTTTGAGCCAGCACCGCCATTCAATGTGATCATGGCTGATCATCCCCAATCAGTACCCCGTTCCTGCCTTCTCCCCATATCCCCTGACTCCGCTATCTTTAAGAGCCCTATCTAGCTCTCTCTTGAAAGTATCCAGAGAACCGGCCTCCACCGCCCACTGAGGCAGAGAATTCCACAGACTCACAACATCTCTGTGAGAAAAAGTGTTTCCTCGTCTCTGTTCTAAATGGCTTACCCCTTATTCTTAAAGCGCGGAAACAGGAGAACATACAAAATCCGTACAGGTGGCACCAGAGGTCAGGATCGAACCTGGGTCTCTGGCGCTGGAATCGCTGTAAGGCAGCAACTCTACCGCTGCGCCACCGTGCCTCCCAACGTTCTTAAACTTTGCCATAATACCTGCCTCCGCCACCTCCTCAGGCAGCTCGTTCCATACACCCACCACCCTTTGTGTGAAAAGGTTATTAACTGAAAGAGTTTTCTAATCCAATGTTTTCTGGAGGGAAATGTGAGTGGGGATGGGGAGCATGAGGTTCAAGGGTGGAGAGAGGGGCTAGAACAGTTCATCTGTCTGCAAAACAAGGCATTAAGGGTCAATATCCTGCACCCCTTCACAGACAGAGTGTGAAAGGCGTAAACAGGAAGATCTCAAAGCAGCTTATCATATGCATGTTCTCCTTGCACAAGAGGACTTGGTGCAATAAGGTTGTTGTTTGCTAGAAACAGTCTCAGAATACCAGCAGTTCCTTACATTCATTATTCAGTACTTTTGTTTGAAACACCCTTCGGCATTTTCTTTGTTTTCCCACGCATCTCAGTTAATTCATCTGCGAGCACTTTTACCCTGGGCAGGGTGTAAGCTGAGCATTTGTCAAGGTGCAGGTTATCTGTGACTCACTGTTCAAAAATAAAAATCAAACTGTTTGATTTAATTTAGTTTCGAGAAACAGGCCCTTCGGCCCACCAAGTCCGTGCTGACCAGCGATCATTAGATGAGAAAACCTTTTCACACAAAGGGCGTTGGGTGTATGGAACGGGCTGCTGGAGGAAGTGGTTGAGGCAGGAACTATCACAAAGCTTAAAAAAGTAGGCAGCACGGCGGTACAGCGGTAGAGTTGTTACCTTACAGTGCTTACAACGGCAAAACTATTAACACTATTCTACACACACTAGGGACAAAGTTACATTTTACATCAAGCCAATTAACCTACAAACCTGTACGTCTTTCGAGTGTGGGAGGATTCCGAAGATCTTGGAGAAAACCCACGCAGGTCACGGGGAGAACGTGCAAACTCCATACAGAGAAGCACCCGCAGTCAGGATCAAACCCTGGTCTCTGGCGCTGTAAGGCAGCAACTCTACCGCTGCGCCACCGTGACGCCCCGTGTCCTCTGGTTCTTGATTCCCCTACTCTGGGCAAGAGACTATTAATCCTACACAAATCCCGTTTTGTTCTGGCATTCCCATTAACTCCACTCAGAGACGACTGGTCACCTTCACACCAGGGGCAAGTTACTGATCTACCAATTCACACATTTTTCAGATGCGGAAACCCACAGAGCCGCAGGGACAATGTTTAAAATCCAAGCAGACAGCACCGGGGGTCAGGATTGAACCCAGGTCACTGGAGATCCGAGGCAGCAGCTCGACAAGCTGTGCCAAGTTTGCCTTGCATTGCCTTCATTCTGTACGGCCCTTTCTAACTCTTTCCCTTTTATTTCGAGAGGGCTTCGACACAAAAACAGGGATGTAATGCAAAGGCTCTATAAAGCGCTGTCAAGGCTGCATTTGGAATATTGTTATCAATTTTGGGCACCATATATGAGGAGGGGTGTGCTGGCCTGGAGAGGGTCCAGAGGAGGTTTTACAAGAATAATCCCAGGAATGAGTAGGTTAATATATGATGAGTGTTTGACAGCACTGGGCCAGCACTCGCTGGAGTCTAGAAGAATGACGGGAGGGGGGGGGGGACCAAATTCTAAACGTACAGAATAGTGAAAGGCTTGGATAGAGTGGATGTGGAGAGGATGTTTCCACTAGCGGGAGAGTCTAGGACTAGAGGTCATAGCCCCAGAATTATAGGAAGTTCTTTCAGGAAGGTGATGTGGAGAAATATCTTTAGTCAGAGGGTGGTGAATCTGTGGAATTCTTTGCCACAAAAGGCTGTGGAGGCCAAGTCAGTTGATATATTTAAGGCAGAGATCGATAGATTCTTGATTAGTATGGGTGTCAGAAGTTATGGGAAGCAGGCAGGAGAATGGGTTAGGAGGAAGAGATAGATCAGCCATGGTTGAATGGCGAAGTAGACTTGATGGGCCAAATGGCCTAATCCTGCTCCTATTACTTATGAACATGAACTTGTAAAGACACTAAATGAATGGGCATATGCTGAATTTGGGATCTGGGGAACAGGTGAGCTGAGGCCAATGGTATCCTCAACCTACATCCATGCACAGCCACACTGGAGCTGGCTGTCCAAGCTGTGCCTGCCTACAGGGTTAGGGTGGGTATGCCATGCAAGCAGAAAATAAAAGACACAGGTGAGGAAGGGGGCACAGTGGCAGTGGGGTGGCACAGCGGTGCAACTGGTAGAGCTGCTGCCTTACAGCGTTAGGGGCCTGGGATCAATCCTGACCTCAGGTGCTGTCTTTGTGGAGTTGGCACGTTCTCCCCGTGACCGCGTGGGTTTCCTCAAATATTCTCTGGTTTCCACCCACATCCCAAAACATGGAGGTCGGCAGATGAATTGGCTACCAGACGCAGGACCTGCTTCTTCAGGCTTCCCCACCGCCCTTCCATATACTAGGGTGCTGCCCGTTTTATCATTGCATCTTTGTGCACATTGGTCTCTGGAACTGATGCGCTAGAATGTTGAGAACTACTGTATCTGTCATTCTGTATCTTCCCTGTCACTCTACCTCCTGTACTTGAGTTTGACTTGATTGTATTTCTGATCTGAGTATTATCTGATCTGATTCCTACCTTGGGTTAGTTTAGAGGTACAGCATTGAAACGGGCCATTCGGCCCACCTCCAGTCCACAGTCTACCCCACGGCAGAAGGGGGAGGAGCTGTACAATTTGATAGCCGCAGGGAAGAAGGATCTCCTGTGGCGCTCCTTGCTGCATCTTGGTGGAACCAGCCTGTTGCTGAAGGTGCTCCTCAGGTTGACCAGTGTGCCATGGAGGGAGTGAGCTGTATTGTCCAGGATGCTCCGCAGTTTGAGGAGCATCCTCCCCTCCAAGACCACCTCTGGTGAATCAAACTCCACCCCCAGGATGGAGCCAGCCTTCCTGATGAACTTGTCCATTCTGTTGGCATCCGCGGCCTTCGCCCTGGTGCTCCAGCACACGGTAGTGAAGAAGATGGAGGCACTGGCTACCATCTTTTGGTAGAACATCTGCAGCATTTTACTGCAGATGTTGAAGAAGGGCGGATCCTCCTCAGAAAGTACAGTCGGCTCTGTCCCTTCTTATACAGTGCCTCAGCGTTCCTGGACCAGTCCAGTTTACTGTCCAGGTAAACTGCAAGGTACTTGTACTCCTTGGTAAACTGCGCCCTTGATGGAGACAGGGGACATGGGGGGGGTTCCTCACCATCTGAAGTCCACCACTAACTCCTTAGTCTTGTCGGTGTTGAGCTGCAGGTGATGCGGCCCACACCACCCAACAAAGCCGTTGACTACACGTCTGTCTCCACTGATGCAGCCCACAGTGGCAGTGTCATCCGAAAACACCTGCAGGTGGCAGGAGTCCGAGTTGTATCTGAAGTCCGAGGTGTAGATGGTGAGCAGGGAGAGAGGACCGTCGGACCGTCCCCTGTGGGACCCGCCCCAGCATTGCTCACCGCCACGTCCCCGATACAGTTCTGTAGCCGGGCGTATTGGGGTCGTCCGGTCAGCTAGTTGGTGACCCAGGACACCAATGGAGCATCCACCCACATCGTCATCAGTTTGCCAACTATATATAAAATGACAAGCATATTGGCCAGAGCCTCTGCCTAAGTACCAGGTTCCTGAAACAGAATTAACCTACACCAAGCAAGACCACACCACCATATCCCTGTGAACTGGTGCTGGAGCGTTCTGCAAATAAGTCCCATTACAGGAAGGATGTGGAGGGTTCGGAGAGGGTGCAGAAGACGTTTACCAGGATGCTGCCTGGATTAGGGGTTAGAGGTTGGGCAAGCATGGATTGTTTTCTCTGGAACGTCGGAGGCTGACGGGAGACCCGACTGAGGTCTGCGATGTGAGGTGTGGAGAGGGTAGTCAGTTAGAATCTTTATCTCAGGGTGGACAGGTTAAATGTAAGAAGGGCAATATTTACATGTAATGGGGACGTGCAGGGCAAGTCTTTTACACCGAGAGTGGTGGGGGCCTGGAACGCACAGCCAGACACAATAGTGACAGGAGCCTGTCTCCATGCTGTATGACACTATGACTCTCTACAGCACCTTTCACAACTTCATGTCCAGAATATCTTTTCGAGCAATAAAGTGATTCAGTTAGTGTTCCAGTAATTCAGTCCGTTTTCTAGCATTCTAACATCTGTGCTAATATCTGCATTGCAAGAAACCATGTGAGTACAGTAACGTGAAAATGTCTGGATGAAAATACTTTTCAGATTAAGGAATACATGTTGGCCTGATCATCTATAATCCTCTTTTACATAGTAGCATATGATCTTTTACATGCATCTGACAGGTTTTGGTTCAATATAGTTTGGAAAGACAGCACTCCCATAGTAAACATAGAAACATAGAAAAATAGGTGCAGGAGTAGGCCATTCGGCCCTTTGAGCCTGCACCGCCATTCAATGTGATCATGGCTGATCATCCAACTCAGTATCCCGTACCTGCCTTCTCTCCATACCCCCTGATCCCTTTAGCCACAAGTGCCACATTGTGGCATTGGAGGCATTGGAACACCAGCCCGGCTTTTGTGCTGAATTCTCTGGAGTGGGATTTGAATTGATTCTGACTTAGAGGTGAGATTGTAATCACTGGAATCATTGAAAGACACAGCGCGGAAACAGGCCCGTCGAGACCACGCGTGTCGAGACCACGCCACCCATTGATCACCCGTTCACAATGTTATCCTACTTTCGTATCCACTCCCTACACACTAGTTGCAATTTTGCAGAGGCCAATCAACCGACAAACCTGCACGTCGTTGGGATGTGGGAGGAATGCACATGGTCACCGGGACAACGTGCAGACTCCACACAGACAGCACCCGAAGTTAGGATCGAACCTCAGTCTCTGGCGTTGTGAGGTTGCAGCTCTACCAGCTGTTCATAAGCTCATGAGGTCATAAATGATAGGAGTAGAATTAGGCCATTCGGCCCATCAAGTCTACTCCACCATTCAATCATGGCTGATCGATCTCTCCCTCCTAACCCCATTCTCCTGCCATCTCCCCATAACCTCTGACACCTTTATTAATCCAAAATCTATCTCTGCCTTAAAATATCCACTGACGGTCTGCACAGCCTTAAACAATAGACAATAGACAATAGACAATAGGTGCAGGAGTAGGCCCTTCGAGCCAGCACCGCCATTCAATGAATCTGAAGAAGGGTTTCGGCCCGAAACGTCGCCTATCTCCTTCGCTCCTTAGATGCTGCTGCACCCGCTGAGTTTCTCCAGCCTTTTGTGTACCCGCGATTCAATGTGATCATGGCTGATCATCCCCAATCAGTACCCCATTCCTGTCTTCTCCCCATATCCCCTGACTCCGCTATTTTTAAGAGCCCTATCTAGCTCTTTCTTGAAAGCATTCAGAGAACCTGCCTCCACCGCCTTTTGTGGCAGAGAATTCCACAGATTCACCACCCTTCACACACAAAATAGATTTCTCCACATCTCCTTCCTAAAAGAACATCCTTTAATTCTGAGTCGATGACATCTAGTCCTAGACTCTCCCACTAGTGATAACTTCCTTTCCACATCCATGCCTTTCACTTTCTATCCAAGCCTTTCACTATTCTGTGTGTTACAATGAGGTCCCCTCTCATTCTTCTAAACTCCAGCGAGCACAGGCACAGTACTGGCAAACGCTCATCATTGGTTAACCTACTTATTCTTGTAAATTCTCTTGTTGTTAAAGTGTTGGCAGTGTTGCGCTCCCACAGTATTTCACCAGAGTATCCGCCCAGTGTTTCGTGCTCAAGTCTGTGGAGGGGGATTTAAATTAGTTTGGTGTTGGAGGTGAGAGATGCATCTGTAAGTGGAGATGATTTATCCCTAACTCATAGGATCGCCACACTGTGTATTTGACGGTGTCGTGGAGAAATGCCTGCAGGGTAGAGATAGCAAGCTCTCTTTAGAGAGAGCCAGCAGCTAACAGATAAAGACAGGGGTACTTTCTAGCCATGAACCGTGCAGCTGCACGAAAGTAGTAAGCAGAGACGTCAAAATCTTATCAGGGCGTTTGGTCTGCATGTCATCCTGGGTGGAGCAACACCGATCACAATAAGTCGGCTTGCAACTTCTGTAATTTGCTGAGGCCATGTGCACGGTCGGGGCAGCTGGGACGAGTGGCAGCTGCTGAAACATCGGCACTGGGCAAACAGCAGATCGAACAATGCACGACACTCTGTCATGGTAAGTTCAGCCGTCCATAAACGCTGCCCTCGAAACATACGGGGAAGGATTGTTGCTGTCTTAACTCTGTAGCATTTCACCAGGCAAGTAGAACGTGAGTTAAAGTGAACCACAGGCGGTAATCCAACAGTTGGGATTGATAAGCACAGGTGCGATAGAGATTATGCCTGTGCCCAATGCTGAAGGAAAAATTATTTAACGTGCATATTTATGTTTTTATTAATGCTTTTAATATGTGTCTATCTGCATATTGTCGTCATGACTATGGGACATTTGTAAACCTGCCTTTGGAAATACTGTGTGGAAATATATCAGGATGGAGAAACAGTGTTAAAAAGGAGAGGACTTGCTGTTCGAGAGGTTCTTATGCAAAATGCAGACACGTGAATGTACTTTACAGCCATTTCCAAACATGTACCGGGTGCAGGGAACACACCGGGCAAGTAATGTTTACCAAACCCCATGGACTCCAGTGTGATAGTGGTCGGATCAGCTGCTTTCAAGATTCGCTTGAGATTAACAGTGACCTGACATAACTTCTCTGCTCTACTTTCATAACACTGCCACACGGGTCTTTTACATCCATCTGAGAGTGCAGGCATTAGTTTAGTTTATTGTCACCGAGCACCGAGGTACAGTGAAAAGCTTTTTTGTTGCGTTCTATCCGCTCGGTGGAAAGACTATACATGATTACAATCAGGCCGTCCACAGTGTACAGATACAGGATTATGGGAATAATGTTTCGGGAAAGATACAGTCTAGTAAAGTCCATTTAAAGATAATTCAAGGATCTCCAATGAGATACAATAGATTGTAGGCCAGGGCCGCTCTCTAGTCGGTGATAGGATGGCCCAGTTAGAAACATAGAAAAATAGGTGCAGAAGCAGGCCATTCGGCCCTTTGAGCCAGCACCACCATTCAATATGATCATAGCTGATCATCTAAAATCAGTACCCCGTTCCTGCTTTTTCCCCATATCCCTAGATTCCTTTAGCTCTAAGAGCTAAATCTAACTCTCTCATGAAAACATCCAATGAATTGGCCTACACTGCCTTCTGTGGCGGAGAATTCCACAGATTCACAATTCTCTTGGTGAAGAAGTTTTTCCTCATCTCAGTCCTAAATGGCCTACTCCTTATTCGCAAACTGTGACCCTGGTTCTGCACTCCTCCAACATGGGGAACATTTTTCCTGCATCTAGCCGGTCCAATCCTTTAAGTATGTTATATGTTTCTATAAGATATCCTCTCATCCTTCTAAATACCAGTGAATACAAGGCCAGTCGATCTATTTTTTCATCATATGTCAGCCCCGCCATCCCTGGAATTAACCTGGTGAACCTATGCTGCACTCCCTCAATAGCAATAATGTTCTTCCTCAAATTAGAAGACCAAAATTGCACACAATACTCCACCGGGGACTATGCACACATAGTCTCACCGCGGCCCTGTACAACTGCAGAAGGAGCTCCCTGCTCCTAAACTCAAATCCTCTCGCAATGAAGGCCAATATGCCATTAGCTTTCTTCACTGTCTGCTGTACCTGCATGCTTACTTTCAGTGACTGATGTACAAGCACACCCAGGTCTTGTTGCACTTTCCCTTTTCCGAATCTGACGTTTCAGTCTGAAGAAGGGTCTCGACCCGAAACGTCGCCTATTTCTTCTCTCCAGAGATGCTGCCTCACTCGCTGAGTTACTCCAGCATTTTGTGTCTACCTTTGATTTAAACTAGCATCTACAGTTCTTTCTTACACCATTCAGATAATAATCTGCCTTCCTGTTCTTGCCACCAAAGTGGATAACCTCACATTTATCCACATTATACTGCATCTGCTTTACATCTGCCCACTCACCCACCCTATCTAAGTCATCTTACAGCCTCATAGCATCCTCATTGCAGCTCTGCCACCCAGCGTTGTGTCATCTGCAAACATGGAGACGTCACATTTAATTCCCTCATCTAAATCGTTAATATATATTATAAATAACTGGGGTCCCAGCACCATGCTGATCCAGAGTCGAGAGAACATTGAAAAATGATCACCAATGCATCCATGATTTCTGGGGCCACCTCCTTGAGTACTCTGGGATGCAGACCATCATGACCTGGGCATTTATCTGCCGATTTACCTGCAAACCTGTACATCTTTGGAGTGTGGGAGGAAACCGGAGATCTCTGAGAAAACCTACGTGGTCACAGGGAGAACGTAGAGACTCCATACATACAGCACCAGTGGTCGGGATCGAACCCGGGTCTCTGCCGCTGCGACACTGTAATGCAGCAGCTCTACTGCTGCGCCTCACTGACGATTTGTAAGGGTTATGGGAAGAAGACAGCAGAATGGTGTTGAGAAGGAAAGATAGATCCATGTTTGAATGGTGGAGTAGACTCGATGGGCTGAATAGCCTCAATTGGCTTCTCTGACTTATGAGATCAGCCAGATCTGTTGCTCCCTCACTAATTGTAGGGGCTGCTTCATCAGCTCACTCTTTTTTTGGCTTATGGGACCCTACTGTGACTCATTTCCCTAAAGTACCACATTGGTATTGGCATATTTATGCATGAGTACTGAGACGCACTGACAAACTTTGCTATCTAGTCCAATGATACCCTCCATGAGCATAATCAAGCTTTTCACAGGTACAACAGGTAGTGCAAAGAGAAAATAATACCAGAATGCAGAATGCAGTGTTATAGCGTTACATTCGCACAGAAAGTGTAGGTAATAAAAAGGTGAAAGAGCTGCAATGAGGTCGTTTGGGAGATCGGGATTATACCCTTAGCAAATGAGAGGTCCGTTCAGTAGCCTGATAACAGCAGGGAAGAAGCTGTTCCTGGATCTAGTGGCACGCGATTTCAAGCCTTCCTCTGTCTTTTCATCACAAAAAACAACCATTACATTAGGCGTGAGTGTTGGGGAAGACAACACAATGGCGCATCCCGAGTGTTGCTGCCTCAGCGCCAGGAACCCGGCTTTGATCCTGACCACTGTCTGTACGGAGTTTGCATGTTCTCCCTGCGACTGTGTGGGTTTTCTCCAGGTGCTCCGGTTTCTTCCCACACTCCAAAGACATATAGGTTTGTAGGTTAATCAGCAGATAAATGCCCTAGTGTATTGGTGATAGCTGGTCAGTGTGGACTTGGTGGGCTGATGGGCCTGTTTCCACACTGTATCTTAAGAAAACCCCCCAATGAAAATAATCCAAAGATGTACAGGTTTGCAGGCTCATTGGCTTGATATAATTGTAAATTATCCCTAGTGTGTGTAGGTTGCCGTTAGTGTGCAGGGGGGGGGGGGGGGGGGGGAATTGCTGGTCGGCATGGACTCGGTGGGCCGAAGGGCCTGTTTCCACACTGTACCTATGAACTGAACTAAACTACTGTGTTAATGCAAGCTCTTTAGCTTCAGCAGATGGACATTGAAAACCCTTGCAATGTAATGCAAGCAGAAGGAAAGTATTGGGAACAGAGAGGGAACTTCTCTTCCCTTGGTCAGATTTCTAATGAGCAGACAAAGGTGCATAGATGAGAGAGGTTTATCTTCCCCTGACACAGGGCGTACAGTAAACATCCCCGTGCAAGGAGTGTGGAGGGTACAGGTCAGGCGACCACAGTAAGTGTGGCAAGTTACAGCTGACTGGAGAAGGGGAAGTTGGCTTGTGCAATGAAACCTTTGACTGATTCTATTCCCAGTCTGCCGGTCACAACTGCATCACATACTATGTTTTGGCAGCCACTTGTTTTTTGCGAGAACTCACTGCTGAACTAAAGCGATGGCAGTCTGTTCCCCAGCAGTTGCAACACTTCTTATACTTGGCAACTCACAGACGGAACAATATCAGGATGTGGAAATGTTACCTCTCGACGCTGCTGTCATTTGGTGACCCAGCCACCCACGCTGGTGCGGAAGATGGTGGGTTTAAACCCCACTCCCGAGACATGAGACAAAACCTAATGCAGGAGACAGATGTTGCTGCCCAGGTGACCCAGGGGAAGATGTTGCCCAACCCAGGCGACTATGTGTGTAATAGTCACTGAAGCAGATCTCCAATCGCACGTTAGTTCAGTTCAGTTCGGTTTATTAATAAAAAGCTTTTGTGGCGAGCTAACCAGTCAGCTGAAAGACAACACATGATTACAATCGGGCATTTTACAGTCTATAGATACATGATAAGTGAATAACGTTTAGTCCATGGTAAAGCCTGTAAAGTCCGAAGAAAGATGGTCCGATGGTTTCCAAAGACGCAGATAGTCGGGACTGCTCTCTAGTTATGGTACAATGATCCAATTTCCTGATAACAGCTGGGAAGAAACTATCCCTGAATCTGGAGATGTGCGTGTTCACATCTCCAGTATATCTTTTGTCCAATGGGAGAGGGGAGAAGAGGGAGTGGCCAGGGCGCGACTCGCCCTTGATTATGCTGCTGGCCTTGCCAAGGCAGCATTGGGTGTAAATGGAGTCAATGGAAGGGAGTGTTTAAGAAGGAACTTCAGATGCTGGAAAATCGAAGGTAGACAAAAATGCTGGAGAAACTCAGCGGGCGAGGCAGCATCTGTGGAACGAAGGAAATAGGCGACGTTTCGGGTCGAAACCCTTCTTCAGACTGATGTGAGGGTGGGAGGGGCGGGAGAAAGAGAGGAAGAGGTGGGGCCAGAGGGCTGAGGTGGGGAGGAGAAAGTAAGGACTACCTGAAATTAGAGAAGTCAATGTACATACCGCTGGGGTGCAAACTGTGTGTGTTCACACTTTGGTTTGCGTGATGGTCTGGGCTGCGTTACATTACAATGTGGCTACAAATGTACAAATAACAATCACTCCACACTTTAAAATCTATACACCCACAGCAACATTCCTTACTTTAACTGTGATAAACGTCATTCCCGTATCATGTATCTGAACACTGTGAAAGGCTCAATTGTAATCATGTATTGTCTTTCCGCTGACTGGATAGCATGCAACAAAAGCTTTTCACTGTACCTCGGTACACATGACAATAAACTGAATTGAAATTGAGGTGCTGTGTGCATTCGAGGCTCAGACTGATCACATTTGGCGTACAGAAGCAATTGAGACAGGGAAGTGGCATCTAGGCCAAAAGTGAGCCTTGATCGAGCTGAATAGTGGGGCAGAGAGGAGGGGTACAATAACTATCAGTCCCCTTTCACATGAGCTCTAGAAAAGGTTGTACAACCAAGGCTAGGGGAAGCATCATACAAATTCAAGGCTTTCCTTACTCATGTCTGTGCTTCTCGTTAATTTTGTTTCATATCTCTCTGTTACAGGAATCAGTTTGGTAACACCCTTTCACTGGGTCAAGGTTACACAGCAACCTAACTCGACCACATCTTAAAACAAACAGATGTTCAAGTTTCCTAGAATTCAAGTTTGTTTTTGAGTTTTATTTAAAAACAGTGGAATTGAATTGCAGGCAAATTCAAGTTCATAAAACATAAGACTATAGGTGACGGGAGCAGAATTGGCCATTTGGCCCACATCAAGCCCATGCCGCCATTCAATCCTTCTGAACCTTCTGAATTTTGTAGTCAGTGGGGCAGTACTCTGCATTTCGCCAACGGACATTTTAATCAAGCCAATTAACCTACAAACCTGTAAGTCTTTGGAGTGTGGGAGGAAACCGAAGTTCTCCGAGAAAACCCACGCAGATCACGGGGAGAACGTGCAAACTCCATACAGACAGCACCCATTCTCCTGTCTACTCCCCATAACCTCTGAGCCCTCTTATAATAAGAGTCCCTGCATAAAAGTGAACGTCAAGCAAAATTGACATCAAGCAAGAGAGCAGTTTAGTTTAAAGATACAGCGTGGAAACGGTCCCTTCTTGCGCCGACCAGCGATCCCCCTAACACTTTTTCCAATTTTTACCAAGGCCAAATTAACCTGCAAACCTGTACGTCTTCGAGGGGGACCCGAAGCGCCCAGAGAAAACCCACGCGGTCGCGGGAGAACGTACAAACTCCACACAGACAGCACCCGTAGTCAGGGTCGAGCCTGGGTCTCTGGCGCTGTAAGGCAGCAACTCTACCGCTACGACAGTTCATGATAATCTGAACACCCCAGGCATAACGAGGAGAAAATCTGCCACTGCAGGAAAGATTCTGCATTCTTATAGCTCCTTTCACACATACTCCGAAGCTGGTTACAGTTGGCGATGCACTGTTGAAGTGTCATCATCACTTTTGCACGGTAGCAAAGTCTGTGCACAGCAAGTAGGGGCGGCACTGTGGCTTAGTTGGTCGAGCTGCTGCCTCACGGCGTCAGAGGCCCAGGTTCCACCCCGGCCTCGGGTTCAGTCTGTGTGGAGTTTGCACGTTCTCCCTGTGACCATGTTGGTTTCTTCCGGGTTCCTCTCACACTCCAAAGGTACGCAGGTTTGTAGGTTAATTGACTTCAGTAAAATTGTAAATTGACTCCAGTGTGTATGATAGTGCTAGTTTATAGCCTCGCTTTCCCTAAATCTACCTAAACCTCTTCTCAAAATGTCTTAAAGCTCCACCTTTGACCACACATTTGGCCAGCTGATATCTCCTTATTTGACTCGCTTTTTCTGCCCAAAAAGTCACCTGTTCCTTTTCTCCAGAGGAACCCTGACCCACAGGGTTACTCCAACATTTTTGTGTCTGTCTTCAGTATAAACCAACACCTGCAGTTCCTTCCTACGTGTCTCCAAGACATCATAGTCCCACAGCAGAATGACACAGAGGGTTTCGAGTCCAGTCCCAGCGCTGGTTAACAATAGGTTTGACTTTCTCTATATGCAGCTAAGATCATCAACGAGGCTTGGCTATGATGTTCCCAATGTTGGGCGGGTTCAGAACCAGGGGCCGCAGTCTTAGAATAAAGGGGAGGCCATTTAAGACTGAGGTGAGAAAAAAACTTTTTCGCCCAGAGAGTTGTGAATTTGTGGAATTCTCTGGCACAGAGGGCAGTGGAGGCCAAGTCACTGGATGGATTTAAGAGGGAGTTAGATAGAGATAGGGACAAAGCAGGCATGGGTTATTGATTGGGGACGATCAGCCATGATCACAATGAATGGCGGTGCTGGTTCGAAGGGCTGAATGGCCTCCTCCTGCACCTGTTTTCTATGATTTCTATGTTTCTAATATATTTCATTTTGCTCGCAGATCCCTCGAGGTTTGGCGCCTTGTTGAAGTGGTCGGTTCGTGTCAAAGACCCCGAAGCACTTGTTGACATTCGCGGGCCCCCCAAGAGTCCTCGTTCTTCAGCAAGATGAATATCACTGAGTGCCTGGCGTCCTTTGCCAGGCAAGAGCCGAGCATCATCCTCCTCCATTACAACCACACGGGGAAGCTGGAGAACAGGCGAGCGCCCGGCGAGGGCATGGGACTGATCAGGATCATCTTCATCGTGGTGAGTTGCGTGGTGGTGGTGGAGAACCTGCTGGTCTTTGTCGCCATCCTGCACAACCGGCGCTTCAGGAGCTGGGTGTACTACTGCATCGCCAACATCACCCTGTGCGACCTGTTGACCGGCACCGCCTACATCGTCAACCTGTGCCTGTCGGGGGAGCAGACCTTCCACATCTCGCCCACCATCTGGTTCCTCAGGGAGGGGGTCCTGTTCTTCGCCCTGGCCGCCTCCACCTTCAGCCTGCTGATCACGGCCATGGAGAGATACGCCACCATGGTCAACCCCATCCCGTACGCGTCGATCCACAAAACCTACCGGGTGTACTGCCTTATTGGGCTGTGCTGGCTGCTGGCCTCCCTGATCGGGCTTCTCCCACTCCTGGGTTGGAACTGCATCTGCAACCTGGAAGAGTGCTCCACTCTGCTCCCCCTGTACTCCAAGAGCTACATCCTCTTCTGCGTGGTGATGTTCAGCATCATCATCATTGGCATCGTGGCCCTCTACAGCGGCATCTACCACCTGGTCAAGACCAGCGCCAAGTCGGCGTGCAGCAGCAAGAGCCGCTTGAAGTCGGTCCGGCTGCTCAAGACGGTGTTCATGATCGTGGCCGCCTTCGTGGTCTGCTGGAGCCCCCTGTTCGTGCTGCTCCTCCTGGATGTCTTCTGCGACTCGCCGCTGTGCGTCAGGCTGCACGCCATGGAGTGGACCATCACCCTGGCCGTGGTCAACTCGGCCATCAACCCCATCATCTACTCCTTCGGCAGCGAGGACGTGCGCAAGGCCATCCTCCAGATCGTTTGCTTCTGCTTCATCAAAGCCGGAGCCCCCTTGCCCTTCCTGGCCCGCAGCGAGTCCGTCCTCAGCGGCTCCACCGACAGCTCCTACCGGCTGAGGGAGAGCTTCCGAAATTCAAAGCTGCTGAGTCCCAAGAAGACCTTGCCCAAGTCAGCAGTGATCTGAGTTCTCAACGCTGGAAGTTGCCCAGGAATTCCGCCCCTCTCCGGTCTCATCTCGATGGCAGCGAAACTCGGTTGGAGGAACAACCGAGCCTGTCTCAATTAGCCGTGTCTCAAACACACCAAGTGCTGGAACCATTCAGCGGGTCAGGCAGCATCTCTGGAGGACATGGATAGAGGATGTTTTGGGTCGGGACTGATCATAGTGGGAACAGCACTGCCTATACTGGTTGAGTAGCTTAGAAACCAATGGTGTGAACATTGAATTCTCCAATTTTTTAGCTAAACTAACCAACAACCCCCTTTCGTCTTCTCTATACCACATCTGGATGTGCTTTGACTTCTCCCATTCTCCTCTCCTCCCTCTCACCCCCCCCCTCCCCCACCCGTCCCCGTCTCCTCCCACCAACATCTTGTCCTCTGGCCTCACATGTCACGTCTCTCCTCTCCTTATCTCACACCCCATTTGTCTCCTTTTCATATCTGTCCTTTGACCGCCCATCTGCCGATCAAACAACCTTCACTTGGATCCACGCATCACTTGTGTAGGAAGGCACTGCAGACACTGGTTTACACCAAAGATAGCCTTTTGTGTCTATCTTGCACCCATCACTTGCCAGGTTTTGTACCACCCCCTACCTCTCTTCCAACTTTCTCCCTCCCCCAACCCCCTCTCTACTAAAACCAGTCTGAAGATGGGTCCCAACCTGAAACGTGGCCAGTCCAAATCCCCCAGAGATGCTGCCTGACCCTTTGAGTTACAGTCCAGTGCAGTATTGAAGGAGCTCAGCCCAGGGAAAGGAGTCGCCTTTCTTTCATGTCAGGCATGGGACAAGAGGCATGTTGCTCCTTTGGGGAAAGGATATGGAAATGTTGCCCGATGATACTACTGTGAAGTGTTTTGAGACTTTTTTGCTGACCATATTTTCACGATTGGATGAATCCAGGGCAATTCTCTCAGTAAACGAATGGAACTGCAGATGCTGGAATCTGAAAAGAAAAAGTGGTAAATTCTGGAAGAACTCAGTCGGTTCTCTGCATCAAAGGAAAGCGAAATGGCTGATCATCCAAAATCAGCTTTTCCCCCATATCCCTTGATTCCATTTGCTATATCTAACGCTCTCTTGAAAACATCCAGTGAATTGGCCTCCACTGCCTTCTGTGGCAGGGAATTCCACAGATTCACAACTCTCTGGGTGTAAATATTTTTCCACATCTCAGTCCTAAATGGCCTACCCCTTATTCTTAAACTGTAACCCCCCTGGTTCTGGACTCCTCCAACATTGGGAACATTTTTTCCTGTCTATCCAAGAGATGTTGCCTGACCCGCTGAGTTACTCCAACACTTTGTCTTCGACCCAAGGTTGCAGCACCTGCAGTTCCTCGTGCCTCGGTCTGTTAATCTCGCTGTTTTACACAATTCTGCTGCGTGGAAATGAGCTCTCAGCATGACAGCAGCACTTTATTGAACTGGACTGCCGGTGTTATGCCTTTGGTATACAACTTTTGATACTTTTTTTAAACAAATAGATAGAATTATATTTTCACTTCGTTTTATCTCAAATTGTTGAACAATATTGCTTCCACAAACCAACATAAACTATAGTCAAACATCATCACTGGCCACGGCACTCAATAGCATTGGAATATCTTACTTAAGCATTCAAGAAGATTGGCAATGGACCGAGCCGTCAAGTTTTAAGAATGCTCTTGTTCCTGTTTTAAAAAAAGTATATATCGTGTTATATGTATGTATCAAACAGTATTGCACTTGAGACAAGAACGTACATTACAGACATTTTCTTTGTAACATAAGGACAATAAGAAACTATTTGGTCTTAAAGCCTCTAGCATCATCCCTACCAATCGGTGGCTGAGCCATAACCCTTGATTCCCCCCAACAGAATCCAATTGATTGGTGAATGGGAAGCTCGAACTGTTGAACAGTTTGCCTGGACTTTTCAACACTGCTACGGATGTTGCAATTTTGCTCTTCTTTCATGTATTTCATGTATTACTGCACTTTGTAGAGAGTCAGAGACATAGAAACAATGTACGGGTGTCAGGGGTTTATTGGGAGAAGGCAGGAGAATGGGGTTAGGATGGAGAGATAGATCAGCCATGATTGAATGGGCCGAATGGCCTCATTCTTCTCCTTTCACTAATGACAGTAGGGAAATAGGCCCTTTGGCCCAACTCATCCATGTCAAGCAAGATGTCTTCCTGAGCTAGTCCCAGTTGCCCAGATTTTGCCCATATCCCTCTCAACCCTGTTTTCTGAATCATTTACCTGTCCAATTGTATTTTAAACATTGTAACTGTTTTGCACATTTCTACCACTTCCTCACGCAGCTTATTACATGAACCTACCGAACACTGTGTGGGAAAACGTTAAGTTCCCCTTTAAATCTTTCCCCTCTCATTTGAAACCGATGCCCTCTAGGTTTAGACTCCCTTCTCCGGGAAAACACTGTGACAGTCCATCGTTGGTCGAGGAAGTCGAGAAGCTCTTTCAAAACAAAAGGAAAGTTGCATTTATGATCAGCAGAGGGAATTACTGGAGAACATGTGCAAAAAAAGTTAGGCATTAATGGCTAAATGCCTTCTTATGCTTCTGAGGAATGCCCTAATACCATGCAGTCTCTGAAGGGGGAAATGGGACTTTGGTTGTCATCGCAAAACAGTTGTAACATGGTGTGCAAGGAGTTGTAATCGTTTTCCACACTGAATGCACAGTACTAGGGTAGGTGGATAGGACGGGTTTGGAGGGATATGGACCAAATGCTGGCAGGTGGGACTAGCGTAGCTGGGACATGTTGTCCGGTGTGGGCTAGTTGGGCCGAAGGGCCTGTTACCACACTGTATCACTCTACGACTCTATGCGGTGAATCCAAGCCATGGCTGATATGTTTTGCACTCACCCCAAAGCCACTTTGTTTTAAAGATGGGTTCAGTAAGTACCTATTTCCTGGGATGGAAATATCAAATACTAGAGGGACATAAGTTTAAGGTGATGGGGGCAGAGTTTAACGGACATGTGTGGAGCAAGTGTCCTTACACAAAGGGTGGTGAGTGCCTGGAACGTGCTGCCAAGGGCGGTGCTGGAGGCTGCATCATTGGACACTGTGAATAGGCTATGAAATGCCAGCCTTCTACATCCAGAGAGTGAACCACTTTCAAAATAGCACTCCCATAAGAATTTAGTATTTCCAAATTGACCTCTCACCCAAGGATGTGCTAACATGATTGCTTACACAATTGCAGTAACGGCAGCCGGGTGCAGTTCAAACCTCTATTTATTGTATAGCCACCCAACTTAATATAACTCAACATTGTAGTGACATTTCCCCCATATAGGGTTTCACACATCTGCTCGAGCTATCCCTTGTGATATGAACTGGGTGGATGAGTTGTTGATGGTCTCTGAAGCGGTGCTTGTGTCAATAAAAGCCTTAAAGGATTACGACAAAATATCTCTGGAATGTATTTCTTCAGCGTATAAAATGATTGCACAATAAAGTTGTTTTAAGGCATTTCATACTGCATTACAATTGTCACCTACTTTGTAAATATTTTTGAATTTAATTAAAAAAAAACGCTATTGTGTAATTCACCTTGCCCCGTGTGAGTCACTGTAGTCGCTGGGTGTAGTTCTATGTTTTTGTTGACATTCACATGTGATCGGAATATGTGTTGGATTCCAGAGCAAAAAGGATAGTCCAATAAGGAGAAATGAGGAGGAGCAGCAGATACTGATTTACGCCAAAGGTAGCTTTTAGTGTCTATCTTCCACCCATCACTTGCCAGGTTTTGTACCCCCCCCACCTCTCTTCCACCTTTCTCCCCCTCTCCCCCCCCCCCCCCCGTCTACTAAACCCAGTCTGAAGAAGAGTCCCAAACCAAAATATCCCCAATCCATGTCCTTCAGAGATGCTGCCTGACCCGCTGAGTTCATCCAGCTCTCTGGATACTTTCAAGAGATAGGGCTCTTAAATATAGCGGAGTCTGGGGATATGGAGAGAAGGCAGGAACGGGGTACTGATTGGGGATGATCAGCCATGATCACATTGAATGGAAGTGCTGGCTCGAAGGGCAGAATGGCCTACACCTTCACCTGTGTATTGTGTATTGGCTATTAATGAGGAATATTTGCTTTGCACTTGCTGTTGGTCTCCTGGATGGATGTGCTAATGGCGGGAGTGTGTGGGGGTGATCATGATCAGGTAATGAGACCTCCCAAGATGCCTCTAGCAGTTTCATCGACTCCATATAACCATATAACCATATAACAATTAATGCACGGAAACAGGCCTTCTCGGCCCTTCCAGTCCGTGCCGACCATTTATTTTCCCCTAACTCCAGTGACTCCAGTTCACTGTTTCCTCAGGATCCGCCATTCAGAAGCGGAAAAGAACACTAAAGTGCTGGAGTAATGTTGCATCTCTGGCGGACATGGAGAGGTGACGTTTTGGGTCGAGATCTTCTTTCTGCACTTCAGAAGCAGAGATTGGCCCAAGCCTTCAGAGATTTGCCTCCAAACTCTTTTGCATGCAACAGCTTTTACTGCGGAGCATCTGGGACAATACAGCTCACCCCCTCCATGACACACTGGTCAACCTGAGGAGCACAGAACTTCACAGGAGATCCGGCTTCTCTATGGCTATCAGACTGTACAAATCCTCCCCCTTCCGTCATGGGGTAACTAACTCCCCTCCTCAATCATTGAACATCCTCAATCCTTTCCACTCGTCACTTTAATTTCATGTATTTTGTGTTTTATGACTGTTGGCAGATCAATTTCCCTCTTGGGATAAATAAATTTCTATCGTATCGTATCATGCATTAATTCCCATCAACTTGAATTGCTTTCATCTTAAGATTTTCCCTTTATTCTCTGTAATGACCAGCGATGACCAGCAGAGGGACCTTATCTCAGCCCTGGAGTTCGCGGCAGCGTGGAGCATTATTCAGTTTGTTATCCTTTTATTGTTTAAAAAAATAACTTCCTTATTCTCCCTTTCCTGAAGCCCTGGCTCATTTTGGACTACAGTTACATGTTACCCAAATGGCTCTTCTTCACATACAAGACTTAACAGTAACTCAGCGGTTCAGGCAGCATCTCTGGAGAAAAGGAATAGGTGACATAGAAACATAGAAAATAGGTGCAGGAGGAGGCCATTCGGCCCTTCGAGCCAGCACCGCCACTCATTGTGATCATGGCTGATCGTCCCCTATCAATAACCCGTGCCTGCCTTCTCCCCATATCCCTTGATTCCACTAGCCCCTAGAGCTCTATCTAACTCACTTAAATCCATCCAGTGATTTGGCCTCCACTGCCCTCTGTGGCAGGGAATTCCATAAATTCACAACTCTCTGGGTGAAAAGGTTTTTTCTCACCTCAGTCTTAATTGACTTCCCCTTTATTCTAAGACTGACGTTTTGGGTGGAGACCCTTCTCCAGACTCCAGTCTGAAACGTCACCTATTCCTTTTCTCCAGAGATGCTGCCTGACCCGCTGAGTTACTCCAGCTTTTTGTGTCCATCTTTGGTGTAAACCAACATCTGCAGTTCCATCTCAGGCAATCCCTTGGGATTGAACATCACCTGCTATCATTCATGTTGAATCAAGGAACTGCAGACGCTGGTTTACACAAAAGGACGCAAAGCGCTGGAGTAACTCAGAAAAATGGACAGGCAATGTTTTGGTGGGTCTGAACAAGAGTCCCAACCTGAAACGTCTACTGTTCCTGTTCTCCAGAGATGCTGCCTGACCTGCTGAGTTACTCCAACACTTTGTGCCCTGCTACCATTCCTGTTCTGTGGGTTCTGAGGAGGCCAAGATGGGAGTAACTGACTCTACCATAGACGGGGCAGGTGGTAGCTGGTCGGGTGGGTGGGTAGTTCATCATGTGGTCTACTCCTGTGTTAACATGCGCTCTTGAAGAAGTGCTTCAGTTCTCAATGTTGTCCCAAATGCTCCTTCTCCACTTTGCCTGGTCATGGGCCGGAGGTTCCCAGGAGCCGGAGGGGATGCTGCATTTTATCAAGGAGACTTTGAGAACTTCCTTGAATCTTCCCCTCAGTCGTCTGCCTGGTAATCTCTACCCATGGCCGTGGTTAGAATAGAGTGTCTGTTTCAGGAGTCTGTGCAAAGAGATATCCAAGTCATGACTTCACTCAGTTCTATTCAGAGATACAGCATGAAAACAGGCCCTTTGGCTCACTGAGTCTAGCAATGTTACAAAATTTTGAGATTTAAAAAATCAAGTCTGCAATTTATCCCATCAGATAAAGCATAAAAAGAAGTTTAATTTGACACCTAATTCACTTTCATATCTTCAGTATTAAAAAAGTTAGGCCTAAAAGTTATTTTCATACTCGGAAATTAGCATCTTGTTCCCCATTGTCTTTCCATTGACTTAACTCAAAAGCTGTGATCTAGGACAGTCAAAAGCCCATAACTTTCTTAAAAATTAATAGAACTCAATTAAATTTTCAGTTATTATAGATTGAAGCATTCTGAAACAAATATGAAACAATCTTACTTGGATGACGTGAAATTAAAGCATATAATTAGTTAGTTACCTAATTGTAGCTAATTACAAAATTCAATTACTAGACCTAAACATCTATCTATTTCTTAAGAAATGATGAAGATTTTTAAATAGCCTAAGTGTCCAAATAACATTCACACAATAATCCACAATATAACATGATTTTTAAATCTAATTTTCATGAATTTATAGGCCAAATTGAAGGAATTTAGTGTTTAATTCCTGTAAATTAATGGCCATTTAAATCTACTTGCGAGTGGGTTTTAGTGGAACGCGGTGGATTGGAACGTTGCAGTTTGCGGTGAATTTAACCCCCAGTCGGCAGGAAAAATACAGCCGGTTTATATATATTTTTTGTCCCCTTTTCGCATGATGAAAATTTGATTAAAGGCTTCCTAAGAAGCACATTTTTATGTAAAAATAAACTGTGTAGCTTCTTTTATCGCCTACGTTAAGTCCGTTCCGCTGACGGCGCTCACGGCTTTAGAAAATGATTTTTAAACTACTCTAGCTAATAAATTATCTAGCGTCGTTTTAAAATACCTTCATGAATGAAATGTCACAGCGATTTCTCTTTAGCAACGAAATCATCTGAGATTGATCGATTTCCTAACAGGACCTCCTGTTAGGAAATGAGACGGGACAGGTGGCGGAGGTATGCGTAGGGGAGCACTTCGGGTCCAGTGATCACAATACCATTAGTTTCAATATAATTATGGAGAAGGACAGAACTGGGCCTAGGGTTGAGATTTTTGATTGGAGAAAGGCTAACTTTAACGAGATGCGAGATGATTTAAAAGGAGTGAACTGGGACATTTTGTTTTATGGGAAAGATGTAGAGGAGAAATGGAGGACATTTAAAGGGGAAATTTTAAGAGTACAAAATCTTTATGTTCCTGTTCGGTTGAAAGGAACCAGTAAAAATTGGAAAGAGCCCTGGTTTTCAAGGGAAATTGGACATCTTGTTCGGAAAAAGAGGGAGATCTACAATAATTATAGGCAGCATGAAGTAAATGAAGTGCTTGAGGAGTATAAGGAATGTAAAAAGAATCTAAAGAAAGAAATTAGAAAAGCTAAAAGAAGATATGAGGTTGCTTTGGCAAGTAAGGTGAAAGTAAATCCAAAGGGTTTCTACAGCTATGTTAATAGCAAAAGGATAACAAGGGATAAAATTGGTCCATTGGAGAGACCGAGTGGACAGCTATCTGCAGAGCCAAAAGAGATGGGGGAGATATTGAACAATTTCTTTTCTTCGGTATTCACCAAGGAGAAGGATATTGAATTATGTGAGGTAAGGGAAACTAGTAGAGTAGCTATGGATAATATGAGTTTCAAAGTAAAAGAAGTACTGGCACTTTTGAAAAATATAAAAGTGGATAAGTCTCCAGGTCCTGACAGGATATTCCCTAGGACATTGAGGGAAGTTAGTGTAGAAATAGCCGGGGCTATGACAGAAATATTTCAAATGTCATTAGAAACTGGAATAGTCCCCGAGGATTGGCGTACTGCGCATGTTGTTCCATTGTTTAAAAAGGGTTCTAAAAGTAAACCTAGCAATTATAGACCGGTTAGTTTGACTTCAGTGGTGGGCAAATTAATGGAAAAGATACTTAGAGATAATATATATAAGTATCTGGATAAAGAGGGTCTAATTAGGAACAGTCAACATGGATTTATGCCTGGAAGGTCATGTTTGACTAATCTTCTTGAATTTTTTGAAGAGGTTACTAGGGAAATTGACGAGGGTAAAGCAGTGGATGTTGTCTATATGGACTTCGGTAAGGCCTTTGACAAGGTTCCTCATGGAAGGTTGGTTAAGAAGGTTCAACTGTTGGGTATAAATGCAGGAAGATGGATTCAAGATGGCAAGATGGATTCAACAGTGGCTGAACGGGAGAAGCCAGAGGGTAATGGTGGATGGCTGTTTGTCGGGTTGGAGGCAGGTGACTAGTGGGGTGCCTCAGGGATCTGTGTTGGGTCCTTTGTTGTTTGTCATGTACATCAATGATCTGGATGAAGGGGTGGTAAATTGGATTAGTAAGTATGCAGATGATACCAAGATAGGGGGTGTTGTGGATAATGAAGAGGATTTCCAAAGTCTACAGAGTGATTTAGGCCAGTTGGAAAAATGGGCTGACAGATGGCAGATGGAGTTTAATGCTGATAAATGTGAGGTGCTACACCTTGGCAGGACAAATCAAAATAGGACGTACATGGTAAACGGTAGGGAATTGAAGAATACAGTTGAACAGAGGGATCTGGGAATAACCGTGCATAGTTCCTTGAAGGTAGAATCTCATATAGATAGGGTGGTAAAGAAAGCTTTTGGTATGCTAGCCTTTATAAATCAGAGCATTGAGTATAGAATCTGGGATGTAATGTTAAAATTGTACAAGGCGTTGGTGAGACCAAATCTGGAGTATGGTGTACAATTTTGGTCGCCCAATTATAGGAAGGATGTCAACAAAATAGAGAGGGTACAGAGGAGATTTACTAGAATGTTGCCTGGGTTTCAACAGCTAAATTACAGAGATAGGTTGAATAAGTTAGGTCTTTATTCTCTGGAGCGCAGAAGGTTAAGGGGGGACTTGATAGAGGTCTTTAAAATGATGAGAGGGATAGACAGAGTTAATGTGGACAAGCTTTTCCCTTTGAGAATAGGGAAGATTCGAACAAGAGGACATGACTTTAGAATTAAGGGACAGAGGTTTAGGGGTAACATGAGGGGGAACTTCTTTACTCAGAGAGTGGTAGCGGTGTGGAATGAGCTTCCAGTGGAAGTGGTGGCGGCAGGTTCGTTGGTATCATTTAAAAATAAATTGGATAGGCATATGGATGAGAAGGGTATGGAGGGTTATGGTATGAGTGCAGGCAGGTGGGACTAAGGGGAAAAAGTTGTTCGGCACGGACTTGAAGGGCCGAGATGGCCTGTTTCCGTGCTGTAATTGTTATATGGTTATATGGTTATATGATTTGGACTGTCTGGGGAAAAACGGCATTTTAAACCCGCCCCCTTTGAAAGGCGCCAAAGTCGCGCACAAGGGGAGTGGCAGAACTGCAGCGCTGCTAAAGGTAGGTATTGTAACATACCTACTGAGTCTGGGTTGCCTAGCGATCACCCATACACTAGTTCTACCATACACACTCGGGGTAACTTACATGAGACAATAAGCTACAAACCTGCACATATTTGGCGTGTAGGAGGAAACCGGAGCACCCGGAGAAAACCCACTCAGTCACAGGGTGAACGTACAAACTCCGTACAGACAGCACCCGTAGTCAGGATGCAACCTGGTCTCTGGCGCTGTAAGACAACAACTCTACCGCTGAGCCACCAAGCCGGTGCTAAATTGCCTGAGAATGATTGAAGATTTTTCTCCATTAAAAGGAATAGTTTATTTGTACGTTCTATGCACATCCTGAGACAGGAATTGTATTGGCGACGAGACCAAGGGAGCTCTCCCACAGGTCCAGTTATGATCTCCTGCCATTGTTCTGGTCGAGGAAGCTCAGCAGTGGTGTTCTCCCTGTGCTTGTGTTGAGTGCTCCGTCTGTGTGTGGAACTCCCTCCATGTTCTGGCCAGCAGCCCTCATTAACCAACACTGCAACCGCCATTGAAGGAATGGATGACTTTTCGGGTCGAGACCCGTCTTCAGACTTCTCGACCCGAAACACGGGGGTGGGAGATTGCAACCTTCACCTGGTCCACCCTGTTTCGACTAATGCAATCAACCCGACGTGCACAAACAAATAGATCAAATAGAACAAGTTGTCCTACAACTTTAGGCTGTGCACGCCATACGCAAGAAGAATAAGACCCGAAACATCACCCATTCTTTCTCCCCGGAGATGCTGCCTGAGTTCCTCCAGCATTTTGTGTCTATCTTCGGTGTAAAAAAGCATTTGCAGTTCCTTCCTACACACTGCAACCACCATTATCTGACCATTTGAAGAAGTAATAGAAGGAAGAAAATGAATATGTGACGTTTTGGGTCGAGATGCTGCCTGAGTTACTCCAGCATTTTGTGTCTATCCTCAGTGTAAACCGGCATCTGCACTTCCTTCCGAAACATTTTTGTCTTCTTCACCTTTCTCAAAGCCTTGCTAATTGCAGAAACAAAATGCCGCATTTAAGTTGCAAATAGTGGTTCCACTTCAAGAACGCAAAGAAATTATTTGGCAGGAAGAGGTAGTCTGTTGAAACATGGGTCCTTTTGTTCAACTGTCGCCCCCTGTCCCCCCCCAAACAGGCATCGTTAGACCCGACTCCAGTTCCTGCTGAACTGAGCCAGTACTTCACAAACTCACTGTTATCAGCTCAGTAGGCACAGGAGATCATGGCCTGTATCCATTACATCGCCTCACCATTGTCATTGAGATCTGGTCCACTCCGTAGATCTCCGCGAAGCATTTCCAGCATCTGGACAGTATCCCTGGAGGTTCCTCAAAGTGAGACCATTCAGACCCTCTAGTCCAGTACTGCCTGATTTGAAAACCCACACCTCGCATCCTCCTCACTCTTAACGTCCATCATATCTATCCAGGCGATGCTCTATCTCCTCACAGCTAACCAATTTCCTTCAATTTCAACTGGATGCTTTAAACCAATATTAATCCCCCATCAGCTTCGAGGTTAGCAAAGTGCTCAAAATGAATTTTAAGTATGGATGATCTGCCATGATCACATAGTATGGCAGTGCTGGCTCGAAGGGCTGAATGGCCTACTCCTGCTCCGATTGTCTATTGTCTATAAGCAAGTGCCTTTGGCCATTTTGTGACATTCGCCTTGCATGACTCCAGGTCATATCCAGGGGAGGTGAATTTATAGTTCCCTACAGAATAGGGATAATCATAATAACAGCAAATCATGATCCCTACTTGATAACAGCTGTTATCATGCAACTGAACCATCCTACCACAACCAGAGAGCAGTGCTGAACTACTATCTACTTCTTTGGTGACCCTCGGACTATCCTTGATCGGACATTGCTGGCTCTACCTTGCACTAAACGTTATTCCCTTATCATGTAAATGGATCGATTATAATCATGCATTGTCTTTCTGCTGACTAATTGGCACGCAACAAAAGCTCATCACTGTACCTCGGTACACGTGACAATAAACTCAACTTACTGACTGACAAATGCAGGCAGGTGGGATTAGTGCTGATGGGGCATCTTGGTCGACATGGGCAAGTTGGGCAAGTTGGGCCGAAGGGCCTGTTGCCATATGGCTCTATACTCCTCAAAGCTGATTGGTTGGTAACCCTAAATCTATGCATCAAAGCTGATTATAACAGTAATTTGAATACTGCTTTAACAATCCAAGTGTCCTAAAGCGCTTCACAAGAACATCATCAAACGTATACTGTGCCCTCTTTCATGGAGAAATTGGTTGCATGTTCGGAGAATACTGGCACAGAAGTGTAATTTTAACCATATAACCATATAACAATTACAGCACGGAAACAGGCCATCTCGGCCCTTCAAGTCCGTGCCGAACAACTTTTTTCCCTTAGTCCCACCTGCCTGCACTCATACCATAACCCTCCATACCCTTCTCATCCATATGCCTATCCAATTTATTTTTAAATGATACCAACGAACCTGCCGCCACCACTTCCACTGGAAGCTCATGTGCCCATTTTGAAGTGTCTTCTAAGATCAAGACAATGCTCGGTTTCTATAGAGTATTTACTTCACTCCAATTCGCCTTTTCCTTTCCTCATGGTCATGCAAGTCACTATCTCTAGCATGTCCATGCAATTCCCTTTCGTAAGTCGCAACTCTTTACCAGTATAATATTTTCAAATGCCCCAGCTGAGTTATTTTGCTATGTTTAAGGCGCATTGCGAATAGCAGTCGTTCGTTGACAGGTCCTGCAACCAAAGAGACAGCTGGTGGGGGGAGGAGAAAGGCTTTTTCTTCGGTGGAACTGAACTTAGCCACTGTGAACAGGATTTTAGACAAGGCTCTGCTCTCCAAATAGCTCAGTTCTGTGCCATTCTGAAGAGTGCATTCTTTGGAGCTCAGAGATGGCGGAGGAGGAAGAGGAATTTCTGCCTCGTGGAGTTGAAGGGGTCACCAACAATTCTTTTACCAAAAGACGCAAAAAGACGCAAATAAATCTTCATCTTTGTAACAATGTCAGCTCTGACACCTGCAATGTAAGCAGATTGAAATCTATGCATTAAGAGACATTAAGATACATTGAGAGGCAACTGTTTCATCCAGATGATGGTGGATGTATGGATGGAGCTTCCTGAGATAGTTAAGGTGCTTATTGTCCATATTGTATCCGTTATCCAGGGACATTTATCCCGTGACCATGTGGGCTTTCTCCGGGAGTTACAGTTTCCTCCCACACTCCAAAGACGTTCAGATTCGTGGGTTAATTGGCTTAAAAAAGAAATTGTGAATTGTCCGTGGTGTGTGGGATAGTGCTAGGGTACGGGGTAATCACTGGTGCTGCGGACTTAGTGGCTCGATGGGCCTGTTTCCGCGCTGTGCACTGTAAAGTCTAAAGCTTGACCAGTAGATTAGACTAAACACTAAAGCAATGTAGTACTGATGGATGGAGGGGCCATTTTTCAAAAGGAACGTTAAACTGAGGCCAACCCGATCTCTACAGTGTACATGGTGGAGAGGACTTGATGGGCTGAATGGCCTAATTCTGCTCCCGTGTCATATGAGGCACTGATTCAAAGAGGAATTAGAGCCTCATTGTCCTGGCCCAATGTTTACATCTCATCAAACATCAGCGAAACAAATTAAAATCAAAAAGATAAAAATCTATCGATGCTGGACATCTGAAACCAGAGCAGAAAATGCTGGAGCATTGAGCAGGGCAGAAAGCGGAATAGTTAATGATCCAGGTTGAAGTCTCTTTGTGGGAACTAAGAGAGAGAGAAACATAATGTTGTTTTTAAATTGCAGCGAGTTTAGTATAGTTTAGTTTAGAGATACAGCGCGGAAACCATCCCTTCAGCCCAATGTCCGCGCCGACCAGCGAGCCCCGCACACCGACACTATCTGACACACACCAGGGACAATTTGCACATTTACTAAGCCCAATTAACCTACAAATCTGCACGCCTTTGGAGTGTGGGAGGAACCTGGAGCTCCCGGAGAAAACCCTTGCAGTCACAGGCAGAACGTACAATCTCCGTACAGAGAGCACCCATAGTCAGGAATGAACCTGGGTCCCTGGTGCAACTCTACCGCTGCGCCAACGTGCCACCGAAAGGTAGAGGAGGTCCTTGTATCGACATAATCTAACTCGTTTCCATGTTTAAAATTGTTAAAGATTGTTTAGAGTTGGACAAAAGCAACAAGTCAATGACTTCGCACCCGGTGACTCACTTGTACAGGAAGCGATTACTCTGCAAGCTTTAAGGTCTTGTTGTTGGGTCGGCTGGTTACAGCTGGCCATGGCTGTAACTGTGTGGTAATCCCTGGCAATGTGATTTCTCATGTTTCTTTAATTATCAAATCACGATGCCAGGAACCCCCACAATCACAGCGAGAGGAGAGAATTGAAGAGAGGAGTTCCTCGGTGAGTTGGGGAGATGGGTCTTCCATTTCCGTCCAACGTTGACCAAGTGGGCAAGCCGTAGAAGGACCAGATCTCAATGAAGTTGTGAAAGAGGAAGGGAGGGAGAGAGAGAAAAAGAAAAACACGTGTTAATCCAGCTCATCACTGACCCAGCTTGCCCATGCCAGCCAAGATGCCCCATCTATGCTAGTCCCACATGTCTGCGTTTTTGGCCCATATCCCTCTAAACCCTTCCTATCCATGTGCCCATTCAAATGTCTGTTGAATGTTGTTATGGTATCCGCCTTGACTATTTCCTCTGGCAGCTCGTTTCCTACACCTACCAAAGTGCTGGAGTAACTCAGCGGGTCAGGCAGCATCTCCGGAGAACATGGACAGGTGACGTTTCTGCTAGGGACCCTTCTTCAGACCTAAAACATCACCTGTTCAAGTTCTCCACAGATGCTGCCTGACCCTCTGAGTACTTTTGTGTAAACCAGCATCTGCAATTCCTTGTTTCCACATGGAGAAATATTCACTTCCTCTCCATATCTGAGGGGTTTAGCTTAGAAACACAACGCGTAAACAGGCCCACCGACCCACCAAGTCCGCACCGACCAGCGATCCTTGTACACTTAGCACTATCCTACACACAAGGGACAATTTACAATTTTTACTAAAGCCAAATTAACCTACAGACCTGTACATCTTTGGAGGGTTTGGGGTGTCTGTCTCTGGAGCATTGACTTGATGTTCTCAAACCCATCCTGGATGCTTCTTCTACACGGAGGCTTTGAGATGTGATCACAGCAACTCAGACCACTGTGTTACTGCGTTGCCCAGTCTGACTATACAGACAGAAAAATAGAGCAGCGTTAATCTCTACATCACATATTATTCCTCTGGAAAATATAAATGTTATATGAACAGTGAGTGTTGCAGACAGGAAGCAAAGTAATGCATTAATGGAATCCAATTCAATTACCTGGCCGCCGGTCTGAGCTCTTGGGTCGATTTGCTGAGCTATTGTCTCATATTTAATGAGGCTCTCAGGCTCAGAGACATCAATTTATAGGAATGTTGTGAAGACTGCTCTGATGGATTGGAAATAAGGCCGGGCTGCACTTGGAACAACGCCCTTGCAACATTGCAAACATTGAAACAACCAGAAATACTCAACAGGAATTACAACGAGGCTAATCTGCAAAAAAATTATAAAAATAATGGAATGGATTTCACGATTTTTTTCCCCTCGATTTTCTTTCCTCTTCCTCCTGACTCGAGAAGATACTGACATCCTCCGGGTGCTCCGGTTTCCTCCCGCATCCACAAGTCATGTGGGTTTGTAGGTTAATTGGCCTCAGTAAATCATATTGCTTCTAGCGTGTGGATGAGACAGTAGCATAACAGGAAACTACTGTGAGTGGGTGATCGATGCGTCGGCGTGGGCTTAGTGGGCCGAAGGGCCTATTTCCATGGTGTATCTCTAAGTCTAAAACTAGAAACTATAATGTTCCCAGACAAGGGATTATAGAGGGGTGCTTGAAGGCAAATGGAAGTGGTCAAAATAGATACAGGGAGAATGCTGCTACAATGATACCTGTTGGGAGACGCAGTGGGGATAAAGCCCCGATCTGTCTGGATGTCACAAGAAGGCAGTGGTGACTCAATGCATACCACACTCCAAACCAAACAAAGGTTATGGCAAACCTAGGATGGCACAGTGGCGCAGCGGTAGAGTTGCTGCCTCACGGCGCCAGAGACCCAGGTTCGATCCTGACTGTGGGTGCTGTCTTTACCATGCTTATACATTCTCCCTGTGGCCACGTGGGTTTACTCCGGATGCTCCGGTTTCCTCCAACACTCCAAAGATGGCTGGTTGGTAGGTTAATTGGCTGCTGCAAATTGTCCCGCGTGTGTAGGGTAGAACTAGCGTATGGGTGATCATTGGTTGACGTGGACTGTAGGCCAAAGGGCCTGTTTCAATGATGTATCTCTAAATTAAACAAAACAAATACAGCCTGCTCCTCCACAATGAAATAGAAAAGGACCACATCTTTAGACTCAATTGTGTGGAGGAATTTGAACGAAGAGACGCACAGAGACTGTACATTTATTTCGCATTGGAAAGAACTGCAGATGCTGGTTTAATTCAAAGATAGACACAAGGTGCTGGATTAAAGGAGCTGTCCCACAATGCGAGTTCACCCAAGAGCTC
Source organism: Raja brachyura (assembly GCA_963514005.1). The sequence continues at coordinate 9,391,030 of OY740810.1, forward strand.
TCCGAGTTTAAAAAAAAAATCCAGCTCGTGGCACCTCATCACGAGTATTTTTTTACTCTTGGAAATTTTTCACACTGTTGAAAAAACTTCACGGGCTTCCGCGTTTCCCGATAACCTGCCGTTAGCATTACGAGCCGCTACGAGATATCCACGAGCTCCGACGTACCCGCTACGTACATTCTACATACTTACCACGAGTTTGACCGGAAGAGCTCTTGGGTGAACTCACATCGTGGGACAGGCCCTTAACTCAGCGGGACAGGCAGCATCTCTGGAGATTCAGGTCGAGAAGGGTCTCGACCCGAAATGTCATCCATTCCTTCTCTCCGGAGATGCTGCCTGTCCCGCTGAGTTATTCAGGTATTTTGTGTTTATCTTCCATTTATTTTGCATGCTTGCTTTCGAACCTTTATCTTTCATTAACAACAGTGATGCAAAGAATGCAATATTGATTAGCACTACTCGGAATTGTAACATTGTAACGCTCTTTATGATTGGCAGTAATTCAATTTGCAAAGTACAGTTATGGATTTGTTGTGCACAATATTTAAATAACATATCTTTGGTAGTTTAAATTACAGGTTACCCTTAAGTATCTGGGTGAGCAAATAAATGGGAGAGACATGGGCAGGTGGGACTAGTGTAGATGGGGCATTATTGACGGCATGAGCAAGTTGGGCTGAAGGGTCGATGGAACCTGACTCCTTCAAGTCAAATGGGATGAGGGGAAACCTTTGCAGGAAACACCAACAGGAAACCAAAGTATTACAACCAAGCCCTGGGAACTTCGAACCATTGTTGAAGCCTCCTAAGTCTTCAAAAGTGGCAAGCGGAAAAGAAACTGAAGTCATAAGGAACTGCAGATGCTGGTTTGTACCAAAGCTTGACAGTAACACAGTAATGCTGGAGTAACTCATGCACCAGGCAGCATCTCTGAAGAACATGGGTGGGTGACATTTCAGGTCGGGACCCTTCTTCGGATTGATTGCAGTGGGGAGAAATGCTGGAAGAGAGGTGGGGGTGGGACAAAGCTTTGCAACTTCTTCTTATCGAGTCCACACACAAGATTAGAAGTTGTTCAGCCAGAGCTGAAGACACTTCTCGGCATCTGCACACAATGGTGTCTGTCTTGTGTTTCTCGTGCGTGGTGGTGGAAAGATTGGTGAAACCAGGGCCGCGATGTGAACGCTCTTTCCTTGACCCCAGCTTTGCAACTGATAGGTGGATACAGGTGAGAGGAGTTTGGTTAATGGAACTTTGACCTGTTTAGATACAACAAACGCTGAACGAGCTTGGATTGTGTATTCAGGGGCATTCACATGAATGTTCAGAGTGGGGTTACAGAAGTGTTCCCCCAGAGGTAAAGCCTGTGATATAAGCCAACACCAATGTGCTCTTGGCTCTGAGTGATCAGGTTATTGGGTTAAACATCAGGAAGCACGCATCAAGTGTCGTGCGGAGAGAGCGCTGGGCGCTGTCTGTCAGAGAGGAACGTTAAGCTGTGGGCTCGCTTGATCTCAGGTGAATGGATGTCGAAAATCCCATTGTCCTGGTGCTGAAGGGCGAGACTGCTCCTGGGATGCACGGGCCTCATAATGATCCCCCAAACAGCGTGACTAAAGTAGATTTGGCCATTGTCATGGTGACATTTTTGAGTGCTTATTTGGCTGCCAAGTTACCTGCAAAGACAACAATGGAAACACCTCTACATTTCGCCATTTGCTGGAGAGAGAGAGCTGAGAATTCAAAACCATTGAAAACCAAGTCATTCACCCTCTTTGCAGGTCACATTGTGATCCAACAGATCCTATTTCCAAGAGGTTCACACAAAAATAATCCTTGCTGGTACGAATAATAAATGCCGCACAGAAGGATAACACAAGGAGGAGGAGGTGGTCCTGGGAGATATTTGATTTCCTCTGAAACAATGGTGTGAGCCTGCAGACATTCTGGCTTACATACAGGTCCAAGGTGCCCTTTTACGATCTTTACTTATTTTTTTGGTGTTATAGTACCTGCTGGGTTTTTTTCCTGTTATAATACCTGCTTTGTATGTTTCTTTTTTCTACCTTTCGTTTAGTTTAGAGATACAACGCGGAAACAGGCCCTTGTGTTGACCAGCGATCCCCGCACACTAACACTATCCTGCACACTACTAGGGACAATTTACAATTGCACCGAGCCAGTTAACTTACAAGCCTGTGCGTCTTTGGAGTGTGGGAGGAAGCCAGAGATTCCGGCGAAGACACACGCAGGTCACCGGGTGAACGTGCAAACTCCACACGGACAAGCAACCCGTAATCGGGATCGAACCCGGGTCTCTGGCGCTGTAAGGCCGCAACTCTACCGCTGCGTCACCATGTAACAGCCTTGATCTCTACACGCACACATCTCACAGCTGTCTATACTGCTCATTCCAGATTTCTAATCCGGCCTTGATGATATCTCTCCATCACCTCCCCCATCCCATGTCTGTATAGTCCTCTCCCCTTGCGAGCCCCCCACAGTCTCTATTCCTCCTGATCTGGGTCCAATTACACATTCCCAATTTTTAAAGAGCTTTAACATTGCTGGCTTTCGGGTGCCTGTTCCCTAAGCTCCGGAATTTCCTCTGTCATCCTTTCATAGAGTCATACCAGTTTGGATGCAGGCCCTTTGGCCCAGCTTTCCCATGCCATCCAGGTTGCCCCATCTTCACCAGTGCCACCTGCCTGCATTTGGTCCATACCCCTCTAAATATTTCCTATCCATGTACCTGTCCAGATAGAAACATAGAAAATAGGTGCAGGAATAGGCCATTCGGCCCTTCGAGCCTGCACCGCCATTCAATATGATCATGGCTGATCATCCAACTCAGTGTCCTGTACCTGCCTTCTCTCCACACCCCCTGATCCCTTTAGCCACAAGGGCCACATCTAACTCCCTCTTAAATATAGCCAATGAACTGGCCTCAACTACCTTCTGTGGCAGAGAATTCCACAGATTCACCACTCTCTGTGTGAATAGATGAGATGTCTTTAAAGAGATCTTTGAAATGCTGCTATAGTACCTGCTTCAATGACCTCCTCTGGCAGCTCGTTCCATATACCCACCACCCTCTGTGTGCAAATGGTAGCCCTCAGGTTCCTATTGAATCTTTCAAATCCTCCCTGCAGCCTGCCTTGTTAGAATATGTTTGAATAAATCCTTATATGGCTGTATGTGGAAATTCACGTAATATCTACAACACATGGCTGTGGAATGTTTTGAATTGTTACAGAACTTTTATCCTTTTCAGAGCTTGCCAAAATTAATCACAAATTTGACAATGAATTGCAGTAACGTTGAATGTATTCTGGCATGATGTAGGAAATGTGACAACCATTTTTTACATTGCAAAAGCCCATATTGCAATGTAAAAATTAACCAGATTATTTGTTTTTAAATCACTGATGCCGTCTGACTAACTGGGCCCTTCTAGCTTTTCCTGTTAATTTTACGATTCTAGATATTGGTAATGTATGACTTAAGTTAGAGACTTAGCAAATGTTTCAGGGCCCTGGGTTCAAATCCCAGGAAAAATAAATCATAGATAAACAACCTGCTGTAGACTTAAGATATACAGCGCGGAAACAGGCCCTTCGGCCCACCGAGTCAGTTCTGACCAGTGATCAACCCATACACTTGCACTATCCTACACGCTGCAGATATACCTAACCTACCATCCTGTTGCCATTGGAATGCGGGAAGAAACCGGAGCACCCGGAGAAAATCCACCCGGTCACAGGGCAATCCTACCAACGTCCCCCGGTAATGATGGCCACAAATTCACTGAATTGTTGTGGCCATCAGCTTAATAACTCTGTATCAGGGAAAGGAATTTCCCACCAATCTGCTTTTCCCTCTGAAAACACCCGTTTATGTTGACTATCAATAAATAAAAGAATAACTCCATTAACAAAATACATCTGTTCAGACAATCCCACCAAGGCTTCCACTAGTCGGCAAGTTCATCTATTCATATATATCATTCATCACCGTTAATTGGGAGGCCATTTAACAAGCTGTGTGAATACTAATCTACCAACAGGCAATGACTGGTTGCCTGGTGCTCAATCCTGAGACAATAATGGAAAAAGCATCACAACAGCACTGAACATCCATTGCCTTGTATAGTCAACGTCTGTGGAGACTGCTGGTCTGTTTGAATACGCTGTCAAACACACTACACTATTCCTGGAAAGTTTCAGATCCAGACTCCAGACACAGGGACAGTTTCTTCCCAGCTGCTATAAGGCAACTGAACCATCCTACCAACAACTGCAGAGCAATTTGAGCTACCACATTGGAAACCCTCGAAATATATTTGATTGGACTTTACTGGAATTTATCTTGCACTATCGTTATTCACGTTATTCCGTTTATCGTGTATCTGTACACTGTGGATGGCCCGATTGTAATCTTGCATTGTCTTTCCGTTGACTGGTTAGCATGCAACAAAAGCTTTTCACTGTTCCTCCGAAACCTGGCAAGTGACAGGTGGATACAGGTGAGGGTTTGATTGGCAAATGGGTGGAATAAGTGACAAAGTCTAATGATAAAAAAGATTAAGTGAAACATCATGGAGTTACATAGATACACAGACAATAGGTGCAGGAGTAGGCCATTCGGTGCTTCTAGCCAGCACCGCGATTCATGGCTGATCATCCACAATCAGTACCCCGTTCCTGCCTTCTACCCATGTCCCTTGATTCCGCTAGCCCTAAGAACTCTATCCAACTCTCTTTTGAATGCATCCAATGAATTGACCACCACTTCCTTCTGAGGCAGAGAATTCCACAAAATCATAACTCTCTGTGTGAAAACGTTTTTCCTCATCTCAGTTCTAAATGGCCTACCCCTTATTCTTAAACTTTGTCCCTGGTTCTGGACTCCCCCAACACCGGGAACCTGTTTCCTGCATCTAGCGTGTCCAATCCCTTAATAATTGTATATGTTTCTATAAGATCCTATCTCATCCAATTCCAATGAATACAAGCCTAGTCACTCCATTCTTTCATCTTATGACAGTCCCGCCATCCCGGGAATTAACCTACGCTGCATTTCCCCAATACTAAGAATGTCCTTCCTCAAATTAAGAGACCAAAACTGCACACAATACTCCAGCTGTGGTCTTGCCAGGGCCCTATGCAACTGCAGAAAGACCTCTTTGCTTCTTTACTCAACTCCTCCATGAATGCCAACATGCCACTAGCTTTCTTCACTGCCTGCAGTACCTGTATGCTTACTTTCTGTAACTAATGTACACGGACACCCAGGTCTCGTTGTACTTCCCCTTTTCCTAACCTGACACCATTCAAATAATAATCTGGCTTCCCGTTCTTGCCACCAAAGTGGATAACCTCACATTTATCCACATTATACTGCATCTGCCATGCATCTGACCGCTCACTCAATCTGTCCAAGTCACCCTGCATTCTCATAGCATCCTCTTCACAGTTCACACTGCCACCCAGCTTTGTGCCATCTGCAAATTTGCTAATGTTACTTTTAATTCCTTCATCTAAATCATTAATGTATATTGTAAATAGCTGCGGTCCCAGCACCGAGCCTTGCCACTAGACATTGCCTGCCATTCTGAAAGGGATCCGTTAATCCCTACTCTTTTTGTTTCCTGCCTGCCAATCAATTTTCTATCCATATCAATACCCTACCGTCAATACTATGCGCCCTAATTTTGCCCACTAATCTCCTGTGGGACCTTATCAAAGGCTTTCTGAAAGTCCAGGTACACTACATCCACTGGCTCTCCCTTGTCCATTTTACTTGTTACATCCTCAAAAAATTCCAGAAGATTTGTCAAGCATGATTTCCCCTTTGCAAATCCGTGCTGACTTGGACCGATCCTGTCACTGCTATCCAAGTGCACCGCTATTTCATCTTTGATAATCGACTCCAGCATCTTCCCCACCATCAATGACAGTCTAACTGGTCTATAATTCCCTGCTTTCTCTATCCCTCCAATCCACAGGAACTGATCCAGAATCTATAGAACATTGGAAAATGATCACCAGTGCATCCACAATTTCTAGAGCCACCTCCTTGAGTACCCTGGGATGAAGACCATCAGGCCCTGGGGATTTATCAACCTTCAGCCCCATCAGTCTGCCCAACACCATTTTTGGATTAATGTGAATTTCCTTCAGTTCCTCCATCACCCTGGGTCCTTTGTCCCCTAGTACATCTGGGAGATTATTTGTGTCTTCCTTAGTAAAGACAGAACCAAAGTACCAGTTCAACTCGTCTGCCATTTACCTTGTTCCCCATAATACATTCACCTGTTTCTGTCTTCAAGGAACCCACTTTTGCCTTAACTCATTTTTCCTCTTTATACACCTAAAGAAGCTTTTACTATCCTCCTTTATATTCTGGGCTAGTTTACCATTGTACTTCATCTTTTCTCCCCATATTGCCTCTTTAATTACCTTCTGTTCATTTAAAAAAGTTTCCCAATGCTCTGGCTTCCCACTAATCTTTGCAATATTATACGTATTCTCTTTTATTTTTATACAGTGCTTGACTTTCCTTATAGCCACGGTCGCCTCTTATTCTCCTTAGAATGTTTCTTCCTCTTTGGAATGAAATGATCCTGCATCTTCTGGATTATTTCCAGAAATACCCGTCATTGCTGTTCCACCGTCATCCCTGCTAGGGTATCTTTCCAGTCAACTTTGGCCAGCTCCATATTCTGTCCATTCCTTCCGCAGCTGCTACCTGACCCACTGAGTTCCTCCAGCACTTTGTGTTTGGTGATCCCAGCATCTGCAGTTGCTTGTGTGACCATTCAATAAGATCATTGTCGATATGTGTCCCAAGGTCAATTTCCCTTCTGTTTCATTTCGGAGTCACGTGAGTGACTTCGTGAAGAGCCCGCCGGCGCGCATGCTCGACATATCGTCGTAACGCGTTGCTGCGACGGCTGGCGGTGGAGCGCGCTCCTCGCCAGCCCTTCATAAGGGGCCACGGAGGTGAGTATTCCACCTTTAGTTGGTGGTCCTTGTTGTCTGATTATGTCTTGCAGCAAGGACATGGATGGGAGTTCAAAGGGCCGGAGGACGTCAGGACGAGTTCGCCGGTCAACAGTTCCGGGGCCTTTACCATCGGCAGTACCTGCAGCGCAGGCCGGGACTCAGGCGGAGATGTGGGTAAGCCCTGTGTTCACAGGTCCAGATCCGCCAGCACACCACAGCTCGGAGGAGTTCGACGAGGAGGAGTGTGGTGTGCCGCCAGAGCAGGGGGACCCTGCCATGGCAGTCAGGTTGTCAGCGGGCTCGCTGGCGACCTCGAGCAGGGCGCGTGCCGTTGCACGGCCTGTTCCACTCAGCCCTCCGAGAAGGGGGAGGGGAGGAGCCCAGAAGCCTAACCCTGTTAGGGCTAAGGCATTGCCTGTCGCGGAGGAGCGGTCAGGTTCCAGGGCGAGACCCGGGGCGGCTGTGAGGTCCAGCCGGTACACCCCGACTCTCGACGCCGGGACGGGTCGGTTGAGTCGGGTCTCGTCGCGGTCGCCGAGCCCCCCATGGATGGGTGGGCGGCACCATGCGTCGGCAACGTCCACGATGTGGGCAGCCGGCAAGACTGCGCGGGCCCCAGGCAGCCATGCTTCGGCTGGGGCCGACACCTCGCCGCATGTGCCCTTAGTGGCAGCGGCTTCAGCTCTCGCTAAACGGAGGCGATTGAACACGCCCGCGCAGGAATCGCGCAGTTTCGCCTCGGCGGCTGTTAGCGACAACTACCGGCACCGGCAGGGCCTCGACGAGGTGCGGGCCGATGACAGGAGCCCGGTTTTCTTTTCAGAGCCGGAGGACTCCGACCACCTGAGTGTTCAGGGTGAAGGGCGTATTGACCGTATGGAGCGGCTGCTGGAGCTCCTGCTTCAACGTCAACAACAGCAGGGCAGCAACAGGCACAGGGCGTCTTCACCAACATCTACTATCAGCCTGGAGCAGCACGAGGAGGAGGTTCTGGTGGATCCCGTACCACCTCCGGTGGAGGTGCCAGCGGAGGAACTTTTGGATGTGGCGACCAAATTCGCGGCCCCACATACGGCTGGTCTTCCTCTCAATTCAAAGCTGGCAGCCACAGTGGACTTTCTTAATAATCAGGTGCTGCAGGAAGAAGTCCTCATCCAGGCTATGAGCCGTCACAAGGCTCCATCAAACTGCAACTCCCTCAACGTGCCTGTGGTCAATACGCCAATATGGGGCAACATCAGTGCGGCTATCCGTCAACAAGAGCTACAATTGCAGCGGATCCTGAAACTCCTCACGGCCGGTATTACCGCCTTTGCGCGGTCGGTGGACGAGGACGAGCTGAATTTGGACCAGGAAGATGCTCTGGCCTTATTGTGCGCGACCCAGCACGAAATCAACGGGTTTCGCAAAAACAGCATCCGCCCAGCACTCAACCCGAAGTTTGCAGGATTGTGCAAACCACCGCCGCCGCCGCCGCCCCGTCAGCTCTTTGGTGAGGACCTCTCGAAGAGAGTCAAAGAGCTTGACGAACAAGCCAAAACGGTGGGGATCATGCGCTCTAAGAGTGCCCCCACACCGTCCGGCTCAAAAGCTCCATACATTCGCTCACGAGGGTCGGCCAGTGCCTCGACGAGGACTCACCCTCTAGCTCCACAACGACAACAACACCAGAACCAGCACCAAGGGTCTTTTTTAGGACAGGGTCGGCAGAGACCTTTTTGGAAATCGAAGACGCCGCGCCCTCAAGCCAACCCAGCACCTCCACGGCCACCCACACGTGTCAAGGACCGCCGGTAACCACGGAGGTGAGGGGGTCTGGTTCTCTCTTTTCTCTCTGTTTAACTTCCCATGTTGGTGGTCGTTTACGGTTGTTTTTGGATGCATGGGGTAATTTTACTGGTGATGAGTATGTGTTGCGGAATATTCAGGGGCATAAAATTGAGTTTATTAATGGCGACATTCCTCCATCCCAGCACATGCCTGGTCGTACGTTCAAATTGTCTGCTGCAGAACAAGCAGCAGGTTACAAGGAAATTTTAAGTTTGGAACAGAAGGGTGTGATTGAGAAAACAGTGCATGAGCCAATTGAATTTGTTTCGAACATATTTACTAGACCTAAGAAGGATGGAGGCTGTCGTGTCATTATTGATCTAACCCGTTTGATTACGTTTGTAACATATACTCATTTTAAAATGGATACGTTTGAAACAGCCAAATCATTGATTTCTCATGGCTGCTTTATGGCATGCATTGATTTGAGGGATGCATATTATTCAGTATCCATCCAGAAAGATGATAGAAGGTTTTTGAAATTTATCTGGATGGGGCAACTTTGGCAGTATAAGGCTTTGCCTAATGGGCTTACTACAGCCCCTAGATTGTTCACTAAATTGGTGAAGCCAATCATGGCTTATTTGAGACAACGACATCATATAGTTATGGCCTATTTCGATGATGTCTTTATTGTGGGCCACACCCTGCAATTGGCTGAACAGGGTGTTGCAGCTGCTGTCAATATATTTCAACAATTAGGATTCATTGTCCATCCAGAGAAATCAAAGTTCTGCCCTGCCCAGGTAATTAATTACCTAGGGTTCACGGTGAACTCAATGAGCATGAGGATAACTATACCAATTAACAAAATTGAGGAAGTCACTAAGGTGTGCAGAGATTTAATTGGCACCAATATACCATCGATTCGGCATACAGCCACAGTAATTGGCAAGTTAGTGGCTTTGTTTCCGGCAGCACGATATGGACCTTTGCATTATCAGAATTTGCAAAGAGCTAAAATTACTGCGTTAAAATGGAACGCTGGTCATTACGATCGATCTATGCAGCTGCCGTCCGAAGCGATAACTGAGTTGCAATGGTGGGTGTGTCACATTAGCAACTCATTTAAGCCTGTCAGGGAGGCTAATCCGGTGGTATATTTACAGACTGATGCAAGCTCCAATGGCTGGGGAGCTACTGATAATTGCTCTAGTTGTGGGGGTAGATGGGACACCCTTGAGGCATCGATGTTGTTGACTCAAGGGATTAACTATTTGGAGTTGCTGGCAGCATTCCACGGACTTCGTGCATATTGTTCCAAGCTTGTTGGAGCACACGTCCGTCTCCAAATAGACAACACCACAGCTGTGGCATATTTAAACCATATGGGTGGTACCAGGTCAGTTTCGTGTGACAAATTGGCTAACTCAATTTGGCTCTGGTGTGTTCAAAGAGACATTTGGATTTCGGCTACCTATTTGCCAGGTGAGCTTAATACTGTGGTGGACACCAGGTCACGCAAATTTAATGACAACATTGAATGGATGTTGCATCCTGAGATTTTTTCTAAAGTCACAGCCAAATTAGGTAAACCGGACATTGACCTTTTTGCGTCACAGTTAAACCATCAGGTAGCAGCCTACGTTTCATGGGAACCAGATCCTGGGGCAATAGCGCTAGATGCATTCTCGCTGGACTGGGGGAATTGGTTTTTCTATGCCTTCCCTCCGTTTTGCCTCATCAGTCGGGTATTGCGAAAGATTCAGGCAGATGCTGCCAAGGGCATCCTTATTATACCCGACTGGCCCACACAGCCTTGGTATCCGGTGGTCTTTGACATGCTCAACGAACCTTGGGTCCTTTTGAAGGGTTGCCCACAATTGGTTACTCACCCTGTCTCAGGGGAGCCACATCCCTGCCATGGCTATTTAAATTTGTTGGCTTGCAGGTTCTGAACAGGCCGTTAGTCCAATACGGCCTCTCGGCTCGGACCATGGATACCATCGGGGCGTCGTGTCGAGAGTCCACAAGGCGAAGATACCGCTCGCATATTAAGAAGTGGGAAGCCTACTGCAGCCGCTCTCGCATCACGTACGATGACGTGACAATAACCGACGTCCTGGAATTCCTCGCGGGGTTGCACCATGATGAACACTTAAGTTACAGTGCCATCAACAGCGCCAGAAGTGCGCTATCATTCTACCTCAAGATTGGGGTAGGATCCAACAGGCTAGTGTCCAGACTCATGCGGGGTATATTCAATATGAATCCGCCTACACCACGCTATAATATCACCTGGGATGTCAGGGACGTATTAACCCTGCTCAGGACGTGGTCTCCCATGGAAGGGCTCCAACTGGACCAACTCACCATGAAGCTGGTGATGTTACTAGCGCTGACTTCAGCTCAGAGGGTACAGACACTACACAAACTGCGTGTCGACAGAATGACATCTACCCCTACAGAAGTAGTCTTTTTCGTTGACGAGCTACTAAAGCAGCATAGACCTGGGTGCACAGGGCTGCAGCTGAAGTTCCCGGCATACCCCGCAGATGCTAGGCTATGTTTAGCCTCACATATCCGCCACTATGTCAAGGTGACGGCACGCATCAGAGGAATGGAGAGATACCTGCTTGTCACTCATAAGAGACCTCATCATCGAGTGACAGTCCAGACGATATCCAGGTGGCTTCGAGTCGTCTTGGGTAAGTCAGGTATCGACACTAATGTGTTCAAGTCTCATTCCACCAGGGCTGCATCGACGTCAGCGGCGAGGGTCATGGAGGTGCCCATGGACCAAATTCTCGCCACAGCAGGATGGGCGAATGAAGCTGTGTTCCAGCGTTTTTATAACAAGCCTGTTGCTGCTCCTCTACAGTTCGCAGAAGCCGTGCTGAATGCAGGTCAAGAACGTGGAGATGTCCCCGCATGAGGGGTTTTTGATTTGTTATTAATAAATATGCTTTTGTTTTGCAGTATGAGCTATTGAGCCAGTTTGTTCCTCCCATCCATCCCTGGTAGTGGTGTGTCAGCATGGACGTGGTCCAGGGCGTGTAATCACAGAAGCTTTGAAGTCTTCACGAAGTCACTCACGTGACTCCGAAATGAAATAGTAAGATTGAACGAGAACTTACCAGTTCGAAGGTTGATCTTTATTTCATGAGGAGTCGAAGTGAGGGATTTCGTGCCCTCCTCGCCCAACCCTCAATCACCTTCATCTGGTAATCTTAGTCAATTCAATCATACTATGCGAAGTCATTTCTATTGTTGGTTCTGTGATTCCACGCCGCTACTTTGAAGTATGTCGAGCATGCGCGCCGGCGGGCTCTTCACGAAATCCCTCACTTCGACTCCTCATGAAATAAAGATCAACCTTCGAACTGGTAAGTTCTCGTTCAATCTTACTATTCTCCCTATCTTCCAATTCCTAACAAATAGGGAGGTACGGTGGCACAGCGGGTAGAGCTGCTGCCTTACAGCGCCAGAGATCCTGGTTCGATCCTGACTATCGGTGTTGTCTGTACGGAGTTTATACATTCTCCCTGTGACGGTGTGGGTTTTCTCAGGGTGCTCCGGTTTCCTCCCACGCTCCAAAGACGACTAGATTTGTAGGTTAATTGGCTTTGGTAAAATGAATTGTAGATTTTCCTAGTGTATAGAATAGTGGTAGTGTATGGGGTGATTGCTGGTCGGTGCGGACTCGGTGAGCCAAATGGCCTGTTTCCGCACTATATCTCTAAAGTGTATAGTCTCAATTAATCTCAGCACCATCATTACCAAAATGTATGCACAAAGTGATGGCGTGACTCAGCACGACAGGCAGCATCTCTGGAGAGAAGGAATGGGTTCCCTCTAGCGATACTGCCTGTCCTGCTGAGTTAACCCAGCATTTTGTGTCTATCTGTGGTGTAAACCAGCATCTACAGTTCCTTCCTACACATTACCAACATGTAGTATGTTAGAGTATGATCTCTTTCCTGTTTGTGGCAACTTGCTCTGTCTGTTTCAGGCATTTTAAAAATGATTATCTCTCAAAAGTGCACACAAATATAATCTTAGTCTGCGTTAAAAAAGACTTGCACAGCCTCTGTCCTAGATTTGCCCTTGACAAACTGGTACAGAAACCTGCTCAGAACTAGTTGCAATCTAATCCATTCAAGCAACAAAGAAGCAGGTCTTGAAAATAATGGGGAGACCAAAAAAAAAAATACTGAAGATCTGGGGCAGGACTTTGTTTCTTTAAATAAAAAAAAACTCCTTATTCAAAAGCAAATAGAATGCTTGCCAGTGTTCTAAGAAGAAACATCCGGAATAAGAATTAATGTTATTTTTTGAACTGTGATCCAAGCAGGAACTCAAATTCTTGATTCAAAAATGCATTGAGTCTGAAACCCCCCCAGGCATTCGTCTAAGAGTATTCCTTCCTGTTTCATCTGAAACACTTAAATATTGCAAGATATTGTCTACGTCAATGATTTAGAATTAGAAAAGATTCTCATTTCAATGAAGGGCCAATTATTTTCCTAATTCTAAATGATTTGAGTTTAATGATACAGCGCGGAAACAGGCCCTTCGGCCCACCGGGTCCGTGCCGACCAACCATCCCTGCACATTAACACCATCCTACACCCACTGGGAACAATTTTTACATTTACCAAGCCGATTAACCTACAAACCTGTACGTCTTTGGAGTGTGGGAGGAAACCGAAGATCTCGGAGAAAGCCCACGCAGGTGACGGGGAGAACGCACAAACTCCGTACAGACAGCACCCGTAGTCAGGAATGCAGGGTCTCCGGCGCATTTGCTGTAAGGCAGCAACTCTACCGCTGCACCACCGTGCCGTGAGTTGTTACATCTGGGTTGTAAAAACGGTCGAAGATACACACAAGATGCCGGAGTAACTCAACGGGTCAGGCAGCATCTCTGGAGAAAAGGAATTGGTGACATTTCAGGTCGAGACCCTTCTTCAGACTGAGAGGCAGGGGAGAGGGAAACTAGAGGTATGAAAAGGTTCAGAACAAATCAGAGCCGGCACCGATGACCAAGGAAACATGGAGCCCACAATGGTCCATTGTTGGTGGTGGAAGTGGTGATAACGAAGGGGTACATGGACGGAACAATGGAACTAGTAGGACGTCTAGGGTGGGGGAGGGACGGAGAGAGAGGGAATGCAAGGGTTATTTGAAATTAGATAAGTCAATATTCATACCGCTGTGTTGTAAGCTGCACAAGAGAAATATGAGGTGCTGTTCCTCCGATTTGCTTGTGGCCGCATTCTGATGGTGGATGAGGCCAGACATTCCATCACCACCACCCTTCCCCTCCCACTGTTCCTTAATTTTCCTCTATGCTTTCCTGAAGGTGCTGACTCACGCTGTTGTACAATTCTGCAAGTCAGGGGCGTTGGTGAGAAAGTCTACACTGGTTCCCTAGTGGGAGCTGGGAAAGGAAATGGCAATGCATTTGACAGGGAGAGATGAGGGGACATGTTTTATTGATGCAGAGCAACGTGACTGTGCTAACAGCAAGAATGCCTGCTCTCAAGCAGGGGGACAGATCTCCATCGCCCTCCCCATCCTAGTTCTCCGACCAGTCTGACTGTCCTGATTAAATTTTATCTTTGTATGCTTTGTTGTCATCTTCCCCTTGCTAACAATAATCTATTTTACGTTTTCCATGACCTCATCCCCTTTGATGTCTCATTTTCACACCTTACCCTTCCATATGTACAAATGCTAATGAAATTTTCATCAGCAACTTAATAGCTCAGTTGGTTAAAGGAAATATTTTGCTGCTTACGAGGATACTTTTTACTGTGTCATTTAAATAACTAAAAATGAAGAGCCTATTACTTGTTATATGCAATTGCATAAACTGAAAACTTCTACAGTATCATACTGTTTGAATTGCTGATGGCACTGATATTAAAATTATGGCAAATAAGAGTGATTTTAAAGGAAGTGTATAGAACAAAAATCATTATTTTCCTCCCGAACACTGCCTGATCTGCTGGGCATTTCATACACCCTTGGCCTGAATTTCATAGCCTTTACAAGTTCCTCCGTATCAGTTTGCTGGATTCAAAAAAGTTATCACCTTGCTTTGATGTACCCACCCCTCCTCTGCTCAAACTGAATTGTATCTGTTTCCTAATTTGACATGATCATTACATACTGCGGTCATGTGTGAATAATCCATGAGTATTTTTATGATTATTGTTAATAGGACTTTGAGCATTTACAAACTCATTGAACTTTTCCCTTGTCTTATTCTTCATTTGTGGTCATGATTGGAAATGTATTCCAATTGAGCAAGAAAAAGTGGAGGACAGTTTGATTGGTTGCAGTCTGGGACCTGATAAGTAGCTGAGTGCAATGATTTGTGAAAACCACCACCTGGAGTATTGCGTACAGTTCTGGTCTCCAAATCTAAGGAAGGACATTATTGCCATTAGAGGGAGTGCAGAGAAGGTTCACCAGACTGATTCCTGGGATGTCAGGACTGTCTTATGAACAAAGACTGCATAGACTCGGTTTATACGCTCTAGAATTTAGGAGATTGAGAGGCGATGTTATAGAAACTTACAAAATTCTTAAGCGGTCGGACAGGCTAGATGCAGGAAGATTGTTCCCGATGTTGGGGAGGTCCAGGTCAAGGGGTCACAGCTTAAGGATAAGGGGGAAATCCTTTAGGACCGAGATGAGAAGGACTTTTTTCATACAGAGAGTGGTGGGTCTCTGGAACTCTCTGCCACAGAGGGTAGTTGAGGCCAGTTCATAGGCTATATTTAAGAGGGAGTTAGATGTGGCCCTTGTGGCTAAGGGGATCAGAGGGTATGGAGAGAAGGCAGGTACGGGATACTGAGTTGGATGATCAGCCATGATCATATTGAATGGCGGTGCAGGCTCGAAGGGCCGAATGGCCTACTCCTGCACCTAATTTCTATGTTTCTATGTTTCTATATCTCTGGGTCTCCCTCTCCCCTGACTCTCAGTCTGAACCCGAAATCATCCATCCCTTCTATCCAGAGATGTTGCCTGTCCCACATGAGATACTCCAACATTTCGTGTCTATCTTCGGTGTAAGATCCTCAATTATTTTTAACAGGGAAGGCGAATATATTGATGGGGTCAGATGAAGTTTGATGGGTGGAGGCTCGTGTGGGGGGAGAGGGGAGGAAGAAACTCCAGACTAGATCAGGTAGGACAAATTCTACAATTACAATGTTCTTTCTAATGTGTGCCATTTACTGTTACATGCCCTTCTCCTGTTTGACTTCCCAAAGTGTATCACTTGCACTTGTTGGGGTCAAATCAGTTTAGCTTATTGCCACGGTACAGTGAAAAGCTTTTGTTGCGTGCTATCCAGTCAGCGGAAAGGCAATACATGATCACAATCGAGCCATTTACAGTGTATAGATACATGATAAGGGGATAACGCCAACTGTCCACCCAATTTTGTACCCGATCAACTCCTGCAGT
Organism: Raja brachyura; assembly: GCA_963514005.1. The sequence continues at coordinate 9,407,295 of OY740810.1, forward strand.
GGCAACTTTGCTCACTATCCACCACTCCATCAAATAGTCTCTTTCACAAACTCTCTCGTCGTTCAATGGTTCACTGGTAGTTAATTGTCACACGTCCCAGGGGCACCACACAGGGGCTGCTGCCCCACAGCGCCGTAAATCCGAGTTCGATCCTGACCTCAGGTGCTGTCTCTGTGGAGTTTGCACGTTCTCCCTGTGACCGCGTGGGTTTTCCCCCAGTTGCTCGGGTCTCCTCCCACATCCCAAAGACGTGTGGTCTGTATGTTAATTGATCTCGGTAATATTGCCCGCTAGTGTGCACGGAGTGGATGACATGGAGCTAGTGATCGATGGTTGGTGTGGACTCAGTATGCTGAAGCGTCTGTTTCCGTGTTGTATCTCTAAAATGAAAACTAATGTACCTAGGTACAGTGCAATTGATCAATTTCCCACCTGGGGCAAATAAAGTTCTATCATATCGTATTCATTTTCTGCATACAGTTCAGTAAAATCTTACTATGCATAAGCATAATCATACAAGGGTGTAGGTCCCGCCTACATTCACAACCAAGATACATAGAAACATAGAAAATAGGTGCAGGAGGAGGCCATTCGGCCCTTTGCGTCAGCACCGCCATTCATGGTGATCATGGCTGTCAATAACCCGTGCCTGCCTTCTCCCCATATCCCTTGATTCCACTAGCCCCCTAGAGTATCTAACTCTCTCTTAAATCCATCCAGTGACTTGGCCTCCACTGCCCTCTGTGGCAGAGAATTCCACAAATTCACAACTCTCTGGGTGAAAACGTTTTTTCTCACCTCAGTCTTAAATGGCCTCCCCTTTATTCTAAGACTGTGGCCCCTGGTTCTGGACTCGCCCAACATTGGGAACATATTTCCTGCATCTAGCTTACCTTACAACTTCTTTAAAAGTTGCTATATAAATGCAGGTTGACACTGCATGAGTTAATGAATGAGACAACACCCAAATCCAACTTCATTTGGAAGAATGTCATGGATTTTAAAGGTCAATGTGAACACTCATCCCAGTTTCCAGCGTGTCTTCATCTGTTGCCAGCCCTTATTTATCCTGGTCTTTTACAGCTTCCAGTTCCACCCCCCCCCCCCCCCCCCCCCCCGCCCCCTACAATTAGCCAGAAGAAGGATCCCCACCCTGAACATCATCTGTCCAGTTTCTCCAGAGACAATATGTGGAATTTAATTTAGAGACCATCGAGTCCACGACGACCATCGATCACCCGTACGCTAGTTCCACCTTTTCCTACTTTTACATCCCACACCCGATGAGCAATTTTACAGATGCCTGTTAACCAACAAACCCTGTACGGAACACCCGCAGGATTCACACAAGGTCACAGAGAGAACGTACAAACTCCACACAGCCTAGGTTGCCCAGTGTGTCTCCTGGTTGCCAACTCCCCTTACCTCCCATTCCCACAATGACCTTTCTGTCCTGGGCCTCCTCCATCGTCAGAGTGAGGCCAAACGCAAATTGGAGGCACAGCACCTCATATTTTGCTTGGGCAGCTTACAACCCAGCGGTGTGAATATCGATTTCTCAAACTTCCAAGTAACCCATGCATCCCCTCTCTCTGTCCCCCCTCCACCCAAGTCATTGTCCTATCCTACAAAGCCTCTTGTTGAGTCTCATTGTCTGTAACTCGTTTTCACCTAGCCCACAGCTAACAATGCCCTGCTTCCTTTATCATTGTTACTGTTTGGCATATCTTTCACTTACTTGTTCTGTATCTCTCTAGATCACCGTCTATATCTCTCGTCTCCCTTTCCCCTGACTCTCAGTCTGAAGAAGGGTCTCCACCCGAAACGTCACCTATTAGTTAGTTTTCTGCAGAGACGCTGCCTGTCCCGCTGAGTTACTCCAGCCTTTTGTGGTCGATCTTCGAGGAAATAATTTTATTTTCTAAACAAACCCCGCCAGACGGCTGGTAAAAAGATCTCGGGCTCAGTGGAGTGGAAGCGTTTCCCAAATCGACACGGGGCAGAGTCATTTTGCAGAGCTGCGAGGAAAGGGAGTGGCGTGGGACGGGACAGTGGGACTCTGACTGTGATCGGGATCTTTCATTTGAGGAACCCTCAATGAGTAGAGAGATGGAGAGAGAACTGGCAATCCCTGCCTTCTCAAGCGCAAATCCAGGCATCTGGATAGGAACTGAGTCGAGAAATGAATTGAATCCAGACAGACACAATGGGAAAACTGTAAAGGCTGGAGGCGAGGAGACCAATTGTGGAAATAATGCATCAGCAGCGAGAAAGGAAATACAACACGCATTAGAGGCAAGCGTGGTTACGTCGTCTCACTTTCTTGAAAATGCAAGACTTGTTTAGTAAGTTAGTACTTTGGCAAGAGAAGATAGAGACAAAATACTGGAGTAACTCAGCGGGTCAGGCAGCATCTCTGGAGAAAAGGAATGGGTGACGATTCGGGTCGAGACCCCCTTTCTTCAGACTGTGAGTCAGGGGAGAGGGAGACACAGAGATCTGGAAGGGTGTGGTGTGAAAACGAGACACCAAAGGGGAAAGGGGCACTTTTTTTTTGACATTGCATCTGAACGCGACCACAAAAAGAACAAGCGCCCATTAGAGGCAAAACACAAAGTGCTGGAGGAACTCGGCGAGTCAGGCAGCGTCTGTGGAGGGAATGGACAGGCGACGTTTCGGATCCAGACCCTTGGTGTTCTGCTCAAGTTTCCAGCAAATGTAGCTGTTGTGTCTCAGTGTTACTGCTGTCCGAAGAAGGGTCCAAATCCGAAACGTCACCTAACCCACCCCCCACCCCCCACCCCCCCCCCCCCCCACACACACACACACAGATGCTGCTTTCAGCCTGACCCATTGAGTTCCGCCAGCACTTTGTGCCTTGTTCCAAGATTCCAGCATCTGCAGTTCCCTGTGACTGCACATTACGTGGAGTTTTACCTTCAGCTTCACCTGCAGAATACATTCACAGCGAGGGTTGTGTCTTTGGGGTGGGAGGAGGGAGAGAAGGGGGAATTTAAACAACAAATATCTGCAATTATCTACGGCCCATTTCTCCCATGCACTAAAAAAAAACAAACTCAAACGCGGATACTGCGACTTTAATAACACACACCCCACATCCCCTCTGCAGCCGGTCGGTTAAATCCAAGATGAATTTTACCTGATTAAGAAATCCGGACGAATTCGATCAACATTTCTGGCATCGTGTAGATAAACAACGCCGCTCCACCGAGCGAGTAATCCGTGGCTTTTCAACTCCCCCCCCCCCCCACTCCCTGCAAATCAGTCTGAACCGTGAACTGATGCTTCGTTCTCGTCCATGCAACTTGCTCTTGGGTTGCCACCCCCCGGGAGGGTGTGGACGAGGGCTGCAGCACTGCCCCGGTGTGTCGGATCATTTCCACCACGGAGATAAGCACCAGGCTCCTCGGAGACTTGCAATCTCCTGTTCGCTGCGATCGAATGAGAGAGGCAGAGAGCGGTGTGTGTGTGCGTGTGTATGTGTGTGTGCACCCGCGACTCTGAATCACTGTCAGCTCTGTTGGAAGGAACATTCGGATTTCTTCAGGAAGTGGGTCAACAGTTCCGACAACCACCACTTACATTTATGTAGCATCTCATTGAAGGGTGTGTGTGTGTGTGTGTGTGGGGGGGGGGGGGGGGGCATTGAAACTTACCGAATAGTGAAAGCCTTGGACAGAGTAGATGTGGAGAGGATGTTTCCAATAGTGGGAGAGTCTAGGTCCAGGGGGCACAACCTCAGAATAAAATAGTCAGCAGTGTTTTATTGTCATATGATCCAGACAGAACAATGAGATTCTTGCTTGCAGCAGTATTACAGAATATGTAAACATAGTACATTGTAAACACTATAGAAACATAGAAACATAGAAATTAGCTGCAGGAGTAGGCCATTCGGCCTTTTGAGCCTGCACCGCCATTCAATATGATCATGGCTGATCATCCAACTCAGTATCCCGTACCTGCCTTCTTTCCATACCCTCTGATCCCCTTAGCCACAAGGGCCACATCTAACTCCCTCTTAAATATAGCCAATGAACTGGCCTCAACTACCCTCTGTGGCAGAGAGTTCCAGAGACCCACCACTCTCTGTGTGAAAAAAGTCCTTCTCATCTCGGTCCTAAAGGATTTCCCCCTTATCCTTAAGCTGTGACCCCTTGTCCTGGACCTCCCCAACATCGGGAACAATCTTCCTGCATCTAGCCTGTCCAACCCCTTAAGAATTTTGTAAGTTTCTATAAGATCGCCTCGCAATCTCCTAGATTCTAGAGAGTATAAACCGAGTCTATGCAGTCTTTGTTCATGAGACAGTCCTGACATCCCAGGAATCAGTCTGGTCATCCCAGGAATCAGTAAAAATAAACGAGTAAAAAAAGCTCTACATATATATATATATATATATATATATACACATACTCATAAAAACAAACAAACACTAACAGTGCCTTAAGAAAGGAGATGAGGAGGAATTAATTTAGCCAGAGGGTGGTGAATCTGTGGCGGAGGCCTGGTCAATGGGTATTTTTAAGGCAGAGATTTACAGATTAGTAAGGGTGTCGTATCAAGGGTTATGAGGAGAAGGCAGGAGAACGGGGTTGAGAGGGAAAGATAGAGCAGCCATGATTGAATGCCGGAGTAGACTCGATGGGCTGAATGGCCTAATTCTGCTCCCATGACTTGAACCTTTCTCCAACGAGACAACATATCCCTGAGGGAGACTCAAGAGTGTTTTATTATCATGTTCCGGAACGGAATGTTGACATTCTGACTTTCAGAAGGACAACAGATGTGTAAAATATAGTACTCCGTAAATAGCATAATATACGACAAAAATGTTCCGTATAGATAAAAAACCTACAATGCTAGTGCAAAGACAAAAACAATGCCCCCAGGTCTATGTAAATTAGAGTTTTAGCTGGAGGTTGTAGTGTTTAACAGCCTGATGATTGCAGGGAACAAGCTGCTCCTGAACCTGGACGTTACAGTTTTCAGGCTCCCATACCTTAATCCTGAAGGCGGGAGTGAAATGAGAGTGTGGCCAGGGTGGTGTGGGTCTCTGGTGATGCTGGCTGCCTTTTTAAGGCAGCAGAGCCTGTAGATCCCTTCAATGATGGGGAGGTCAGTCCCCATGATGGACTGGGCAGTGTTCTCCACTTTTTACAATATTCTTCATTCCTGGGCGTTCGAGTTGCCGAACCAGGTCTTGGTGCAACCGGTCAATGTGCTCTCGACAATGCACCTGTAGAAGTTCAAGAGGGTATTCGTTGACAGGCCGAATCACCTCAATCGTCTAAGGAAGTTGAGGATGATCAAAATGTAAACATTTGGCTTAATACCTCCTTTAGCAGCAATAAATGAGGAAGTTTAAAAGATTTAAACTTGACAAAAATGGATTCTGCTCAAACTAAGACAGGCTGTTACCTTTCTCTTATTAATTGCAAAGCCAGCAGAAAGCTCTTACAAGGCTAACAAGAAGTTCTTTTTCCCATAAACACAAGCAAGATAACAAGCACAACTTCATGAATGTCTCCCCTATGATATAAACATTAAGAGGATATCCATACTCTCGGCCCCTCCCCTTGCTCTATAAGATTATAATGTGCGTCATAAGTAAAAAAACGAAAATGCTTGTTCTGCAGAAAAATAGCCTTCTCATATAACCATATATGGCTAACCCTTCCTCTCTCGGAAGAACCTGTCAATCTTAAGAAGCTGTCAATCTTAAGAAGCAAGATGCTGTTCTATGCTCTGTAGATAAGGTATTGCTGAATCGCTGATTATTGGAGTATAAATACATGTACTTAATCACTGCCCCTTTGTGTCAGGGATACTCTGTATAGTCTGTATCTATATACTGTAAGAGTCCTTACCACACCCGCTTGGCGAAATAAAGATTACTGCTTGATTACTGATTTTATTTGCGTTTTTGTCTGTTTAGTGAAACGAACCACAACATAAACACCCACCCTTTAATGCTTAATAAAGTCCCTGCCATCTGTCTCATTTGAAAGTTGTCGACACAACTTTGGGCAGTGGTGGAGTTGCAGCGGTAGAGTTGCTGCCTTACAGCATTTACAGCGTCAGAGACCCCGGTTCGATCCTGGCCACAGGTGCTTGCCTGTACGGAGTTTGTACGTTCTCCCCGTGACCTGCGTGGGCTTTCTCTGAGCACTTAGGTTTCCCCCCACACGCCAAAGACGTACACAATTGGCCTTGGTGTAAATGTAATACAAAATTGTCCCTTGTGTAGGATCAAGTTAATGTGTGGGGATCGCTGGACGTTGCGGTCTTGGTGGGTCGAAGGGCCTGTTTCTGCACTGTATCTCTACAAAAGACACAGTCATCAGGATGCATTGGTGTTGTGGGTTACTTGGCCAAACTGTGCAAAGAATTCACCAGTGAAAACATTTAATATAGAACAGAGCAACAGGCCCTTTGGGCCACAATGTCCCTGCTGTACATGATGCCAAGTTAAACTAATCTCATCTGCCTGCATGCGATCCATATCCCTCCATTCCCAGCTTAGGATCCAGTAATTATTTCCTGGAGTTTTATTTTGCTTAATGCTTTCAAAGCAAAACAAAATCTTTGTGGAACATTTTAGGTTTATGTTCATTATTGTCACATTTACTGAGGTACAGTGAAAAGCAATGTTTTGCACGCCAAGCATCAGATCAAATAATACTATACATAAAATACAAGCCAGCCAAACTCAAGTGCAATAGGTAGCATGAAGGGAGAGATACAGAAGGCAGAACATAGCTCTCAGCATTTTAGTACAAGATTTATGGGTGGAAAAGAGATTTAAACGGTTGGGCTGATTGTAGGATTAGGTTTAGGCTTGTTATTGTCACATGTACCGAGGTACAGTGAAAAGCTTTGTTTTGCATGCTATCCAAACAAAAACATTGGTTGCTATGGAAACAGAACATTTCCCTCAATTGAAATGGAAAATATAGGGTTTTTTTTCAAAGCATCTTTTATTCATTCCAGAGTGATTTGCAGCCCTTGAACTACTTTTGAAGATTAGTCTTCTGATATATTATTAATCTGGAACTAATGACCTAAATTTCTGACTCTTCGTCGGTCTCACTGAATGAATCAGTTTATGAAGCCTTTCAGATCTGGAGCTACTGGTGGGAGGTCACTGCTGCTCGTTATCAGAACCCCGATTGTCCCATTAAGTCCATGCATAATTCTTCTGGTCTGGTTAACATTTGTCTTCGAATAAAGGACAACATTCAGGAGCGTGCCCAGCTGACCCAGATCTGTTGGGGCACACAAGAAACTACAGATGCTGGAATCTTGACCTGATCCTTGACTTTCTGAATGATAGACCATAATCAGTGAGGATAGGCAACAAAACATCCTCCACAAGGATGGCGAGGTGGGAGTTGCTGCCAGAGACCCAGGTTTGATCCTGACGATGGGTGCTCTCTGTACATTCTCCCCATGACTTGCATGGATTTTCTCCAGGCGCTAAGGTTTGTAGGTTAATTGGCTTTGGTAAAGATTGCAAATTGTCCCTAGTTTGTGCGTAGGATAGTGTAGTGTTAATGTGCGGGGATCGTTAGTCGGCATGGACTCGATGGGCTGAAGGGCCTGTTTCCGCGCTGTATCAATAAACAAAACTAATCATTCTTAATACTGGTGCCCCTCAGGATGCATTCTCAGCCCCTCCCTATACATTCACAAATGTGGGGTCAAATTCTGGTCTAATTCCACCTGCACATTGCAGGTGACACCAACAATGACGAGATGGGAGCACAGGAAGGAGATAGACAGCTTAGTAACATGGTGTCGAGACAACAACCCTTCCCTCAATGCCAGCAAGACGAAGGAGCTGGTCATTGCTATCAGGAAGCAAGGTGGAGTAGATGCCCTTGTCAGCATCAATGGTGGTGAAGTGGAAATGGTTGCGAGCTTCAAGTGCCAAGGTGTTAATATCACCGACATCTGTCCTGGACCAACCACATTGAAGCTGTGGTTAAAGAATGCACAGGGCCAACTAAAGTACACCAAGGCCTCGACTTCCTCAGGAAACCTTGGCGTATCTCCAACGACTCTGTCCTGCTGAGTTCCTCCAGATCATATGGATCAATACGGCAACCTCACGAGTCGGGGTTCACCCATCTACTCATCTAACAGTGGGCGGCACAGTGGCGCGGCGGTAGAGTGCCGGAGACACGGGTTCAATCCCGAGGAGGTAGTTGAGGCAGGTACTATAACAGTATTTAAAATACACTTGGACAGGTACATGGATTGGAAAGGTTTAGAGGGAAATGAGCCAAATGCAGGTAATGGAACTGGCTTAGATGGGGCATCTTGATTGGCATGGACAAATTGGGCCAGAGGGCCTGTTTCCCTGCTGCTTGGGTCCTTGGCTCTAAGTTTGGATTAGTTTCCGTGGCTCACTATTGACCAGCGTGTTCATGATGAGATAGACAACCACTGTCTGGGTCATTCAGTTTCTAAGATTTTCTGTGCTACTGAATCTGTTCACAGTGGGACTGGATGCAGATTGAAGGATGTGGTCAGTACACTTCACCGCTAATCTGAGTGACAAGGGTGCGAATGGAAATAGTAGAAATCAGAGCAGCACAAATGAACAATTCTCACCTCTTGCTGTCGACGGCTGATTGTGAATCCAGAGAGATATAGAATATTTCACGATGCGAGGCTGGCGTCAGTGACATTGGCCCTTCAGGCTTTCCCGAGGGTGGAATAATCAGCTGTCGTTTCAATTAAAATTTGCTGCAGGGGAGTTAACGAGCAACGGTTGGACCAGGAGAAGGAGGAAGCTGCCGTGTGAATCGATAGAGATAGAATCGATCGATAGAATTGTGAAAAAACACACCACCAGATTTCAGGGACAGTTTCTTCCCAGCTGTTATCAGGCAACTGAATCGTCCTACCACAACCAGAGAGCAGTGCTGAATTACTACCTATCTCTTTGGTGACCCTCGGGCTATCCTTGGATCGGACTTTGCTGGCTTTACCTTGCACGAAACGTTATTCCCTTACGATGTATCTATACACTGTAAATAGATCCATTGTAATTATGTATTGTCTTTCTGCTGACTGATTAGCACGCAACAAAAGCTTTTCACTGTACCTCGGTGCACGTGACAGGAAACTAAGTTGAACAGAACTAGGGATGCTGAGTTCAAAGGTTCATATGTGATAGGAGCAGCATTGGGCCATTCGGCCCATCGAGTCTACTCCGCCATTCAATCATGGCTGATCTATCTCTCCCTCCTAACCCCATTCTCCTGCCATCTCTCCATAACCCCTAACACCTGTATTAATCTAGAATCTATCTATCTCTACCTTAAAAACATCCATTGACTTGGTCTCCACCGCCGTCTGTGGCAATGAATTCTACTCTCCCTCACTCTCTCTTTCTCTCCCTCTCTATCCCAGGGTCACTGGGCAGTGACAGGGATCACTGGCTGATTCTCCCTCTCCCGCACCCTCTCCCTCTCTAACCCAGGGTCCCTATGACGCAAAGCAGGAACCCTGGCTGATTCCCCCTCTTCCCCTAGTACTTCGTGAGGTAATGCTCAAAACACACAGCCGCTGAAATGTTCCCTGCACCGCCACTGATGTTAACCCAACTCTCTGTTGCTGCATCTGAAGTCTGAAGGAATCTGAAGAAGTGTTCCGACCCGAAATGTCGCCCTTTCTTTTTCCCCAGAGATGCTGCCTGACCCGCTGAGTTACTCCAGCACTTTGTGTTGTGAATATGTACCTACATCGTACCATTTAGGCAGGTACGTGGATAGGACAGGTTTAGAGGGATGTGGGCTTGTGGGGTATTGTCTTGCTGGTTGGGATATTTCCATGAGATTGGAGAACATACTCTGAATTTCATCAGATGGAAGCAACACTAAACCTCATTGGCATGGCCAACATTCAGTAATGCACCAACAGCACTGGAACAAATGATCACAAGAAATGTATCATTTGTTTATTTGTGTGTGTGTTTGTCTGAGTCTGTCTGCCTGTGATTGTGGGGCGAGCAAGACTTCTCAGTGTAGCTGTGCTCTCTATTACTCATGCATGTGACAATAAACCTGAATTTGAACCTGAATGTTTATTGCATCTTCCCAAATGCAAACCAGCTGTGTGGTTCCTACATTACAGCTGTGTACGCAGCAGCGTAAAACATCACAAGAGGAATTGATCAGGTAAAGGCACAGGTAGACAAAAATGCTGGAGAAACTCAGCGGGCGAGGCAGCATCTATGGAGCGAAGGAATAGGTGACGTGTCTTTTAGTTGGTTAAGCTATTCACCTCTGCATTGGAGATAACAAATCATGTCACATTAAGAAACAAAAAGAAGCTATCACATCCTAGCCAAAATCTCGCTCTCAATCGACATCTAATACATAGTTGGCCATTTTCACTTCACTGTGTAAAATTGGTTAATGCAATTCCCACATTACCACATGCTAAACGCGCATCATTATCTGAAAAGTGGTTTGGGACATTGTGAAAGAACCATAAAACTTTCATTTCCTACCACACGCTCCGCCATATGAAAGGGATATTAACAGGAAATAGGAAGTGTATAAGTGCATTTACGGTGAAACAGTTGTTGGGCAACATGAAAAAGACACAAAGTGCTGGAGTAACTCAACGGGTCAGGCAGCATCTCTGGGGAATGTGGATAGTTTATGTTTTGGGCTGGGCCCCTTCGTCAGATTGTTTGTAGGGTGGTGGGGGTGGGGGGTGGGGTGGGGGGCGGGGGGGGCATAGGGGGGGGCATGGGGGGGGGAAAGGAAGCTGGAAGAGAGGAGGGGCAGGTGATAGATGAACACAGGCCAGTGGGGGGTTTTTGATCGGCAGATAGTTGGACAAAAGCTAGAGATGAGAAAAACAGAAGGTGAGACAAAAGGATTGCAGAGTTGCGAATTGTGGAGGAACGAACCAGAGGAAGGAATGGCGGAGGGAACAATAGGAATCCCAGTATGGCACAGGAGGGGGGGAGGGGGGGAGGGATGGGTGACGAAAGGAGAAGGTGGAGGTAGGGGGGTGGGGAGGTTGTTGGAGGTCACCTAAAACTGTAGAATCCAATGTTCATACTGTTGGGTTGTAAGATAGCCAAGTGGAATATGAGCTGCCGTTCCTCTAGTTTGCATGTGGCCTCACTCTGGCAATGGAGGAGGCTCAGGACAGTGTGGGAATGGGAAGGGGAGGTAAATTAATTGACAAACGGGAGGTCCGCTACACTTCAGACAGCCAGAAAAGTACATATTTGATTTGAGAGCCACTGTACGTTCACTGAGTTATCTTTAAGGGATATTGCAGAGAGTTGCTGTAATTATCCTCTAGAGTGGAGGACCCAAGAGAAGAAATATCATAAACAATAGGAACAGGAGTAGACCATGTGACTCTCCAGGCTGCTTCATCTTTAATATAAACATGGCTGGTCTTTGGTCAGTAATTTCTTGATATCAGGCTGTATTCTAAGTTTCTAATCTATACCTCGTAATCCCCACCTCCCTATTTACAACCAAGTACCATGCAGCCCAGTCTGAATGAGAGTCCAGACCCGAAACATCCCTATCCAAGTCCTCCAGAGATGCTGCCTGAACCGCTGAGTTACTCCAGCACCGATCCCACTGCCAACAACGGACCATTGTGGGCTCCATCTTCCCTTGATCATCGATGCTTGTGGCATATCTTTCAATCATATGTTCTATATCTGTCTAAATCACCAATCACCTAAATCTCGTTTTCCTTTCCCCTGACCCTCAGTATGAAGAAGGGTCTTGACCGGAATAGTCACGGATTCCTTTTCACCGGAGATGCTGCCTGACCCGCTGAGTTACTCCAACTTTTCTGGTGTCGATCATCGGTTTGAACCAGTATCTGCAGTTCCTTCCTGCACATTTTGTGTCCTTCAGTAGATCATACTCTTGCCTTAAGAGTTACAAATTGTGGGTTTAAGTCCCCCAGAAATCCAGACTGACACTAAGTTGTAGCAGGGAGGGAGTGCTGTCTTTAAGTAAGACAATAAACCAAGGCTCTGTCAGATCTCCCAAGCTTATGCCAACTATCCCATGGCAGTAATTGTGTACTCATCTCAAAAACAAAAAAGCAAGCAGATTATCTGATCATTATTAGAATGCTGTCTGTGGGCGCTTGAAAAAAAGAATGATCTGCCACCCTTCCTTGAAACGTGCATCAGAACGTCCTGAGTTTGTGAAGAAATAAAAGTGTAGGCTTGGATGCACACATAGAATGGATAGGTTTAATGTTTTATGTGTCATTCCTAACTTTCACTGGATGTCGTTATCACTTGCGGGCGGAGCACCAAGGCAAATTTCTTGTATGTGAATACTTGGGCAAGAAACTTATTAATTCATTAATTAATTGATTCATATCGTGGAGGAGTGGAACCTATTCCTTATGGTTTAAAGGTTGGCTAAAATCACATTGAGTTTGGTATAATTTAGAGATAGAGCATGGAAACCGGCCCTTTGGCCACGCCGACCATCGATCACCCGTTTACACCAGTTCTATGTTATCCCACCTTCTTACCCATTATGTAAACGCTAAGGGCAATTAACAGACAAACCCGAACGTCTTTGGGATGTGGGATGAAACCTGAGCACCCGGAGGAATGCCACGTATTCACAGGGAGAACATGCAAACTCGACATACACAGCACCCGAGGTCAGAATTGCAGACAGGTCTTTGGCGCTGTGAGGCAGTGGTTGTACCAGCTGTGCCAACAGGGGCACTAGAACGATTACTGTGTTTTCTGTTAGTCACAATTGTGTTGGTTCCTCATTGGGGTTCTCTGGTTATTGCTTCAATGTTCTTAGCCTGTGGATAGTGGGGTTGGGAGGATACCAGTCACAGTTTCTCGCTCATATTCAAAGGTGCAGATAACAAGTCCCTATCGATCTCACAATAGATCTACCTCACGATCCCTATCAAGTTTGAATCTCCTCTTTGCCATCACTGTGGAGATGCATGGATGAAGAATGATCTCTTACACTGTTTAGTTTAGTTCTGTTTAGAGATACAGTGTGGAAACAGGCCCTTCGGCCCACCGAATCCATGCCGACCAGTGATCACCCGTACACTGGTTCTAAACTACACACTGTGGACAATTTACCAAAGCCAATTAACCTACAAACCTGCACATCTTTGGAGTGTGGGAGGAAACCGGAGCACCCGGAGACAACCCACGTACATGGTCACAGGAAGAACATAGGAGCTCCGTACAGACAGCAACTGTAGTCAGGGTCGAACCCGGGTCTCCGGTGCTGTAAGGCAGCAACTCTACCGCTGCGCCACTGTGCCACCCTGCGGGTAATGTTCTGAGAGTTCCAAACTCTATCAAAATGTCGCCCACTTCTGAAGAGGAGGGAGAGGAGAAAACAGGGGCTGAGGGGATACTTGTCACAAATCTAGACCGAGGCTATGAACAGCAAGGTCTGAAGAAGGGTCTCGACCCGAAACGTCGCCTATCTCCTTCGCTCCTTAGATGCTGCTGCACCCGCTGAGTTTCTCCAGCTTCTTGTGTAACCCTCGATTCTCCAGCATCTGCAGTTCCTTCTTTAACAACAGCAAGAATCTTCTGCTCTGTTAATATTCGAAGTAGAGTTCAGTTTTTAATATTTTCCACTGAGCGATTTCCTCTTTATACACAAGACAACACAAAGCATGGAAACAATTGAAGCCAAGTTCCATTAAGTCAGAATATCCAACATCAGCCATCCATTATTCATCCATTTATATCATTATAAACAGTTCATTATTTCTCTTTCAGTATCACAGTCTTTTCATTCCACTGAGTCAGCCAAAGAAGACTCTTATTGTGTTTTTACAGCCAGAGAAACCTTTTAAGCGCATTAATTCCCTGTAGGTGTATTGCGTGACTAGTGGAGAGCTCTGGCTGTTGGAAAATAAGCTCTCCTTCATCCAATTTGTCTTGGCATTTGTACAGGGCAAGCGAGCAGAAAGAAAGAAATTGATCATTGTAGCGAACAGCTGTCTGTGCACTGGCGCAGTTACGGGGAGGAGCCCTTTGCTTGCGACTCAATTAAAATAAAAATAATCCACTGAAATAAGCTTCTCTGAACCCATGCAGGTGATCTTTTATAACTTGCTCCCCTGGTCTTTGAGGGTAGTTAGATATTACAAAATCATGTGAAGTTACAAAGTGCTGGAGTAACTCAGTAGGTCAGTCAGGCAGCTTCTCTGGAGGACATGGGTTAGGCAACTTTTTAGGTTGGGATCCTTTTTCAGACAGATTGTAGTAGGAGGGAGAAAACTGGAAGAGGTGATGGTGAGACAAGGCCAGGCGAGTGAGAGGTGGATACAGGGGAAGGGGGCAGGGAGTTTGATTAGCGGTTGCGTGGACAAAGGCCAAAGATTAAAAGAAGACAAAGGCTATAAAACAAGGAGAAGAAGTATGAATTGTGAAGCCAGAGGAAGGGATGGAGATGGGAGGGGACGGGAGAGGGGATACGGTTGAAGCAGATACGATGGTGGAATTCAAGAGAGTTTTGGATAGGCATGTGAAGGGAGATGTGTTGTGCACAGGCCGATAAGAGTTGGTCTTGGCATCATGTTTGGCAGACATTGTGGGCCAAAGGGCCTGTTCTGTGTTGTACTGTTCTATGTTCTAAGAAGGGTCACGACCACAAACGTCACCAATCCATGTTTGAACCCGTGTCTTTGGCGCTGTAAGGCGGCAACTGTGCCACCCCAAAGTATGAAAATATGCAGTGTTGAAATCCTGCAGCTCTGTTGCATCTTGACAACGACTTTGGTGTTGCCTTTGAAATTCCCACTCATGATTGTTTCAAGATCCTTGTTTGGAAGGATGAGGGGACCCCTCATTGAAACTTAGCGAATAGTGAACGGCCTGGATAGAGTGGATATTTTAACTAGTAAGAGAATCTAGGACTAGAGGCCATAGCCACAGAATAAAAGGACGTACCTTTGGAAAGGTGATAAGGAATCTCTTTAGTCAGAGGGTTTTAAATCTGAGCAATTCACTGCCCCAAAAAGGCTGTGGAGGCCAAGTCAATGGTTACTTTTAAGGTGGAGATTGATAGGTTCTGGATTAGTGAGGGTGTCAAGGGTTATGGGGCGAATGGGGATGAGAGGGAAAGATACTGTAGATCAGCCACGATTGAATGGCGGAGTTTGGCCCCTGATGGGCCGAATGGCCTAATTCTGCTCCTGCAACTTATGGACTTATCAAGAGGGTCAAGCTTGTTCCTGTGGCTGCTTAAGTATCAGATTTGTCTGTGTTAGTGAGAACGTAACCTTCTAACTGCATTGACAATGGTAAGACGAGATATTGTTTTGTTGCAGTTAATTTTCAGTCCAATTTTATAGTTCAATGTATTGAGGCAGATTGTTTTTCACTTCAATGTGGTGTTGATTGGAGTGTGAGATCATCTGTAAAGCTACGGTCTTCCAAGGCTGTTAAGCATATCCATCTGATGTTTCTTGGCATGTCTTGTCTTGTACACAGCATTATCCCATCGATGTAAACATGGAAGAGAATTGCAGGCTTGACACAGACCAGGCTCACTGCTGCTTCGAGTTCAAATCCGAGTTCACAGTGATCAAGACTGCATATAAAATTGAAGCAGGAGCCTATGATCATGTTGATAATACTGAGAAGGGTTCTGTACACCAGCAGATATGCCGCAGGCTTGTCTCGTGATTACAGGCCTTCTCTGGATTATGAGTTTCATAAATCCCGTACAAACGACCGAGCTCCCATAGTATTAGCAAATTCATAAGTCTGACGTACACACATGTTTGTTCCTGTAAACAGCAGAACAATTTTATTCTCTCTCTCTGCACTTAGAGTAATTGTTCCCTCCTACCAGCCTTAAGTGCTTTTATTGCATCCATTACAATATTGTGGTGATATAATTACCATGTTGAGTGATTTTTACAATACATTTGCTTAAGAAAGACTGCAGATGCTGGAAAAATCGAAGGTAGACTGAAGGGTCTCGACCCGAAGTGTCGCCTATTCCTTCGCTCCATAGATGCTGCCTCACCCACTGAGTTTCTCCAGCGTTTTTGTCTATTTACAATACATTTTCTGACTTATGGACACAATCAAATTATGGCCATGTGGTAGGACTTGTAATCTCCAACGACTTCCCAAAGTCCATGATGTTTATATGTGGGGTTTGACTGATTGATAGAAACAGCATGGAAACAGGCCTTTTGGCCCACCTTGTCCATGCCGACCATCGATCTCCCATTCACACTAGTTCTATATTATCCCACATTCTCACCCACTTCCTACACACTAGGGACAATTTTATAGAGACCATTTAACCTACAAACCCGCACGCCTGTGGGACGTGGGAAGAAACCGAAGCAACCGGGAGAGAACCCATGCGGTCACAGGGAGAACATGCAAACTCCACAAAGACAGCACCCGAGGTCGGCATCGAAGCCAGGTCTCCGGTGCTGTGAGGCCCAGTAGCATTGCTGTTACCATTCTGAGAATTGTTATATCATATTTTGCAAAGATTTGTGTAAACATGCTTTTTCTAAAAACGGCTTGCTCATTTCTGAGAAGATTATCAACAGACTCTGATGTTAACTGGACTATGACCATTCAGACAGAGTATGCTGTTAAAGAAGGAACTGCAGATGCTGGAGAATCGAGGGTACACAAAAGGCTGGAGAAACTCAGCGGGTGCAGCAACATCTAAGGAGCGAAGGAGATAGGCGACGTTTCGGGTCGAGACCCTTCTTCAGACTGGCCAGAGTATGCTGTTTGGCTCAGATAACAGTGTATACCGTCTCAGTTACTACAATGATTGGGCCTTCGTAGATATTCACTGTAGCCTTATTAGTTCTCTTATCTGTTATTTTCACCCTTTTTGTCAGATTGAGATGAATAGAATGGCCAGCCTAAGTCAGGATTTACCTTAAATAAGTTTGTCTTCATTCACCTTGCCATGAATATGCCTTTGTTTAAATATATGTTGGCTAATATGATCTCCTTCTTCATTGGGAAGTACACGTTGACATCTAAATTCTCTTCTGGATATTCCCTTCTTCTTTAGGTTTCTCCCAGTTTAGTAATTGTTCTGTTTAAGAAGGAACTGCAGATGCTGGAAAATCGAAGGTACACAAACACGCTGGAGAAACTCAGCGGGTGCAGCAGCATCTATGGAGCGGAGGAAATAGGCAACGTTTCGGGTCGAAACCCTTCTGTTTCTGGCCGAAACGTTGCCTATTTCCTTCGCTCCATTGATGCTGCTGCACCCGCTGAGTTTCTCCAGCATTTTTGTGTGCCTTAGTAATTGTTCTGTCCAGGTCACTTGTTTAGTTTAGTTTAATAGTTTAGGGGTACAGCAAGGAAAACAGGCCCTTCGGCCCACCAAGCCCGCGCCGACCAGCGATCCCCGCACACTAACACTATCCTACTCACACTAGGGACTATTTACAATTTTAACAATTAGCCTACAAACCTGTACGTCATTGGAGTGTGGGAGGAAACCGGATCACCCGGCGAAAATCCATGCAGGTCATGGGGAGAACGTACAAATCCCACACAGACAGCACCCATATTCAGGATTGAACCTGGGTATCTAGTGCTGTAAGGCAGCAACTCTACCACTGCACTACTGTGCCGCATAAAGCCAGTGCTTTGCTCTAATCAGTCAAAGTAGCCCAAACCTTTGAACTTCATTGGCTGCTCAGTCCTGTATCTGGGAGAAGTTAAATGTTTAATTTATATAGAACTGACACCTATAATTATTACAGTACTGCCTCACAATAGGTACAGTACACATCCTGTGCATTTTAAAAGGGTCCCATCCAGGTTATCCAAAGAATCTACTTCGACTCCTGCGATTAACCTCATTCAATATTGAAAATTAGACACTGTGATTTAAATACAAATTTGATTAGCATTTATAGGCCTGTCCCACTTAGGTGATTTATTAGATGACTACAGGCCACTAGGCTGCCACCTGTATGGTTGCCGGGGTGTCGCCTGTATGGTCGTGAGTCGCCCAAAGAGTCGTAGTGTCTATCTTTTTTTTTAATTTATATATTTTTATTAGAAGTAATGTACAATAGTATAAACCAAAAATAACCTAATACATTTCATGTACCACTTCTTGTTTTAAACTTTAATAATAGAAAAGTAACGGAAGCAAGAAAAATAAAAAAATAGAGAAAGTGAGATAAGATAGTGATATTAATAGTACATGAAAAAGTGGAAAGAGAGAGCCCATAAAGACGTGAAGCTCGAGAACGAGTAAAAGAGAAAAATTTAAAAAAAGGAAAATATAAAGAAAAGAAAATAAAAGGGATGTACCTGCTTCATACCTTTACACACCCCTCACCAGGTCCTGAAACAGTTTCTTTCCAGTTATGTTGCACCTTATGCTTGTAATAAGTTGATACCAAATCTTTAAGAATTGGTCTGATTTGGACGAATCTCATGTCTTCGAGGTGTAACGTTTCGGACATATTTGAAATCCACATTTTTAACGTTGGTGTGGGTGCATTTTTCCAAAATTTAAGTATGTTTTTTTTGCCGTTATTAAGCCATAATTAAGGAAACTCTTTTGGAACGAAGTCAGCTCAAAGCCGACTTCCATTGGTCCAAAAATAATCAGTTCTGCGCTAGGTTTCAATGTTATTTTAAATAATTTTGTAAAAGTTTCAAAAATTTAATTCCAAAATTTTTGGATTTTTATGCAAAAAACAAAGGAATGTGCTATAGTTGCATCTTGAGATAAACATTTATCACAAATAGGGGAAACATTTGGAAAGATTTTATTTAGTTTCGATTTCGAATAATATAATCTATGTAAAATTTTGAATTGGATTAAGATATGTCTTACATTGATCGAGCATTTATGCACATACAGCAAGTATTTATCCCAACTCTCTTTCGAGATTTTTATAGATAGTTCTTGTTCCCAATCTCTTCTAATATCAGATGATGATATTTCTATATTTAGGATGATATTATATAAGTATTATACATGTTGAAATTTTTTCGGTGACATTGGCGACCGTGGGTTTGACGCCAATGAGCGTAGCTTGACGTAGGTGCTATCGTAGGTTGTCGCCAAGTTAACGTAGGTTGTCACCAGGATGTCGTAGGTTGTCGCCGGTGCTGACTTCGGTGAATTCCATTGTTGTATTCGCTGGCAGTCGCCTAAAAAATCACCTACAGGCCCATTAGCCCAGTCGCCGGTTTTTCAGCAACCTGCTACGACTATGACAGTCGCCAGCAGTCGCCTAAAGAATCGCCTGTGGGACAGGCCCATTAGTTAGTGTATGAGTCGGTGACTGCTACAACTAGTTCCTCAGGTGCTGTTACTAGAGAGACACAGCCACATTTAGTTTAATTTAGAGATACAGCATAGAAACAAGCCCTTCGGCCCACTGAGTAAACACTGACCATCCATCTCCCGTTCACACTAGTTCTATGTTACCCCGTTCCTTACAAACTTTATAGAGGCTAATTAACCTGCAAGTCTTTCGGATGTGGGAGGAAATATAATGGAGTACCCGGAAGAAGCCAACACGGTCACACAGGGAGAGCATGCAAACTCCACAGACTTTGAAAATGGTGCCAAAACATGGCGCCTTTTGTACGTGGGATCAGTGGACTGTTCCTGTTCACTTGCTAATCGGGGATGTGCTTGGATCTGGCAATATTCTACTGGATCGTTTGTTATTAATTTCACTGTACGTTTGTACTTTGCTCGTGTGCCAATTAAAGCATCGCTGAGTCATTGACAGCATCAGAGGTCATGATAGAACCCAGGTCTCTGGCACTGTGAGCCAACAGCTCTACCAGATGGTGAGTATCAATCATTTTTATGGTTCCAGGTCGAGCACCGACCAAGCACACTCATTGTTGTCCACTGAATTTCACAGGATTAGGTGGGATTGTGATTAGGATCCAGTCAGCCATAATCCGTAGATTGTAGCTATGTAGCTATGAGAGCAGTAAAAATCGGGAGTCAGCATTGTTCAGAATCACATCCTCTGTGACCAGAACGTTAAACCTTCGAACAAAAAAATCAATTCTCTTTTGGACAATTGACATTTAAGGAATTTGGGGCCATTTGGATTTTGTACACATTGTTGGCCCTGAGGTAAAAGAATAGCCACGGTTTTATTGAATGGCGGAGGAGGTGTGAGTGGTTGAATGGAACAAATCCTGTGTCTAATTGTTCTTATGAAATTCACTTTGCCATGGTTAATCTGCTTCAATATTACAAGCAGCATGCAACGCCCCAGTCTCTGAGTCAAAGGAAACCAGGATCCTCAAATTACAGACAGTCTCTTGTTTTTGGCAGTTAATCACTTTAAAGTCAAGATGTACATCGAACAAATAATGAATTTTCCGGGGAAAAGTCCAGCAACATTGAGGTCGTTCGTTGCAAACATTTATGGCTTATGAGAATCAACAGGACCAATCATAAACAAGAAACATTGGCTGAAAAGGGACTAAACAGATTAATGGATTGTACTGTTTAAGAAGGAACTGCAGATGCTGGAAAATCGAATGTAGACAAAAATGCTGGAGAAACTCAGCGGGTGAGGCAGCATCTATGGAGCGAAGGAAATGGCAACGTTACGGGTCGAAACCCTTCTTCAGAAGGTAGTTGAGGCCAGTTCATTGGCTATATTGAAGAGTGAGTTAGATGTGGCCCTTGTGGCTAAAGGGATCAGGGGGTATGGAGAGAAGGCAGGTATGGGATACTGAGTTGGATGAACAGCCATGATCATATTGAATGGCGGTGCAGGCTCGAAGGCGGAATGGCCTACTCCTGCACCTATTTTCTATGTTTCGGACTGAAAAAGGGTTTTGACCCATAACGTTGCCTATAGCCTTCGCTCCATAGATGCTGCCTCACCCGCTGCATTTCTCCAGCATTTTTGACTATCATGGATTGTATTGGCAGGTTTTTGTGGGACCATTTACGTTTTTTGGCTCTAGCCAGGACACCTTGTGTGAATTTCGTTACATTTACTTTAGATTCCAAACAGCAGTTTGTGAACGCTTCTGAGGAAGCAATGGTGCAAAGCTATAACATGGGGATTATGACTGACTGCCTCCAAATAAAATCTCATTAAAACCTGTGAAATTCAGAGTACGCAAGTGTATTCATTGAGAATGCTGTAAATAATAACCTTCCAGAATAAATCCACTTCTCCATTCTAAAACCTTCAGAGTGAAATGACCCCCTCCATGCATTCATTGAAAATGTGAATAATGATAATCCTGTACAAATCATCTGTTGTTCATGTGTGCGTTGCCTGCAGCTCACGAGAGGAGAATGTTGCACCCTCTCCTGGTTATATTGTGGTACTCTACATTTATTTAATAAACGATTAAAGATCAAAAAGCAGCCAACATGCATGACGCAAAAGACAAACTGCGAGGGGAACTCAGCTGGTCAGGCAGCATTTGTGGAGGGAATGGGTAAATTACATTTCGGGTCGGGACCTCTGTCGACAGACCGATTCCAGCAACTGCAGTTTCTTGTGTCTGTTTTACGGCTCAACCGAAAAATCTAAAAAGATGCCCACTTTAAATATATTCTCCTCTCTGAATCAGTCTGAAGGATTCTGACCCATTCCCTCAAGATATTGCCTGATCTGTTGAGTTCCTCCGGCACTTTGTGTTTTGCTCAAGGTTCCAGCATAAGGTTCCTTGTGTCAACATTCAATCCACATCGTGTCTCCGCTGCCCTGACTGTTACAACTTTTGTAAGCGTGTAGCACTCCTGCACCGTCAACCAAGAAAACTGCAGCAGAAAAGGGTCTCCGGTTGTCTTGGACTCCATGCCACTGGATTCTGACCCAGATCTGTCAAGGACTGTGTGGTGGCTGTCTGTGCACCAGTCTCCCCACGTTAAACAAAGTCACGCACAGGCGTCCTCCAACCCTGGAGACACCCATGGTCAGTCATGACGGAAAGGGGCCCAAGAAGGATGCTAACCACACACGTTTTTTGATTTTTTAGATTTGCATGATAAATTTCCAGTGAAGCTGGCAAGTTCGAAAACACCATGGGAACAAGTTGGAAGAGAATGGTAAACATAACCTGGTGGGGCAGATGCCAAACCATCGGGAATTCTGAATGGTCAGACAGTGGACTATATTTATATATCGGAGTTATATTTAACACTGCAACATGATGAATTATCAGAGCTAATTCTCTGCACACATGAATCCTCCACTAATTAGAGGTCCACTGACGCATGATCAGGTGTGGATGTTTTAGTCCTATGGGTCAGATGGGCTGAGATTGCAATCCTGGGTTGCTCCGTCATGGTAGACCAAGAACTGTTTTGAAGACTAGTAGTGAAGATATAACTAGTGAACTGCCCATTATCTATCCTTTAACCCACAGAGCATCTGGTTATTCTCATATTTTCTCTGCCACCTCCAGCTTAAATTCCATTTGGAATATTTTGGAGGACCAAGAACCAAAAACCAAGAACCATTAAAAAATAAATACCTAACAGTACAATGTAGAGGAACATTTTCAAAGTAGGCATAGCTTGAGAGATTTCGGAGACCTTCTTCAATCGGTAAACTGACCCGCCGAATTTCTCCAGCACTTTTGTGTAGTTATTTTGTTAACCTGTCCACGTTTTCCAGAGATGCTGTCTGGCCTGCTGAGTTTCTCAAGCACTGTGTTGCTTTCTGCACCTATCCATGTTCTCTAGACATGCTGCCTGACCCAATGTGGCACTCCGGCACTTTGTGCCATTTTGTTTGCACCTATTCATGTTCTCCAGACATGCTGCCTGAACACAGAGTTACTCCAGCATTGTGTCCTTTTTTGCCTAGCAGCAGCATTTTTATGGATAACCTGGACACGTGAAATATGACATAGAAAAGTTCTCTTGCCTCGGACTTATTTTTGTTAGTTCCTTTATCTGTACTGAGATGATTGATTAAAGACAAGTTAGTGACGAGTGGTTAGCGATAGTTGGAAGACTATCAACTGTTAATAGAATAAAAACTCCCACTGGAAAGCATGTTGGATGGTGGACAAAATAGCCCTTGGTGATGAAGAGCAGCCCAGCTGACAAATGAATTGGGGCTACAGAGGGTAGTGCTGGAGCTGGTGACGCTATCACCAAAGAGCAGTTCACATAGTGCTGAAAGGATTTAGCAGATCATTAAGGAAGAGTTCCTCCAGCACTTTGTGTTTCACTCAACATTCCAGCATCTGCAGTTCCTTGTGTAACCGAGGACGAGTGCCGTTAGGACTTGGTGAGGAGAAAGAAAAGGGGTGGTTAGATTACACTGACGCCTATGGAGCAATTTTAATGATAGTAAAAATAACTCAGGCCATTTCACAGACCTCCAAGAGCCACACAAGGGGACATTATGACAAATAATAAAAACTTGGTCAACAAAATATTTTAAGCTGTGTCAATGATCGCGGTTAAGAGATTTCTAGTTTATCAGAGGCAAGAATTCAAGGTAGTGCCGCGATCTTTATTGCCTGCAAATTGTGAAGACTGGCAGTGTGGCAACTGAAAAATAAGAGCAGAACATTCAACACAAACACTCGTCAAAACCTCAATCCATTTCCCCCTCATTTTATTGTTTCCTTCCTGCTGTATAGAACAGTCATGATGAATGCCGGTGTTCAATACAACGCCACTGTTATCCCATAATCCATTTTGTTACAAATTAGGAAATAAACATCAACATCAATGATTTTCAACAAGTAACCAATACAGACATAAATAACTGTTGAGAAGATGCAGCAATTCACGTGGAAAGAAAAGCCCCATCAAGTTCCTTAAAAAAAAGATATACTGGATTCTCGGGATAAAAGCTGCCGTTTTCTCACAGATTGAAAAGATGGGAAGCCAAGTTTGAGGTTTTGTTCTTAATGCTAGATTTATGATGCCATATCTCTTCACGGAAACTGGACCTGCGTGTGGAGATGAGGCCAGATCTCAGGCACATGCACTGACCGAGAGACAGTCTAGAGGGCCGTGTGTTCAAATCCTGGTCAGAGCAGAACTAACCTAACAAAATTCCTGTCCCATTGAACACACCATCAGCATCTCATGTTTTTAATCTGAATTTCTCGTGTTCACAATACTTTGGGTAATGCGGCTATCATGTGTTGTGGGGGAGGCTGTAATAGCCAGCTAGATTTTCCTCCTCTTCCTGGACTGTCCAGAAGTATTGAATTACTGATTCACCTGGGTCAAATCAAACCTTTGTACCAGTTTTGCACAGCCACTTCTGATTCAATGAATGAATAAAACGTAATAAAATGTCCCATCTGGATGCAATCTGCGCTCGCAAGGGCTTTAAAACAAAGATTTTATTAACTAAATTTTAACAGTCTTAATCAGGAATTTAGAAAAATAATGCAAAAATATTTAAACCTGATTTTTTTTGTGTGCTTATAAAAATATGAGACAGGGAAGTGGTGGGGAATGGAGATCTTTCCCTTCTGGGCAGGCTTCAGTACCAGACATGTTAGGTTAGGCTTGAATACAGAATATGCTTTCTTCTTTTGTATCCAGCAGCATGCCATAAGTGTACCCTCGAATGCAAAGAAGTGCAACTTGTGCACAAGGACCGTACAAAAGAGCAAGCAAAATGGCTCTCTCAAAACCCAGGCAACTTCAGTGATCAGACTTTCTTCACTGTGTTTTCCCCTCCGTTTTAATTTTCTGGCCCTACATATTTTGTAAAGATACTTCCTCAAGCTAAATTGGCTCTCACCAGCAATGTAGAAAATGACAAAATGAATAACTAGATGGATTTGCCCATAATGGGATGCCATGGGATTCAAAGCACTCCATTCAAGTGCACATGGCAATGACATTTTACACAGCTCAAGACAACAAAAGATTTTGATATTCCCAGAGACAACATCTGTACAAGTGCCTCTCTGGCCATCTTAAAATATAATTGCCAATTAGCAAGCAGATTACGTTAATCACGTTTAGCAGTGTGCTCACAATTCAGTCATTTACTTGGGACCTTTTAAACTGGCAACTTAAATTATAACCAAACATACCTTCATGCATTCAAGCCATGACTGATTTCATTCTGCAGGAAGTTCTTAAATTTATGTTCTATTTCAGAGGGCGTGAGGCCCATTTTGAGTAGTGCTTAATGTGGATTGTATTGGATTAAAATTGAAGAAAATGTTGTGGTACATCAAACAGGAACAGTGCCGTTATTAATGGAACATCGTGCAACCCTTAAGTTGCTGATGGTGCATAATCCGAGAGTTTTGGCTCAGTGCTGAGGGTCGGATCCAGCCATGACAACACCAGGGGGCTGCACTGGAAGAATCCATCCATTGTGTGATGGTGCTAATAGAAGATGATGTGGTTAGTGCTGCTTCTGCTTTAGGGTGATTCTTCGCACCAGATTGTAAAAGAAGCCAAAATTCTGCAAAGGAAGTACGTCTTCAGTTAGTTTAGTGATACAGCGCAGAAACAGGCCCTTCGGCCCACCGTGTCCGCACAGACCAGCGATCCCTGCACACTAACACTATCCCATACATACTAGGGAGAATTTATACTTATATCAAGCCAATTAACCTACAGACGTGACCTTCTTTGGAGTGTGGGAGAAGACCGAAGATCGCGGAGAAAACCCACGCGGTCACGGGGAGAACGTACAAACTCCGTACAGACAGCACCGGTAGTCTGGATCGAACCCGGGTACCCGGGTCTCTGCTGTTGCAAGTGCTGTAAAGCAGCAACTCTACCTATCCATGTTCGTACGAGATGCTGCCTGATCCGCTGAGTTATTCCAGCACTCTGCATCTTTCCTTGGTAAACCAGTATATGCAGTTTGTTAAAGAAGCAATAGCAGATGCTGGAAAATCGAGGGCACACAAAATGCTGAAGAAACTCAGTGGGTGCAGCAGCATCTATGGAGCGAAGGAGATAGGCAACGTTTCAGGCCGAAACGTTGCCTATCTCCTTCGCTCCATAGATGCTGCTGCACCCGCTGAGATTTCATTTCGGAGTCACGTGAGTGACTTCATGAAGAGCCCGCCGGCGCGCATGCTCGACATATCGTCGTACCACGTTGCTGCGACGGCTGGCGGTGGAGCGCGCTCCTCGCCAGCCCTTCAGAAGGGGCCACGGAGGTAAGTATCCTACCTTTAGTTGGTGGTCCTTGTTGTGGGTTTTGTCTTGCAGCAAGGACATGGATGGGAGTTCCAAG
Source organism: Raja brachyura (assembly GCA_963514005.1). The sequence goes on from OY740810.1 coordinate 9,433,539, forward strand.
GGCCGGAGGACGTCAGGACGAGTTCGCCGGTCAACAGTTCCGGGGCCTTTACCATCGGCAGTACCTGCAACGCAGGCCGGGACTCAGGCGGAGATGTGGGTAAGCCCTGTGTTTACAGGTCCAGATCCGCCAGCACACCACAGCTCGGAGGAGTTCGACGAGGAGGAGTGTGGTGTGCCGCCAGAGCAGGGGGACCCTGCCATGGCAGTCAGGTCATCAGCGGGCTCGCTGGCGACCTCGAGCTGGGTGCGTGCGGCTGCACGGTCCGTTCCACTCAGCCCTCCGAGTAGGGGAAGGGCAGCAGCCCAGAAGCCTAACCCTGCCAGGGCTAAGGCATTGCCTGACACGGAGGAGCGGTCAGGTTCCAGGGCGAGACCCGGGGCGACTGTGAGGTCCAGCCGGCACATCCCGACTCTCGACGCCGGGACGGGTCGGTTGAGTCGGGTCTCGTCACGGTCGCCGAGCCCCCCATGGATGGGTGGGCGAGACCATGCGTCGGCAAAGTCCACGATGTGGGCAGCCGGCAAGCCTGCGCGGGCTTCAGGCAGCCATGCTTCGGCTGGTGCCGACACCACGCCGCAAGTGCCCTTAGTGGCAGCGGCTTCAGCTCCCGCTAAACGGAGGCGGTTGAACACGCCCGCGCGGGAATCGCGCAGTTTCGCCTCGGCGGCTGTTAGCGACAACTACCGGCACCGGCTGGGCCTCGATGAGGTGCGGGCCGATGATAGGAGCCCGGTTTCTTTTCAGAGCCGGAGGACTCCGACCACCTGAGTGTTCAGGGTGAAGGGCGTATTGACCGTATGGAGCGGCTGCTGGAGCTCCTGCTTCAATGTCAACTACAGCAGGGCAGCAACAGGCACAGGGCGTCGTCACCATCAGCCTGGAGCAGCAGGAGGAGGAGGTTTTGGTGGATTCCATACCACCTCCGTTGGAGGTGCCAGCGGAGGATCTTCTGGATGTGGCGACCAAATTGCGGCCCCACATTCATCTGGACTTCCTTTAAACGCAAAGCTGGCAGCCACTGTGGACTTTCTTAACAACCAGCAACTACAGGAAGAAGTCCTCATTCAGGCAATGAGCCGTCACAAGGCTCCATCCAATTGCAACTCCCTCAACGTGCCTGTGGTCAATACGCCGATATGGGGCAACATCAGTGCGGCTATCCGTCAACAAGAGGTAAAATTGCAGCGGATCCTGAAGCTCCTCACGGCCGGTATTACCGCCTTTGCGCGGTCGGTGGACGGGGACGAACTGAATTTGGACCAGGAAGATGCTCTGGCCCTCCTGTGCGCGACCCAGCACGAAATCAACGGGTTTCGCAAAACCAGCATCCGCCCAGCGCTCAATCCGAAGTCTGCAGGATTGTACAAACCACCGCCGCCGCCCCCGCCCCGTCAGCTCTTTGGGGAGGACCTCTCGAAGAGAGTCAAAGAGCTTGACGAACCAGCCAAAACGGTGGGGATCATGCGCTCTCAGAGTGCCCCCGCACCGTCAGGCTCAAAGTCTCCATACATTCGATCACGAGGGTCTGCTAGTTCCTCGACGAGGACCCACCCTCAAGCTCCACAACGACAGCAACATCAGACCCAGCACCAGGGGTCTTTTTTAGGACAGGGTCGGCAGAGACCCTGGTGGAAAACGAAGACGCCGCGCCCTCAAGCCAACCCAGCACCTCCACGTCCACCCACGCGTGTCTAGGACCGCCGGTAACCACGGGGGTGAGGGGGTCTGGTTCTCTCTTTTCTCTTTGTTTAACTTCACATGTTGGTGGTCGCCTTCGGTTGTTTTTGGGTGCATGGGGTAATTTTACTGGTGACGAGTATGTGTTGCAGAATATTCAGGGGCATAAAATTGAGTTTATTAATGGCGACATTCCTCCATCCCAGCACATGCCCGCTCGAACGTTTAAATTATCTGCTGCAGAACAGGCAGCAGGCTACAAGGAACTTTTAAGTCTTGAGCAGAAGGGAGTGATTGAGAGAGCAGTGCATGAGCCAGTTGAATTTGTTTCGAATATATTCACCAGACCTAAGAAGGATGGAGGTTGTCGTGTCATTATTGATCTAACCCGTTTGAATACTTTCGTAACATATACTCATTTTAAAATGGATACGTTTGAAACAGCCAAATCATTGATTTCTCATGGTTGCTTTATGGCATGCATCGATTTGAAAGACGCATATTATTCAGTATCCATCCAGAAATACGACAGAAGGTTTTTGAAATTCATCTGGATGGGGCAACTCTGGCAGTACAAGGCTTTGCCTAATGGGCTCACCACAGCCCCTAGATTGTTCACTAAATTAGTGAAACCAATTATGGCTTATTTGAGGCAACGACACCATATAGTTATGGCCTACTTAGATGATATCTTAATTGTGGGCCACACCCTGGAATTGGCTGAACAGGGTGTTGCAGCTGCTGTCAATATATTTCAACAATCAGGGTTTATTGTCCATCCAGAGAAATCAAAGTTCTGCCCTGCCCAGGTGATTAATTACCTAGGGTTCACGGTGAACTCTATGAGCATGAGGGTTACCATTCCAATTAACAAGATTGAGGAGGTTACCCAGGTGTGTCAAGATTTAATCCGCACCAATATACCATCGATTCGGCATTCAGCTACAATAATTGGGAAGCTTGTAGCTTTGTTTCCGGCAGCGCGATATGGACCTTTGCATTATCAGAATTTGCAAAGAGCTAAAATTGCTGCGTTAAAACAGAACGCTGGTCATTATGATCAGTCCATGCAGCTGCCGCCCGAAGCGATAAATGAGTTGCAATGGTGGGTGTGTCACATTAGCAGCTCATTCAAGCCTATCAGGGAGGCTAATCCGGTGGTATATTTGCAGACTGATGCAAGCTCCAATGGCTGGGGAGCCATGGATAATTGCTCTAGTTGTGGGGGCAGATGGGACACCCTTGAATCAACGAGATTAACTATTTGGAGTTGCTGGCAGCATTCCACGGACTTTGTGCGTATTGTTCCAAGCTTGTTGGAGCACATGTCCGTCTCCAAATAGACAACACCACAGCAGTGGCATACTTAAACCATATGGGTGGTACCAGGTCAGTTTCGTGTGACAAATTGGCTAACTCAATTTGGCTCTGGTGTGTTCAAAGAGACATTTGGATTTCAGCTACCTATTTGCCAGGTGAGCTTAATACTGTGGCGGACACCAGGTCACGCAAAGTTAATGACAATATTGAATGGATGTTGCATCCTGAGATTTTTTCTAAAGTCACAGCCAAATTTGGTAAACCGGACATTGACCTTTTTGCGTCACGGTTGAACCATCAGGTACCAACCTACGTTTCATGGGAACCAGATCCTGGGGCAATAGCGCTAGATGCATTCTCGCTGGACTGGGGGAATTGGTTTTTCTATGCCTTCCCCCCCGTTTTGCCTCATCAGTCGGGTATTGCGAAAGATTCAGGCAGATGCTGCCGAGGGCATCCTTATTATACCCGACTGGCCCACACAGCCTTGGTATCCGGTGGTCTTTGACATGCTCAACGAACCTTGGGTCCTTTTGAAGGGTTGCCCACAATTGGTTACTCACCCTGTCTCAGGGGAGCCACATCCCTGCCACGGCTATTTAAATCTGTTGGCTTGCAGGTTCTGAACAGGCCGTTAGTCCAATACGGCCTCTCGGCTCGGACCATGGATACCATCGGGGCGTCGTGTCGAGAGTCCACAAGGCGAAGATACCGCTCGCATATTAAGAAGTGGGAAGCCTACTGCAGCCGCTCTCGCATCACGTACGATGACGTGACAATAACCGACGTCCTGGAATTCCTCGCGGGGTTGCACCATGATGAACACTTAAGTTACAGTGCCATCAACAGCGCCAGAAGTGCGCTATCATTCTACCTCAATTTTGGGGTAGGATCCAGCAGGCTAGTGTCCAGACTCATGCGGGGTATATTCAATATGAATCCGCCTACACCACGCTATAATATCACCTGGGATGTCAGGGACGTATTAACCCTGCTCAGGACGTGGTCTCCCATGGAAGGGCTCCAACTGGACCAACTCACCATGAAGCTGGTGATGTTACTAGCGCTGACTTCAGCTCAGAGGGTACAGACACTACACAAACTTCGTGTCGACAGAATGACGTCTACCCCTACAGAAGTAGTCTTTTTCATTGACGAGCTACTAAAGCAGCATAGACCTGGGTGCACAGGGCTGCAGCTGAAGTTCCCGGCATAACCCGCAGATGCTAGGCTATGTTAGCCTCACATATCCGCCACTATGTCAAGGTGACGGCACGCATCAGAGGAATGGAGAGATACCTGCTTGTCACTCATAAGAGACCTCATCATCGAGTGACAGTCCAGACGATATCCAGGTGGCTTCGAGTCGTCTTGGGTAAGTCAGGTATCGACACTAATGTGTTCAAGTCTCATTCCACCAGGGCTGCATCGACGTCAGCGGCGAGGGTCATGGAGGTGCCCATGGACCAAATTCTCGCCACAGCAGGATGGGCTAATGAAGCTGTGTTCCAGCGTTTTTATAACAAGCCTGTTGCTGCTCCTCTACAGTTCGCAGAAGCCGTGCTGAATGCAGGTCAAGAACGTGGAGATGTCCCCGCATGAGGGGTTTTTGATTTGTTATTAATAACTCTGCTCTTGTTTTGCAGTATGAACTGTTGAGCAAGTTTGTTCCTCCTACACACCCTGGTAGTGGTGTGTCAGCATGGACGTGGTCCAGGGCGTGTAATCACAGAAGCTTTGAAGTCTTCACGAAGTCACTCACGTGACTCCGAAATGAAATAGTAAGATTGAACGAGAACTTACCAGTTCGAAGGTTGATCTTTATTTTATGAGGAGTCGAAGTGAGGGATTTCGTGCCCTCCTCGCCCAACCCTCAATCACCTTCATCTGGTAATCTTAGTCACTTCAATCTTACTGTGCAAAGTCATTTCTTTTGTTGGTTTCTGTGATTCCACGCCGCTACTTTGAAGTATGTCGAGCATGCGCGCCGGTGGGCTCTTCACGAAATCCCTCACTTCGACTCCTCATAAAATAAAGATCAACCTTCGAACTGGTAAGTTCTCGTTCAATCTTACTATTCTCCAGCATATTGTGTACCCAGTATATGCAGTTCATTGTCTCTACAAAAATATCCCCTCTCCTCGTTCTTTATCTATCCTGACGATAACTCTCTGGTCCACACTTTGAGTCAGCGGGGAGAATCACAACCAAAACAAATTCGACTTTTGATAAGATTCCCACATTCGTGCTTATTTAAAATAAAGGCGCATTGCAAATCTCGTAATCACATGGATTAATTTATCAATAATTTGTGATGCTGCGCCTATTTTGTTTGTGTGATCAGCTTCACCCACACAAAACAGTAGCATGCTCCCCTCCTTGATTGATAGAAAAATAGATACCATGTAAACAGGCCCTTTGGCCCGGTAAATAGAATCCACTCAGTCTAAACCTACCTGATCTCCTGGTTGCTAAAAACTTTAACCCCCCCCCCTCCCATTCCCACACTGACCTTGGGCAGCTTACACCCCAGCAGTATGAACATTGACTTCTCTAACTTCAAGTAATCCTTGCTTTCCCTCTCTCTCCATCCCTCCTCCTCCCAGTTCTCCGACCAGTCTGACTGTCTCCCACTACATTTTAGCTTTGTTTGCTCATTGTCACCTTCTCCCAGCTAACAATTATCTATTCTACATTTTACTTGATCTTCATCCCCTTTGGTCTGTTTTCACACCTTAAGGGCCTGTCCTACCAGCATCCGACTCCATGCGATAAAAGCGATCAAACTAGAAGAAGGGGCCGCGCGGAGGTCGGGTGAGTGGCACAACGCGGCGCAAAGTGAGGCGAACTTGGAGCGAAGTCTTAAAGGTAAGTTCGCCAGGACAGAGAGGGGCACACACAGAGGGGCACAGAGGCACACACACAGAGGGCCATGGGGCCACACACAGAGAGGATCACGGAGGCACCTACAGAGAGGGTCACGGAGGCACGACGTCGAGGCAGTGTGTATTCAAATCATTTGCTGTGTCGCTCTTCCAGGGAGATGCTAAATGCATTTCGTTGTCTTTGTACTGTACACTGACAATGACAATTAAAAAATTGAATCTGAATCTGTGTGTAATGCGTCGAGGCGACTGCGAGCCGACAAGCCGTTGCCGCGCGGAATTTTTGAACATGGTCAGTTTTCGGAGCCCCGCGAGATGTCGGGACGAACTCCGCACAATTCCGCACGGCTCCGGTGATCGAAGTGGGACCGGCCCCGCGACGCCGGATGGCTCAAGCGACCACGTTAGGTCTCGCTCATCGCATCGAGTTGCATGCTGGTGGGACAGGCCCTTTACAGTTCCTTATCTATGTATCTCCCTCTCCCCTGACATCAGTCTGAAGAAGGATCTCAACCCAAAACTTCATATTCCTTTTCTCCAAAGATGCTGCCTGAGTTACTCCAACACTTTGTGTCTATCTTCAATTTAAACCAGCATCTGCAGTTCCTTCCTACAGCTTTGGCCCAGTAAGTCCACTGCGACTATCGATCACCCGTTCACACCAGGTCTATCTTATCCAACTTTCTCATCCATTCCCTATACATTGTGGCCAATTTACAGAGGCTACTCTGCGAGGAAACGGGAGCACCCAGAGGAAGCCCATGCGGTCACAGGGAGAACGTGCATGCGGCACACAGGCTGCACCTGAAGTCAGGAGCGAACCCAGGCCTTGGCTCTGTGAGGCAGCAGCTCTATCAACTGCGCCACTCTTATTTTGTACTTGCAAGGATTTCTTACCTGGGCAATTAAATAAGTAAGTCCAAGATATGCTGCTATACACAATGCCAACAGCAGATCAAAGATGGCTGGTTTAACCCTGAAAATGAAAACATAATGAAGAATGTCAACTCAATAGCGAAAGGAAGAAGTTGAAACCAAGATTAAACCAAAGCCTTTTGGCAACATTAGGTAGCATATCCAGAAATCCTAGGACTACGGAAAAACATTGTTTAACAATGCTCATTTTTACTATTTTAAATTCAGCAGTCTCAACCACCTGGTAAGTATATGCAGAACAAGCATTTTAATTTGCATTAATGGCCCCATTTAAAGTTGCATTTTCTAGACCCTTCAATTCAATGTAAATACTCCAAATGCCGTGGTTTAGAGCGAGGACCAAAATAAATCTACCACAGTGCCTTAGTAAGACGATTGATTAGGTTCAAAGTACTTTGCTTTGTAATTGCAGAGGCTAGTAAGAAGACATGTCTAGAGGAAGACTTTACAGTGTCAATGCAGACAGCCTATCTAGCAAGATTTAAAAGTGAAGAGTATATATATGATTCTATCAACAAAGGTGTAAGAACAGGGTCCCAAGTGAAAACAGAGGTTTAAGAGAATAGGGTGCCCAATAGCCATTCATAACTGGTGACACAATAAACTGCAGATGCTGCAATTTGAGTAAAACACAAAATGCTGGAGGAACTCAGTGGGTCAGGCAACATCTGTGGAGGGAATGGACAGGCAAAGTTTCAGGTCGGGGTCCTTCTTCAGATCTCAGAGTCCGAAGGAGAGTCCTGACCTGAAACGTCGCCTGTCCATTCTCTCCACAGATGCTGCCTGACCTGCTGAGTTCCTTCACCGTTTTGTGCTTTGCTCAGCCATTTATAATTAGCCTTCATATTTAGGAAAATATATTACGGCCTCTGTATATTTTATCAGTACTCCAAGTAATACCACTGCAGCAAATGGACAGAATGCATTGGTGCCGTTAATGAATAATTTAAATTCTAGTTTTCTCTTTGCACCGTACCTCATCTCATACAAGGAAGCCGTCAAACGATCCCAACTCGTACATCACCAGATCTGGCCATTCCTTGAAGTGATTGCTACCCGGGTTTGATTGTTCAATTTATATTGCAAAGTATAAACCACAGAAGGAAATAGGTACTGGAGAAAATAATCTGATTTATATTGATAAGGTATGAAAAATATGGCACCTGTGATCGTTAATCAAGTACCACTAACCAAATCCAAAACACAGCTGCCAGTATGCATTTATAGTGCTCTATGATGAATCATATTAAACACCATTCTTAAATTAGTATTGGTAAGTAACCAGTTCTTGTGGATATATCACAATATACCTAGTATTAACCACGAGTTCCTCTAATTGGACAGCTCATATCACTCCTCCAATACCTCAACTCTTGCTGCAGATGATGCCATTTCCCATTTTCTGGTAACTCACCCATAATCATGTATTAGAAACCTATTCAACTGTGGATAATTTCACAGCTGAACATGATCCATTTCTCACGTGATACCACACATTCGTCCTCGAGTAATAATTCTTCATTTTCATTTAATGATCAGCACTAACAATTCAGACAGACTTACAAATAGTAATAGAAATAGATAGTAGATTGGTATCGATAGATAGTAATAAATAGATAAATAGTAGTTTGTAATTGTACATACGAATAGCAAAGAGTGTTCTTCTTCTTATCGAGTCCACACACAAGAATAGAAGTTGTTCAGCCAGAGCTGAACGCACTTCTCGGCATCTGCACACAATGGTGTCTGTCTTGAGCTTCTTGTGCGTGGTGGTGGAAAGATTGGTGGGAACAGGGCGCGACGTGAATGCGCTTTCTTTGACCCCAGCAAAAGAGTCATAGAGTGATACAGTGTGGAAGCAGGCCCTTCAGCCCAACTTGCCCACACCGGCCAACAATCCCAGCTACACTAGTCCCACCTGCCAGCATTTGGTCCATGTCCCTCCAAATCCATGTGATAGGAATCTGTCCTATCCAATGTAGTTCTTTCAAAACACCTTCCCAACATACAAAGGAAGGACATTTCTAAACATCAATGACACATTGGCCCAGTGCATGAATGTACAGCTAAAGTGGTATTGGTATTTACTGGACTGTATTACGTACCTGTATGCATTCATGGTTTGCTTTAACTGATCATAGAAGAGGAATTCTGGATCTCTGTAATCAACACAAAGATATTTCTTCATCCATTTCCATATAACCATATAACAATTACAGCACGGAAACAGGCCTTCTCGGCCCACCACTCTCTGAATAAAGAAGTTCCCCCTCATGTTACCCCTAAACTTCTGTCCCTTAATTCTCATGTCATGCCCTCTTGTTTGAATCTTTCCTACCCTCAATGGGAAAAGCTTATCCACGTCAACTCTGTCTATCCCTTTCATCATTTTAAAGACCTCAATCAAGCCCCCCCTTAACCTTCTGCGCTCCAAAGAATAAAGACCTAACTTGTTCAACCTTTCTCTGTAACTTAGTTGCTGGAACCCAGGCAACATTCTAGTAAATCTCCTCTGTACTCTCTCTATTTTGTTGACATCCTTCCTATAATAAGGCGACCAAAATTGTACACCATACTCCAGAATTGGTCTTACCAATGCCTTGTACAATTTTAACATTACTTCCCTACTCCTATATTCAATGCTCTGATTTATAAAGGCCAGCACACCAAAAGCTTTCTTTACCACCCTATCTACATGTGATTCCACCTTCAGGGAACTATGCACAGTTATTTCTAGATCCCTCTGTTCCACAGCATTCCTCAATTCCCTACCATTTACCATGTACGTCCTATTTTGATTTGTTCTGCCAAGATGTAGCACCTCACACTTATCAGCATTAAACTGCATCTGCCATCTTTCAGCCCACTCTTCCAAATGGCCCAAATCTCTCCGTAGACTTTGAAAATCTACTTCATTATCCACAGTACCCCCTATCTTAGTATCATCTGCATACTTACTTATCCAATTTTCCACCCCATCATCTAGGTCATTGATGTACATGACAAACAACAGTGGACCCAACACAGATCCCTGAGGCACCCCACTGGTCACCGGCTTCCAACCTGACAAACAACCATCCACCATTACTCTCTTGCATCTCCCATTCAGCCACTGTTGAATCCATCTTGTTACTCCGCCATTAACACGCAAAGATTGAACCTTCTTAACCAACCTTTCATTGACACTTTAAAAATGTGTCAGTCTTGTAACAGGTAAAAGTAACAGTTCCAAAAAAACAGTTTTTACACCCAAAAGGATTAATGCCAAGCATCTATATATATTCATATTGCTACCCATATTATGCTCTATATTGCGAAGCAATTTAACTTCAAGAAAGAGAAATTGGTGCAAGTAAATTCAAACTGCTGCCAAGGCAGTCCAATTTGTTTGAAAGCATCATTCAAAGAAAGTACCTCCATTTATACAGTAATTTGTTACTTCTTTCAATCATCATAAATTATTGACCAATACCATTAAACCGGCTTGCTTTTCCTTGAGCTGTGCCAATAAGCACCAAAGCAAAAAATGTCATTTTTAAGAATCTGGTAATTTTTGGCCAGCATTCTCAACTGCCCTATTGAAACTGGTGGCAGGTCAATTTCTTGAACGGTGGCAGTGCTTTTGAGACTATTCCTACAGTTCTATTGGGTAAGGAATTCCAGGTTTTAGATCCAGTAACAATTAAAAAAAAAAAGATATATTTACAAGCCAGAATGGTGTGAGATTTAGAGGGGAACCAGTGTGTGGGCCTGAATTCCCATGGGCCTAAAGATCTCCCCGTTCCTGGTGATAGAGAACGCAAGGTTGGGATAAAACGCTAGAGTAACCTAGGGGAGAAACTGAAGTGTAGTTTGAAGATAATACAAGGAGAATAAACTGGCTTAAATCGGTTCACTGAAGATTCACCTGGCTAATTCCTGAAGAGCGACTGGTCATGTCAAGATACTCTATATAGTCTGGGTCAGTATTCCTTGGAGTTTTGAAGAATGATGGATTACTTTATTCCAACACGCAAGATCCCAAGAGGCTTAACTGGGTTGAGATCTTTTTTTTTTACAAGTCGGCAAATCACAAACAAAGAGACAAAGCTGCAAAAGAAGGGGCTTGTCATTTAAAATGGAGGTGTGCAGCAATATCTTCTCTCAGACATTCTCTGCCCGAGGGTAGTGGAGGCCATATGTAGTCCCTGGAAGGGTTCTGAAATCGTGTGTTAATGCACTGGCCACAATCTTCCATTTTCACTGCCATTTTCAACCTTTCACTTCAGAAGGCTATTGTCCCTATTTGCTTCAAGAAAACTTTCATCATTCTAGTCTCCAAGCAACGTAAAATGACGAGACTCATAGAAACATAGGTGCAGGAGGAGGCCTTCGAGCCAGCACCGCCATTCATTGTGATCATCGCTGATCGTCCGCTATCAATAACCCGTGCCTGCCTTCTCCCCATATCCCTTGACTCCAATAGCCCCTAGAGCTCTATCCAACTCTACTGCTAACATCAACCATACTGAAATGCTCTGAAAGATTAGTACTGACCTACATCCGGGCTAGCCTTCAGAACAATGTAGCTCCCTTATACCTCGCATACATGGAAAATAGGTCTACAAAAGCCATCATCTCCTTTGCACTACATTCGGTTCTGGATCGAGGAACTATGGGGAAGTGCCACTGTTGTTGACACCAGCATAGATCAGACATGATCATATTGAATTGCCGGGTATGCTTGAGGGGCTCGGTGACCTACTCCTGCTCTTAATTCATTGTGCTCTTGAGTAATGATGTAGAGGTATTCATTCAACTTTCACCACAAAAGCTGGAGAATTTAAACTGTTGATGAAATAAATCTGGAATTAAAATTTTCTATGATTGATCATCAAAATAAGGCAGTGGATTGAGAAAGGCAGCTTTGTCCCCTGGTTTGGGATGTGCTCACTAGTAAAAATATATTGACATCTACTACCTCAAGCCTCGCAGGGTCTTGTATGTTTGAATAAAGTCACTCCTGATCTGCTGAGTTAATCCAGTACTTTGCATTTTTTGTTGTTGTAAATACTCATCTGATTCACCAGTGTCCTTCAGAAAAGGCAATTTGTTGTTGGTTAGTTTCTTGCAAATATTAGAGCTGGATCTTAATAGCTCTCCAAACTGGCACAGTAAGCTACTCAGTTACAGGATAACAGGCTTAAGGAAACAGATGTTTAAAATGCATCTACTAATGAAGGCAAAACAAAGCTTGATCAGACAGGCAAAGTGACCCTTTAACACAGCACTATTGTGACAACCAAGATTATGTACATTATAAACTCCCAAGTATTGAGGGGGTGCAAAGAGGCGTTGGAATTGGCCATACTTGGTATCTGGCCTGCTGATATTGTAATAATATTGTACCTTTTGTCCGCCTTCACATAATGACGTTTGACATCTTTCAAGTATCGATTCATGTAATACTCCAATGTGGAGATGAGGATGCTATCCTTATCAACGAGCTGTGCTGCCCTCGGCTGGGCTGTTAGCCAGTCGAGTACCGATGATAGCTGGTCCTCCTGTAGCTGCTAAATTAGGAAAAAGAAAGCAACAGTGAGCTGGAGACCTCTATTTGAAGCATCTTCTTTCCCTTTGGCGTTTGACTTTCATTTGTTACGCATGCTCGGATTTGAGTTGTGAATTATGAGTGGTATTTATAGGAGGCCTGCATGACACCAAGAGACTTGAAAAGAAGCAGATGCAACTAAGTTCCTTCATTCTACCTTGAAGACAAGATTCTATCCTAACTTCTGCTCGCTGTATTCCAGCCCTCCCCAAATCTCATTCACACATTATTACTATGGTACTATCCCATTTAGCCTTCACTTTAAGATGATCACTTGTTTCAGAAATCACTTATGGTCTTGCCCCTCTCTATCTCTCACACCTTACCTCACCATGATCAATCTGAACCAGACCAGAGCCTGGGAACTGATATCTTTTCATGCATAACCTGACGTGAATTCAACATGCATAGTTGTGGGGTTCCAATGGATTTGGATAGTAACCATGCTTTAGTCCCATTAAAGAAGATAATCAAGTTGTTCATCATTTCTATATGTTCGTGCCAATACCATCTGACTGGTAGATTGAATGGCCAGTGCCAAACTGTCCCAGGTATATACGACAATGGTAAGGGTGTGGTGGGCTGATGTGGATTAGGCGTAAACAAATGGGATTAATGTAGGATTATTATAAAATGTGTGTTTGAAAGATGGCAAAGGCTCAGTAGACCAAAGAGCCCGTTTTTGATCGCCTCTACGTGACTCTCTTGAGACAATTAAAGCTAAAAGGTATTCGAGGCCAAAGTCGCAAATCATATCTTTTGAACACTTTTCACACAAGCTAACACTTGTAATTTGGGACATCTCAACAACAGCCTCTTCTTAATTCCTTTCTCTTGGTGTAGACCCATTACAGCTATCATGGAATTCAACAGTAAGAAAAAGTAGTTGGGATGTCATTTACCTTAAAAAGAGAGAAGTGAAGGTTAGAAGAATTAGGTAGCTCTCTGCTTACCATTTGTTCTGTGAAGATTTGAAGGTCTTCTGGCGCACCCTAAAAAAAGGGAACAAACTTAATAATGGAAAACTTGTCCAATACCGAACATGAGAACTAACCAAAACACCTCTGGAACCACCAAGTGTGCACTCATCACTAACGATGAATCAAGGATCACCTCTTCACCCACTTGATCACTTGTGTGGTAGTCTGCTTGACTTTGAAGTATGGCTGGGGTCAAAGACCAGCGCAAGTGATAGCTCGATGAAATGTTTAAAAGGAAACCTAGGTTAGCAGCAAGGCATTTCTGAAACCTCTCTTCTCTGTACGTAAATGCATTTCCTAGTGTTCAACTGAAGCTGGAAGCACAATTGTTGTCTGTTTTAAGAAGCGAACTTTAACATAATGCTGTAAAATTATAGGTAGGAAGTTGCATTCTAGGGCATTATTGCAGAACACAAGGTTGCGTCACATCAAGATCACCTGTTATTTCAGGCATCCGGGAATGGGCACGTTACAAAATGGGAAAATTGATCCTCCCAACCAAGGAGCACATAGGCAGTCGGGTCAATTCATTTAAAGAATGACATCTTTCCACCATTAATTCCACAAGCAACAACATAAAAAACATTAAGAAATTGAAACGCCCATACCTTCTCCGTTAAGTTGTAAATTACCCGTGCCAGTGCCTCGGCAATTATTTTGGTATTGCGACACAACTTTTGAATATCAACCTGGGACCTAAATTTGAAAAGAAATAAAGAAAACTTGACACTCATGGCAAAATACTCGGCATGCCGGTTGCCAGTACTTTAGAGGCAAACCGTGATTTTTGTTTTGGTAGCCCAGCACTGCGTTCTCATGCCTTTCCTCCAATGCTCTCTTTCATCCAAATGTTTCAAGTTCATGGATATGTGTAGCAGGGAACTGCAGATACTGGTTTACACCGAAGACAGGCACACAATGCTGGAGTAACTCAGCGGGACGGGCGACATCTCTGGAGATAAAAATAATGGGTGACTTTTCACGTTGATACCCATCTTCAGACTGAGAGTCAGGGAAGAGGGAAACTAGAGATATGGAAGAGTACAAAGGGCATGAACGGTCATATGATTGGTTTCAGTAAATTCCCAGAAAGCTTTTATTTTCCCCCCTTTTAACACTTCAAGTTGCGTTCTAGTACATTACTGCAGAAGATGGGGAGATTCACATCACAATCACCTTTTATTTCAGGCATCCATGAACGAGTACATTACCCAGTGGGAAATAAAATAGATCCTCCGATTGAAGGGGTAGATAGAGAGTTGTCATTTCATTCAAAGAATTATAATTTTATGTCAATTGCACAAGCAATAAAATAAAAACGTTCAGAAACATGTTGAAACTTCTTCATCACCCAACATTTGGGAGCAAAATGTCCACTTATGTGCACATTAATTGCTCGTTTTGTTGTAAATTTCGCACCATTCATTTCTACTCAGTAATTAGTCAGAATTTTTTTGGTCTCCCATCATGATTTTAAAAGCTTTAGTTTTACAAACTGCTCTATTCAAACAGGAATTTCACACGTTTCTGTCCCAATGCAATAATGCCATGATAACTAGGGAAGGAACACCCTTTCTAAATAACGTCAGATTTCTTTATTTAAGGAAACCTTGCCCTAACTGCTCCTAAGCAATCACAATAGTGAACATTAAATAGCCATTTGATCCTGGAAACCCTACCCTTCTTCCATTTCAGCTTTCAACATCATGGGCGTCTCACCCATCTGAAAGGCATCAACTCCTGCAAATGAAAAATGCTCTCAGCATCGCTTTAAGCACCAGCCTCTATTGTCATGGGTAGGTCTTAAACCATAATCCATTCACCCAGAAACTAAAGTACCACCAAGAAAGCAGCTTGCTTTATGTGTGTTTGTTGTCTCTCATTGGGGTGTTGTCAGCTAAGGAGAGGGGTCTGAAGGACATTTTTCAGGAGATATAAAAATGAGAAATTTCGGTTGATTCAGATAAGGAAAATGCGAATTTAAAAATTGGTTCCAACCTGCCTTATCTTAACGAAACAGGAGATAATCGTGGCAGATAAAGTAACGGAGAATCTGAGAAATTCTCAGTATAAGCAAACCTTGCTGCATCTGAGCTGGGGCCCGAAGCCCACTTCTCCCTTAAAAAGACAACTTTTAAACTTAGGTGGGGTACACAAAATGCTGGAGAAACTCAGCGGGTGCAGCAGCATCTATGGAGTGAAGGAGATAGGCAACGTTTTTGGGCCGAAACAGAAGGGTTTCGGCCCGAAACGTTGCCTATCTCCTTCGCTCCATAGATGGAGTTTCTCCAGTATTTTGCGTACCTTCGATTTTCCAGCATCTGCTGTTCCTTCTTTAACATTTAAACTTGGGTAGTTGAGGTTCATTTCTTAATTATTTTAATTTTAGATTTCCAGCTCCCATGGTATTTTTCTTTTGTCAAACCTATTAGCTGGTTTGAATTTAGTGGGATTTGATATAGATAAAGAGCAGTTCATACTAATATGGGTGCATATACTGTACATAGCAAACAAGAGGTAGAAGTATCAAGACCTGTCAAGCTAGCATGGGATCAAATTAAAACTGTGAAGTTTTCTGGGAGATTTCACTGAATTAAAGTTGCCAAATGTTACTTGGGGGTATTAAAAAGGCTTTTTGGTGAACAATCATACAGGTAGCAAGTCCAAATAGGTTGGACTTTGTTGCTTAATAGGTTGTTTTTGAACTATACAAACCTGACCCTCAAACCTGCTTGTACGTTTATGAGCTGGCTCTCACCTCATGTCCATTATAGTGGTTCGCAAGCTGTTTCTATGGCTTTCTAGGCGTGATACTGTGAATGCTGGTAGTCGTCGAATCCCAAATCGCTCGTGCTCCCAGGCCAACATGTCCTCTGCCAAGTTGATTTTTTTATGGACCATAGAGAATTTAACTTCTGGAAACCTGCTGGAGGTCACCTGCATTTTACGATTTAGAATTTCAGTAAATGAATTAGTTTTATATTTCAGACATTTCATTACACAACCCCTTTCCCCAATCCACACTCTCTCCTGGATATGCTCAGCCAAGTACAGGACAGTCAGAATCTGTTTCCCAGGATAGAAAAGTCAGATTATTATAACTTTAACTTAAGGCATAACTTTAAGATGGGAGGGGCAAAGTTTAAAGGAGATGTGCGGGGCAAGTTTTATTTATTACATAGAGGGGGCGAGTGCGTAAAACTCACTGTTGGGGGTGGTAGTTGGAGCAGATTTATATTGGTGGCATATAAAATATTTTTGACTAGGCATATGGATGTGCAGGGAATGGAAGGTGTGGAAGAAAAAATAATTTCCTCCACAGAAGGATATGGGCTATATACAGAGAGCTAAGTGATGATCTTGGCATCATGTTCGACAGATATTGTGGGCTGCAGCACTATTCTTGTGCATCACTTTTCTATGTTCTATTTCTATAAATATTGCTGAGTTATGCTGAGTATTTACAACATTTTCTATCTTTATTTTATCAAAATAAATATCGTGGGGTATGCAGGAAAACCATTGGTAAAAATAAGACATAATGTTTCCTGTTATATGTTGCAAATGAAACTCTGGCAGAAGCTCAAGTTCTGTGGAAACCTGACAATGAGGTGATAAGCACTTACTGTTTCTAGTTCCTTCAGGAATGCATGCTGAGGTGTGGCCTCTTTAGGTGGTTTTGACACATGGAGATAGAGGCCATCATCGTTGCCACCCAATGTGTCAAGGCATAAAACAAAAGCAACGTTATCCTGGAGAAGGCTTGAATCTGGGAAAACATGGAGTCCAACCATAAGTTTACAGCCAAGTAGAGACACCGTTTATATTCTCACAAAAGCAAGGCAAATCCAAACCATTTTAACAGGTAGAAGATGTCCACAAGGGAATTGTTACATGCAATTTTATAATGCGGAAACATGCCATTCAGGCCAACAGGATGAACTATTGCCTCTTTAACATTATTCTACTCCTTATCCCCATGTTATTTAACTTCTCCTTCAAAGCACCCATGTGATCTGCCTCAAACACTCCATCAAGCAAGTAGCACTTTCTCACTTCTTCTGAGACATTTCTCATGAAATCATATTCTGTTCTTTCATAAAATTGGGCAGGCAGAATCTTTATTGCAAGCCAATGTCTTTAATAAAAAGGTGGAACTATGTGCAACGATTTCAAGTGGTTTTATCATGGCTCTGATTTAAGCAATGGATTGTTTCAAGTACAATTTTGAAGTGTATAGATTGATGTCTGTAAACCACCCACGTAAATAATACCCTTTTCAATGCAGAACTGATGCAAAATCAGAATTTGTTTTAGTTCTGTCCTAATCATACTTTGTATAACGTTCCAAGTGATTCTTAGCCCGATATGATAATGTAACAAAACCACAGACACTTCAACAATAAATTGTTGTGGCATGATATCTTTAAAGGTAACAAAATGTCCCAAGGTGTTTCATGGAAACAATGTGACATCAAGCCATATGAAACAAGGACTGATTATATTATTATACTTTAATGAAGTGCAAACCACACATTGAACATCAGTTTCTGGCCAAAACGGTCCACGTAATTATGTTGTAAGCAGCAGTAATGAGGATGGCAAATAGTTTGTATTCTTTGTCCAATTTAAACGTGTATAACGTATATGAGGATTGCAATTTCATCGTTGTCGGGTATATACAAAATCCAATTTCAAAGGGGCACACATCTCTGCTGGACAAATCACATCCTCCCTCCTAATGTACACAGGTACAATGGTTCACCATACCTGTATGATCCAGATTGTCCTCTAGCCAGCGTTTTGTACCCTGGTAATTGAATTTTCCACCTCCCGATACAAAAAACATTATATTATACCTAAAAAATGGTTGGAGAAAAGGTAATATTTTAACCAAATAAAACACCCAAATAAAGGTTATAACTTTAATTGTAAACAGCTAAGTCTTTAACCAAGAAGTATAACACAGAATTTACAGAGATTAAATGGCCTGTCCCACTTGGACGACCTAATCCACAAGCTTAGAAGACCCTAGACTAGTTGAAAGAAATGTCAAGGTCGTGTTGACTCGCCGAAGTAAAATACCTCCTACGACTATGTCTACGACCTCCTACCACCCCCCTCGACCTAAGACCAACTACGACTAGCAATGAGTGGAAAATGATCACATGATAAAATGACGTCATGTTTGCCTTTTTTTGTCTCGGGCCAGTTACCGACCTACGACTACCATCACGACCTATTATGACCTACCTACGAGTAAACAGTATAAATGTTTTCCATGACGACCTTTTTTTTACTCGTGGACATTTTTTATCAGGCTGGAAAAAACGGCGCGACCTACTTGAGGCCATGAGTACGCGGAGACCATTCATGAGCAAGAGGAAGAGTTACGAAGACCTCCTGGTGACCATGCTGCGAGTATGAGTCAAGGCCAAACACGGCAGAGGTCGCCAATTAGGTTGTGGAAGTGGGACTGGGGCTTTAGGTTTGTTTTCTATTTCTAGAATGTCCAAGCTGGCATATTCTATTATTTCCCTGATCTACTGAACTTCATCTCCATTCCTCCCCCCCCACCCCCAACAGTCCAGAGCAACTTCTATGTGGCTGTGAGCTGACAATATGTCAATGGAGGTAACCACACTTGACAATATGAGAATTATGCTAATTATGTATTTTCTTAGCACAGGTCAAGAGCAGAACAAAAATCCGAGGCAGTAATTTCCTAAATGCAATATAGAAATGCAAACAACAACAATTATTTAGAGAAATTGAGTTATACCGCATGGAAACATGTCATTTGGCCCAATTTATCCATGCTGACCAAGATGCCCCATCTAAACTATTCCCATATGCCCGTGCTTGTCCCATATTCCTCTGAACGTTTCCTATCCATGTACCTGTCCAGATGTCTTTTAAATGCTGTTATGGTACTTGCCTAGAACAGGGGGAAATGTACACTGCTAAGTTAAGATATTGGTGACATCAGGATCCATCTATCGAGGCGGGGCAAGAAAAAGCAGAGCAGATGTACTCACTGGACCCATTATTTATATTGAGTCAGCCTACAGGTACAAGTCGGGAAATCTCTCAGCTTTAGATTTCCATCCCGCTCAACACGACAAACAATACGAACTGAAATCAGCTATGAAGAAAAACTTTTGAAATTACTTCTGGTGATAGGTCACAAACCAGCAGTTTTGTACTCACCCAGCATGTGTCCTCTTGTAAGTATAGAGTTTGGAAAATAGTCTAGCCAGTTCCAGTAGAGCTGCCACACCACTGCCATTGGAATCAGCACCATAAGACAACCACTGTTACGGAAAGAGCATGGGATGGAGAAGAGGGTAAATAAATTATTCTATGGTATTGATATACAATAAACCAAATTCAATATGTACCAACTTTATCTGCCCAATGCCTTAACTTGTCTATCAACTAACGTACATTTCGGACTCCTCATTGCCTTTGACTTAAATATCCTGCCTGATAGAATGTTTTAAAATGTCATTAGCTTTTGTGTTACTAATTAATAATGTACCCTGTCTGTCTAAAAGGAATCTTTGAGTTAATCAAGCAGAACCATTGAAAGTAAAATTCAGTAACCTTTCAATATATACTATCTGAAGAAGGGTCTCGACCCAAAACGTCGCCTATCTCCTTCGCTCCTTAGATGCTGCTGCCCCCGCTGAGTTTCTCCAGCTTTTTGTGTAACCTTCAATATATACTTGTCCTGTATATCTAATTTTGGGCAATATTAGTGATAAAGCACATTTCTGTTAGAACAGATTCATCGTGATCAATTCTTTATCCTGGCCTTTAGAATTCCTGTCAATTTTTGCAGTTATAGTTTACACCAGACAACCATAGGTGCAGTCCTCATGGGAGGTCATGTCACTAATTCTTCATTCCAACTCCCACTCTGGCCTCTGCCACTGTTCCAATAAAGCCCACTCTAATCTCGAAACACAGCATCTTATTTTGTCTGAAGAAGGGTCTCGACCCGAAACGTCGCCTATCTCCTTCGCTCCTTAGATGCTGCTGCACCCGCTGAGTTTCTCCAGCTTTTTGTGTAACCATCTTATTTTCTGACCAGTTTAAGTTATCAGCAAAATGGTACTCAACGGGGTGAAAGATTGCAACCTTTATGTGGTCTGCCCTGTTTCGACTAATGCAATCAACTCGACGTGCACAAACGGAAGATCAAATAGAACAAGTTGTCCTGCAACTTTAGGCTGTGCACGCCACACGAAAGAAGTACTCAACAATTTCATCAAACTGAGCAGTTTTGATGAAAATTCAACTGATATCAACTTCATGTGATGAATCTACTGAGTAGTTCCAGCATTCTTTTATTTCCGATTTTTAGCACGAGCAGTAATTTTTTAATCCAAGTTCTAGTATTGCATTATTTCCTTCCCTTCTATCTATTTATGTTTCCTCTTTAAATATTGTTGATTGAGATAGCCAAGTTTCATAGTGATCGATATGGATAGAGCTGCGAAACACTAAGGAGCAGATAACGCTAGTGGGAATTGTGTGCAGGCCACCTAACAGTAGTAGTGGAGTTGGGGATGGCATCAAATTGGAAATTAGAAATGCGTTCAACAAAGGTAAAATAGTTATAATGGGTGACTTCAATCTACATATAGATTGGGTGAATCAAATTGGCAGGGGTGCTGAGGAAGAGGATTTCTTGGAATGTGTGGGGGATAGTTTTCTAAACCAATATGTAGAGGAACCAACGAGAGAGAGCAGGCTATTCTAGACTGGGTATTGAGTAATGAGGAAATGTTAGTTAGCAGTCTTGTTGTGCGTGGCCCCTTGGGCAAGAGTGACCATAATATGGTTCAGTTCTTCATTAGGATGGAGAGTGACATTGTTAATTCAGAAACAAGGGTTCTGAACTTATAGAAAGGTAACTTTGAGGGTATGAGACATGAATTGGCCAAGATAGACTGACAAGTGATTTTTAAAGGGTTGATGGTGGATATGCAATGGAAGGCATTTAAAGACTGCATGGATGAACTACAACAATTGTTCATCCCAGTTTGGCAAAAGAATAAATCAGGGTAGGTAGTGCATCTGTGGATAACAAGGGAAATCAGGGATAGTATCAAAACAAAAGATGAAGCATACAAATTAGCCACAAAAGGCAGCTTACCAGAGGACTGGGAGAAATTCAGAGTCCAGCAGAACGGGACAAAGGGCTTAATTAGGAAAGGGAAAATAGATTATGAAATAAAACTGGCAGGGGACATAAAAACTGACTGCAAAAGTTTTTATAGATATGTGAAGAGAAAAAGGTTAGTTAAAACAAATGTAGGTCCCTTGCAGTCAGAAACTGGTGAATTGATCATGAGGAACAAGGACATGGCAGACCAATTGAATAACAACTTTGGTTCTGTCTTCACTAAGGAAGACTTAAATAATCTGCTGGAAATAGCAGGGGACCGGGGGTCAAATGAGATGGAGGAACTGAGTGAAATCCAAGTTAGCCGGGAAGTGGTGTTAGGTAAATGCAATGGATTAAAGGCCGATAAATCCCCAGGGCCTGGTAGGCTGCATCCCAGAGTACTGAATGAAGTAGCCCCAGAAATAGTGGATGCATTAGTGATAATTTTTCAAAACTCTTTAGATTCTGGAGTAGTTCCTGAGGATTGGAGGGTAGCTAATGTAACCCCACTTTTTAAAAAGGGAAGGAGAGAGAAAACGGGGAATTACAGACCAGTTAGTCTAACATCGGTAGTTGGGAAAATGTCAGAGTCAGTTATTAAAGATGGGATAGCAGCACATTTGGAAAGTGGTGAAATCATTGGACAAAGTCAGCATGGATTTATGAAAGGTAAATCATGTCTGACGAATCTTATAGAATTTTTCGAGGATGTAACTAGTAGAGTGGATAAGGGAGAACCAGTGGATGTGTTATATCTGGACTTTCAGAAGGCTTTCGACAAGGTCCCTCATAAGAATTTAGTATACACACTTAAAGCCCACGGTATTGGGGGTTCGGTATTGATGTGGATAGAGAACTGGCTGGCAAACAGGAAGCAAAGAGTAGGAGTAAACGGGTCATTTTCAGAATGGTAGGCAGTGATTAGTGGGGTACCGCAAGGCTCAGTGCTGGGACCCCAGCTATTTACAATATATATTAATGATCTGGATGAGGGAATTGAATGCAACATCTCCAAGTTTGCGGATGACATGAAGCTGGGGGGCAGTGTTAGCTGTGAGGAGGATGCTAGGAGGCTGCAAGGTGACTTGGATAGGTTGGGTGAGTGGGCGAATGCATGGCAGATGCAGTATAATGTGGATAAATGTGAGGTTATCCACTTTGGTGGCAAAAACATGAGGTTAGACTATTATCTGAATGGTGGCCGATTAGGAAAAGGGGAGATGCAATGAGACCTGGGTGTCATGATACACCAGTCATTGAAAGTAGGCATGCAGGTGCAGCAGGCAGTGAAGAAAGCGAATGGTATGTTGGCATTCATAGCAAAAGGATTTGAGTACAAGAGCAGGGAGCTCTACTGCAGTTGTACAGGGTCTTGGTGAGGCCACACCTGGAGTATTGCGTACAGTTTTGGTCTCCGAATCTAAGGAAAGATATTCTTGTCACAGAGGGAGTACAGAGAAGTTTCACCAGATTGATCCCTGGGATGGCAGGACTTCCATATGAAGAAAGACTGGATAGACTCAGCTTGTACTCGCTGGAATTTAGAAGATTGAGGAGGGATCTTATAGATACTTACAAAATTCTTAAGGGGTTGGATAGGTTAGATGCAGGAAGATTGTTCCCGATGTTGGGGAAGTCCAGAACAAGGGGTCACAGTTTAAGGATAAGGGGGAAGTCTTTTAGGACCAAGATGAGAAAATCATTTTTCACACAGAGAGTGGTGAATCTGTGGAATTCTCTGCCACAGAAGGTAGCTGAGGCCAGTTCATTGGCTATATTTAAGAGGGAGTTATATGTGGCCCTTGTGGCTAAAGGGATCAGGGGGTATGGAGAGAAGGCAGGTACATGATATTGAATTGGATGATCAGCCATGATCATATTGAATGGCGGTGCAGGCTCGAAGGGCCGAATGGCCTACTTCTGCACCTATTTTCTATGTTTCTATCCAGGACACCACCACCGCTTGGATTAGATCCTCAGTCTGCACAAAATAAATTCCCTTTGTTCTCTCCGCCTCTTCTCTATTGCCCCAATTTGAAATATTTGATCTCTATTTTTTTCTAGTTCTGAGGAAAAGTAATTGATCTGAAACATTGTTTTTCTCTCTGTCTACAAATGCAGCCGAATCTGTTGCAAATGTACAATACTTTCCTTTTTTATTTCCAAATTGTTAAATATAGTTCTGCGCTTTTCTGCTCTGGGAATAATTTCATTGCACATTGATCTACGATTGGACATAAATGTTCACAGTACAACTTAAAAATTAAAAATAGCCCATCCTACCCACAATTGAGCTCGTCTGATTAAATTCATCTGATTAAGCTTATTATAGAAGCAAACGTTTAAAACAATCTGGTTATAGACGTTGTTGGTCATTATAGATAAAAGCTAGTTCCAAAATTTATATATTACAACACCCTGCTTGGTTAACTGTTTTAAAATTTTAACATATAAATCTGGAATCACCATCAACAGGTTATTTGTTTAGGAAAATATACAATTAAACGCCAATGCAGTCACTTTCAATTACTTTTCACCCGACAATACTGCATTACTGAATCTGAAACTAAACCTAATCTCTAGCCCTATTTCCTCAACCCAGGATTACTAATGCCAGTTTAAATCACATTGCCAAGCCCTGCCAGAGTTCAGGCCTCAATCTCTATGGCATGGCTCAATACCTTAACATTTACCTGCATTACCAGCAGAGTGTGATACTCTGCAAGATCAAAGTTTAGTTGGGTAAAAGCCTCAGTGTCGGCTTTTGTTCACAGGGTAAAGTTCACAAACCATCAACACTCAACCTCTCTGAAAGCTTTCTGTCAGTAAAAAAGCCTTCAAAGGCAGGTTTAAAATAAATAATTGATAGCATTAATTGCCATGTGATGTGATAACTATGGTTGTACTTACAGGAGCAACTCCAAAGGAGTCATAGTGTGCTACTATTACAATAGTAGGAAGATCCTCGCCACCCTGACCAGTCAATTTGCCCTAAATGAACACCAAAAGCATATATTATCAGGACATGCACAGCTCACATTTTCAGGAGGCACGTTCTTTTAATTAGTTTATAAAGGAATCAGAAACTGCAAAGCAAAAATAAAACTAAAGTAAGAAACATTAAATTAACTGAGGCAGCTGCATTTCTGTGAGCATAAAATCATCTCAATAGCTACAGATATAAAATTCTGCCAGAAACTGCTGAATTCAATTTAACATGAAGGCATGCAAATGAAAAGAAAACGCCAAGATGAGCAGATCAGGAAAGTAAGGCAAATTTTTTAAAAGTGAGGCTTTTCTATATTTTGGTATTAAAAGCATTCCTCCCCTTCTCAGCTCTCCCTCCGCCCTCTGGCTCCTCCTCTTCCTTTCTTCTTCCCACCCCCACCCTACATCAGTCTGAAGAAGGGTTTTGGCCCGAAACGTTGCCTATTTCCTTCGCCCCATAGATGCTGCCGCACCCGCTGAGTTTCTCCAGCACTTTTGTCTACCTTCGATTTTCCAGCATCTGCAGTTCCTTCTTAAACAAATTTATTTCATGCTCTACATTCCTTGGTTTTCTAATTCTCACTGTACATTCCAGATCCCAACAACTCTTCCTTGCTGAACACTTCTAGCTGTTCCTGGTTTAAAGGGCTACTCTTCATCTTGGTCATCAATCATATTTTCGCCACCTTGTTTAATCTTTCTCTTCACCACTTTAATCTCCTTGAGGTTTATCAGATATTACTGGAATCATGACAAAAATTGGGCACCTCTGCATTAAAATTCACTCAATGTCTGAACTCGACTCAGACCTTTAACAAGAAACACTTCAACTCAGTAAAACTAATATCTCAAGAGAGGGTCAAGAGAGTTTTGTCATCGTGTGTCCCAGATAGGACAATGACTACACAATTATCCCTCATAGGTACGTTCTAATTATTGGACAGGGAAGGGTTGCAGAGAATGAAACTTTCATGATGTGATCTACATATTAATAAAAATAGAAAATACTGGTAATATTCATTTGATCAAATCCCAGCCTCGGCAACACAGTTAATGCTTCATGACATTTCATCAGAACTTTGCTATTTGTTATGGTGAAAGGTCATTGATCTGAAATGTTAATTGCTTCTCCATTGGTGCTGCCTGATTAACTATGTTTATTTAAGACTTCCAGCATCTTTCGTATTTTGTTCATCTACCATAATATTTTTCTAAGAATACAAAGGGATAGGGAGCAACAAGTAAAATGGAGCTGAGGCAATTACCCGTGACCTGATCTCAATGGCTAGACAGTACAGTTCAACACCCCACAGTCTTGTTCCTAATGGTCATGAGGAAATAATGGTACTATTCAGCCTGTAAAAATGTCCCATGCAGCACCATCACCAATCATTATGTACTCATTGCATTGAGAAGAGTAATTCCAACTTGCCTCAAGGCTGGTTATTGACCAGTCGCTAATAGCTTTGCTCTGGGCTCCACTGGTGACCATCTGGAAGCCATTGGCTGTGGCTGTATGCAAGAGAACTGAGAAAGGAACAAATTGTATTTTATTCACGGTATTATGATATTGGTAGAGTCAAGGAACTTATTAATCACAGTATAGAACAAGATCGATAATCTGCTCTCTGACTATTCGTACAACCTAAAAGTTAATTATCTGGCTCACCAGTTGATGCTCTGTGCTCCCCTGAAACTCATCAGCTTCACTCGAAACTTTATCTTATTGTGTTAAATTAAAAATGTGTTGGTGTATTAATAGAAATAATATCCTACAGTCGGGAAATTCCATGAATCCCAAGTATGCCAACAGTCCTGAAAATCCCCGAACCTCGAGCAGGTCAAATTAAAAGTGTGTTGGTGGATTAATAGTTCAGTTTATTGTCAACTGTACTGAGGTACAGTGAAAAGCTTTTTTGTGCATGCTATCCAGTCAGCGAAAAGACTATACATGATAACAAGCAAGCCGTCCACAGTGCATAAATACAGGATAAAGGGAATAACGTTTAGTGCAAGATAAAGTCCAGTGAAAGATAGTCTGTGGGGCTCCAGCGAGGCAGAAGGCAGGTCAAGACAGCTCTCTATAGTTTGTGATAGGAGTTATATCCAAAAGTCTGGAATCCCAACCATGCCACATTATCTTTTTTTGAATTAATACATTATAGGCATAACAAAATTGTAACTTTCATTTGTAAGGAATCAGAAAACAGGACACAGGCTGCTGAAACTCTGCCTGGTGCATTTTACCGAAACTCATTTGCAATAGGTTCAACTCACCTTCAGCAGCTGAAGAAGTGCCCTGCGAGACAGAAGCTGAATGTGTTTGCTCGTGTATTGACAAGAGCTCATCATCCTCCAAGGCAAAGTACACTGGGACAATTGTCTCAGTCGCCAAGAGTTCTGGTTCTATCTCCATAAACTGCTGCTAATTAAAAGCAAAAGTCAGTCTAGTAACAAAGTGTCAAATTAGGGAAGTGCTAAATCAGTTCAAACTCCCGACCCCCATCGCCCAGCTCTCCTCAAGATGAGCACTCAAGCTGGAATCTGTACAGATCACTCAACAGTAACTAGCTGTGGCAAACATTCATTGTTAACTCCCATCGACTCACACAGTGCAAACCAAACCCATTGGCAAAACTTGCCTGACTTTCAATCACTACTAGGTATCCCTCATCCTTTCTGCACTGCTGCCTTTTTGCCAGTTTTTAGTGTGAATGCAAGAAAGCTGCTTTACCTGTATGACGTCCTGAGGCATCATTGACATGTTCTGGGGCAGAATTATCACCACTGCCCCAGCACTTTGTCGTATGGCTTCCTGAAATTTGTCAAATGAAAATTCTGCTAATCTCATGAGCACGCACCGGCGGCTCAACACGTCGGCTTCGATTGTCCGCGCTTCGGTGTTCAGCATAGCGTTCCTTGTACCTGAAATGGAACAGCATTTGAAGTGGCTGTCAATACCCATTGTTTCCACAGACAGCATAATGATTGCAGCTGTCAAACTAGCACCATTGAAGTGGTTGGATCACATGGGAAGCTGGATCAGTCACGCATTTCCTTTAGAAAAGAAAAAATGTATTCTGTATACAAACAAATGCTGTCAAGGAGAAGAATAAGGTGTATCTGATTTATTCAGTCTCATTTCTTACCCTGCTGCCTTCTTGATTTCATGACTAAGTTCTCTAAGATTGAATAAAGTAAATGAAATGGGCCAAAAATATAATTGTGTAGGAAGGGACTGCAAAGCCCGGTTTATACCGAAGATAGACACAAGAAGCTGGAGTGACTCAGTGGGTCAGGCAACATCTCTGGAGAAAGGAAAAGGTGATCTTTCGAGTCGAGACCCATCTTCAGACAGAAAGTCAGGGTAACGAGACATGAATAGGCACATGCTTGTCAGGAAGAAGAATAAGGTGTATCTTGATTAATTCTGCCTAATTTCCTATCCTGGTGCCTTCTTGATTTCATCACTTTGTTCTTGAAACTAAAATGAGGTACAAGAAAAGGCCAAAGAAACTTTGGCTCTTCACTATTGAATGACAAAATGTGTTTCAAAACTTTTATTCAGTTTTTGTATGAATTGTCACCTATTTATTTCTTGGCTCAGACTTATGAAAAACATATCCCATGGTTGCAGAGACATGTAGCCATCCATGTGACATTATTCTGGTAATATACAGTGTATTCTGAGTGGCAAAGTTGACCAGAAAAACGTCAGAAACTGTACATTAAACACTGGCTCCTGGTAAACTGCATTAAGGTACCAATGTACAACATCTAGTTTAGAGGTCACTTCCTACTGCATGATCATTTGGTTATTAGTAAACGCAGCAGCAAAGTGACCACACCAAGGTTATCAGTATTGTGCACATCCCGTAAATCAATTAAAAAGTAGATATTCTTCCGTATCCTATAGTATGAAGTATACGTATGTCATAAATGATACAAACGTCATGATGAAAGTAACCAGCACGGATGGGGGATAGATGTTGCAGCTTAAATTGGCTGATGCTTTCTTGTAACTTCCCCTTTCTGCAGGTGCATTGTTCTGTCCTTTGTACCCTGCATTGAGCAAACGTTTGCAGTGGAAGTTAAATAAAATGCAGATTCTAGAGATCTGAAATATAATCAGAAAATGCTGGAAATCCTCAGCAGACCAGGTCGTGTCTGTGGGACAATAACGGGGATAATATTTCAGGTGGATGCCAGAACAAAGCATTTTGTATTGCCTTCTCTGCAAACTTAAGTATTTGCAGAATTTCAAGAGAATTAAACCTTACGTCCTTTGGATATCTGGAGGAAGGAATTTTGTGCAATACCCTCACCCTTTATCAGATTCTACTCAGATACGTACAGACACAAAATGTAGTTTGTTATCGAACAAGTCCGTTTATTGAAGACCTTATCAGTGTGCACCGAGAAACACTCACAATTTTCCCTACTACATTAAGGGCGGCCTGCTGGCTCAGCGGTAGAGGTGCTGCCTTATAGCATTTCAGTACGAGAGACGCGGTTTCAATCCCGACTACGGGTGCTGTCTGTACTTTCTCCCCATGATCTCGTGGGTTTTCTCTGAGATCTTCGGTTTCCTCCCACACTCCAAAGACGTACAGGCTGTAGGTTAATTGGTTCGGTAAAAATGTAAATTGTCCCTAGCGTGTGTAGGGTAGTGTTAATGTGCGGGGATCGCTGGTCGGTGCAGGCTCAGTGGGTCGTAGGGCCTGTTTTCGCAACGTATCTCTAAATTAAACTAAATTATCTCATACAGAATAATATCTGTAGCTCATTCGAACTCCTCTCCAAATCTTTACAGTCCATTGTGTAATATTTGCAATAATTCCTGTCTATATATATATACATATATATAATATAAATTAAACTAAATTATATAATAATTTAGCTGCGGTATTTAGATTAAGGAATTAAAAGTAACATTAGCAAATTTGCAGATGACACAAAGCTGGGTGGCAGTGTGAACTGTGAAGAGAATGCAGCGTAGGTTCATGAGGTTGATCCCCGAGATGGCGGGACTGTCATATAATGAATGAATGGAGCAACTGGGCTTGTATTCACTGGAATCTAGAAGGATGAGAGGGGATCTCATAGAAACATATAAAATTATTAAGGGATTGGACATGTGAGAGGCAGGAAACATCTTCACGATGTTGGGGGGGGGGGGGGTCCAGAACCAGGGGCCAGTTTAACAATAAGGGATAAGACATTTAGAACTGAGACGAGGAAAAACCTTTTCACACAGAGAGTTGTGAATTTGTGGAATTCTCTGCCACAGAAGACAGTGGAGGCCGATTCACTGGATGCATTCAATAAAAAGTTGGACAGAGCTCTTAGGGCTAGCGGAATCAAGGGATATTTGGAGAAGGCAGGAACGGGGTACTGATTGTGGATGATTAGCCATGATCATATTGAATGGCGGTGCTGACTCGAAGGGCTGAATGGCCTACTCCTGCAACTATTGTCTATGTAATCTATAATGACAAGAGCAGAGAATTAACTGAAAATAAGTTAAGCAGATCACAGCATGATCTTTTTACTTAGTTGCACGGGTTTACAATTTCAGAATTAATGTGATTCATAATATCAAGATTGCTAATGCATTTATTCATTTTAACAGGTGATTTGAGAAAGGCCGTCAATTATGTGGCTAAATAGAACATATGTGTTATCGTGCAGTATTGTTTGCTACCCGTTTAGTTTATTGTTGTCTTGTATACCAAGGTACAGTGAACAGTTTTTTGTTGTGTGCTAACCAGTCAATGTAAACACTATATAAATGCTTACAATCAAGCCGTCCACAGTGTACAGATAAAGGATAAATGATACAATATTTAATGAAAGATAGATAATTAGAAATCTCTTTTCAGGTAGATGGGAGGTCAGAACCGAACTCTAGCTGGTGAGAGGATGGTTCAGTTGCCTGATAACAGTTGTGAAGAAACTGTTCCTAAACCTGATGTATGTATTTCTCATATGTATGTATTTTCACATTTATGTGCATCTTGCCTGATGGGCGAGGAAGGCATAGACTGGTCTTTGGTTATGATTGCGTCAATACCCGAGTGAGGAAAATAATACACCTCCCACAATCTGGTTATACTATATCCCTCAACAATATATATTTATGGTGTAGCCCTGTGAAATGATGGCCATTCCCTAATATCAGAGCTACTGCCCCGCAAAGACTGGCAGTAAAAGGTATTTGAAGATCAAAACCTCAGACCTGGCACGCAAGTTACAGTCTACCATTCAGCAGTCAGATATCTCATGGGACTAAGAAAGTACCAGAAACAAAAAATGCGCAAACACTTCTAAATTCACTGGAAGGAAAGTGGAATCAACATTACCACTTTCCTCAGGCCACATTCCCAGTATTGGTGACCCATTTAAACTCAATCTCTCGGTCAGGTAGACAATATCATGAAGATCACACTTCCAAAACGGACACGGCTCCGGGCTCTACCATGGGAAGAGATTATTAGGTGAACAGAGGAAAATATTCAATGATGTGTTCAAAGCTACTAGCAGAAATACAACTTTCACTGACTCCTAGGAATCTCTAGTCTAGGGCCACTCCAAGTAGAGGATCAACATTCAGGATGGTATTGTGAATCTCAAGGTCATGCACAGGAGTACACAAAGGACCTTGCATTAGCAGTGAAAGGAGCAGACACCATCGCAAATCATCTAACCAACCACCCTGGCAACCACCATCAGCCCAATCCGTGCCAATGTCTGCGGTTTTCATATTGGCCTCATTCGTCACCTCAAAACGCACAATACTGGATTGGAAGCAAATAGTCTTCATTGCTAAGGGACGGTGCAACACAAAGACTAGCAAATAGTTAACAGAAAACCAAAAAAAAATACAATCAAAGTTGGCACATGCAAAAAGCAACCTCTCACCTGATCTTTCAAGGAAGACCAAAGTCACCAACTGCTGTGCTACCAATTTCCTCAGAAATGCCAAGCAAACATTTTGTGATTCAGGAAAGTGTCACATCTCTGATCAGAACAAATGCAATCATCCACAACCCAAGACTATTGAAATGGCTTTGCCAAATTACATTCTTCTTCCTGGAGAGGGCCAATCCATGCAAATCGGGAACACTGACAGTCCTACAGTCTGCTGTCAAAAACAGCAAATTCACCTCCAATGCTGCCAGCAACAGATGTTCAATTTCTCTATCCCTAGCAAAATCCAAGTGGATACCAGAAGGTGAATTCTTATATCATTAATGCCTGGAGTATGATTGAATTTCATTAAATTTGAAATTAAAGATACAGCATGAAAATAGGGCCTTCAGCCCACAGAGTCCACACTAAAGATCTTAGAATTACAGAGTGCAAGTTTAATATTAAAAAATCAATTCAAACACAGGACATGAGCCATTTAAAAAGAGTAATTAAAAAAACCCATTTAAAACATTTAAAAACACGCAAACTGTTCCCCCGCAATGCTGATTACACTGCGAGAGGCATAACTGAAGGCGGGTCAGGATTACTGAAATGGCGGAAGTTATGCTCCGTTGCGTACTACACGTCAGTCCATTGGATTTTGCAGGAGTGGACCATCTTGCTCCGATCTTTGGTCTACACTGACTACTGATCATCCGTTCACACTTTCCTATCCACTTGCTATATACTCGGGCTGATTTATAGGGGTAAATTAACCTACAAACCCGCATGTCTTTGTGATTTTTTTTGCCGTGCTAATGGAGTAAATCTGTAAGTTTTTATTAAAAGTTCCCAGCTTAAGTTAATTTTCCCCAAATCATTAGACTGTGAACAGAACCCATTATGCAAACATTAGAGAAAGCCTATAGGGGTGATGATGGCAATAGATCCAGGGTCCAAATGTTTTCCCTCACAAGGCATTATGAAGGAACCTGAATTTATTAATATAAGACCTACATATGCACCCTATTATTATGGTCTTGTAACTATTGATTTTTCAAACCTATTTTAAGTTGTTTACTTAATATTTCAATAATAAGTTTTAAGTAACTGTAGAGAAATAAAAAATGTTGTTTATTTATTTAAACTGCCAAATTTAATTATAACAAATATATATTTTAAATAATTGAGGCAGACTCTATTTCCCATACTCTTATGTGGAAATAAAGAAGGGAAGTTGGAGACGGGAGAAGGGGTTGTCATTGGGAGGTGACTTCTCGACCAAAATGTCAACTATCCATGTTCTCTGGAGATGCTGCCTGACCCGCTGAGTAACTCCAGCAATTTCGTCTGTCTTTGGTATAAACCAGCATCTGTTCTTGTTTGTTTCTACTTTATTATCAGTAAGTTACTTTTCACCAATCTCAGTCCAATGTCTGTATTAGAGGAAACAACCCACTCCCATAAATGCCGATGTTCAGATAAGTGTTTGAAATGTCATTGCCTAATCTCTCCTTTCAACACCCAGCTCACATGGAAATCATAAAATGCCCAAAACTGACAATGTTTCAAAATGCTTGGTAAGAAGTCTAATATTTTGGCTTTGTATTGCTAGTGGGCATTGGTGTTGACTCTGTGGATTGCTTATCAGACTGTTCTGTAAATTTCTGTGGACAGATCTCTCTGTGCTAACTGCTATACCTGTACTCCAGATTAGTTAGTGGAAGGCCATTAGCTACCAAGGCTCTGAGCTTTGAAATCCCTCACTATTGCCATTCCTCAATCTCCCCTTTCAACACACTCCTGAAACGCAATTAATATGAAAATCTTTTTTGATCATCTGCCCAAGAACCCCCATATCATCTTTGGTTTTCTTCCCCAAAGTGGTATAACAATAATCTACCATCCCCACCCACATTGCTGATGATATTCTACAGGCAAAATGGTTGGATTTACTCAACTGACCAAAGGTTTCATGAAGCAGAAATAAAACTGCATTGGTTTGACTGGCCAATGCACACAAAATAACATAGCCATACTATCCACTTGTTCTGTATTGGAAAAGGAAGTTTAATCGTAACTTATTATGTCATTTAACTAAGGGCGATTAAAAAAAACTAGCTTCTTTAATGCTTGTTTGCATTTGTCTCAGAACTTGAGTCATTAGTTACTGAAGCTATTTTCGATAGTCAATAAATTTGTTAGCCTCAGTCACCCTTCTGAACTTTTTAGCTATGTATTTGATCAAAGTGGAAAGCCTTTTTACATTGGCCATCCACGCTATCAGAGTACTTTTACAGCACAAAGAAAAATAAATGATACCAACCAACACATTTTTAGTGCAATATACTCAATCTGTCATCTTAATTGCTCACTTTACTAGTTACGGATGAGGTGAAATTTCACTGTAGTGTTACACATTCAGGATACTATTATCATCAAAGTTAGTGAAAAAAGCGTAATTCATGCATTTGTTGGAATACAATGTTTCATACGCTATAATTTGCTGTTACACTGCAGCAATTGTTATATAAACAGATATACCAACCATCCTGTGCTAGAATTCCCCAAGTAAATAGCAATGAGACGCATCCCTCTACATTTTCGATCTGTTAGTAATGGTTCAGATTCTACGAATCCTCCCTCTTCTTCATCAAAGAGTGTCACCGTTCTTCAACATACAGCCAACCCAACTGAGAAATCAGTCTGGAGTTTCTCATGGATGCAACTTGAAATTTAAATCCGTAATTTCATTAATTTGACCAATATTATATTCAAATATCCTGCAAATCCCAAGAGAAAACATTAACATAAATTGAACAAAAATGGTTGGTTTTCAAGCAAGTGTGCACTAGATAGTTCTTGGTTAAAAAACTGACATTTTAACTGTCATTCATGCTCATCAGACACAGCACGTTTGAGAACTTCCGAAAATAAAAACGTTTAGTTTTTTTGGTAGACAAAAATACTGCAGAAACTCAGCGGGTGAGGCAGCATCTACGGAGCGAAGGAAATAAGCAAAGTTTCAGGTCGAAACCTTCTTCAGACCCAAATCGTTGCCTATTTCCTTCGCTCCATAGATGCTGCCTCACCCGCTGAGTTTCTGCAGTATTTTTGTCTACCTTCGATTTTCTAGCATCTGCAGTTCCTTCTTAAACGTTTCGTTTTTTACTGTGACAAACATCGTTGACTTGACTTACATCATTAAAGGTCACTATCAGAAAGAGGAACTAGGGAGTAGATTTCAGACAAGGTAATTTAATTTAAATGCACTAACAAATATTAAGTTAGCAGAACAATGTCTCGGAACCATATCATAAATTCATTTCATTTGGATAGTTTCACACTGTCGTTAGTTCAACTTTGCCATGAACAAATTGACGACCGCATTTCCAACATTACTGTGATTACACTTTGTAAATATTTCATTGCCAGCAAAGTAAATGGAGATGCGCTGACAGAGATAAGAAAGACCCACATGAATGTTATTTAGTTCCATTTTAATGCGATATCACTACATCTCCGTACCACTCAGTTTATCTAATGCTGAAAATGTCATCTGTGCATCAGTTAGACTATTTACTATTCCAATGTTAGCCTCCCTTCAAACAGCCTCCAAATTGAGCTGATGAAAAAGCTTTGCTCAACATACCCTTACCCCAAATTCCATTCACCAATTTCTCATGCTGCTGACCAATGTTGGCAATGCCTCAGTTAATTATCATCCATGTCCAGATTATTTTAATGCTTTATTTCCCTTAATCTCCATGAATACTTGGCGTGAATAAAATGTTAAGGCTCCCTGCATCTCGTTTTGCTTTTACCCGAACTAGGTTAATGCTCTGTCTGCATCTTTTCCTGCCCTAAAACCCATCGCTTGGACTCAGCTTTTGATGATTTGACCTGTTACTGACACTTTGCGCAAGTGTTAAACTGTCTGGACACACTTGTGAACTGCTTTGCCATGTTAATTCCATTAAAAACATTTTAATTTCCAAAGTAATTGTTCAACACAAAAATATGAGCAAAATCACGAATCTTGATGAGCAGGTTAAATTTCATTAAACCCAGGGCTATAACTTGGGAAAAGGCTCATTCATATCTACAGCGGTTGTTTGGTATATCTACATCGGCACACAAGGAAAGAATGTCATAATATTTAGGTTTAGTTTCAAGTTTATTATTGTCACGAGCACTGAGGTACCGTGAAAAACTGTGTTTTACATGCTATCCAAACTAATCAGATATGCGTGGTTACAATCAGATCAAACTTAAGTGCAATAACTAGCGCAAAGGGGAAGGAAGATACAAAGTGCAGAATATAAAGTTCACCATTTCAGTGGTGCATCAGTTCCTTAGACAGAAGTCTAATGCCCGCAACGAGGTAGGGGTGAATCGAACAAAACCCTAGCTTATGGAAGGACCATTCAGTAGCCTTAGAGCACTTAGTCCAGGGGTCGGCAACCTACAGCCCGCGGGCCGAATGCGGACCGTAACCTGCAATCGTCCGGCCCGCAGACTTCCATCATCTCCGGTACCTGGAAGGTGATTTTTAGACCGAGGGTCGGGTGAAACACTGTAAAAAGACACATTCAATCCTGCTGCCCATTGACCTGCGTGAGGCCGGGCTCCTCCAACTGGGCCCGAGGCCGCGGCGACGCAAGGAAGCCTGAGCTGGCGGCCGCAATGGCGGAGCCACTGAGCGCTGGCTGTACTGCATCCTGCACAAAGCCGCAGGCATGGCCGCGCACCTTCTGTGTCTGGGCTTAATGGCTGTCAGGATCGGGGTTGTCAATAGGCCGGGGATGAGCGAGTGTGATATATGAGCCATCACCTTCAGGACAGATCCAAGGCAATGGTCCGTAGGTATGCCATGTTCGTGAGCGCCCGTAACTAAGGGCCAGTGCTCCGGGTGGCGTCCTCGGAGGGGCGGGATATATGTGAACACGTCACTTGATGCCTGCCATCCGGGACGCGATCATGTGTACACGTGATAGATGTGGCCCACCATCCGCTCAGACGTTCGCCCTGGCCCCTATGCAGAACAAGGTTGCCGACCCCTGATTTAGGCGATTCACTGTATCAACACGTAAACAATGAGAAACATACAGGAAAATCCAGAATATTTTAGGATGTAATCCTTAACATCTCCTCAAGGAATCCAGAGCAAAGAATTGAACACTGGGGTCCAAACACACAATTTTATGATTGATAGGCAAGTGCTATCAAGTACACCCTGCCTACATTTATAAATGAGTTTGACAGATTAGCTGGCTAAGAATAGTTTCATATGGTTACAATGACTAAAATGGCAAAAGTCAGTGTGTAAGGTTATTGTTGGCATAGCAAAGATCAAGAATTATAATTTACCTGCAATGTTTTAAGATAGATATTTGCATCAAGATGAAAGATTACATTGCTATGATACTGTCCTTATTTTTGTGGATCAGGCACCAAGTCAATAATGCAACCAGCTGAAAACCCCCCACTGTCAAGTACATTTGTGTGGACATGATCAAATGGCAGAATAATGCTCAGCTGTAATGCTATCTACAATCAAATAAGATGGAAACCTTCTCTCTAGTCTCAAACAAGGAAGACATTCAAAATCAAGTCCTACAAGCAGAAATCTTTGAGAATGTTAACTTCCCCAAAACTCTCAGCTGATTGAGTGATCATGGAGGGAATTCTGTACTGTCAGAAGTGTCAAATATTCAATCAAGGACTTTGGCACCATTTTAAATAACTGCAAGAAAAAATTTCTCAGTTTCCGACCAACATTTATCCATCAGCAACAGCACTGAACGATTGCAGTCATTGTTTGTGGGAGCTTGTTATAATGAAGTAACTGCCACAATATAGAAATAATTACATTTCAAAAATACTCAAAGGATTTTAGGAAGTGAAGGCAAGACTTTTTCTTTGATACCTCCAAAACTTAAAACAATATAGGGAGGCGGGAGTTATTTATTTTCTTCCTTTAATCACTACCTTCATTCTGAAACTTTCAGAGACCAGGATAGCTCTTGAACGTTTGTCAGAAAACAAGTTCCTGCCCCCTATTCTTTCCTCATAACTTAACAAATACGTTTGCTAAAGTGCTTATGTCCTTTTCAAAGCAAGACACACAAAGTTGGAGTCACTCAGCATTCCTTCTTCAGCATCCCAACCCGAAATGTCACCTATCCATGTCCTTCAGGGATGCTGCCTGACCAGCTGAGCTAGTCCATGACATTATGCAAATTGCCAGCCAACCACATCTGATTTTAAGATCGTTTGGGAGAGGAAGGGTGACAAATACGAGGAAGAAACTGTTACCAATAAACTCGCTGCCTGCAGGGATGGTACTAGTAAACCGGTGTTTATTTATTATCACAAACTTACAACTAACACGGAGAACATATGTTAATACATGGCAGGTCGGGCAACACTTGATGGAAACTCATGGACCTGAAAGGTTAACTCCTATCATTTTCTGAAGAGGTTACAGGATTCTGTTTCCACCACTCTAAAGGACTGTAACCGTACATCAGGCCACAACATCCAATGACACATTGTCCTGCAAATCTTTCTTTCTCGTGCCTATCAAACTTCTTTTCAAGAGCTTAAAATGATTCTTTCCAGGCAGTAAAATCCAGATCATACCACTCACTCCCTGTATTAAAGTTAGTGCTCACACATTTCAAAGCATCCCTGGCCCTTCCCACTTCTCCCCACCCACACGGCATGGGGAGAAGTGGAAGGGAAACATGTCAACCTCTCAGCTGGGTGATTTTTTTTCATCAAATGTTGCCCCATCTTCTACCTGTGCTCGAATTTTGATTTTCCCTTTTTGCATTGGAAAATAAAAGTGGGCGTGGAAGGACGAGGGCGGGGTACTCACCGTAAGCCTGTCCCTGCAGGTCGTACTGCTGCATTCTGTACACGGTGAACTCGTGGGCCGCCTCGATGGGCAACGGCGAGACCAGGATCAACACGGCCGGGATGAAGACGATGAAAGTCAATGGGAATGATCCCTTGAACATGTTGTCAAACACTTCACTTGCCTCTTCGAACATTGTCGGTTCTTTCCTCCCAACAATCGCTTTGATATGAACGTCTCAGGCAAAGAAAAACAACGATCTGGAACAACAAGGTCTCTGGTATTTCTTTCGTGTGTCCCAGCCGTGTACACACATACACACACACACACGTTGCCACACTACCCCTGCGGTGAGGGTCTTGCAGGCATCGCACGGACGGCTCAGTCCCGAAGTAGGCGGGATTCACGTTAGCCCAACCCCCTCTCCTCTGATTAGCTGCTCCTCTCAACAAGACGACAGATCCGTCTTCCTATTGGCTGGCCTTAATGTCAATCATATCAAGCCCTGCCCTCTCCCGTGGATTTTCCCCCAAGTAATCCAGTTTTATCTGTCGTATCTTTATCCAAAAAAAATCAGATTTGTCAGGATTAATAAACGGACGCTCAGATCACAATTCATCGTATGGCATAGGTACGCATGCGCAACCAGTGGTGGGCCTGCGCGATGATTGACGTCCGGTTTGTCCAAAGGCCGTGGAAGGCCGTGTGGGCGGGTCTTACAAAACCGGCAAATCAGAGCCAGGCTGCGGTGATTGGCGTGGATGCGAGCCAATAGTAAGGAGGTGGGGGCGGGCTGCGAGGGGGAGCGGGCTTTCCGCCGTTAAAAGGGAAGCGGGCGGCAGTTTTTGAAGTAAAAATGGCGGGTCGCGGTGGTCTGTGAGTGAAATGGATTAATGACTGTGGGCCATTTGCTTAATAATTATCGTGTAGGAAGGAAGTGCATATGGTTTCAATAATTTCATTGGTCTTACTGTAGTGATCGTGATGAACGTTTCATCATGAGGATGATATAGCAGAGTACATGAGGTGGATGAGCCCTAGTTACAGTTTCAGAAGTCTGTTAGGATTTTCTCAAGAAAATGTTTGAAAAAGTCTTAACCGAGGGTTTGGTGAACAAATATATGAAGATAGACACAACATGCCGGAGTAACTCAGCGGGACCAGACCAAATTCATTTCACTTGCACTTTATGTGCAATGTGACGAATAAAACTGTATTGTACAGTATTGACCTCATCTCTGGAGAGAAAAAATGGTGATGTCTCGGGTCGAGAACCTAATAAGTATATTAGAGTGATGAGCCAAAACTATGTGGACCGTGAAGTATATGGGAATGCAACAGGCTTTAAGGGTATCAAGACCAAACTAGGTTAATGAGCACGAACAAATTAGGTTAATGACACGACAGATGGAACGCTGACAAAAGCCAGAAGTGTTTTAAAATAAATAGAGATTGAGATATTATTTATAATATCATTGTTATGTGTGCCTTGGGCTCGGATCGTGTGGAGATGGAAAGACAACTAGTCTTTTAGAGGAGGTACAAGGAATGTCAGGCTGTAATCTGAAAGAAAATCACAAGGTGCTGGAGTAACTCGTCGTCAGGCGGCATCTGTGGAGGGAATGGACAAGTGACTTTTCGATGTGCCGACCCGAAATACTGATGCTGCTTGATGTGCTGAGTTGCTGTCGCACTCAGTATTTTAGGGGCAAGAAAAAATGTTTCGTCACATGCTCATAATGAGAGCATACCTGCAGTATTGCATAAATGTTTCAGTGCCCTTATCGAAAATGTTTTTGCAATGGAACATATTTTGCAATGGAAATTGTAATTGCATTCTCAGATGTTGAGAAGGATGGGAAATGACTCATTGAAGCAAACAACATTTGTTGTCATTGTTGAGCCCTCTGGTAGATTAGTATAAAACTAGGTGTCATGGTCTTATAATAAATTTGCACCATTTACTACTAAACAAAGCAGAATCTTTAGAATTTTCTACCCTGGATGGCTCTGGAGGCTTAACTTTTGTGTGTTTTCAAAACTGACACCTATAGATGTTTGGATGTTAAGGAATTGAGGAATAAGATATGAGGGATAGACTCCTATTTGGTAGGAGTTTGCATTGAAGTACTTGGGCCAAATCAAATAGCTTGTTTTCATCTATACTAATTGTTAGGTGTGGATTAGCACAGGGCATTTGTCTCTGCATTAATAAGGCATGCAAAATATCACAAGGAGGAAGGAAAAATGAATTATGGAGTTTATTTTGTACTTTAGATATGTTTTTAATTTATTAGAAGTGAGTGTACAAAAGTATAACCAGCGGTATATAACATAATACAGTTATTGTACAGCTTCAATTTTGACTTTTAGCTATAGTCAAGAGAAAAGAAGAGAGAGAAAAAGTGGAATGTGCAAGGATAGAACCCCTAGACTACCAAAGTGGTGTAGCCAAAGAGTGAGTAAGTAAAAGAAATAAGGAAGACTTAGAGAAATAAAAAGACAAAAACAGAAAGAAAAACAGAAGGTGATGATATACCTGCCTCGCATCCTTCCCCACCCATCACCCAACCCGTAATTAGATTTAACGCCAAAATTATGTTGCACCATACTATCCTTGTAATAAATCAATGAATGGTGTCCATGTCTTAGAAAAATGCTCTGGTTTTTCTGCTAAGCCAAGTCTAATATTTTCAACATGTAGCGTCTCAGACATGTTTGTAATCCACATTTTAAGAGTTGGGACAGGTGTATGTCTCCAAAATTTGAGCATTTGTTCTTTCGCCGTTATCAGGCCATAATTGAGGAAACGTCTTTGAAATATTGATAGTGCAGAGCAGGCTCCTGAAGTTCCTAGAATAATCAATTCCGCGTCGGGGTCTAATTTTGTTTTTAGTGTTTTTGAGATAATTTCAAAATTTCCTCTCTAAAAATTATGTAATTTTATGCAAGAGGCGAAGGAATGCGTTATAGTTGCATCTTGAAGGAGACATTTATCACAAATAGGTCATTTGGAAAGATCTTATTCGGTTTAGACTTTGAATAGTAGAGTCTATGCAGTATTTTAAATTGAATTAACGTATGCCTAACGTCCATCGAACAATTGGGTATATATAAAAGGTTATCTTCCATTTTGTCTTTTAGAATTTTTAGGCCTAGTTCCTCTGCCCAGCCTCTTCTAATTGCTTCTGACGATGGGATTTCTATCTTTAAACAGGTGTTATACAAATATGATAACTTGTTTGACTCCAAATTTCTATTCATACATTCGTTTAGTATATCTGGCAGCAAAGTTTGGTAGTCTTGGGTATGTGTTTTCAGATGGTCTCGAATTTGAAGATATCTGAAATATTGATTACCTTTCAGGTGATATTTCTACTGTAATTCTTGAAATGAAAGAAGAGTTCCCATCTCGTAAAGATCTCCAAGTTTTTTGATTCCTAGTCTTTCCCAATATGTAAACATTCAATCTATAATAGATGGCTTGAACAAAGGGTTATTGGTTATTGGTGAAAGAAGAGATAAATTCCTTAGTTTAAAAGTTAATTTTACTTATCTCCAGATTCGTAGAGTGCTGTGAATAATCGGATTTTTATCATATAGTGTGTTCTTCAAATTTGTTGAAGAGAGAAGAATCGCGCCTATATTCCTCTCTCTCCATTATTAACTACCTGTTGGCCTGAATTGTCCAGCCAGTAATTGCATTTTTAATATTCATTGCCCAGTAATAGTATAAGAAGTTGGGGTGAGACAATCCACCTGTTTCTTTGGATTTACATAGATGCCGTTTATGAATTCTATGCGTTTTATAATCCCCAATAAAGTTTGTAATCAGAGAATCAAGTTTTTTGGGAAAAAAATTAGGAAGGTATATTGATATTTATTGGAATAAATACAGGATTTGTGAATAGCATTTATTCTGCCTATTAGAGGCATCGGGAATGTTTTCCAGAATTGAATAAGAGCGTTTAATTTAGTAACTAAAGGCGGGAAGTTTGCGTTGAATAGAGGTATATTTTCTGGTTACCTGAACACCCAGATATTTGAATTTTTCCATAGCAATTCTGAAAGGGAATTTTAGAAGGTGTGTCGGCTCTTCGGGTTTTATTGACATAATTTCACTTTTGTTCCCGTTTATTCTATATCCTGAAAAGGAGCCAAATTCCTCTATATGATTTAATATATTTGGAATACTAAGTTGGGAATTGGTGATATATAATAATACATCATCTACATATAATGATATTTTATTATTGGAGTATTTAGAATTATAGCCGTGAATGTTAGGATGTACTCTTATACTTTCCGCTAGAGGTTCAATCGCAAGGGCAAATAACAGGGGTGATAATGCACATCCCTGTCTATTGCCCCTGGATAACTGAAATTTAGGAGAAAGTATATGGCTAGTCAATATTCTGGCAGTCGGCTCATCATATAACAGTTTTATCCATGAGATAAAATGTTCTCCCAACTGAAATTTTTGCAGTACTGTAAAAAGATATTTCTATTCTACTTGGTCAAATGCTTTTTCTGCATCTAATAAAATAATTAATAAGTCTTTAGATATTTCACGGGCCCCAAAACTGAATTAATTTAAAACCTGATCAAGATTTCGTGTTGGTCAAATTTAATGGAAGACATTATATAATTTGTGTAACTAATTATTGCAGCATAAAAGGTGACCATTGAGTGCATGCCCTTTGCCTCCAGAGTAATTCTGTCCTCTATTCCAGTCTTCTGCAAGTAATTTTTCCTCTGAAATTTCAATTTTGTTTTGAAAGGAAATAATTTTCATTAGTTCAACAGATTGCTAAATAACAGATTGGTATTTCAGTTTCAAAGTACCAAATAACTTTATACTTTATTGACCATAATGAAGGAGATATGGTTATTGACCAGAAGGATAAGGGGGGGGGGGGGTGATTACATGACTAACTTTTATACAGACAGTTATTGGGATAATGTGTGAATGGATTCTGAAAAAAAAAGAACAATGCAAGAAATTAGATCTATTTAGTAAACTGGCATAGGTGTTCTTTATCCATTTAAAATAAAATCTGTGTTATGATTAAATCCACTAGCAAGTTTGCTTTCTGGTTCAAAGCTCCAATGGGCATATGGAGCAAAGGGGAGGTGTGAATGGTGGTGTTGGGAGGCAGTCAGGAAGGCGTTGAAAACACAAAATCTGCCCACTTTGTTCTCATCTGTCTGTATTGATCCATTATCTACGTACTTTAGAGTCACAAATCCATCACTTGCATCTTAACACTGAAGAAGGTTGAAACATCCTGTTCCTACCTGAAACATCGCCTATTCTCTAGAAGTACAGCCGGACTCGCTAAGCTACTCCAGCTTTTTGTTCCACACACGATTCAAGCATCTGCAGTTCTGATGTTTCCTCCCTTTTCAATAAGCCTCTCATACTTCACTCTTCCTCTATAAATCACCTCTCTGTTCACTCGGTCTGCCTAGGCCTACGTGATCTCTCGGTTGCTAAACACTTTAACTCCTCCAATTCTCATACTGACCTTTCTGTCCTGGGCCTCCTACTGACAGAGTGAGCCCAATGCAAGTTGGAAGAACAGCGTCTCGTATTTTGCTTAGGCAGCTTACAATCCAGTGATGTGAATATTGACTTCTTTAACTTCAAGTAACCTTTGCTTTCCCTCTCTCTCCCTCTCTCTCCATCCTTCCCCATCCTAGTTCTCAGACTAGTTTCACTGTCCTGTTCTCTGACTAGTTTCACCTTCCCCATAGCTAATAATGATCCATTCTACATTTTCCTTTTTACCTTCATCCCCTTTGATCTCTCGTTTTCACACCTTACCCTCCCATATCTGTCTCCTCCGCTGACTCTGTCTGAAGAAGGGTCTCGACCCAGAATATCACCCATTCCTTCTCTCCAGAGATGCTTCTGTCTATCCTTGGATGAATGGAATTTAGTTCTAGTTAAGATATAGTCAGCAGAATTTTGGTTGGTTGCAAAGTGTGTGGATTGCAAGAAATTGTTTGGGATAAAGATATGGTTCTTTACTATCTTGAGCAATGCATGTTATCTGCTAATGTGCCCAAACCTGCAATAGATGTTGTGGTTGGTGTGGATTTAGGCACTGATTACTGTTGAAATGATAAGCTCTTGCGTTTTATTTAAAAGGGAGGTAATAGAGCTGTGAAATGCATTGGGGACTAGGTGTCCAAATGCATGTTTAACAGTTGGATAATATTCA
Source organism: Raja brachyura (assembly GCA_963514005.1). The sequence continues at coordinate 9,478,095 of OY740810.1, forward strand.
GGTGCCACAAATAATTAGCAATGCTAACAATGTGGATTTGAGAACATAATCCGATCAGCCATGATCTTATTAAATGGCAGACCATGCTTGTGTGAACCTTCACATAATTTGTATGTGCAATGTAATATACTTTTCATGGGCATGTAAATTATCCAGTGTAGTGTTAATGCTGTGTACATTTGTGGTGCAAACAGTAATGTCTTAATGAAAAGAGTCATAGCATTTTTTTGTTCAGTATTGACAATGGCAACAGAAGGCATTGAAATAAAGTATCCTTTGACAGCTCTTTGTCAAATTATTTTTTCCTATGTTAGAATTTCTATCATAACATCTGCTCAATTAATAAAATTGATATCGATAACTAAACTTTGGAAAATTAGTCTTGTATTTTAACAAAGGGTCCTGACCCAAATTGTCACCTGTCCATGTTCTCCAGAGATGCTGCGTGACCCACTGAGTTACTCCAGCACTTTGTGTCCTTTTGTGTAAACCAGCATTTCAGTTCCTTGTTTCTGTAAGGAAATTTACTTGCTGCAGTACAGTTGTTGAGCTTGTGCTATATTAATGGCCAGTGACTTGCATCTTATGGCCAAATAAAGCACAGCTGCAAGGGAATGTGTCTAAAACTAGATTCAGTTATGTTCATGTGATCAACTAGCAAATATTTCAATAAAACGTGGTCATTAAAAGTCGGTATGCTTTCAGCTGTTTTTGTGTGGCTGGCTAGCTGTTAACTCCAAAAAAACTCTTGATAGTTTTCACTGTAAATATGTGTACATACTAATTAAAAGTTATATTTTAATTTTTAAGCCGTCATGTGTCAACTGCTAACTGCTGAATTATTAGGTTCCACCAGTCTTGTAGTGTGCTGTGTAACTAGTCTTTTGCAATGCTTTGTGTAATAAAGTTGTACTTCTACACACTATCTTCCACACCGTCCCTTAGTAAAAGCAAAACAAGTTGATGGAGTTAAATGAAGTAGTAAGTTACACTGGATTCTGCTGTAGATTTAGATTACAAAATGGACCTTTCCTCTCAACACTAGCAAGATTTCAGTACAATAACACCAGATATCTTGTCCTATAATATAAACACTAGCAGGATTTTAGCACAAGAACACTAGATGTTTTGCCTTTTAATATAAACACTAGTGAGATATCACCACAAGAACACTAGATGTTTTGCCTTTCTTCTATTACACTAACACAAAAACACCAGGTGTCTTGTCCTATAGTATAAACATAGTGGGATTTCAGCGGGATTTCAGCACAAGAACACTAGATATTTTGCCCTTTTGATATAAACATTCAGAAAGATGCACAGACATTGATTCAACAAGGTCAAAAAAACAAGACATAACATGGACATAACCTCTCCTCTATCAGAAGAAACTGTCAATCTTTGATATTACCATATATGGACAAGGCAAGAGGCAGTATAATGCTGTGTAAGATAAAGAATTGCTCATTATTGGGGTATAAATACATCTGACAGAACATTGCATGGGTGTGTGGAACACAAGCAACTCTGTAGGTTAGCTCTCACACCCACCTGAGCATCATAAAGACTTTACTGCATTTTTACTAACTTTTTATTGTGTTATGTTTGAAGTGAATCGTACTTTAACAAAGTATCTCCTTAAAATAGAGCGGCTGGTCTTGGTACTAGCCTAACTTTATGCTTAGCATGTAAAACTGTGAAATATAACAAGTGTTAATTTTGTGACTTTATTATTTTAAGACGAGCTAACAGATCGACAAATCCGACTGCCAGTAAACAGGCAAAAACTGTGAATGAGCCAAAGATAGCCTGCAGTTCTTCAACGCAATCTTCCCAGAGAAAAACCATGCACGCTGCTTCAAGTCAATTGACCAACAAGCTTTCAACAACCAGACTTAGGCGGAGAGATTCTTTTGGGCACGATAAGAGTAAGTAACGAAACATGCTCTCCTTCCTGGATTCCACTCTGGCATCCAGTGTCATGACTTCTGTGATGTGGTTGATTAGGCTCTGGAAGTCTATTGGTGGGTATCTCAAGGAGAACTATTTGTGTGTAAACTTTTGAGAGCAAGTATTAGGTGGGTTTTTCGAGCCTGTTGCTGTCTAATCGCCCAGTGTGAAATGGCTTGACACAATGCATTCTATTTTTAGCAAACAATAGTTACAGATCTTTAAGAGTCTCTGATGCACTTATTTTGTGTTTTAAGTTAAATTTTAATTTGTGGCCGAATTTAATCAGTATGTTGCTTGGGCTGGAGGATTTTGGTTATTTAGAGTGATTGGAAAGCTTGGGCTTGCTAAACCTGGATTGAAGGAGGTTGAGGAGAGATCTGGTAGAACTGGGCAAGATTGAAAGGCATAGATAGGTTAGATGGTCAAATCTTTTCCCAGTGGCGGGAATATCAAAATGCAAGAGGACATGGGTTTAACGTGAAAACTAGTTTTAAAGGGACTTAGAGGGATAAATGTTGGCGTTTTTGTATTTAGAAACCGCTGGCAGAGGTGGTGGTAAATCACATACAATTGGTACCATTTAATAGACATTTAGACAGATACCTAAATTGGCAAGCAATAGAAGAATGTAATAATAATTTCTTTATTGTCATTGTAACATGAACCATGTACAATGAAATTTAAAAATGTCAACCAGTCAGTGCACCATTCAAACCATAAAAGCTAATGATACATACAAGGTAAAATATTAAAAAAGATAAACAACTAAAATAAATATGAAATATGAAAATAGCACGCATAAGCACCCAACCCTACATCCTTCTGTCGATTTCACAGTGTACCAACCACAGTCCCTTAGTCCCCGCGTTCCTTGGCAGCTACATTTAGTGCCTTTATAGCAGTGGGGTAAAAACTGTTTTTAAGTCTGCTTGTCCTTGTAGATCTGTACCGTCTGCCTGATGGCAACAGTTCAAACAGGGAGTGTCCGGGGTGGGAAATGTCCTTTATAATATTCTGGGATTTTTTGATGCAGTGGGAACTGTGTAAGTCCTCCAAGGTAAGGAGAGGGCAGCCGACAATCCTCTGGGCGTTATCAATGGCCCTCTGGAGCGCTTTTCTCTGAGCTGCTGTGCAGCTGGTGTACCACATGCATACACAGTATGTTAGGATGCTCTCAATGGAGCAACGATAAAAGGACAGCAGCAGTCTCTGTGTGATGTTATTCTTCCTGAGCACCCTCAGGAAGTGCAGTCTCTGCTGGACCTTTTTCAGCAACGCAGAGGTGTTCACGCTCCACGTCGGGTTCTCCTCAATATGGATTCCCAGGAAGCGGAAATCCGCCACCCTCTCCACACAGTCCCCTCTGATGATTAGTGGTACCATTTCTGTTTTGTTCTTCCTGAAATCTATTATTATCTCTTTGGTCTTTAAGGTGTTCAGGAGCAGGTTATTTTCTCCACACCACACTGTCAGCAGCTCCACCTCATCCCAATAGGCATACTCGTCCCCCCCGGAGATGAGCCCCACCACTGTAGTGTCATCCGCAAATTTGACAATGGTGTTGCTGTGGTGGGTGGAGGTGCAGTCATGTGTGTAGATGGCGTAGAGCAGGGGTCTCAGCACGCAGCCCTGTGGAGAGCCGGTGCTGAGGGCCGTGGATGTGTGATGACCCATTCTGACTCTCTGGCTGTGGCCCGACAGGAAGCTATTTATCCACATGCAGTTGGAGTGTGGAAGTCCCAAGTCCCCCAGTTTGTCCACCAGTTTGTGGGGAAGGATAGTATTAAAAGCAGAGCTGTAGTCCACAAAGAGCATTCGCACATAGCTTACCCTCTGCTCCAGGTGGGACAGTGCAGCATGGTGAGCTGTGGCTACAGCGTCCTCTGTAAATCTATTTGCTCTGTACGCAAACTGGTGGGGGTCAAAGCTTTGGGGCAGGAGTGATGTGATATGACCCCGGACCAGTTTTTCAAAGCACTTCATCGCCACTGGTGTGAGTGCGACTGGCCGGTAGTCGTTGAGGCTGGAAATGTGGGGTTTTTTGGGCAAGGGAACTATGGTTGTGGACTTCAGACAGGGTGGGACAGTGGACTGGGCCAGAGACTGGTTAAAAATCCAGCCAGCTGGTCTGCGCAGTCCCTCAGCAAGCGTCCAAAGACTCCGTTGGGTCCAGTAGCCTTCCTTGGATTGATGGCCCGCAGCGTGCGCCTCACCTCATGCTCCTCTGTCGTGAGGGTTAGGCTACTGTGGACCATGTGGTGTGTTGTGGCTATGTCGGGTGGCTCCACTTCAAAGCGAGCAAAGAAGAGGTTCAGCTCCTCTGCCAATGAGGCGTCACCCTCAACAGCTCCAAGGTTTGTCTTATAATTGGTGAGATACTGGATCCCCTGCCGCACCTGCCTGCTGTTGTTACTGTCCAGGTGGTCCTCTATCCTCCTCCTGTAGTCTGACTTGGCCTCTCTGATGCCTCTCTTCAGGTTAGCTCGGGCCGTGCTGTATAAAGCCCTATCGCCAGACCTAAAAGCAGTGTTCCTCTCTTTTAACAGCCGCTGGACCTCCCGGGTCATCCAGGGCTTCTGGTTGAGGTAGACCCGGATTTGTTTGTCCACTGTGACTGTGTCCATGCAATTTTTAATGTAACACAGTGCACTGTCTGTGAACAACTTCAGGTCCCGGTGTTCAAACACATCCCAGTTGGTCCTGTCGAGGCAGTCCTGCAGCTGCTGAGATGCACCATCAGGCCAAGTTGTGATGGGCTTTGTGATGGGAGGAGCCGTTTTCCTGAGGGGGGCATATGCAGGAATTAAAAGCAGGGACATATGATCCGACTGACCCAGGTGTGGTAGTGGTCTAGCCCTGTAGCCCAGCTTGATGTTGGAGTAGACCTTGTCTAGTGTGTTAGCTCCTCTTGTAGCACATTTAACATGCTGGTAGAATTTTGGGAGCATTTTCTTCAATTCCGCGTGATTAAAGTCCCCTGCTATGATGTGAACACCGTCCGGATATATGCTCTGTTGACTGCTGGTGCTACCGTACAAATGTCCGATAGCCGAGTCAGCATTAGCATCCGGTGGGGGTATGTCCCAATGCAGGGAAATGGGAGTAAAGTAGATGGATAAAAGGGCCAGTTTCTGTGCTGAACGACCTATGTACCTTTATGATTTACTTAAATAAGCTTTGCCGTTTAAGTTATGTAAAATGTATGTAATTTCATATTCTCAAGTTAGCCACACTCGGTAATCAGCTAAATGTTCCCTTCTTCAAGCAGGACGCTATTTTATAGCTTTGTTCAGTGTACTACTCCGCTGGCTTTTATTTATCTATTTTGTTTGCTCTACGTTTTTTCATTGCTTGCTTTCTGCTGCTCCATTATCAATTGAATGTCTTAGCTGGCCTTGTTAAATAGCTATCGTTTAAGTTGAATTAATTTAATTCTTAAGATTTGTTTGTTCAGAATCAAACAGGAAAGATTAGCAATTGGTGTTTCAAAATTTAATCTCATGAAAGGAAATGTAATTTTCCTTTGTGTGAAATTTGGAAATTTAAACTTAAGGTTGCATTGTAACAAATCATCCGTGCTTCAATCGCAGAAGATCTGTAAGATAAATTATGTCTCCTGGTGGACCCTTTATGAAAAGTGTAAAATCTTAATTGTATTGCAGCAAAATGACACAGCGCTGGAGAAATTCAGCAGGTCAGGCAGATCTCCGGACAAAGGACATTTATTATCGCATACACCAATTGGTGTAGTGAAATTTGACTTGCCAATGCAGCACATGAATAAAGATAATACACAACACTAGAGTATTTAACAATAAACATAAAAACATCCCCCCACAATGGTTCCCACTGTGGGGGAAGGCAGCAAAGTCCAGTCCCATCCCCAGTTCACCCATAGTCGGGCCTATTGAGGTCTCTGCTGTTGCCGCTACGGCAGCCCGATGCTACAGGCCCACTCGCCGGATGATGAAGTTCTGGCAACGGGTGAACACTCTCAGCGGCTCGGAGTGTCTGGAGCGGCAGCTTCTCCCCGGAGTTCGCAGCTCCCGTAGTCCACAGGCCGCGCTGGTCGGAGCTCCGACTCTGGCGATCCCAGGCTCCGTGGTTTTTAAAGCTCAGCGCCGCCCGCCTGCGGCTGGAAGCTCCACAGACTGCAGCTCTGCGTTGTTGCAGTCAGCGGTCCCACCGCATGGCGACCCGGGCAAGGCATCGCCCGCTCCAAGATGGCGCCCCAGCGCTGTGTACCGCCGCCGAAGCTGAAGTCCCGGCCGGTCCCGGCAGGAAACGCCGCTCCAGACTGCCGGTAGGCTGCGAGGAAGGGGCGAAGATACGGCCCGGAGAAAAGCCGCATCTCCGACCAGGTAAGTACTGGGAAAATAGTTTCCCCATTCCCACTCCCTACATAAAAAGACTAAAATACCTCCAAAAACAAACACTTTAACTAACTAAAAATTAAAAAAAAGAATGAAAAGACTAACAGCTGCTGGCAGGGCAGCCATACTCAACGGCGCCCCCTACGAACATGTATAGGCTACATTTTGAGGGAAGAGTCCTGACCTGAAACGTTACCTATCCATGTTCTCGGGAGATGCTGCCTGATCATCTGAGTTGCTATAGCACTTTCTGTCATAGAAAGTAGGTGCACGAGTAGGCCATTTGGCCCTTCGAGCCAGCACTGCTATTCAATGTGATCATGGCTGTAAGCCAGCATCTGCAATTCCTTGTCTATAGAGTGATTCCACTTTGCCCTTACTGTTGCCATGCACAATGTGTAGGTCAGGGAGTGAATCGCCACATGTGTGGATCGGGGTCCGGGTGTGTGAATCACCCCGGGTGCTGGTGCAGCGTGGTCAGTGACTCTGGGTGAGCGGAGGGATCAGACTGTCCCCAACTCTGCTGCAGCTGACGGGGTCGTTGCTGGGTTTATGGCCCCGTGTGTCCGCTGCCCGGAGCCGTGGCCTCACTCCATCTGGCCCCATGTGTGGGCGCTGCTGACCCACAGCCCATGACAGTGTGGCTGCACAGGGGCAAACGGGGTAGAGGGCGGCCGTGGCCGGACAGCGCTGACCCTGGGACAAGAGTGGGGCTGTCCCGAGAGATCCGTTCCTTCGGCTGCTTGTACCTAGGTGCTCCAGCCCAGAGCGGTCGTGAGCCGGGACTATCCTTCAATCCACCGGCACGCTGCTCTTTCGCAAGTCAGTGAGCAGCAGTGATTTTGGCATTGAGCGACCCTTTGACCTTATGCCCTTCCATGCAACCTCCCTATACTACTAGTCTAAGTCGGACCCGTTGGGTCCCATGTCCACATGGGAGAGCTGGTCCCCAACGCAATAGTCCACCTCTCCTATTCCAATATTGGAGGGGGGGGGGGGGGGGCTTTCTGGAGCACTAGTATGGGTCTTCTGGCCCGAAGGGACTGGTTTCCAGAGGGCTAGACTGTGGGCCGAATGGATTCTTGGGCTGGCAGCTCAGTCACTCGGGCCTGGTGGGCTAGCAGTTCACTCGCGGCTATTCCTTGAAATTCCATTTCAGGCCACCATATTCAGTTTCACGGCATTTTGGGCAGAGTGCAGGCCATCAAATTGCCAAACAACTCATTACATTGACATTGAGGGCTAACAAATCATTTATTGCAAGTACATTGCACCCTCGCAGTTCAGTTGATTCACAGCTTAGAATCACAGTTGTGGACTCTCCCTCGCCATCTTCCAGAGTGACTGACTTGTGTCCGGGCATCTGGGGTTTTATAGTCCTCCTTCTCTCTCTCTCCCCCCTCCCCCCCCCCCCCCCCCCCCCGGAAGGGGTGTTACCTTCATCATGGTGATTGACAGGTGAGAGGACCAATTTTTAAACACTCATAACCTTTTTTTCTTTTTCATTGATTGGAAAAATCCACAGCGTTTTCTTGCTCAGTGTCTGGTGGCTAGACTTTAGTTCACTATTGTTTGAAAATCATTAAGTTGGTTACTCTCTGCCAGGGTCATATTTGGACTTTAGTGGACACTTTGAGTATGAAGGCAAAAAATATTAACTAAAGTTTCTGTTGATGATTTGTTTGATAATAGTGGCTTGTTTTCCATGTGAAGATTAACTGAATGGATAAGTTGTCAGTGTTTTCCCAGAATCCACACTGACCATCGAGCACCTCCCTACACTAATCCTATTATTTCCCGCACATGTCAACCAGTTCCGATTCTAACATTTGCCTACAAATAAGGAACAATTCACACGGACTAATTAGTCTATCGATTTGCATGTCACTGCATGTAGGATGAAACTGGAGAACCAAACGGAAATCCATATGGACAGAGGGAGAATATGCAAACTGCATATGGACAGCTGTGGAGTGAGGGTTGAACCTGGGTTGCTGGAGCTGCAAAGCTGCAGCTCGCCCAGTCACGCCACTGTGCTGTTTCTAAAGTTAAGATCTGAAATGTAATCTGTACCTAAATGTTTTTTGTTTTTTTTTCATCTTAGGGTGGGAGTTACCCATGTTATCAGTCCAATGCATGCAATTCATTTGTTCCACTAACAGGTACAATAACAGTAAATCTGCAGCAGCAGCCCTGATTTACAACTTCAGCAAGCTATGGATACCAGCATCAATGGATCATTCAGCTGCTAACTTGACACTTGAAGAGAAAAGTTGCTGACTTTGTGGAAATGTCATTCTTTTTCATATTTAATGGTAGAAAAAACAGTTGCCGTTGTAAACTTGAGGAATTCTCTCAGTACGCAATACCCCAAGGCTGGAGTAAATCAGTTCGGGTGATGAGGAACTTGACCGTTCAGTTTATAATGCAAAGCATGCCGCTTGAAAATATATTTATTTTTATTGCTTTTAAAACCATTAATGAATGTTAACTAAATCATGGGTCTTTGGACCACGCCATGTTATGTTGACGTGATAGTTTATGTTTTGTTAATATATTTATTGTTATGTAGAGACTTTTTGCTGACTGGATAGCATGTAAAATATACTTTTTTAAAACTTTATACATTATCAGTATCTTTTCACTCAATCAGATTGTACTTAGTTGTGATGTGATCCTGAGACTCTATAAGGCGTTGGTCAGGCCGTATTTGGGATATTCTGAGCAATTTTGTGCACCCTATCCGAGTGAGGGTGTGCTGGCTCTGGAGAGAGTCCAGAGAAGGTTTGCAAGAATGATTCCAGGAATGAGAAGATTATTAGCTGGAGTTTAGAAGAATGTGGGGAACCTCATTGAATCGTGCAGAATAGCGAAAGGCTTGGATAGAGAGGATGTGGTGAGGATGTTTCCACCAGTGAGAGAATCTAGGACTGGAGGACATGGCCTCAGAATTATTTTAGGAAGGAGATGAGGAATTTCTATAGTGAGAAGGTGGTGAATCTGTGGAATTCTTTGCCACAGAAGGCTGTGGATAATGTTAAAGGATATATTTAAGGCAAAGATAGATATAGTTTCTTGATTAGTACATGTATCAGATTATTGCAAGAAGGCAGAAGAATGGGGTTAAGGAGAGAGATCAGCCATGATTGACTGGCGGAGTAGACTTGATTGGCCAATGGCCTAGTTCTACTCCTATTACTTATGACTAGTGTTCGCACCCGTCTTCACACAAATTGCCCATGACACTCATTCATCAATGAGTGGTGTGCTCATTAGGCTTGGTCCCCTCATTGTCCTGCAGCAAAAGGAGCCTAGACTGTGGTCTTTCCCCACAGTGCTGTGCTTTTAAAGAGCTCCTGAATGTATGGTCAACACAATTCCCTTTGAAAGTTATAAAAAAAAACCTGATGGTTGCATGGTGCTAAACCTCAGTTTTAGTTAAAGCTGCCAATGTAGCCTGCCAAAATCATTTGAAGTTCCCGAAGCACATAATCTGTATTATAGAGAACACCAGCTATCTCCCTCTTGAAGTTGCTCTCGTAGCCCATGTTTTTATCGGACAAATAAATGAATTGCTACAAAGCAAAACCAAAGATTAGTACCTAGAAAGATGTAGTGAGGATCTAGGCAGTGGGCCTCTGAAAGAAAGTGGGTTGTTTTTGGGGTGGGGTGGCATGAATTTGAGCTGAGTATCTCGTACTATGATAAGTGAGCACTTCTGCATTTGTTGTGCTGACTTTGCTTTATTACCTGATTTTATTACTGTATCATTTGGGAAGCTCAAGTCTTACTCAATTATGTCAGTTTTTGGTCTCTAATCAACTTCAACTAATCTGTATTTTATATGGAAATGCTCTCTGATAACTGTTAATTTAAATGATAACATCTTACACTGTAGAATCAGGGACCAGTTAATCAACACTAACAATTTTCCTTAATGTCTAACTGGCTCTAATTCTTTATTGGTGAAATGTTTAGTGACAGGGCCTCTAAATTTGTTTGCTGATGTGTTTGTTTCATTTTGACCAAAAATACATGTGCCATGAATTGTAATTGTGATTTATCATTGATTTGCAGCTTTAAAGGATGAATTAAACGGGTCTGGCAGGTGAGTAATGCAGTTATTTGCTTTTGAGTGGAAACGTGTACATGCATGCAGCTTATGATGATTAATTTCAGTAGATGATGATAATAGTTGTGTGATATAAAGCTGTCATATTTGAGAAATAAAGGAGAAAAATTAGTTGATTTTCTTAATCACAGCCATGTATTATTTAAAAACTGGTAAAATATTTACCAAGAGGAGGTGGTGTTTTTTATCCCTTCTCTAGCCGGGTCATCTGCACATTGTAAAACCATTCCTCCATCCACTTAACACATTCAATCCCATCCAAATCCTTGGAACTATGTCAGTCCAAAATGATATTTCCAAAGTTAAAACTCTCCCGCTTCCCTACCCTATTATTATTGTGGCTATCTGTGTTCTCTCTACATATTTCTTCCTGTAACTCTGACTATTGGTGGGCCTTTGGTTTAATCGCAGCAAAATGATCAAACCTCTCCGTATTTCTCAATTCCACCCACCTAGCCTTACTAGGCGATTTCCAAGGAATATCTCCTAATCAGGCACGTGCCGTGAGTAATTACTCAGGGTAGGCAGTCAGCCGGCTTTCAAAAAAATCTTAAAACCGCGCATGCGCAGATTGTTCTCTTCGTAAAAAAATAAAAATAAGTAACAATTCAAATTTCCCAAGGGTTCTAAATCTCCTTCATTTTTTAATTACTGAATGGGTGGGGGACAGAGGATGAAGGCAGGTGGAGAGATGGTGGGAAAAACGGGAGCACATCGGGACGTTGAATCAGTTGTCATCTTATGGAATGACAATACTAATTCAAGGGTCCAATTGGAGTGGGTGTTCCTTTCACAGCGTGTGGGGAGCCTGCGGCAGGGGTTAAATATGCGAGAAGGGAGACGTTTTGAGAAGGAGGGGGACAGATCATATCAAACTCACTCACCGCTGCCGCATCGCTCCGGGCAAGGGCAGCAGAACTGGCCGCCACTTCCGGGGATAGAAGCAGCTCGGGTGCGAGCGGCCACCGGGACCCAACACCAGAACCGACTGCTCTTCAGCGCCTTCTGATCACCTCTGGCAGTGCTCTTCGTCTGAACATCTCTCACCCTCCGTGTTAAAGAAGGAACTGCAGATGCTGGAGAATCGAGGGTTACACAAAGAGCTGGAGAAACTCAGCGGGTGCAGTCTGAGACTGTCTGAAGAAGGGTCTCGACCCGAAACGTCGCCTATCTCTTTCGCCCCTTAGATGCTGCTGCACCCGCTGAGTTTCTCCAGCTTTTTGTGTAACCCCCATCTCTCACCTGCCGGACACGGACAGCAGAACTGGCCGCCACTTCCGCGGAAGGAAGCAGCTCGGGTGACTGCGAGTGGCCGCCGGGACCCTGCCACTTCAGCCCCTTCTGCTGGTCCCCACTCGCCTCTGGCAGTGCTCTCCGTCTGAACATCTCTCACCTGCCGCTCGCCGGCCGGCTTCCCGCAAATCTTTAAATTCCGACCGCGCGTTCACGGGTCCAGTTTAGGTTACTTGGCTGTGGGAATTTAAGGATTTGCGGGACGCGGTTGACATGAGCGAAGCCGACGAACGGCAGGTGAGAGATGGGGGTTACACAAAAAGCTGGAGAAACTCAGCGGGTGCAGCAGCATCTAAGGGGCGAAGGAGATAGGCGACGTTTCGGGTTGAGACCCTTCTTCAGACCTGCTGACCTTCTTCATGCTGCAGCACCCGCTGAGTTTCTCCAGCTTTTTGTGTAACCCTCGATTCTCCAGCATCTGCAGTTCCTTCTTTAACACGAACGGCTTTAGGACGCGGTTAAAGACCTGCCGGAGGGGCAAGTCTGGGCAGTGAGTGGGTTGTATCCACGTGTGATGCTCCATCCACCCCCCGGGGCCGAGAGTGTGGGATTGTGAAGGAACTGCAGATGCTGGTTTGCACCGAAGGTAGACACACACAAGAAGGGTCTCGACCCGAAACGTCGCCTATCTCCTTCGTTCCTTAGATGCTGCTGCACCCGCTGAGTTTTGCCAGCTTTTTGTGTAACCCATAGACACACACAATGCTGGAGTAACTCCGAGGGACTGGCAGCATCTCTGGAGAGATGGGATGGGTGAGATTTCGTGTCGAGACCCTACTTCAGACTTCTCCAGAGATCCCGCTGAGTTTACTCCAGTAGTGGTGTTTATCCCGGTGGCGGGGAGCCGGGCTTGATCGACCCGACGCCTCTACTTGCCGGTCAGTCGGGTGATCATCGCCCTCCGCCCGGAATGCAGCGGAGTTTTGCACCCAGTGAGTTGTCCAGCGCTCACGGTGGACGAGGGAGGACAGCAACAGGCCAGGTAAATGAATAGGAGCACATAAATGAGTCTAGCATTTCTTGTTTTTATGTTTTAATTTACAAGCCGCTTCACGCGAGGCAAGTTTTATTTTCAGTCCGAAGAAGGGTCTCGACCCGAAACGTCACGCATTCAACGATAGACACACACAAGCTGGAGTAACTCAGTGGGACAGGCCGCATCTCTAGAGGGAAGGGATGGGTGATGTTTAGATCCAAATGCTGGAGAATTTCAGCAGGTCGAGACCCTCCTGTCACCCATCCCTTCGCTCTATAGATGCTGCTGCACCCGCTGAGTTTCTCCAGAATTTTGTGTACGCTCGATTTTGCTGCATCTGCAGTTCCTTCTTTAACACTGCTGGAGTAATTCAGCGGGTCGAGATCCTTCTTCAGAAGACGAGCACCCCCCCCCCCCCCGCACCCCCAACCACCTTCCACCTCAACTTACGCCTGGGCACCAAAGCAGCTCAAGAGGCGAACCCTGAGCTCCGTCTCCCAACAATCTGAACAGCGGCTGCGGCCGGCCGGCACCCGGCATGGACTTCTCACCCCTCACACACTTTTACTCTCACCTAGTCCCATCTCACCTGCACTCAGACCGGAGCGTGGCAAGTGGGTTACTGACCCCGATCCCCTCCTTCACAACGCCAGACTGCCCAAACACTGTGAACGGAGCTCTCCCCCCACCCTGGGAACTACAGTATTTAAAAACATAAAGCACAAAGAAATGCACTTACCACATTATTGGTACATTAAGTCCATTCTCCATTTGTTTGCTAAGATACTATTAAAATAATGGCAATCCATATTTGAACATCCCGCCAAGAAACTCGCGATGCGCATGCGCAGAAAGATGATGCACATGCGCAGTGCTGCAAAGGCAGAATTTCCGCTGCCTTCAGCTCCCATTGAATCTGACGGCTCAGGCAGCGCTGACGGCACGGGGGCTGCACAGAGCTTCCCGTGTTACAAGCGCTGCGGGTGAAAGGCACGGAGAATTTTGCCTACCTAAGAGATCGATCTCTCAGACAGGCATAATTCTCCCATGCCTTTACTATTTATATTTAAAAATTGCCATTTCATAATTTTAGTCAGGGTAGGCAGTGCCTACCTTGCCTACCCTGACGGCACGTGCCTGCTCCTAATGGTGTTCTCCCCAGTCAGAATGTAACTCCCCTTTACTCTCACACTACCACCTCCATACCTCGTGGAACATTGAATGCTCGCCTTGTCCCTCCGTCAACCACGTGTCTGTAATAGCTATAATATCCCAGTCCCATGTACCTGTCCAAGCCTAGAGCTCATCTCCTTTACTGATCAGGCCACTTACAATCAAATGCAGTTTAAACCCAGATTGAACACTCTCGCTCCCTGCCATGCTCCTGTCTGGCCTGTCTACTGATCTGCTCTCCTTGGCTTTTGTTTGTCTCAACCTTCTCATCTGTCTCGCTACTTGCTTTGGGTCCCACCCCTCTGCCAAACCAGCTTAAACCAGACTGGGAAGCTTTGGCATGCTGCTGCTGCTTGACCCGATTAACTCCTCCCACAGATTGTTTGTTGCTCCAGATCCCAGCATTTGCACACTTGTGTCTCCATTCTATATTTGGTTTTAATATCTTTGGATTAATGTGAGAAAATCATCCAAGATTTGGCATTACTACTACTGTTTGTTAAAATTCTACAACAGTGGAACTTGCATTAGATGGGATACAACTTGCTTGAACTCATAGAGGTGGTCTCTGGACTGGAGTACTGGAGTGTGACTCGTATTGTGCTGGAATAATGCCTACTGCAGAGAATGGGTTGTAAAAGAGAGAAGGGGTAAAGAATTCCTCCTTCAAATGTAATTAGGACAATTTTTGCTACCATTTGGACCTGCTAGATACAAATACATTTTTGCAGACTGAAATCCATGTTTCTTTTTCTAGGCTGGTTCGGAGTTCAAAAAGTGTGCCAGATTTAAGCGATTCAAAATGCCTACCCGCTGCACACAAGCTATCATCATCGGCAGTGTCTTGTCAGAGGCCAACAACAACACCCACTCCAACTAAGCCAAGGTTGAGCCAGTGCAGTTCCACACTAAATGTAACTGTCAAGAACTGTAAGTGTTGGCGTTCTGATCTGATCCAATCTCTGACAAAAGTTAGCTGCTAAAGGCAAATCAGTGAATTTGTGAAGTGAATGTGAATATTGAGTTGGTCTATAGCTCTCCTGAGCTGCAAGATTGTGCATGAAGCTTCACCAGCCAATAAATGCTGTGGGGTCTATCAACAAATGCGAATGAAATAGCATTTATGTACTTCTGTTGTTGCTGTACAATGTGTCATAATGCTTTCTTTCAAATAAAGCTGCAATATTTTGAATCCTTTGATATTTGCTGTGGTAGGAATAAAAAAATTTCTCATTCATTAGTGTGGGGTTTTACTTTTTCGAAAAAATCTTTTTAGTGTGAATCTTTTTAGACCTTTAAAGAATAGCCTGACCCTTGAGCGAAGTTGGAACTGGTGTTAGAGATGGGGCCCAAAATATTGAGCATTGTTTCCCTTGCAATAAAGTAACATTAAAAAAATTGTTTTCATTTTTTTCTTATCTAGGTTTATTGTATTATATCCTATTTACACTAATGGGAAAGCTTTGAATAGTGTTCCCACCCTGGTTTTGCTGGATAAACAATGAGAAACTTCGAATCTACAGAATTCCAAAAATGTTTTGCTCATGTTTGGTAGTCTTGTCTCGGTGCATTATTGATTTGTAGAACTAACTAGCATTGTAGCAATTGCATTCAAACCCAATCATGGGAAGCTGTGAAATTGAATTCAATACATTTATGAATAAATGCCAGAAATGAATTGCAGCATCAAACATTTTTAACAGTAGTATTTGTTTTGTAATATTCTTCAGTTCAAGGACACTGAATCTTTTCAATCAGTACCAAGTTTTCTGATCTACCCAGCCAGCTATGTATGTGTGTGTGTATATATAATTTAAACAATTTTTTAACAATATAAGCTTCATTATCTCTGGAGCTTGGTGATGTTGAACACTAAATCAGTGTCTGTATTGTGAACAAATACTTTCAATTAAAATAAGAAATGTGGGCAAGGACTCATGGGGGTCAGTAGGGGAAAAATAATAGTTATAATTGCATCCTGCTTGGCAAAGCCATGTACCCGGTCCAGCGTTTCAAAGCAGTTCCTTTCTAATACTGAGCTTTCTATCTGTATTTCATCAAGAGATTATTAGAATTTGTTTTGTGGACAGTAGGCTTTTATGGTCTAAATCCTATGTAATTGAAGTTGGATTTTAAAATGTGACATTTCCTTTCGTCTGGTCTGCATGTCACATTTCACTGTGGATACTGATGCCATCTTTGTAGTTGAAATTTAATGATTCTCAGCAGTGGAATGCAGTGCAGTAATTGTATTTCAATTGTTTTGCAGTAAAAGAAGAAAGTGGATCAGATCTGTAAGTATTGAAAGTGCTCTAGATTTTGGCGAATGTAATACTGGCTACTGCTTAAAATGGATGTTGAGGCAATCCCTCCATTGGGAGTGTACAGACCCCCTGATTAAGTGGCAGAAACAATGTACCTCACAAACTGCACCTGGTTGGCCAATTGGGCACCGCCTATGCCATCTGTGGAAGGGTCTGTGATTCTCCCATTTGGT
Organism: Raja brachyura; assembly: GCA_963514005.1. The sequence goes on from OY740810.1 coordinate 9,494,492, forward strand.
CTCATCGTCCGCACAAAATTAAATCACCTGTCCTGAGGAACTGACTAGGAGGATGATTTCCTCCTCTTTAGTGAATTTAGCGTTTGAAATTGAATTTGAGGGTGCAAATTAATTTGATATTGCAGTAGGATTTTTTTGGAAAATTTAAATACAGAGATTACTGCAATTTAGCAATCTCCTTGAACTTTAGTTAGAATCTGGAATGCACTGCATGCAGATGTGGAGGTGCCATTTATGGCTAAGAGGGGATTGGATAAATAGAAAAGTTTGCAAGGCTGTCGAGGAAGGAACTGTTACGGATTGTGGGGTGCAACTAGTTCTGGTAGAGTGTTGGAGTCAGCATGATGGTCTACTATGCTATACTTATTCAATGATTCAATGAAGTGGTAATTGCTTTAATTTTATGTTAAACATTACAAAGAGGGCATAGTGATGTGGTGCACAATAATATTTCCAACTATTCCATTACTTTCATATATGAGAAAATTGTTGGAAATTTACAGCTCTTTATTTTTGTTTTACATTAACTATAAACAGTTTAATGAAGCATAGATTCCCCAGTGCATATTTCTTGAATTTGCACTTGGCTTTGCATTTTACTGCTCCTGCAGTCCTTTGAAACCACAGCCGGAATGATAGTCCTAACTGGTATATTTTACGACAGCTCTAAGTAGGAAAACAATTTCATAAATCAGTCTTTCAAGTGATCGTAAATTTTATCCTTATTGAGCAGTGAGTTAATGTAACACGTGAATAGAACCACCTTTTTTTAAAAATCCAACACAAATGCTGAATATTCAACTGGTATGAAGCAATGTCCAAATATTTCGACAGAGCTCTTTGGTCACACCCTTCCATTCTTCAGTGTAACAGTAAGATATAAATACATCCAACTGTGGCTAACCTTGTTATTGGCCAGGGTTTACATTATCATAGTCGCCATCCATAACTTTTGCCACCAGCTTTTATAGTTTCTGTTCCACTCAAACTAATTTCTCGCAGGTTCAGCTAATTAGTACAGTTTAAGCTTTTAAAGAATAGATCATTTTGAATGCTCCAATTTTACGTAAACCCCGCCTCTGTGCGCACGCATTTCTCCCATTATCCCACCTGCTCCTCTTCCTCTCCCTCTCCTCCCCATCCACCTATATCTCTCCCTCTGGCTTTACATTTTGAACCTCTTCTCTCTCTCTATCTGCCAATCACACCACCACCCTAACCCTCCTCCAACATGTATCCATCTATCACTTACCAGGCTTTGCCTTCCCCAAAAGAAGGATCCTGACCTGATGCATTGCCTATCGATGTCCTCCAGAGATGTTGCTTGACCCACAGAGTTACTCCAGCAATATGTAGAATTGGGAATCTTGTGTAAAACGTTCTCTTGTGTTACCTTTTGTACTCGGCTGGCCTCAAATTTCAAAATATTGTACATTTCCAAAAAGGTGTGATAACTCAATTATATTTCATCCTTTCAGCAGTGATAAAAATGTAGTTTTGCAATTGTATTGAATTGTGTTTGACACGTAAGAGGAGTGAAAAGGCTTGTCTCTGCGTTCTATGATTTGCTTTTCAGCCATATTAGAAACATAGAAACATAGAAAATAGGTGCAGGAGTAGGCCATTCGGCCCTTCGAGCCTGCACCGCCATTCAATGTGATCATGGCTGATCATCCAACTCAGTATCCCGTACCTGCCTTCTCTCCATACCCCCTGATCCCATTAGCCACAAGTGCCACATCTAACGCCCTCTTAAATATAGCCAATGAACTGGCCTCAACTACCTTCTGTGGCAGAGAATTCCAGAGACTCACGACTCTCTGTGTAAAGAATGTTTTCCTCATTTCGGTCCTAAAGGAATTCCCCCTTATCCTTGGACTGTGACCCCTTGTTCTGGACTCCCCCAACATCGGGAACAATCTTCCAGCATCTAGCTTGTCCAACCCCTTAAGAATTTTGTAAGTTTCTATAAGATCCCCCCTCAATCTTCTAAATTCCAGCGAGTACAAGCCGAGTCTATCCAATCTTTCCTCATATGAAAGTCCTGACATCCCAGGAATCAGTCTGGTAATTACATTCTGGGGAATGCAAGTACGAACAAGCATTATGCTGGTGAACATGCAGAATGCCTGTTCAGGCTGATTTTAAGGCAGTATGGTAGCAAAACTGAACCCTGTGCTCCTGATACAATCAGATTACAGTTTCATACCTGTGAAGCATCACTTCCTCATTTCAGTGATCTAACACTTTGATATAAAAGTCAATGTTGCATTATCTGTTTTTGATTACATTTTGTATCATGTACTGGCTATTTTTGCCCATGGACTTTTATGTTGCTTTGCCTCTCCATTGCTTTTATGGTATAATTGTTAACTTTTACTTAAACTGACAACTGTTAATCAGGCTGAAGGGTTCCGACCCCAAACGTTACCTATCCATGTTCTCCAGAGATGCTGCCTGACCCACTGAGTTACTCTAGCACTTTGTCTTTTTTTGTAAAACGGCATCTGTAGTTCCTTGTTTCTCATGTTTGTGTTCGTATTGTGCCGAGAAGTGAAAGTGCAGTTTTCTTTTCTCTTTTCTCCCCGCCCCAAAAATCCTATCTCAGCATATCCTTCAGACCTCCATTTGAAACAGCATTCCTGCTACAGCTATCCAGCTGATTTATATTCTAGCAGTGGTGTATGTATTCATTAAATGTTACTGTATCATCCTATTCTACCTTGAGTCCATTCCAAACTAAATTGAGATTCCCAAACACATTTCAGGTTACCCTGGTCAGACCAACAAACAGACGTTTGTCTCAAGTGAATTGCAAACTCTGTCTGTGAAAGGACCTTGTTGAGCCCAGGGTTTCATTCTATAGTAGGTTTCAACTGGAATTTACCTTTGGGAATAACAACAGTGTAGATCTTTGTATACTTCTGCCAAATACATCTTGTCATCAAGCCCTAGTCGTACTTGGTCAACATAACGAGTAGTTGCATAATTCCTTTAATAAAATGTTTCATTAACCTAGAACGTAAACATAAACGTGACACCAAACTAAAAGGGGGGAAAAAAATGAGACCGTTAATAGATCTTGATTGGATGTTATATTTTAAATCAAAACTTGGATGTTGTTCGAAAGTCAATAAACTGACATGGACATGCCAACTGGAGAGTTTCCTTGGTAAGAAAAGGCAGTGCTGCAGTAATTCAGAAGGTTTAATTTAGAGATACAGCGTGGAAATGGGCCCTTCGATTCCCACCCACTACCATTATCCTACAAACACTAGGGGCAATTTAGAATTATACCAGGCCAATTAACTGACAAACCTGTACATCTTTGGAGTGTGAGACCAGTACGTTTTTGGAGGAGGAAACTGGAGAAAACCCATGCAGGTCACAGGGAGAACGTACAGTCTCTGTACAGACAAGCACCCATAGTCTGGATCGAACCTGGGTCCATGGCACTGTAAGGCAGCAACTCAATCGCTGTGCCGCCCAGGTCAGGCAGCATCTCTGTAGATCATGGATAGGTGACGTTTCAAGTTGGGACCCTTCAGTTCCTTGGTAAGGTTATCAATGGAGTTTACTGGAGATACCTGAGATGAACCAAATAGTTAAGGATTTTGTGGTCTTTACCTGTGATTTATGAGATCAGAAAGTAACATTTTTAATATTACATTCTGATGTTTAAGGTATTTTTCAAATGTTGACTGATTTGTTGATGTGGTCCCATTGTATGACTTTAAATACCATTGGGGGGGAAAAGTGTTTGTCCCTGCATAAATGTTCTTCCACCTTGCTTGGGGGCTGCTGTTAATAGTGAAACAATCAATATTTGTCACTTTAATCTAGTACTATGCAATTCCAAATACATGCCAGACATATTCCAAGTTTGGAAGAAGAAAATATGTAATCTTATGGCCGGATGTTTTCATTGCTCTGAGATAATAGCTTTTCATTTATACTGTGGCACTTATTTCATTGTACATTGCATTTCATGCTGGTTATTTTAATTACTATTTTAACTATGAAGCGTTTTCAATCATTGAATTGGGCTTTAATGGCTTATTTTCTTTTCCAGAACATCCTCAATGGAGGAGTTTCGTAAGAAGTTGAAAGGTGAGAGCAAGTTGGAATTAAGTGCTTGGGCCAATTTCTTTTTTTGTGACCATCAATGAAAATGTTGGGAAGAATTATTAGTAACAGTCTCAAACTGATGATAGTTGTGCACTGTAGATGTGTGTGTGGGGGGGGGGGGAGGAGAATGGGTTCAAATATACTAGAAAGTGGGCTTGACAGGATAGATATTGTAACCTAGAACTGCAGACGCTGGTTTAGATAGACACAAAGTGCTGGAGTGACTCAGCGGGTCAGGCAGCATTTTGGGGTGGGGGGGGAGGGGGGAAGAAAGAGGATAGGTGAGGTTTTGGGTCAGGATCCTTCAGATGCTGCCTGAACCTTTGAGTTACTACAGCACTTTTCTATCTTTAAAATAGATGTCAAGATTTTTTTTCCTGGTGAAAATTAATGAACCAGGGGAAATAGATACAAGAAAAGGTGTTTAAAACTGAAGTTTGGCAATCGGTGAACCTGTGGAATTCTCTGCTCCAGAGAGAACTGGATGCCAGAATGTTAAATATATTGAAGGTGGAGATGGATAAATGTTAGCGTTTGAGTAATTATGTACTGTGGGGTACTGCCATAAATGGGAAGCTGTGTCTGCTTCACACTAGTTTGAATTCAATAGTTTGATTCAAACTATGATCATTCAGAATGATGGGACTGGCTTGGTGACCAACGCCTACTGTTTTCACATGTTCTTAAGTACAAGATTTGGATTCATGACTTTACTCACTACTGCTCAATTGTGTTCTACCCATCGCAGCTGTACAGTACTCTGGAATGAATGTATGAATAGCCTTTATTGTCATTCAGACCTTTCGGTCTGAACGAAATTTCGTGCCTGCAGTCATACATATATAAAAATAACAAAACCACACAATAAACACAAAATTAACATCCACCACAGTGAGTTCACCAAACACCTCACTGTGGTGGAAGGCAAAAGTCTTAGAGTCTCTGTCTTCATCCCTCCTTATTCTCCCTCTGCGCTGAGGAGATCCAGGCCTCCGATGCTGCCGTCCACCAGGCCTGCGGCCAAGCCTCCAAAACCGGGCCGCCGCCACCGCTGTCCCCAGAACACAGCCACAGGGCCCGCTGCCGGAACGTCGCTGAGCACCGCATCCCCGAAGCCAGGTTGCCGCTGGAACACCACAGCCCCGAAAGCCAGACTTGAGTCTATCTGTTTCAGACTAATGCTTGTATTTGGGATTATTGGCTGAAGGGCGAGGACAGACTTGGATAGTTTTCTTTGGAATACTGTAGGTTGCAGGGAGGCCTGATAGAGGTGTGGATAGGGCAGATGGTTGAACTTTTTTTTCCAAAATAGAAAAATCAAATGCTAGAAAACACAGCGTTTAGGTAAGAGGCAGAGTTTAAAGGAGATGTGTGGGTCAAGTATTTTTTACACTGGGTGGGGAATGCTGAGAACATGTTGCCAGGTGATGGTGCTAATGGAAATATAATAGTGACATTTAAGAGACTTTGGATGAGCAAAGGGATATGGATTACGTGCAGGCAGCTAAGAGTTGGTCTTGGCATCCTGTTCGGCAGATATAATGTGGGTTGAAGGGCCTGTTTTTGTGCTATATTGTTCTATGTTCTGTATGTAGCTTTTAAATTTGTGAATCGTTTAACCAATGCATTTCCTTGTAGGCGGCCGAGTTGTTCCATCTCGATTTCGAGAAGCGGCAGCCATGAAGAAGAAAGCAGTCAATAAGGTAAGAAATTTTGCTTTCTGAAGAAATTCTTGCTGAGAACATGTAAAACATTGGTTTGCATTGCTTGCCAACTTGAATCTAAGTAACGGTTCCAAAAGATTAGTTAAGGGTTTAGGAAATATTTGGGGAATTTGTGATATTGTCATTCCTTCTAATTTAGCTGGTCCATAAGTGTACCTTTTAGTGTTACTCTTGCTGCTGCTCAGCAGATTTTTCTTTTGTATTGCTTCAATGAGACCTGAGCATATTAATTTGCATTATATTCATTTTGGTAAGTCAAATTATTTTCCCAAGACAATGATTTGTTGGAAGGTCGTAGTCATACACACAGAGTCCAATTCTGCTAATCTGACTTGGATGTCCCATCTAAACTAGTCCCATTAAGATCCTTGAGATGAAAGGACCCTTGAGCAGCTTCTTTTTGGCTACTAAGTTCCCATTATTAGAGATTCTGAAGTTTGATGAAGTATTTTGTGTGTCCTAACTAGCGCCTCTATGTTTAGGCATGGTTAGTAGTAATTATTTTTGCTTGCATAGCTAACTGACCAAAATGCATTTTCTTATAGTACCCCTTGGATATCTCTGATTCAGTGTTTCTAATCTGTGATGTTTGTCTCCTTGAACATGTCTACTGCTGGGCACTGTGTCAATGTTGTACAGATATAACTTAAAGCGTCCCAAAATATTTTTGTTAATGCCCGGAGGTCAAAATATAACTAGCAAAGTAATCTTCACCATAAATTAAATTTGGGATTGAATGTGCCAGAGGAAACACAATAATGTACGGTACCGAACAATTTCAAATATTTAAATGCAGTATGGGGATGTACGTGGATCAATATTAAACATGACCTATTAATGCTTATTCTATACTATGCATGCCTAGTATTCGTGCCTACTATGTTCTGGTGTGCTAAAGCAAAGCAAGAATTTCATTGTCCTATCAGGGACACATGACAATAAAACTCTCTTGAACTCTTGATATGACCAAATGTGACTAAGCTTGGCTGCAAAACATACAGATATGTACTTAAGGTTTCAGAATAATGGTGAGGCTGTTTAGGATTGAGGTGAGGAGAAATTTCATCACTGGCGAGGCACAGTGGTAGAGTTGCTGCTTTGCAATGCACTGACATTGGGTGTTGGCTGTACAGAATTTGAACGTTCTCCAGGTACTCCTGTTTCCTCCCACATTCCAAAGGCGTACAGGTTTGTAGGTTAATTGACTTCTGTAAATCATCTCCAGTGTGTAGGATAGAACAAGTGTACAGGGATCGCAGGTTGTCACAGACATGGTGGGTGAAGGGCCTACTTCCACACTATCTCCAAACTCAATTAAACACTTAGATGGTAAATCTTTGGAATCTTTATTCTGAAGTATTGGGCATTGTGCTCAATTGATCAATACATTTCAGAATATTTAGATAATTGACATTTAAGGGGATAGTACTTGAATGGTGCTGGAGTATATGATGAGCCATAATCTTAATGAATGGTGGAGAAGACTCAAAGGGATGGATAGACTATTCCCGTCCTTGTGACACCTGGGAATCCATGGCCTATATCTGCTTAGCAGTGAGGGAGCATTTGGGGTGACACTGAGAAACTTGCTTTTGGGATCGTAGCACAAAGAAGACCAGTTTAAATTGCAAAAGGAGCTGGAAGCTCAAAATATCCAACCACTCACCCTTTTGGACACTTCCTTCCCTATCCATAGCAGAGCCTGCAGGTCCTGCTTTAGCCTCATCAGTGATCTTGAAATCTATAGAACTGGTGTGAAAACAAGTCATCCTCGAACCTGAGGGACCGTGAAAGAAGGAACCTCAAAATTAAATCAAAAATGTAGTAAAGAGAAAATAGTGACTATAGACACAAAATGCACGGGAATTATCAGCACGGGATAAGCAGCATCTCTGGAGAGAAGGAAGAGAAAGATATTTCGGGTCGAGTCCCTTCTTCAGACTGGAATAGTGACTGTATTGGGGAAAGGGGTTCAAGTTAAACTCAAATCAGCCACCACTTTAGAATGTTCTGTGAGTTAATTGTTTCATGGTGTTGCTAATCTCAATTTGCTGCTTTATTTAATAGATTCTTGACAAAAGTTCTGGACCTGAATTAAAACGTAAGTAGCTGTAACCAATGGATAACTGGACCAAGTATCCAGATAAAGTTAATGAGCCGCTCGGAGCTCTGACAACATGGGTTTCCTCCTGGTATTCTGCATCCCTGCCGCATCCCAAAGATGTGTGGGTTTGTAGGTTAGTTGGCCGCTTTAAAACTGTCCTTGGCATGCAGCAAGTGGATGCAAAAGTGGGATAACAGGACTGGGTGATTGATGGTCCACATGGACTCAGCTGGCTGACGAGCCTGTTCCCATGCGGTATCTTTCAATCAATCTTTGTCTAGAACTTGTAGCCAAAACTGATTACACCAAAACATGAATTTTTGTTCATTTAACCCTTAAGATTTTTGGTATCTTCAGCTAATCCCTAATTCCAGTGGTGTACTCTTTACCTTGTTTAAAACGCTTTCCCATAATTGTAACATTTTTTTAATTGTACACAGTGAAAAGATAACAATATTACAAATATAACTTGGAGAAGAGAATGCTGCTTTTTATATAATTGTTTTATTTTATGTGGGAAGTTTTTGTTGATGTACCTGATTAGATAGAATAATTTTGCTTTAATTCTATGGTGCTAAATTTTCTTTAAGAAATTAGAAGTGTTGTCACTTCCCATAAGTAAACATAGTAAAATTCTATTAATCTTGTACACTTGGGGCTTTGGCGCCAGGCTATCAGATTTACTGGACTATCGGAAGTTATTTTATTGATACTCGAACACTTTTAATTTGCTTTTTTAAAGATGTTTCAATGACTCTGGTAAATTTAAAGGGAATGCGGGAAACAAGTCAGTAAGTTTCTGCTGTAGAATTCAAAACATTACGCAAATGTTAGACAGATACTGCAAAGTCGTAGTTTTCAAATGGTGGGCTATCAAAGTTTAGTCTTGTCAGACTGCAAGTCAATTGTTGTGCGTAATGAATTAGACAGCACATCAGCAACCCACTGTTTATTTCAACAGGACAAAATGCAGAGAAGAAACACATTAACCTCCATTCTACAGGGATTGGAGAAAGCATGCTTGTGCCTCCAAACTGGGAATTGTCAGTTATGAAATGTAAGTTCCCTCCTGGAGAAAAGGCTATTTTCCAGGTCAAATTCTTTTTTCTCATATGTTTGAGATGGGGTGGGGGGAAAACAACAAAGAATAATATAAATAAGATGTATAAGACGATAGCATGATGGTTCGTGATGTTGATACTTGGAATATGGATGTTTTTGTTTGAAAGATTGTGCAGAAAGGCTATATGCTTTCTGGAGTGGTTTACAAGAAGAGGTGATATGACAGTAAGCCTCAGAATTATGTTTCAGAGGGGATGCCTAAGGGGCTGTCCCACTTGGGCAACCTAATCTGCGAGTTTAGAAGAGTGTCTTCGACCTTCAAACTCGCAGCATGGTCGACACGCAGTCCTAGGAGGTCCCATGAGGTCGCTGGAACTCCCCTTCATGCTCGAGGGAAGTTCCCGAATACTCGTGGCCTCGGCTAGGTTACGGAAACATTTTCAGCATGTTGAAAAACTTTCCCCGAGTAAAATTTAGTCGGCATGGTTCTTTTTGACTCTTAGTGCAGTGGAGTGGGGTCACTATTTAGTTACAGGCAGTTGAGAGCAGCCGTAGGCAATCTCCTTCGCTGACTGGACTTTTCACGACCAGGTAAAATGCCTGCTAAATTATATTATACTTCTTAAAAGCCTATCACCCCACTCTCCCCCGCCTTTGCGATGTGTGTGCGGTTGGTCGATCCAGCTCGTGGTTTCAACACGAACGGTCGATCCAGCTCGAGGCAGAGTGCCCTCGAGCTTGAAGATTGAAGACGCTCTTCTTAACTCGCGGATTAGGTCGCCCAAGTGGGACAACCCCTTGAGGATTATAATCTTGAGTTGAATATAATCTGCATTAGACTATATTGAAAAAGGGATTTCATCCCTTGAGGATTGTGGATCCTTGATTCGCTGTTGCTGATGATTCGGAGAAAGATTTTTGGGCTGGAGGGGTATACAGATATGGGTTTCAGCCAAAAATAAGTGGAGTTGAGGCAAAAGATCGGATTAGTCATGATTTCATTGAATGGCAGTAAGCTTGTATACGGTCTTTGTGCTCGCATGGAGTTGCTATGTTGTAGACGAGAGGAACTGTAGATGTTCTATTAAAAAGAAAATGCTGGAGGAACTCGGCAGGTCAGGCAGTGTCTCTGGAAGACACGGACAGGTGATGTTTTGGGTCGGGACTCTTCTTCAGATTGATTGTAGTTGACGGTAGAAAAGAGGTGGGGGCAGGATGAAGCTTGGCAAGTGATAGGTGGGTGCAGGTGAGTGGGATTGTCTGGCAGATGGGTGATGATGATACTACTTGTCATTTGTACCTAGTTAGGTGCAGCGAAATTCTTTGTTTTTGCATACTATGTAAACAAGAGTCACCACAAAGGTGCTGACAAAGTTACAAAAAGTATTCATCTCTTCATTTTTCCCCCCCCCCCCCCCCCCCCCACCACCGGGTCCCCTTTGTTCTCGGAGGCCTGGACAATGGGTAGAGATGAACAGGAGACAAACTGTGTCAGATAGGGGTGAAAAGGAGTGAAATGTAAAGCCGGAGGGATATAGATTATATGGACTTTTGAGGTACATCTGTGACCTGTTTGAGCTTTTTGTGTCCGATTTAACGAAACACTCTTTTGAAAATTGTGTATTTATTTTCTGCCTTTATGGAAGATAATGAAAATGATTTTCCATGTTGAATTTCAGCTGAATATTCCCCAGTTGAAGTCCCAGAATGTACCGCCATTTTCGAATCTTCTTTGGTAAGAATTTGCGTATCTTGTGCAATAAACGTGGTGCTGCCTCAGGAATCATTTAGCCTATTAATATTAAAACTTTGTCTGGGATGATTTATACCTTGGCAGATCAGGCGTGTGGATGACCCGGAAGGAAGACTGTGAACTTTGTCTTGCACTTTAAGCTCCCTACTCTTTAACCTGCAGGAATTTCATGATTTGTGAAAGGATTCTGTTCCCATTGAGCGGAGGTTTCATTTTAGGAAAGGATGGATTTTTGAGCATTATGGATTTTTCAGTACAGTGTTTTCATGTGTGTGGCTATGTGTATGATTCAATGTAGTGAAAAATAGCCTGACTATAAAAAACTTGTATGTTGACCGATTGTAAATGAAAGAATTACTGCTTTTTTTTAATTATAAATGAATCACCCAGAATAACAGACATTTCTGTCTTTTGAATTATTTTCATCAGCGGGCTGTGAAAGCTTAGTCATTGAGTTCATTCAGAATGTAGATTGGGTGATATGGGGATAGTGGAGGAAATTGGGGCTGAAGAGGAAGATCAACGTAGACAAAAGTGCTGGAGAAACTCAGCGGGTGCAGCAGCATCTATGGAACGAAGGAAATAGGCACCATTTCGGGCTGAAACCCTTCAGAGGAAGATCAACCATGGTATTGATGAATGGCAGAGTAGACGTGAATGACAGATTGTCTATTCCTGCAACTTCTTGTACCGTTATTCTTGATTAGTAAGGATGTTATGGGGAGAAGGCAGAAGAATGGGGTTGAGAGGGAAAGATCGATCAGCAATGGTTGAATGGAGGAGTTGATTTGCGCTCCTAGAAATTATTAATTTATCCAGTTTAACGGATGTTTAATGGCATATTTTTAATAGTTAAAATCCAAAATAACTCTCCCTACTTATAGTCTAGAAATTCTGCTTTTTAGTAGTGTGACCTTGATATTATGATTGACAGTAAATTATCTCCAACGATTAATCTGAATTTGAGTGATATAATTTTGCAGGATCGGGGGTTAATTTGGTCAGCTGTGCACTTTGTGGTTTCATCTTCTACTTGAGGATGCCAGTCAACCTGCACACCTCGCCTATTTTTGTCCATGTGAGATCAGATTATTTTAACATTAATTAAACAAAAGCATTACAATTGAATGCAGTTATGCCGCAAAGTCCGTCCTGTCTCCGTTTATCTGATCCAATAATGGAATGTAGAAATGAATTTGATAGTTTTTGGGTTCTGGTTGTTGCTGGCCAGGCCAACATGTATTATCCATTCCCAATTGCCCTTGAGAAGGTGATGAGATGCTGCCCGTTTGAACTGGGTCAGTCTTCTGGTGAAGATACTTTTAATGCTGGGGAAGGAGATCCAAAAGTTGGATTTGGGAGTGATCAACTATACATTTCCAAGCTGGGACAGCATGATGGGGAAAGTGCAGGTGGTGGTATTCTGTGGCACTCAAAGGTAGATGTCACAAGTTTGGAAGATGCTGTGTGTGAGAGACTGAGGCACTGAGACTCCAGGGCATTTTGTAAATGGTGCATACTTTGCCTCAAAGGAGTGGTGGATGGGGTGTCACACTTTGATCTGATCATGCCAGACTTGGAACTATACTCATCCAAGCAAATGGAGTTTCGGTCACACTCCTGACTGTCTGAAAGGTTTCAGGCTGTCGGGAAATGGGAGACCCAATTTCAAACCTGGTCTTGTTGCCACACTATTTGTAATGAAAATTTAGTTGAGTTTCTGGTCAATCATGTTTCTCCAGGCTGTTGATTTGGGATGGCACCATGTGGTAATGGCATGAAAAGTAGATGGTTAGATTTGGTTGTTGGCGCTATCGTTGCCTGGCATTTTGTGGTGTGAATGGTACTTGCCACGTCTCAGCATATCTCTGACTGCTGTCTACATCTCGCTCCATGCAGACGTACGCTGCATCATTTGCCAAGTTGTCAATGAGGGCGACATCTAAAACCGTGTCAAACCTGTGTGCTAATAAGTACCACCTTGCATCTCATCTCAATGGATATAACATTTGAGTATCATCCGTGCCTCAATGATTGTACTCCCATCTCAGAATAGCAGGCTGTGGGTTCTTTCCACTTCAGTGTGCAAAATTTGGGTTAACACTCAGCAGAATACCTAAAAGTACGGTCATTTAGATGAAATGTTAAAATGAGGCTCTCAAATAGAATAATGATCCCAGCGTATTGTTGCAAGTCCATATCAAGATCTTATCGCGGTGTATAAAATGGGATTAATAACTTGGGTAGATGTACAAAGTGTCTTGCCCAAAGTGGATGAATCGACATAGGTTTATGATGAAGGGGAAAAGATTTAATCGGAATCTAAGGAGTAACTTTTTCACACAAAGGGTGGTGGGGATATGGAACAAGCTGTAGAGGATGTAGTTGAGGCAGGGGCTATCCCAACAGTTAGACAGGCACATGGATAGGACGGGTTTGGAGAGATATGGGCCAAACGCAGGCAGGTGGGACTAGTGTAGCTGAGATGTGTTGGCCGATGTGAGCAAGTTGGGCCGACGAGCCTGTTTCCATGGTCCATCAATCTATTACTCTTAAGACCAGGTATAATCTCTTTATTGCCTGGCTAATTTCTCTTTCACCAGATTGCTAGATTTGGTGATGGAGTTGGAAGGATGTTGGTTGGTGAGGGGCAAAGCGTATCAGGTTGTCATCTCATTTTAGGAGATTGCTGTGTACAGATTGGCTGCCAACCTATCTCATGGTGCAAGAAAGCCCACATCATGAACTGTAATTTGTTGGGTTACGATAATTCAGCACTTTACAATTTCCGAAAGTTGTATAAAGTAAGGTTTTTGATTGAATATGGAGGGTTGCCTTGCAGATTTGCTGCCTATGAGCATATTTTGAAGTTTAAAAAATCTGAAGCTGTAACAGTTACAGTTTGAGTGATGCTTTCGCCATGAGTAATTCAATTTGTCATGTTAAACAATTTTTCAAAGAATCTTACTACTTTTACACAGATGTCTCCACAAGTATCTGAGGATGAAGCAATTGAAAAAATGGATTTTGATGACTTGCTATTCTCTTATATGGCCATTACGGTGAGATTAAATTGTTTTTAATATATCCCACACTCTTATGATGGGAAAGATGCAAGATATACTTGTTTGAGAAAGAAGTGTCAGGAAAGCCAATCTAACCTTCTCTCATGCTTTTAACCCTTTTCTTTACTTCTCTCCCTCCTCTCCCCCCCCCACAATCTCATGTAGAATTCATTATGAAAGCTTTTTTTCTCAACATGGTCAAGACCAGTGGTTAATGACTTGATTGTAGTGCAAAATCAGTGTGCCAAAGAATATTTCTATCTTAAATAGCGGAGTCGGTGGATATGGGGAGAAGGAAGGAACGGGGTACTGATTGGGGATGATAAGCCATGATCACATTAAATGGTGGTGCTGGCTCGAAGGGCCAAATGGCCTACTCCTGCACCTATTGTCTAATATTAAAATACAAAATGAAATAACCAAATGAGGCTGAGTTAAGACTATATGGGAGCACCTCTGAAATTGGATATGAAAAGGGTTAGCAGTGGGGAAGAAGCTGTTAAGTCTGGGTTCCTTTCAAGCTCTTCTATTGTCTCCCAGAAGATAGAAGAGAAAAAAAAGAGTAGATGGACATTTTCAACAATAATTCCAGCCAAGCTGATGCAATGCACCTTGAAGGTGGACTGGATGGAAAGAAGAGGCTGTGATGGACTGGCTGTGTTCATCACGCTCTGCAGACAATCAAGAGCAGAGCAGTTGCTGTACCAGCTTGAAAGGCATCCTGTCAGATTACTTTCTATGGTGCATCTGTAAAAGTTTGAGGGAATCCCTGAAGATGTGGCAAGTCTTGGTGTCTAAGAAAGGAGCTATGCTATTGAGCCTTATTGATTGCTGCATCAGTGTGAAGGGACCAGGTTTCGTTGTTGTTGATAAAGATGCCAACTGTAGCTTTGGTGCTGAGGTCAAGGTTCTATTCACTCTCTCGCTTCCTTAGGTCAGCAATTATCTTCATCTTGTTTACGTTAAGGGCTAGGTTATTATCCTGACACCATGATGACATGAGGGTCTTGATTTCTTTACAGTACTTTCTAATTGTTGTCATAGATCTGGTTGACATCAGTGGGATGATCAGTGATCTTGAAAACGTAACCAAAAAAAACCCCCCACCCTAATGTATGCTTTGCCCTTGGCCACACAGTCGTAGTCGCCTAGGGAGTGAGCACAAAGCCCTGAGGGGCATAAATATTGAGGTTTCATGTATGGAAATATGATCAATTCTAATGGTCTGAGGTCTTCTGGTTTAGAAGAACGTTGCCGTTTTTGACTGGATAACACACGACAAAAAGCTTTTGGTGTACCTTGTACACATAGCAACAATAAACCAAACTAGAAATTAAACAGATGGGTGAACTCCCTTGGTTGCTGCAGTTCTCGCATTGATCTGTTATTTAGTGCCGAGTGTTCCTGTCAAAGAATGTCCCTATTTGAACCTCATTGGTTCGTCCCGCAATTTTTCCATGCAGCATGTGACCAAAGCATTGGTCCTTAGCAGGATGAAGGTTAAATCAAAATGAGTCTGTTCAAAGAGGCGTGCCAGCTGGAACCCTGCTAATTTTTATTTTGCCAGCAGTTTCTCATTTGTGTATGTGACCTCTGTACTGAGAATATTATATCCCAGCCTGATGTTTGTCCTTGTCCAGCAATTTGGAGCAGAGTATTTTATCTAGCCAAAAGGAAGAGGGGCCAACAGTGGTACTCCTTTAAATCCAAAGTTCTGTTTAACACTACCAAGGTTTTGATCCCGAGAGCCTTCGGCCTGCCTGGTTACTGATCAAATTTAAGGCTGATTTTTAAAAAAACACACAAAAAAAACATTTACAGGCTTTTCTCCGAGTCGCTACTGAACCTTGGAGTTGGGATCTGATAAGCTAGTAACCCGTTTTGGTGTGTGTTTCATTTGCCTCGTAGCATCCTGTCAGAGTTAGTAAATGTCACTGCTCTTCATTTATGATTAGTTTTGGGAGGGGGAATTTTGGTTTAAGCTCTTGAATGTTTTTTGTGCTACACATTTGTAGAATGAAAGTTCAGTGTAATGAACATTTTTTTAAATCTCCTTTTCCCAGAGGGAAAATTGTTTGGAAAAATATCAAGAAAATGCAGAACGGAACTTGCTGCTACTTGAAGAGGAAAACCAGCGTTTGCGTAGAGAGACATTTGAATATAAACAAGAGTACCTTATGCGGGAAAATAAAAAGCAGTTGAATTCAGTAATAGAGCAGCAGGTGAGTTAATGTGAACTGTCTATAGTAAAAGATTCATAGGTTGTAGATATGTGTCCTTCTCCACACATTTTCTCCCTGTGACCACGTGCGTTTTCTCTGAGATCTTCAGTTTCCTCCAACATTTGTAGGTTAATTGGCCTGATATAAGTGTAAATAATCTCTAGTCTGTGGGATAGTGTTAATGTGTGGGGATCGCTGGTCAGTGTGGACTCGGTGGGCCAAAGGGCCTGTTGTATCTCTCTATCTGTGATGTATCTCTAAAACTAAAAACTACACTGTGATTTATGGACTGACTGGAGGGCATAGCTTTACGTTTGAACAGAAAGTTTAAGGTAGATGTGGGGCATGTTTTACACAGTGGTGAGTGCCAGGAACTAGTGGCCTGGGGTGGAGTGAAAGGCAGACAAGAATCATTGTTATTTCACTGACTGTCCGTATAATCAGTGACCTCATTGTTTTCCTCGGTAGTGGTACTTTTCACAGTTGGAAAAGGTTCATAATGTAAAATTCAAAGTAAATGTGCCTTTAACCAACCAGACATTTTTCGATGGAAAAAACAAAGTGCTGGTGTAACTCAGTGGGTCTAGTAGCATCTCTGGAAAATATGGTAAGATGTTTGGGAGTGAAGCCAGAGGAAGGAATGTAGATGGAAGGGAGGGGAGGAATGGGTGCACACCCAGGTGGAGCACAGAAAGTGGGGGGGGGTTGGAGGTTATTTAGCTAAAACTGAAATTCAATGTTCATGCTGTTCGGTTGTAAGCTACCCAAGTGGAATGTGAGGTGCTGTTTATCTGGCCTCACTCTGGCAATGGAGGAGTCTCGGGACAAGGGAAGGGGAAATTAGGGCAAGGGCATGGGAAGGGGAGTTAAAATGGCTCCAAACTGGGAGATGCAGGAGGCCTTGGTGGACCGAGCGCAAGTGTTTGGCAAAACGGTCGCCGAGCCTATACTTGATCTAGGATTGCAAGTGAAAGCCAATACTTTACAACCCATCGAGGATAAAGCTGAAGATATTGTAAAGATGACAAGACCAGAAAATATGGTAGAGCTCCAATCTTTATTTGAGTGTAATTCCATGCAACCTCAGATTCTTACTGGTTTTGTGATGGTGCTTAAAGTGAAAAATGGCTATGGATTAAGTCCAATAGAGACCACATGATGTATCTGAATAATCTAAGCACCTGTTCCTAACTGGTAATTATAACATGAGAAGGACATTCAAGCTTGTGTGTCATGCCTCAAATTATGGAGCAAGTTCTGTTGCCTGTCACAACATAAATGAGGGTCTGGAGAAGCCACAGTATTTGTCTTGCACTTTTATAAAATGAATATTAAATAATATTTATTGCAACTCACTTTAATTATGCTTTAGCTAAAGAGAGGGACAGCTATAATTTTAGCAGCAAAGTTTCACCAGCTTCTCTTTTTAAAAAAACATTTCATTTTCATCCCTATTCTTAAACTCCCTGTGGCAGTCCAGAATCAACAATTCAAATTGTAACACGTCTACGATATAGAAATGGGTCTTCTATTCTTCCACCACATCAGTGTTCTAAACAACATAATTGCTGTTGCCTTATTCAGGCTATTACATGTGATTTGCTAATGTAGGAAATGCGAGGAGGATTTTTACCTTGCAACCAGATGATTTGCTAATCACAAATACTGCTGTGAAAACAGCAGGGTATTTTTCTGAATGTGTGCAAACTCTAACATTGGTTGAGGTTGGGAGATTTATCCAACCATTTTGCAGCAGAATATTTGATTTGTTCACTAATCAAGAGTGTCTGGAGTCGAGACATTGAATTGTCGCCCACAATGTCTTGAGAAGACTGATTTTAGATAAATTATGCTGGGAATGAACCAGCAGTGTAAATATGAAGGCTATTGCCATAGTCTTTGTACTTTGGGAAATGACACATCTTGTGATTTAGTGTCAACACTATTACCACTACTAACATGAAGTCCGAGCTTTTGCAGCGAGCTATCAAGTCAGTGGAAAGACAATATGTGATGAGCAATGGAACCATTTACAGTGAATAGATAGATGAAAAGGGAATAACGTTTAGTGCGAGGTAAAGCCAGCAAAGACCGAACGAACACGGATAGTCTGAGGGTCAACCAATTGGGTAGATCAAAACATTGAAGATACCATTACCACTTTTATCAAAACTAATGAATGTTTTGGTCCTTATGTTTACAAATACACAGGACTAGATGTTAAAAATCCAAAGTGCCAAATATCAATTTACTCCCGATGGTGATGGGAGCCTTCAGCACTCGCCTATGCTCTTCCGAAGGAAAGGCTGTTGAGAAAGGCTAGGCAGACACGTCATTGGGGTTATCAAGTGGGCACCTACTTTCATCAACTTTTTGCTGATTGAACCCATGACGTCTCCAGTAGGCTCAGTGGTGCATTCTGGCGTCCCAGAACCACCCCCCTCTGCATCTGTCTAGTTGGTTATTTGGGAGACCAAATGGGGTCTTTCCTCTTCAGCCAGAGCCACTGGCTACTCCGCTCTGCTACCCGTGATGTTTCTTTGATAGCCTGGCGTAGGGCTTGTCCGCTGATCCCCAGGTCCTTCATCAGTATTAAGGTAGATGTTGCCACGAATCCTCGACATCCAACTTCTACCGGGCAGATCTCAGCTCTCCAGCCCCGCTGTTTTGCCTCCGCTGCAAGCTCTGTATATCGCAGATTCTTTCTTTCGAAGGCTTCCTGCACAGCATTCTCCCAAGGGTCTGTGAGCTCCATAAAGTACACCATGCGCTGAGAGTTCGACTAGAGCACAAGATCAGGCCTCAAGTTGGTGATGGCTATCTCTGAGTATTCATTGTTACTGGAAAACGTGCTGTTGAGATTTGGTTGGTTATTTAACAACGGCAACAGGTGCAGCATCAAACGTTTATTATTTCTCGCATACCATTGCGCTTCTAATCATGCAGCCAAAAAAATCTTGTTTTCCTGCGGCAGCCTTGATCAAGATTGTTGGTGATTAACAACGAAACATTAGTTGGGTAACTCTTTGGTGTTGTATAACCACACATTCTAACACTGGATTCATCCCAGCAATTTATTAAAACATCTCAAACTCTGAAGATGCTTTGAGTTTTTTGCAGTCTGCCTTGGAAGGGCTTGTGCCACAGCAGTAGAAACAAAGCCACAATCTCAATTCTTATCCTTAACAACTCATTGGAAAGAGATAAAGAGGAAGCAGTTTGGTCAATATATATTGGTGAGAGGTTGCGCATCTGCAGAAATAAGTTGTGTGCATTGGAGGTAAAGTTTGAAGTATCCATCGTAACATCGAGGAAAAATTCTGAAATATTGTTAATTTATTCCACATGATAGGCCAAGGGATGCCACAGGGAAACTGGACCTTTGACCCATCAAGTCCACGCCGACCATCAACCACCTACTTGCATTCATATTATTTTATTCTTCCTACATGCACTTCAACTCTCCCCAGATTCAACCACCCCCCTACACACTAAAGCACAATTTAGAGGCCAGTTAACCTCCCGACCTGCAGTCTTTGGGCTGTGGGAGGAAACCCGAGCACTCGGGGGGGAAACCCACACAGTCACAAGAATGTGCAAATTCTACACAAACAGCACCCGAGGTTGGGATTAACCTTGAATCGCCAGAGCTGAGGCAGCGAGTTGGAATGTTACTTTTTTTCCAAATTAAGTAATTACAACACCAGAGTACAAGCACTAAGGTTGAAGTATTTGAGAAGGTCAATTGTGAAATATTTCCACATGGGAAAGCTGTGTGGTATTTGAATGTAAATGTGTACATGATGCGTGTGACATGCGTGCACATTAGCTGCTCCCCTGCAGTAAAGTACTTGCCCTGAAGTTTGTGGTGTCTCCTAGAGAAAAATGTAATTAGAATTTACCAGGACTGCAGGACCAGCTTAATGACCACTTCTATATCCTCCACATTGACAACAATATTATAAAATAGGATGTCAAATGTTATTTATGATGTGCCTGACACTCGGCAGAAGATTCATTCTGCAAATGTAATTGAAAAGGAACTTGATGAAGATAAATCACATTCCCACTTAAATTTATATATGCTTTTAAATTCCTTTCTTTGATTTAAATTTCTAATCATTTTGCATCAATGCTAACACAGTTTAAAAAAAAAAAAAAAAAAATTCAGATTATGACCCTGGTCAGTCATGATAACTAAAATTACTAAATCATAGATCATGAATGTGTAAATATATTGGTTATGAGGGTTCATCTTCTACTTACAGTGCATTCAGAAAGTATTCAGACCCCTTCACATTTTCCATATTTTGTTACTTTACAGCCTTATTCTAAAATTAATTAAATTCACTTTTCTTTATCATCAATCTACACACAATACCCCACAATAAAAAAGCAAAAATAGGTGTTTAGAAATGTTTAAAAAGAAATAACGCAAGTAAGTTTACTGGCCAAGTATTCACATACAAGGAATTTGCCTTGGTGCTCCGCCCACAAGTAACAACATGACACACAGTGACAGTTATGAATGACTCGGAAAACACTAAACATTAATAATAATAAAACATTAATGATAAAACACCATTGATCAAGCATGTGAACCAACAAAATACCAGATCAAAGGGAGGCTACAGATTTTTGGCTGTTGAGTAGAGCAACTACTCGTGGATATAAACTGTTTTTGTGTCTGGCTGTGGCAGCTTTGACAGTCTGAGTCGCCTTCCAGAGGGAAGTGATTCAAAGAGTTTGTGGCCAGGATGAGAGGGGTCAGAGATGATCGTGCCCGCTCGCTTCCTGGCCCTTGCAGTGTACAGTTCATCAATGGAGGGAAGGTTGCAGCCAATAATCTTCTCTGCTGATCGGACGATTCGCTGCAGCTTCTAGGTGTCGTTCTTGGTGGCTGAGCCAAACCAGACCATGATGGAGAAGGTGAGAGCAGACTCTACGATGGCCGTGTAGAATTGGACCATCATTGTCTGTGGCAGATTGTGCTTCCTCAGCTGCTGCAGGAAATACATCCTCTGTATCACATTTACATCCTGACTAGTCTCCCAGTTCCTGCCACTGAAAAACATCCCCACAGCATGATGCTACCACCACCATGCTTCACCGTAGGTATTGAATTGACCAGGTGATGAGCAGTGCCTGGTTTCCTCCAGATGTGATGCTTGGCATTTAAGCCAAAGAGTTCAGTCTTGGTTTCATCGGACCAGAGAATCTGGTTTCTCATGGTCTGAGAGTCCTTTAGGTACTTTTTGGCAAACCCCAAGCAGGCTGTCATGTGCCTTTTATTGAGGAGTGGCTTCTGATTGGCCACTCTACCACAAAGTCCTGATTGGTGGAGTGCTGCAGATATAGTAGTCCTTCTGGAAGGTTCTCCCATCTCCACAAAGGAACGCTGGAGCTCCAAGTGACCATCGGGTTCTTGGTCACCTCCCCGACCAAGGCCCTTCTTCCCCCGATTGCTCAGTTGGGCCGGGTAGCCCGCTCTATGAAGAGTCCTGGTGGTTCCAAAGTTCTTCCATTTAAGAATGACGGAGGTTACTGTGCTCTTCAGGGTCTGCAATGCTGCAGAAATTATTTTATATCCTTCCCCAGATCTGTGTCTTGACACAATCGTGTCTCTGAGGTCTACAGCCAATTCCTTCGTCTTCATGGCTTGGTCTTTGCTCTGACATGCACTATCAACTGTGGGACCTTATATAGACAGGTGTGTGCCATTCCAAATCATGTACAATCAATTTAATCTACCACTGGTGGACTCCACATTGTGGAAACATCTCAGTAATAATGAATGGAAACTGGATGCGCCCAAGCTCAATTTTGAATGTCTTAGCAAAGGGTCTGAATACTTATGTAAATGTGATATTTCAATTATTTCTTTTTAATTACTTTGCAAAAAATTCTAAATTTGTTTTCACTTCTTCATTCTGGAGTATTGTATGTAGATTGATGATAAAAAATAATTTAATCTATTTTAAAATAAGGCTGTAACGTGACAATGTGGAAAAGTGAAGGGGCCTGAACACTTTCTGAATGCACTGTATATTTGCTGAATGGTCATTTTTGCTGTATGCCAAGGTATTGGAATGCCACAATTGGGTTGGTTTTCTGCTTGAAAAATCCAAGGAAGAGTGCACGTTAAAATGTTTGCCTATTAATTGTACAATTGTTTTCTATGCTAGGTGG
The DNA here is from genome assembly GCA_963514005.1 of Raja brachyura. Next base: position 9,516,739 of record OY740810.1, read on the forward strand.
AATTGCAAGGAAATGCATTGACAGAATTTGTACATTTGCCTTGTCAGTTCATACTAGAAACTGAGGGCATCTGAGGACTAATATCAATTTTTGATTATAACAATTTACTGAGAATCCAGCTGATGTTTGGCATTGCCGTCAATGGTCAGGATAAATCTTGGAGCAATGCCGGGGCATCCACTTTTTTTCTTAAAGGCAAAGGAAGGAAGACAATTATAGACAACGTGCTAATTTTTACCTTAATATTGTGCATTTACATAATCTGCATTATACTTAAGCTTGTTATATTCATTCCTTTTGTAATTTAATTATAGATGGAATGTTTAAAACTGGCATTGCCATGTATCCGGCAGTTCAAAATTCAGTACAAATCCTTGGGTCAAGCTCTTGATGCAACCAGGCACAGCCTTCAAGTGAGGAATATATATATTGCAGACGATCCAAGGGAGGACTTGGGTAAGTTTGAGTACTTTTCAAATTTAGATGGATGATGTGGACTATGCAAGAACTTTGTTTTGTTTCCTTGAAGGCCTTTGATCAAAGTGTAAATATACAGTGTAAACAACAAAGTTTTGAATCACCCCCTTGTGCTTAAAATGATCAACTGTGGCACAACTGCATTTATGTTCACTTTCCCCAACCTGTCATTGCTAATTGTCGATCAAGAACCCTTAACAGAGAATGGGTAAAACAAAAAGATATGATGAGGTAAGAGCATTAAGGTGATTGGCCCCAGGGCCCGATCTATCCCATTTTATGGAGGTAGCAAGAGGTGATTGCGGAAGCCTTAACGAGGACCTTTATTTCTGTGGAAAGGAACAAAGGAGGACCCGGCGGGGGGGGGGGGGGGGGGTGAACAATGGATCCAGCGTGGGGGGACGACTGTAAGGAATGGGGAAAGAACTATAGACAATGGAAGATCCGGGGGGGGGGGGGAAACTGCAGTGAGGGAGGGGAGGTGAACAATGGACATTGGGTACCCGGCATGTGGGGGGTTAGGGGAGAAAGGCAGACCTGGCATGGATATCCAAGGTATGCATGCAAAGAATTTCACTGTAACTTGTCACATGTGACCATAAAGTATTTATTCATTCTTTCATTCTTCAGCCGCAGGCTAGGTCCTGGAGGACTCGAGTGGCCAATGTTGTTCTTTTGTTTAAGAAGGGAAGTAGAGAGAATCCAGGGAACTATAGGCCAGTGAGCTTCACGTCAATGGTACGGAAACTATTGCAGAGAATTCTTTGAGATGGGATTTGCTCCCATTTGGAAGTGAATGGGTTAATTGGGGATAGCCGTCGTGGCTTTGTTCGCAGCAGATCATGTCTCACTAACTTGGTTGAGTTTTATTTTCTCTCTCTGTTGAAGTGGCAAAGGAGATTGAAGGTCGAGCAGTGGGTGTTGTATAAATGGTGTGTCGTTCTGCATTTTGCATGCTCAAAAGAAAATTCTTCAAGATGATCAACAGCTCTTGGGCATGTAGAAAAATCATCTTACTCTTACTTGGTGATTGCCCATGATATTTCCACTTGAGATGTAAAAGGGTGGAGTTTCACCTGATTGCTGGGAAGGTGCTGCTCCGAGCTAGTGGGAAGCCTTTTGAGAGCAAGACATGGTAGTGCCAATTTTAAAAGGTTAATCCAGCCATGGGTTGTAACCTTTACCTTTAGATTTGTTAGTTTGGCCTCTAAGACTTGAGTAACTAATGGCGTGCGAAGATGTTAGATGTTCATGAAAGCTCCTGTCAGCTGCTCTGCAGGTCCTGAGTATGTGGCTGGGGATTCCTTCGGGGCTAGTTGCTTCCTGTAGGTTGAGTTTCAGGAAGACCAATTTGATATCTGCAACAGTAACTGTGTGTACAAGTAAACTTGAGGCTTTATGGGCAGATTATGTCATTCCATTGACCTTCAGATCAAAGCGAGCACAGACGACATTGAGCACGTTGGTTATGGATGAGTTGCCAGTGATGTTGCCCATCCTCTTGATAGCCCGTTGTAGCAAACAAGCCTTGCTATAATTGACGACTGTTCGTGGGGTCACCCTGTGACTAACTTGGGCCGAAATTGCTTGATCCATAGTTTCTACTTTTAGAACATTTGCATTGTCATCTTTGACATGCATTCTTCTGCGAACACACACTGAGGACGTCTATAATATACAATGTTGGGTATCGTCGCTTTTGCTGTGTATATAGCACTCTGATCCGTTTTCTGATGAGCATGAATGTTAAACCTTTGCTTTTTACAATATTTTATTAATTCTTAAATTATTTAGGATATTTACTAAAGGTAGTACTATATATCTCTTCCAGTATTTGTTTGGGGCTGGGGTTCTGTTTCATAGATCACTTCGATCATCTCCATTGGAGATGCTGAGAAGTTACTCAAATGTTGAGAAGCTTTTCAACTTGTGGCATTTTACAGCCAAGTTAAATAAATTGCACTGGCCCTTGATACGGTCTTGTACTTTTCTAATATGGGCTACTGGCTGGTGATCAGGGGAGGTATGGGCAGCTGGGTGGTGACTTGGCACGGAAGTATTTTTGCTCAATCAGCTGAGTCATTGAAAGAGTCTTGTAAATTTCAAAAATGTTCTCCTGCATTGCAATTGTCAACCAATTAATACATAAATTATTTTTGTTTGGTGAAAAGTAAAGAGAGAGAGAGGTGGGGGGGGCAAGAGAAAGAAAACAGGTGCACTGCCCTTCATGAAATGTGCATCTTGTGGTCTGAGTCATGGAATGGATTTGGCCGAGGAAGCATTTTGGCTGCATTAATATAATCTGACACCAGTCAAAAATGCATAAATTTAAATATTATGCAAAGCAACATTCAATTCATGCAAGATCTCCTTTTCTGTTTAACAGCATCTACCTGTTTTAATGTTTGATCAAGAGTGAGGTGCACCGTTGCCTGTTCTATTGGGTTATGACTTTTTTTATGGGTTATTTATTTGATAATGCCAATGGTCAGTTATCAGCCCTTGCCAGTAATGCTGAAGGGCAAGCACTTGAGGGCTGACTTTCTGAAGCTTTCACTACTCTGATTCATTCATTGGTTGTCTTGCTAGCTTCTGGAGGGATATATCATGCATTGGTGGTTGTTTTACTGTCTCAACCATGTATACTTGCCTTGGTTGTAGGCAAGCACTTCATACTGCACTACTGGTAGGAGTGCTAATTAAATGCTTTATTGGGGATTACTTTGAGCTCTGGGCCTGTTTATAGCACATACTGGACCAGAACTGTCCAGATTCTTAGCCAGGCCTCTTCATGCACAGGCCATGCTCATCCCATTGGTCTAGCTTTGATTTAAACCTTAGGTTATATATTTTTTAAATCTAACCAAACAAACCATATCATTCTCTTTAATGTAACTCTGCTAATTTAACTTGGAGCTGTTTTGTGGCTGCCTGGGAATTGCTGTATAGGTGGTTCAAGGAAAAGGATGTGTAAATTTTTAATGAATTAAGTTGGCACAGGAAAAACCAAGTGCTGCTTGCATTCATCTAAATTTGCTATGGAAGAAGGGAGGCGTTACTACCTACTAAGATGCATATATGATACGAGCTGCCAGATGAGTAGTTGAGGCAGGTTATATAACACCATTTAAAACTTTTCAACAGATACATGGATAGAAAAGACTGAGAGATATGGGCCAAATGCAGAAAGGTGGGACTAGTGTAGATGGGATATCTTGGTCAGCATGGGTAAGTTGGGCTGGAGGGCCTGTTTTTATGCTCTGATTCTAAGAAGGGAAACAGTCATTCCCTTAATTGTCCTATCTTGGGTGGTTGTATCTTCATAGACTTACTAATGTCCTCCTTTGCAGAAAATCTAAAAGTTCATCTCCAGACAACACAACAGCTTCTAAATGGACTTGCTGTTGGAATGGATAAAGCATATTCAAAAGTTTTGGCTGACAATAAGGAGCTTGGGGTGACTGTTGAAAACACAGATAAAGAGATGAAAAGGTATTGGTGTACAATTTTTTTTGTTCCCAATTTGTTTAAAGTTATCCTGTGCCATTCACTGATCCCTTTGACTACTGTAAGATGGCTTGTATTGAAACGTTAAAGTGCAGTGTGGTTGTGTTTTCTCCTCTTTCAAACTTGTGTTTATCTCTTCTGATCACAGTCTTATTTGAAAATGTTTAGCTTTGGGTGATATTGTTGGTGGCTTTGTGCAGTCCAATAAATTCAGCAGGAGTTGACCATTCAGTTATGGTGATACACAAAACAGCTTGATTTTAATTGTAACATTTGCAATTACGATTAGTTTTGAGATGCAGTTATGAATAGCAAAATGGTTACTCCACCAGGCAGCTGACATTGAGTTTTCTTTATGGTAGATATGACTTTGTTTGTAATTCTGCTTGAATTAATTGCTACATTTAGGACCCTTTGATGTTAAAGAGTAAGGTGGCAAATGTTGTGCAATGGAAAAGTTAATTGTCATTTTCTAAGTTAAACCACACAGTATTTCTCAAATATGGGGGAAGAAAGGTTGTATTTAGAACAACTGCAATTGTTATCAACAACATCTTGCATCTGTAAAATTATGAAATTTGAGTCTGTTATTTTTGACAAAATTCAGGGAGTTTTTTTTGAATAGTTAAATACTCTTAATTATTTTAGATGATTCTGCTCGGGGTTAAATGACTTCCATACAGTTCACATTGCTGTTTAGGAGCCACGGTTGATCTTTCCCTTGGTTGCTCCCAAGCTTGTTTTATAGAAGACGAAGGCTTTTCAATCGGAATTCTCACTTTTGAATTTTAAGGGGGACTATCAAAGATTAAACATTTGCTTTCAAGTTCATGATCGAGTGAGCTATATCTGCGGCTGTTTTCTAATCAGGAATATCTATGCACCACAGCACCGCCTATTCTGAATGAATTCTGCTTCTCTGCAGTTTGTAACGGTATGATAAAACTGCACATTTGCAATTGATACGTATATACAAGGATTCTAATTTAAAAATAATGGTTTTCATCACATTACTTTGTAAATCTGTAGAATTTGTTACTTTTTTAAAATTGACTTTGCACCATAAATGCAGAGATTTAAAAAAAAATTGTTGGCATTTACCTCAACCCTAGTCTCATAATTGATATCACTCTAGACAATCAAGGAACTGGCCTTGTCAAGCTTAACATTTGCTCTTAATTTTAGTACAAACTAATGTGCTGGAAAAATATACCCAAATCCATGGAATATGAGGCTATCCCACTGTGTGAGCTAACGCCCTTTAGTATCAATCACAATCACAATACTTTATTAGCCAAGTATGTTTTGCAACATACGAGGAATTTCATTTGCCAAGTCGGTCATACAAATGAAAAGCATCAGAACACAAAATACATTTTAACATAAACATCCACCACAGTGACTCCGCATTCCTCACTGTGAAGGAAGGCGAAAAAAATGTTCAAATCTCTTCCCATGCCTCTCCCACGGTCGGGGGCCTCGAGACCTCCGTTGACGAGATGATCTTGACTCCTGCAACCGCCGGTGTTTTGGCCCTCCACACTGGGACGATCTGCCTGGGCTCATCTTAATAATAAGTAAAGAACGGAAAGTAATGCCTCCCTCCACTACCAACGCATTCATTTCAGTGACCTAGACTACGGTGGAACAGTAAAACCAGTTCCATCTCCATTAGACCGGCTGCCCTTTTTGCAATTGCAAGAAGTACAGCACTGGCCATTTACCACTTCTGTCCCTGCCTCAAGACCCCATTAACTTCAAGGGCCAAGTCAGTGGTGTTTCATCGTATGACATATGAGGATGAAACGCCCTTGACTTGTTCCACTGTCATTACAAGAGCCAATTAAATAATTGAATACAGCAGCGTAAAAGGCAAGTAAACACATCACTCGTAGATAACATAATTAACCAAAAAATCAAATTTTAAAAACCTGGTGGTTTTGATGCAGCCACGACAGTTCATAGCCGTTTTTGAACCAGGAGGTCACTGGGACACCGAGAAGCAGGAGTGAAATGAGAGTGGCCAGGATGGTGTGGTGTCTTGGTCATGTTGTCTGCCTTTTAGAAGCAGCGTCTCCTCTAGATCTTTAAGATGGTGGACTAGGCAATTACCACTACTTTTTGTAATCTCCTTTGTTCCTGGGTGATTGAGTTGCTGAATCAGACGGTGATACAACCTGTCGATGTGCTTTCTACCGTACACCCGTAGAGGTTAGAGTATTTGACTATATACCGATTCCCAGGTTTGAGTCAATAAGACATGTCCCAGGTAATGTATCGATTTACTTGTACTACCAGTGCTCACTGGTTTATTTTGGAAATTTAACATTGACTGATTGCTCTATCGGATATCTTTCTTCCAAAGAAACTTTAATTCTCATGCCATTTGCAGTTAGACCTTTATCTTGGCCCTCTCAGACTATTCTTATTAAGCCCAATTATGTTTGAGGAGTAGAACTGTCTCTTTTAATTAGGCACACCTTCCTGCCTTATATCACGTGCATTGCTATAATTTCCTCTTGTAATTTTGGATTTCACATGTCTTCCATGTACATCTTTTGCCAGATCTTCCTTCTGTAATTCACTAGACTTTGCGACCCTCTTTCTGCTTGTACAATCGCCATTTGTATTGGTCAGTCTCTGCTGCCCTCCATTTTATCACTGATCTCTCTAACTTTTCTCTAACTTAAAACTTCCTCCGGCTTTTCCTCTTCCTGATTTAATGTCATCAAATGAAACTTGAACTAACTACTTTTCCTAACTCCACGGGTGATTGGTATTCTGACCACTTTCTGATTTTTATTTGTGGACCAATGAATACGAATAATTTAGCTAGTGCTAAGCTCTGAAATTGTTCGGATGTAAAATATTATTTGATTCTTAAATGTACACTATCCTGGCAGCAATATCCATGCTGATCAAATGGTTTGGGTTCTGTAAAGAGGTTTGGCAAAGTGTTAGGTCCAGAGTAACAAGTTGACGTTTGTGGGCATTGGTCTGCATTGAGCCTGAAATGTCAGTACTCTTCTCCAAATTATGGTTGTTGAACACTGTCTGATGTAAATATATTGAATTTCTGTCGTCAAAGTGCTGATTTTATCTTCACACCGAAGCTGCAATTGATTTATAAATCCAGCTCTTGCGGTTTCATAAAAGATAACGATAACATAGCGATACAAAAGCTGCGTTAAACCACAATATAAATTAACAATTTTCTTTGGTAGGTGATTGTATTGATGCTGCTCACCCTCCGTTATTGAACTGATGGGAAAAATGAAACAAAAATAAGAGAGAACAGCAAGGAGGGAGTGGGGGAGAAAGAGGGGAGGGGGGGGGGGGGGGAGGAGGTTGGACTGTTTGAGGTTATTTAAAATTAGATAATTCAGTGTTCATACTGTTGGGTTGTAAGCTACATTGGTTTTAGCCAAACCTGGGCACACATCCATTTTTCTTTCCCCCCTCTTGTCTGTTAGCTGCCACGCTTCCCCCTACCCCTCTGCTCTTTCAGCATTCTTTTCTTCCCCTGCCACCACCAGGCTGAGGGAACGCCACCTCTCCATGTTCTTCAGGTATGCTATCTGACCTGCTGAGCTATTCCAGCACTTAGTCTGTTTTAAACAGGTGGAAGTTGTGTAAGAAAGAACTGCAGATGCTGTTTTAAATCGAAGGTAGACAAAAATGCTGGAGTAACTCAGTGGGACAGGCAGCATCTCTAGAGAGAAGGAATGGGTAATGTTTCGGGTCGAGACCATGCTCACAGTTGACTATCCTGATGATGCTTGTTATCTTGGACTACTTTGTTTAAAACATTTTTAAAATGTTAATACCGAGATATGTTGCTGAAAATTGACCAGTATTTGTGAAACTTTATAGCTTGGCACCAAATGATGCATTCAGGAGAGAATGGGGGAACTTTGGAGAGCGAGAGACTAAAATAGGCAAATTGCTTTATTTCCCTCCCTGAAGTTGTAACCATTTATAAATTTTCCTGATATTTGACACATATCAATGATATTGAAAGTGGTGCTGTTTTGTTTCTTTCAACATTACATCAGCCTGCTATCTGTGTGTGCCCCAGGGCAATGCACAGTTCTGCAATGAACACTTCTAGCTCACCATCTCAGTTGCTTGCTCAGTGTGAAAATGTTTTTTTAGGAGAATGTATGTCTGACCCTTTGACTAGGTTACCTTGTCATATTTTGAAACACATTTATTTTTACTTTTTCAGCTTTTTCAGGAAGATTGAGGAATTGGCCTCTTACACCAGCAGAGAGACTGTACTTCTTCACCAAGAATTAGATGAACAAGGTTTGGGGATGGATGTCTTGGCATTGGGAATTTTCAAATAGCCCATTCCCCTGCATTCATTGCATATATGCAACATGCTAAATATCGCTCACCAGTTAATTTAAACTTATCTTCACGATGCACAGAATAAAGAAATCATTAAATAAATGATCTCTATTTTGAAATGATTTTGAAGCTGACAATCACTGTTTATGTAATGAACCTGTGCTGTTTGTGATATAGATAAATGACCTGGATGTAAAAGTTTGATGTATATTAATGGCTTGGATGCAAGCCAGACGGGTTGGTTAGTAGGTTTGCAGATGACACCAAGATTGCTGGCTCGCCAACGGTGAGGAAGATAGCTCGGATGCAGAAATGGGCGGCTGTACGGCAGATGGAGTTTAATCCAAGAAACTGAGGTGTGGCACTTTGGGAGTGGTACGCAAGGGAAAATGTATAATTAATGGCATGATCCTTGATAGCAATGTACAGAGGGATCTTGGTGTCTGAGTCGATAACTCCCTCAAAGTGGAACCACAAGTATGCAGTGTGGTAAAGAAAGCATATGGTATGCTTGCTTTCATAGGTCAGGGCACTGAGTACGAGTCAGTATGTTGACAGGACTTTGGCTAAGCCACGTTCTGAGTATTGTGTGCAGAGCTGGTTGCCCCATTACAGGAAGGATGTGTTAACTTTGGAAAGGTCACCCAGGTGGTTTACCAGAATGATGCCAAGATTAGAAGGTATTAGCTACAGGAAGAGCTTGGACTGTTTAGGATTGTTTTCTCGGGAACTCCAAAGGTTGTAGGGAGAACTGTTGGAAGTATATAAATTCGACGGGCATAGTTATGGTAGACGATCAGAATCTCTTTACCCAGGATGGAAAAATCTAGTATTGGGGCATTGCTGTAAGGTGAGAAGGGCAAAGTTTAAAGGAGATGTGTGGGGCAAATTTTCTTGCACAGGGTGATGAGTGCCTGGAACATGTTACCAGAGATCAGTGGTTGAGGCAAATGTTATAGTGGCATTTAAGAGACTTTTGGATAGGCATATGGATATTGAGGAAATGTAGGGATATGTACTATGTGCAAGCAGATAAGAGTTTATCTTGGTGTCATATTCAGCATAGACCTTGTGCCAAAGGACCTGTTCTTTACTGTTCTATGTTCAATGGATGACAACCAGTTTTCTGAATTTTGTTCTCTTAATATTTTTACCTCAACAGGTGAAAAGTTTATTCATAACAAGCTCTAGTTGGAAATTGTTTTGAAATGAATATTTTGAGGTATTCTGTTTGGCATACTTGCTAATTGTTTGGTGCTCTGCTTTTGAACAAAATAATGATTGGAAATTATAATATTTTTTAGGATAAATCCTGTTCTGGGATTTTTTTAAATTATACAGCAATGCTAAATCCCCACGAGGGTTTCTGTCTAAGCTATAAACATCTGTTTTGCAATTCAATTGGGCCCCGACAGAATAATCAATCCCACCAGTCGTGCGCAATAAGGTTTTAGAAGAAATTGCTGTTTTCTCAACTCATTAAAAGTAGTTCCCCAACTTGCAATAAAGCAGTTTTATTCCCGTGCTGCGTATCATTAAAGATTACTTATAGTAATTACATCTTTGCTTGCACTTAAGTGTAGTTTTGAGGATTGGTATGAATCCTGAAGTTCTTAATGGTTTTATAAATTCTCCTATTTTTCCAAGTTGTCTCCTTTTTCCACTCGACAGAAAGAAAACACAGCCAGAGGTCACCTTTCGACTTCTGATTCTGCATTGCCGATCAGCTGTTTGACTAGGGCTAATGTGCTTTTGCTCTGTTTTTCTTGCCTTTGGCATTATACCTGATCTCCAGTGTGTCATCGTGGGCAAGTGCAGAACTGAAAGGTTGTTTTTTTTGAGGTTATTGCAGATGGAATATTGCATTGCACCTGGTTATCCTTCCATTGGCTGCATGGTGTGTATTGGCACAACTCTCTGCTGAAGACTGAAATGGAAGATGATCTACTGCCAAACATAATAATTTAATTGTTAGATGCCAGTTCTGTTCTCTTTCCAATGTGTCAATAAATAGCCAAGAGGATCCTTTGCGATTGTGCTTTTTCTTTTTTTTCCAACCTTTCTCAAGTTGTGAATTTTGGAATGCATTGTCCAGGGGAATGGAACAGTTGCTGCAGCAGCAGCATGCTAAAAGTAACTCCATCATTCATCAAATTATTTGTTTTGTTTATTCACAGATATGAGCATCACTGAAATGAATAGTGTGTATTGCCCATCCCTCAATGCCCTTGAGAAGCTAGAGGCACTGAACCCCTGCAGTATTTCCGGTGAAGATGCCTTCACAATGTTGTTCAGTTAGAGCTTCCAGGATTTGGATCCAGCCATGATGAAAGGGTGTAGTTCCAAGTGTATTATAGGGTGATAGTGGTGCCTCGCATCACTAGATTCTCTGAGGTGCTATCTGCATGGAGACTGCACATTCTTCCTGTAACCGTGGGTTCCCTTCGGGTGATCCCACATCCCAAAAATGTGTGGAAAGTGGGATAACATTGAACTACCGTGAATGAGTGACCGAAGGTTGGTGTGGACTTGATGGGCCGAAGGGCCTGTTTCCATGCCGATGGTGTTCCCATGTGATTGCTGCTCTTCATGAATAGAAAATGGGAGTTGCAGTTAGAGCTCCCCAAGCCAGTAACTGTAGCCATGGTGTGCCAGTGTAGGAAAATAAAGTTTAGGAATATCTATGTGATGTCAATCAAGCAAGCTACTTTGTCCCGGATGGTATTGAGCTGGTCAATGCTGTGATTTGCAAATTGCAGATGGTGGAAAGGCTTTGGGGTGCCAGGATCTCCTTTGCTGAATACTGAGTTTCTGTTGTGGTGTAGCAATGGGGAACATGATCTTGCTGGCTTTCCACTTTGTGCTGGACCACTTGGGCAATAAAATCACATGTGTCAGGCTATTGTTCATCGCCAGCTAGTGTTCAACACCATCATCGCCTCCAAATTGGTTACCAAGTACAGGAAACAATCTCTGTAATGCTATTGCAACTGGATCCTCGACGACTTCATCAACGAAGGTAATCGTTACATTCAAGATTCAATATAATTGTTGCATGTTCCAATTAAGGTACAGTGAAATTTGAGTTGCCATACAGCCACACTAAGTAAAAAGCAAAAACACACACAGCACATCAAATAAAGTTTAACATAAACATCCACCACAGTGGAATCAACATTTCTTCACTGTGATTGAAGACCATAAAGTTCAGTTATCTTCCTCCTTTGTTCACCTGTGGTCGGGGCCTTTGAACGAGACCGTTGCCGATGGTCGGATGTTCAAGCCCTCTCGTCGGGATGATCGAAACTCCGGCGTCGAGATGGATCGGAACACTCCGCGGCATGGAGCTCCGGAGTTGGCCGCTGCTTCGGTGTTGAAGTCCACAGGCCACAGGGTCGGAGCTCCAACACTGGCGATCCTCGGTATGAGATCCCAGGCTCCACGATGGTAAGTCCGCGCTGCACCCGTGGCTTGAAGCTCCGGGCCGCTCTCCAGGAAAAGCCACACCACGTTGTAGGCGGGAAAGGTGGGGTGGAGATGCGACATGGAGAAAAATCGCATCTCCGTCGAGGTAAGTGACTGAAAAAGGTTTACCCCAATCTTCTCCCCCCTGCACCTCCTACATAAAACATACCATGAGACATTAAAACGAACATTCAAGACATGCGCAAAATAATAAAAACAGTAAGGACAAGACCGACTGCTGGCGAGGTGGCCATTGCGGGCGCCACCTATTGGCAACCATACTTCCTCCTTGATACCCACAGCACAAGGACAACTCGAGGCAGTGTGCTCAGTCCCCTGCTTTACTCATTCTAGACCCATGCCTATAGCCGGACACTGCAACTCCATCTTGAAATTTGCTGACGGCACCAGCATTGTTGGACAAATTATGGATAATGACGATTCTGTATAGGAGGGAGATCGATTGGGTGGAAAGTTGTTGCTCTGGTACCAATGTCAGTAAGGTAAAGGGATTGGTTCTTTTCAGAAGAGGAAGGCTAAGAATCCATAAACCTGTCTTCATTGAGTCGTTGGTGTAGAGAGTCCAGTTGCTGGGCATGCATATCTCTGAAGATCTGTCCTGGACCCAGCACATTGATGCAATGATAATGAGAGCCCATCAATGTCTCTAAACTAACTGATTTAGTTTGTCAATGAATACTCTCTAGTGCCTGCATGTTTATGGTAGTGAGCATATTGACTGGTTATAACACAGCCTGGTTTGGCAACTCAAATGCCCAGGAACTAAGTAGATTACAAAATGTGATGGATGCAACCCGGTCCATCACACTTACTGATCTCCCTACCATTCAAGGGATCTATAGGAGGCACTGTCTCCCAAAAGGCAGCCAACGTCATAAAGGATCCACACCACCCTGGCCACTCTCATTTCACTCCTGCCATTTGAATGAAGGTATAGGACTGAAGACTGACCTACAGCAAACATCAATCTTCCCACCAGGCTATTGAACATTACAAATGCCAACTAATGTTTGACCTACAAACTCTTGGTTGCACTAGGGACTTTAGGGTTTTGCTTTGTCTTGCATTATATTGGTGTGGTTTTAGGCATTAAATTTAACTTCTGTTTCTGTAGCTATAACAATAAAAACACTCTTGACTGTATTCATGTGACTAATACAACTAAGTTTTATGTCAATGTGACAGAAATTTGCCAATACAATTGCCGTTGAATATTCAGTATCTTGTAAGTAATACTCCCTCCCAGCTTCTGTAACGAGCCATGAACTCACTTGGTTGGACTATAACTAGTCAAGACTCGGAGCAACATAACTCAAAATTGTTCAAAGTTTAGTGAACCCAAGTTACTATATTGTAATGCAAAACATGACAAATAATACAATATTACAAACTATGAAAGGCTAGTCAGATAATCATTTCATAAGTAATGTAGCAATTTGAAGAATCATATAAAACTTTTATATTTTAATCTTGTACACCTTTTATATCTTGGCAAACTTTGGTTCTCATTTAATTATCTCTGAACAATTCTGGATGCAGCTCTCCTTGGTTTTGGTCCCTATCTGTTTAGGTTAATTGGACGTATCCATAGTCTTTTTCAGCAAAACTGCCCAGATTTGACCCTAGAACCACCTCAATAATACAACTGAATCACAGCCATGATCATTGATAGCTGTGTGATTTTTGTTTCTTGGTCCCTTCCATGACCAGCTCTGAGCTCATACACACTCTGCACACATTCCATGTACAGTCTGTTTTCCAACTCTTTCTGGAGCAAAGGATGCTTTTGTCACAGTTTATTTTGTGAAAGAAGTGAGCATTTTTTGTTGCAACTTGTATCCCACTTTCTTTTAACTGAACATTGGGTAGAATTTTCATCAGCGTCTCCATCATCCTCTCCATAATGTTTGGGACAAAGACCCGTCATTTATTTATTTTGTCTCTGTACTCCACAATTTGAGATTTGTAATAGAAAAAAAATCGCATGTGGTTAAGGTGCACATTGCCAAATTTTAATAAAGATTATTTTTATACATTTTGGTTTCACCATGTAGAAATTACAGCTGTGTTTATACATAGTCCCCCCATTTCAGGAGACCATAATGTTTCACAGGCGTTTGTAATTGTGCTGGTGTGTTTAATTACCTCCTTAATGCAGGTATAAGAGAGCTCTCAGCACCTAGTCTTTCCTTCAGTCTTTCCTTCACCTTTAGAAACTTTTATTGCTGTTTATCAACATGAGGACCAAAGTAGTGCCAATGAAAGTCAAAGAGGCCATTATGAGACTGAGAAACAAGAATAAAACTGTTACCGACATCAGCCAAACCTTAAGGGCCTGTACCACTTGGCCGTTATTTGTGAGCCATTTACGCGACCTGGTAGCATGTGGGTAGCGCTGAATGGGCGCATGGAGTGGCGTGGAGGAGTGCAGAGTTGTGCGCGGTATCGCGCAACGCTCCAGGATTTTGTTCTGCACTAAAAATTTGCGTGCCACCAGCCTGTTTCGTAAATGAAGGTTAAGTGGGACATCCTGGCACGGTGCAACGTTTCCCCTCCAACAGTAGTAAAAGCAGGCAAGCGATCGCCGAGCTCGGCCTGGGGCTCATGGCCGTTGCGGATCCGTATCTATTACTCCTAGTGCCAGAGCATAGCCAAGACGATTGGAGATAGACAGAAAATGCAGGAGTAACTCAGCACGACCGGCAGAATGTCTGGAGAGAAGGAATAGGTGATCTTTCGGGTCGAGACCCTTCTTCAGACTGAAAAAGAGACTTGACCCAAAACATCCGTTCCTTCTCTCCAGAGATGCTGCCGGTCCCGCTGAGTTACTGCTGCATTTTCTGTCTATTTTCAAATGACGTCACGCGCTTCAGACGGCTGTGCGGACGCATGATGACGCGCGCGCCCCTTGTGCATCAGTCACTACCGGACTGTCGTGTAAATGACTGCCAAGTGAGACAGGCCCTTTAGGCTTACCAAAATCAACTGTTTTGAAAATCATTAACAAGAAAGAGAGCACTTGTGAGCTTACTAATTGCAAAGGGACTGGCAGGCCAAGGAAGACCTCCACAGCTGGTGACAGAAGAATTCTCTCTATAATAAAGAAAAATCCCAAACATCCAGAACAAGGGGTCACAGTCTAAGGATAAGGGGGAATTCCTTTAGGACCGAAATGAGGAAAACATTCTTTACACAGAGAGTGGTGAGTCTCTGGAATTCTCTGCCACAGAAGGTAGTTGAGGCCAGTTCATTGGCTATATTTAAGAGGGCGTTAGATGTGGCACTTGTGGCTAAAGGGATCAGGGGGTATGGAGAGAAGGCAGGTACGGGATACTGAGTTGGATGATCAGCCATGATCACATTGAATGGCGGTGCAGGCTCGAAGGGCCGAATGGCCTACTCCTGCACCTATTTTCTATGTTTCTATGTTTCTATCTGTTGACAGATCAGAACTACTCTTCAGGAGTCAGGTGTGGATTTGTTAATAACCACTGTCTGCAGAAGGCTTCATGACTAGAAATGCAGAGGCTATGCTGCAAGATGCAAACCACTGATTAGCTGCAAAAATAGGATGGCCAGGTTACAGTTTTCCAAGAAGTACTTAAAAGAGCAACCACAGTACTGGAAAAAGGTCTTGTGGACAGATTAGATGAAAATCAACATATCAGAGTGATGGCAAGAGCAAAGTATGTAGGAGAGAAGGAACTGCCCAAGATCCAAAGCGTACCACCTCATCTGTGAAACACTGTGGTGGGTGTGTCATGGCCTGGGCATGTATGGCTGCTGAAGGTACTGGCTCACTTATCTTCATTGATGATACAACTGCTGATGCTAGTAGCATAATGACTTCTGAAGTGTATAGACACATCCTATCTGCTCAAGTTCAAATAAATGCCTTAAAACTCATTGGCTGGCGGTTCATTCTACAGCAAGACAATGATCCCAAACATACTGCTAAAGCAACAAAGGAGTTTTTCAAAGCTAAAAAATGGTCAATTCTTGAATGGCCAAGTCAATCACCCGATCTGAACCCAATTGAGCATGCCTTTTATATGCTGAAGGATAAACCGAAGGGGACTAGCCCCCAAAACAAGCACATGCTAAAGATGGCAGTAAATCAGGCCTGGCAGAGCATCACCAGAGAAGACACCCAGCAACTGGTGATGTCCATGAATCGCAGACTTCAAGCTGTCATTGCATGCAAACAATATGCAACAAAATACTAAAGATGACTACGTTCATTTACATGACATTGCTGTGTCCCACACATTATGGTGCCCTGAAATGGGGGGACTATGTATAAACACTGCTGTAATTTCTACATGGTGAAACCAAAATGTATAAAAATGGTCTTTATTAAAATCTGACAATGTGCACTTCAACCACATGTGATTTCTTCTATTACAAATCTCAAATTGTGGAGTACAGAGGCAAATAAATAAATGATGGATATTTGTCCCAAAGATTATGGAAGGCACTGTAGGTGATCGACTATCTACTGACGTCTAATAAAACCAGCACTCTCTCCCTACGGGATCTACCTACACCTGGTTATTTAAAAATCTGCATGCTTCCTAGATGTACTTGATAAAGCGTTTCAGGTATTAGCTAAGTTTGTAGTGTTTATTACCCTTTATTATCCAGACCTCTGGATCCAAAGGCCAACATCCCATTAGCCAATATGATTATATCTCACAGCGCCAGAGAGCCAGGTTTGATCCTGGCTTTGGGTGCTGTCTGTGTGGAGTTTGTCCATTGTTCTTGTGATTGAGAGTTTCCTATGGGTGCCCTGGTTTTCTCCCACATCCCAGAGATGTACAGGTTCACAAGTTCTTAAGTCATAGGACCAAAATTTAACTATTTGGCCAATCCTGTCTACTCTACCATTCAATCATGTCAAGCCTATTTTTGCCTCTCAACCCCGTTCTGCCTTCTCCCCATAACCTTTGACACCCATACTAATTAAGAATATGTCGATGTCTGCTTTAAAAATAGTTTAATTGACCTCTGTAAATTGCCCCTGATGTGTAGGAAGTGAATGTTTAGGTGGGATAATATGGAACCAGTGTGGGTAGACAAAAGTGCTGGAGAAACTCAGCGGGTGCGGCGGCATCTAAGTAAGTAAGTTTATTGGCCAAGTATTCACATACAAGGAATTTGCCTTGGTGCTCCGCCCACAAGTAACATCATGACAAACAGTAACAGTTACAGTGACAGAAACCCTGATGGGTTTCGACCCGAAACGTTGCCTATTTCTTTCGCTCCATAGATGCTGCCGCGCCCGCTGAGATTCTCCAGCACTTTTGTCTACTTTCGATTTTCCAGCATCTGCAGTTCCTTCTGGAACTAGTGTGAATGGGTGATTAATGGTCTCGGTGGGTCAAAGGGCCTGTTTCCATGCTGTATTA
This sequence comes from Raja brachyura, assembly GCA_963514005.1. Next base: position 9,533,970 of record OY740810.1, read on the forward strand.
GTAAATGAAACTAATCCTTGCATTAGCCTACTGTGGTGAAAACAGTTTTAATGGTAGCTTTAAAAAAATAATTCAATAAATATTTGCAGCAGTAAAAATGTGATCTTTTAGAACAATGTAATAAATAATGCAATAGCTCAATTAAAAAGTTGATACAGGTGCTGTTGTTCTTCACATGGTTTAATTCTAATCCAGGCTTGGCATGTCACATTGTTATCCCTGTATTGCCCCAAAGTTATGAACACATTTCTGCAATTAAACCTGGAACCACTAGTTCCAAGCTCTTGCAGTTGGCCATCCTTCCTAAAATTGGCCATGTGTAAAAATGCAGTGACATCTTTTTAAACTTTAAATGTGTGTTTATTTTAATGCACGTTGAGGCTCATTGGATTCACCATTTAATTTAAAAAAAACACTTGAGCCCATGATGCCATGGGTTAATGGCCTCAATGGAATTTATAACGTGCAGGTCTAGCTGTTCCAATGCCTTAGATAACAATCTGAGAGTATTTACTGTCTTATCCAGAGGCCTTAAATATAGGAATGCTGGCTAAGTAAGTTGTGGTCGAATGAGTTTGAAACAATTGCTTAGTTTTGCAATGCCTGGATAAAAAGTACCTGAATTATAATGAAACCTGTATCCCAGGAAAATTATTTTTTAAAGAAAACTTCATGCCAAATGCATTCTCTTGGTAGATAGGAGAATTTTTCACTCATCACTTTTTGTCTCCAGATTTGTAATGGCTTGTTCCTCAATGTTATCACTTTTGGCACCAGCTGCTTTCAGCTTTAGGAATTGGGGTGGAAGATTGCAACCTTCACGTGGTCCGCCCTGTTTCGACGAATGCAATCAACCAATAAGATAAAATAGAACAAGTTGTCCTATAACTTTAGGCTGTGCACGCCATACGCAAGAGGAAGAAGAAGCTTTAGGATCTCATTTCTTGTTTTGTAGGAGCCCCCACAATGGGTTTTAGTATTGGCAAATTTACCGGCTGGCCAATTGCGAAAGGCAGCACTGGGGTCTCTGAAAACAAGTCGAGTATGAGAACCAAAGGCAATTTTAAGGGGGTGAGCAAACTAATGACGTGCATTGGTACCTACTCATGGCCCTTATGAAAACTCTTGTCTATTAATGCCATTGTTCCAGCACGGTAAGCTGAAAAATTACTGTTGCAAAGAATACCTGAATGATGAAGTTGGAATAATCAGGGGTTTATACAAAGGGTAAGGAGGACTCAATTTGTAATGAGCTGGAATACAGGGTTGGAAGATTGCAACCTTCATGTGGTCCGCCCTGTTTCGACTAATGCAATGAACTCGACGTGCACAAATGGAAGGTCAAATAGAACAAGTTATCCAACAACTTTAGGCTGTGCACGAAAGAAGAAGAAGAGCTAGAATACAGATCATGTTGCTGCCTAATGGGCTCACTTCAGTTCCACTGGCTCAATACAGGTCTGCTGGTGTTCTTCGTTAGTCTCGGGTCTTTTTGTGAAAAGCAGTTCCATTTTGCTGCAATTGATGCCAATGAGGCAGAAATGTATCCGTTAAGGTTATATTCTGGTGTGTGTATATGTACTTCTGCAGATATACAAGGTTTTGTGAGCTATTCCTCTATGTAGACTCTTGAGGGAGCTGTTTGTATGTAGAATAGTGAAAGTACTCATTTTGTCAATCATTTCGATGTGATAGTCCGTGTGTTGCATTCGATTTCTTGGTTACAAATGATTCATGTGGCTCCAGTCATTTTGCCAACATAAATGGGATTGCGTGTTCTGCCTTCTCCCACCTTGCCGCCGATCCCAGGATCTACTGTGCTGACTAATCCTCCAAATGTCCAATTTCTTACACATGAACTTAAGTAATTGAATTTGTCACGGGTTACAACAAATTATACACTCATAGCCCTGTCCCACGGTACGAGTTCATTTCAAGAGCTCTCCCGAGTTTTAAAAAAAAATCAAACTCGTGGTAAGCATGGAGAATGAACGTACCGGGTACGTCGGAGCTCGGGGACGTCCCTTGGCGCTAACGGCAGGTACTCGGGAAGACTCGCTAATGACAGGTAAGCACGGGAAGACTCGTGAAGATTTTTCAATATGATGAAAAATGTCCACGAGAGCCCCGAGTACCGACTTGTGGCCATTACCGTAAATCACCGAGTTCGAATCAGGGCAAACTCGGGAGAGCTCTTGGAATGAACTCGTACCGTGGGACAGGGGTTTAATGGTTCAGTTTAGTTTATTGACACGTGTACCGAGGTACAGTGAAAAGCTTTTTGTTGCGTGCTCACCAGTCAGTAGAAAGACAATACATGATTACAATCAATCCATTTACGTTGTATAGATGCCTGACAAGGGAATAACGTTTAGCGCAAGATAAAGCCGGCAAGGTCCAGTCAAGGTTAGTCTGAGGAACATCAGAGGTTCCTTCTAACCTTCTGAAGCTTGAAAGAAACTATGGAATCTAGTGGCCAATGAATCGGAAGTAAAACCGTGGAACAAGCTGTGAAAGTCCAACAATTATAAATCGTTATTTATTTATAATTGCTGAACTTGACACTCTTCTAATTTGAATGTTTCCCAACTTGTAAACATCTACTTCAAATTGTTTTGATATAGCATTACAAATGAATGCTTTCATTTTGTGTATTCGCATATGTAAATGTCACTGTTTCTAAATAGGCAACGGTGCTTAAATATTGTGTTGCAGTTAAATCAATACCTAGAGTCGTGGTTGTACTAAACAAATCGCTACTCTGGTATTATTGAGCAGATCTGTTCATAAAACCTAGACTTTTAAAGGCGCAAAATCTTAATTTTTATAATTCCCTGAAGACTGGATTATGTCTTTCAAAAATATTGCATATCCTTTAATTTTGGCTCTGAAGATCACACATTTTGCGAGGTCTAACCTAGTGCTGTGGTATACTGCTTAAATAATCTACCAGTAAACTGTTGGAAATCAAGCAACTTAAGTGGTGTGGTCAATGCCTTAAGAAAAAATATTGTGGTCTCCTTTCATGGTTCAGCTGGTAAAGCAATGTGGAGCTGAGTAATAACAGCTGACGAGAAACCAAGTTACTCAATTTTTTACTACATTAATTTAAATATCAGTATTACCATTTAATGAACTATGAAAATTATCTTGCACTACTAAATTGCTGCTTTAGCTGTTCCATCCTACTTAGCTTGCAGAATTCGGTTTAGTTTAGAAATGCAGCGTGGAAACCGGCCATTCGGCCCACTGAGTCCGTGCCGACCAGCAAACATCTGTACACTAGTTCTAGGTTATCCCAATTTTGCACCCAGGTGCTGTTAAAGTCATGTTGGCTCTGATTCTTTGACAATTAAGAGGCTTTTAGACGGGTGCGTCGATATGTATGCATATGGATTACGTGCAGGGAAAGGAGATCAGTTTAACTTGGCATCATGCCCTGCATGGATATTGTGGACCAAAGGGCTTGTTCCTGTACTATTCTATATTCTATGACAACTAACTTAATCTTGGGTCCAGTGATTATTGATTCTCCTGTCATTGGAATTAGTTTTTCATTTACTCGATCAAAACATTCCATAATTTTGAACATTTCTCAGATTTCCTCTGTGGTAAGATTTCCAGCTATGCCAGTATCTCCCTCCTTTTGCAGATCTTTGCTGCTGATATAGTTCTAAACTTCTTGTATATCCTAACCAACATTTTTTTGCAGTGTACCTAATATTTCATAAAACGCTTGCACCAATTTTAATTTGTAGGATATTTTTTGACAGGATTCTATCTGAGCACTTTGAAGGTTATTAAAGACGATGAATGAGTCATATAAGGAGTTACTGAGGTAGAAGCAAGATCAAAGAGGTAGCAGCAAAGGAGCTTCACCAGGTGGCAGAATAGAGAGGTTTAGGAGTGGGGGAGAACATAATTTTCCGCCTTTTTCAGCTGGAGATCAAACGCTTCTACTCCTGGTGTCCGGATCATCCCCAGATTTAAACACTCCATCATCTGTGGTTCGATCTTCAGCTGAAAAAGGCACAAAATTATATATTATGTGGTACATTTCTCAATACCCTTGTAAAGTCCATATATGCTGGAAGGGCAAAATTTGCAGCAAACCTTATACTTTAGACATACAGCGCAGAAACAGGCCCTTGGGCCTACTGTGTCCGCGCCAACCAGCAATCACCCCGTGCACAAGTCCCTATGCACAAGAGATAATTTACAATTTTACAGAAGCCAATTAACCTACAAACCTGTAGGTAGACAGGAGCTGCAGATGCTGGTTTACACCGAAGATAGACACAATGCTGGAATAACTGAGCAGGACAGGCATCATCAATGGGTAGAAGGAATGGGTGACGTTTCGGGTCAAGACCCTTCTTCAGACTGAGAGTCAGGGGAGAGAAAGACAGAGACGAGGAAGGGTAAATAGTGAAGGGTAATTCTACGTTTTCCTTTATCTCTATCTCTTGGTCTCATTTTCACACCTTACCCTTCCTTATCTCTGTGTTTCCCTCTCCCCTGACTCGCAGTCTGAAGAAGGGTCTTGACCCGAAATGTCACCCATTCCTTCTATCCAGAGATGCTGCCTGTGTGTCTATTTTGGGTATTAACCTACAAACCTATATGCGTTTGGAGTGTAGGAGGGACCTGGAGCTCCCGGAGAAAACCCATGTGGTCTTAGGGAAGATGTACAGACAGCACCTGTAGTCTGGATCTAACTCTAGTCACTGTCGCTAGGAGGCAGCAACCCTACCGCTGCACCACTGTGCCGCCCTGCATGTCTCATCCTGTATTACTGGGGTTCGGATAACATTGGAGTCAACACTGGATACCAAATAGAGTGGCCCTACTAGTTCACCTGATGTCAATGATTTCTTCTGCTCTCTGCTGGTGCGTAGAATGCACAAGTCTATGCATCCATGCACTTTCTTCCATTTTATCCAATGTCAATCCAGTACCTTTGGATCGGCTGAAGGTCACGCATTTAATTAGTTTTGTGAGAGTCCAATACAAGCCATAACGGGTGCTATTTAGCTGTTTTGTTCTGAGATAGATTAAGTCTGAGGCATGAAAATCTCTCGTGCTCCATTTTAAGGCAATTTGAATGCATCTTACACTATCAATATTGCCTTACAGCTTGATAAGTTTGTATTTGTAAATGAAGAAACGGCACATTACCGACTTCAATTTCATAAAGGAGTAAAACCGTGCCATATTGTCTTGCTAAATTACCAACAAGGTACTATTTAGAGCTTGATTTATTATCAGTCTAATATATTAATCTCTCTGTGTCATTGCTTGTTAAATTTACGTGCGGTGTGGAGACTCATAATAATATAGATGCAGAGCTAAATTGTGATACCTTGTTAATGCCTGTTCATAAACTAAATTAACTACCACAATTTAGAGAAGCTTAAAATGTGCCTTCTGTATTTTCTTTGCATAAATGTGCAATAAACCATAACCGTATTGCTCTAGTTAGTTATTTAATGTTGCTTTATTACGCTTTCTTTTTTCTTTTTTCCCACCCAAACGCCTGCTTGTTTTGCAATACAAACGCAGCCTAAACGACGTACGACTAGTGAAAGTATGTAGTTGTCACATTCCGTTCTTGAGTATCTAGATTTCTCTTCTGAAGTAATTATATCTTCAATTTTTCGGATTTCAGTTACAAAATGTATTTTTTAATTAATATTTTAACAGGATAATTTGTATTCATCCAACCTCGCATATCCCATAAACCCTGTTTGCTTTGAGAAATTTCATTTTGGCTACATGTAGATCAGACGCAGCCTGCAATGGCATGGAGCAGTGGTGCCAGCAACATCACCCAGCAAGGCAGACCTTGCCATTCCAACCCAGTGTCGCCACCAGGGCAATGCGCCTTTTATGGCAAAGTTAAGACTCCACATTGTTGACAACATTGGACTTGAATCTCACTAAAATGGTGTCGGAAACATGGGGACTTTTGTGTGCTTTCCCTGTGTCATCGGTTCTTTTAAGTTTAATTTAGAGTGCAGAAACTGGCCCCATCAGCGCACGGAGTCCTCACTGACCAGAGATCCCTATACACTGAAACTATTCTTCATACTAGATACAATTTAACAATTTTAACTAAACCCAATTAACCAACAAACCTATACGTCATTGGAGTGTAGGAGGAAATCGGAGCACCTGAGGGAAAACCCAAGCGGTCCCGGGTAGAACATACAAACTCCGTACAGACGGCACCCATTGTCGGGATCGAACCCGGGTCTCTGGCGCTGTAAGGCAGCAACTCTGCCACCGTGCCGCCCTGAATGAACAAAATGTCTGTTCCGCTCTTCGTGTACTTGAGCATGATTGTGCCTAATGTACAGTAGATTTTTAAATGATTACAGTGCAAAATAGAAATGTCACTAGAATCCAGGAACTGTAGATGCTGATTTACCTGGAGTGCTGGAGTAAGGTCGGTCGGTATCCCTGGAGAACATGGATCAGTGCGGTTTCTGGTCAGGACCTTTCTTACAGGCTGCAACTTCGGTGGGGGCGCTGCACGCCGGCAGCCCTGCCAACAGCGTGTTCGTTTTTTCAACTTTTAAAATTTGTTTTAGTGTGTTTTAATGTGTGTTTTTAATGTTTCTCTGTGTGTCTTGTGTGGGGGGTGGTGTGGGGGGGTAAGGGGGAAACCGCTTCGGTCACCTCCTCGACGGAGAGGCGGCTTTTTTCCATGTCGCCACCCCCGTGGCCTAACATCGAAGATCGGGTGGCCTTTCCTGGAGAAGTGCCCGGGGCTTCAGCGGCGGGCACAGTGCGGACTCTCGTCGTGGAGCGGGTGAGCCCTCGACGGGGGTCGCCGGATGGGAACGCTCCGTTCGCTGGCCCGCAGCAGCCTGAAGCCGCGGTCTGCGGAGCTCCAGCTGGCGCGCCGTCCGCAGCCTGGGATCCTTCGTTGGGGACCCGGGAGGAGAAGAAGCGCCGGCAGCCGGCCCGCGGCCTACTTCTACTGTGTTCGCGGCGGGGACTTACCATCAGGAGCGGGGTCCCTCGCCGGGGACCCCTGGAGAGGAGCTCTGACCGCCGGTGCTACTGGCTGCGGCGTGGCAGGAACTTTAAATCTTCGACCGCCGGCCTGCAGCCTACACCAACCTGAAGCCGCGGTCTCCGGTGGGGAAGCACCGATTCAAGACTTACCTGGACTTTATCTGGACTTTGCCTTGTCTGAACTTCTGGATGCCTGCAGCGGCGGCTGCCGGAGGGTTGAGGTCCCGACCACGGGGGAAAATGGAGGAGGACTGGCCAAATGTTGTGCCTTCCACCACAGTGATGAATGGTGTGGTGGATGTTTGTGTTAAAAAAAATTAGTTCTTGTGTGTTCTTTTTCATCATGCCGCTGCTTGCACTTCACTTGCAATTTATGTGTAAGTGAGGAATAAAACTGATATTGATTGATTGATTGATTGACTGTAGTAAAGTACCATTAAAGTGCAGCGTTGAGATGGTATCTGAAGAGGAGTCCTGTGAGGCTTGATAAAATCGCAACAGTGAAGGGAATTCATAACTTCAAGACTATAATGGCTGATGGTTGTGCTGCTGATGTTAGCGTAAGGCTCTAGTATCCTGGGCTCTGGAATAATACATACATTCTGAGATAGGATGGATTAAGTCCATGTAGTCAAAGATAACAGTTAATTTGACTAATTTGCCCATGTGGTAGCGTGGAAATGGACAGAAATAAAATGAGGCGCTCGTGAAGGACAGAGCTTGAGACCGAATGACTTACTCATGTTCCTAATTCCTTCTCTTCCTATTTTGCCATGAAATAAAAATTATATAGATACATTATTTAAAAGGGTATAAATTACATGTGCATTTACCTTCTGCCAGTTGTTAAACAACTTGTGATCGTAAGGAGCGGGACATAGAAACTGCCTACTTTTAAAATGCCCTTTTGGATTTTATCTTGTTTTTTAATCATTTTTGCTGTAGCCTTGTTTATTAGAAACCCAGCTGAGATTGTTAGATTGAGATTGTTAGCTGACCTGTCGCTTTTGAGTCAATTGCTATAAATGGGTAAATTCAGGTAATTATAATTACCTCTAAACTGCTGAGATAAATTTTAATGTTGCTTTATTACTACATTAATGGGGAGAGTAAATCAGAGCGGTTGTAAATGCTTGTAAATTTCATGCTCTGGGTCAATAACTCATTTTCCTTTTCAGAGATTGGTTTGCAGAATCTTGTTGCAAGTGGCCGTTGGTGGACACCCAACTTGCCTCTACATCATAACAGTTATGAGCAAGACTAAAGAGTGACAGTAAACCTGTTTGTTTAAAAAGGAAAGTAGGCAACAAAAATGCTGGAGAAACTCAGCGGGTGAGGCAGCATCTATGGAGAAAAGGGGTAGGTGACGTTGTGGGTCGAGATCCTTCTTCAGACTCAAAAAGGAATATCACATTTAGTTTAAGACAGAGCTGCAGAGGCTGGAAACGTCCAAGATAGACAAAAATGCTGGAGAAACTCAGCGGGCGAGGCAGCATCGTAGGTTGCCTCACCCGCTGCCTCACCCGCTGAGTTTCTCCAGCAATTTTGTCTACCATCACTTTAAGTTTTATCATTGCCAGGGGTTAGTTCACTAGAAACATGGAAAATAAGCTCTGTTTTGCTGTCTTTACTCTTGAAACTTCTGTATTATAATTCGTCATGGGCAAGTTGGGCTGAAGGGCCTGTTTCCACCTTGTATGACTATGACTTACTTTTCCACTCTAAACAATGAATTTCAAAAAAATAATTTTAATTATACCTTATTGGCAGTGCCAAATTTGCAACCAAGGACTGTTACTACCAATAAAATCCTCTGAGACAACCATGTGCAACTGTAGATGCTTGTTTACAATGAAGATAGACACAAAATGCTTGAGTAACTCAGCGGGATAGACAGCACCTCCTGTTAGAAGGAATGGGTGATGTTTCTGGTCGAGACCAGAGGAAAGGTTTTGACCCAAAACGTCACCTATTCCTTCCATCGAGAGCTGCTGTCCGTCCCGCTGAGTTACTCTAGCATTTAGTGTCTCTCTAAGACAATCATATTTTTCAGTATTATGTGGACTGAATAGCATGTATATGGGGATGTAGTAAAGAAAAAGGATATTTTGACCTTCTCTAATGTGTTAAATTTATATTGGTTCGGATGCATGCCATTGGGGAAACTTCATGGTGGCAATTGTGTGAACAATTTATCCCATTCAGTAGGTATGAGCAATGGCAATTGGATGATTGTGGGTTCAAGACGCACTCTAATGAATTAAAATCAGTAGGAATAGAGGCATGAAGAGGCTATTCAAGTCCTTAACATTATTAGCCTGTCACCTTAACAGAACCTTCCTGATCTAAACCCAAATCATGATTGCAATATTCATGGTCCAATCCAGTATTTTATATTTTTTGGAGGTGCCATCTGTTGCACCAGAGGTTAAATCGAACTCTGTGGCATATTTTATTCAATCCAAGCTGCACTAGGAAAACTTTTGTTGGTACCGATTGAAGGCCTTTGACCTGAAGGTACCAGCCTTGCTGTGTAAAGCCAAAACATTTTCTGTTGTTGCAGATTTTCAGCATCTGCAGTTTTCTACCTTTTGTTTTGAGTTCAGACACAAAGGGGATTGAACGAGATGTGAATCTGGTGAGATGGTGGAGGTGCTTTATTCATAAGATTGAGCAGGCTTGAAGGGTATGGTCCTCCATGGACAATCCCCATTTGTTATATTTGCCATGATCATTAATACCTCTCTACACTTGTATTGCTAGCTAAGCTTCCTGAACGTATAACTCCTAGAGTCGTGCAGCACTGATACAGGCCCTTCGGCCCAACTTGCCCACACCGCCCAACATGCCCCATCTCCACTCATCCTGCCTGCCTTTGACCCATAACCCTCTAAACCTACTTTATCCATGTACCTGCAGCTGCAGTGACTCTTGTAACTTTGCCTCAATTTTGATTGCGAGGGTATTGGTGCACTGTACTAGCAAGTGGTCTCAAATTAACATTTGTAAGGGAAGTGGAGAATTTATTCCAAAATGAAATGTAAAATATTTGGTATAAAAAGGAATGAATGAATAGTTCTTTGAGAGAGCCCACACAGATCAGCCACCTGCCCCGTCGAAGCCTGTAAGTATTAATGAGGTTCATTGAAAATTTAGATCTTGTGGATTATTACAAAAAGTATGAATTTAATTGATTAATTCCCATATCATATGAAGCCTTGCGGAGTTGTCAGCATGCGTGTGTCTTGAATGAGTCAATAACTATAAATCTTGTGCATCTCATTTATCAATGTTCAAATAAGTAACTGCAGTACTATTAGGAATACAGTCTTGCTAATCCCCATTTAGCTTCAGTCCCTTCTAGGTGGGATAAATGAATAAAAGGTTTGGATATCACCAGGTTTATATGAAGAGGAAAATTGGAAGACAATACTAACAAACAGTTAGGGGTGGTGGGAGGTAGGGAGGTACAGTGGTGGAGTTACAGCACCACAGACCCCGGTTCGATCCTGACTATGGGTGCTGTCTGTACAGAATGTGTACGTTATCCCTGTGACCATGTGGGTCTTCTCCAGTCTCCCCCCACACTCCGCAAAAGTACAGGTTTATAGGTTAATTGGCTTCTGCATAATTATAAATTATCCCTAGTGTGTGGGATAATGTGAGTGTACAGGGTGATTGCTGGCCTCAGTGGGCTAAAGGGCCTATTTCCACACCCTATGTCCAACGTCTAAAAGTCTAAATAGGAAATGATACAATGGCATAAAAGCTCCCTCACTACACTCATGGCCTCATTTAAATGTATTTACGAGAAAAAACATAAGATAATGAAATTAGATTAAGATTTCTGAAGAATCTGGCAAATCTTAGTGGAGCTTTTAGAACCAACTTGCAATGGATGTGCATCTTAATTAACAAGTCTTTAACAATTTAACAAACATTAAGCAACAGAAATGAAGTAACTATGTCTTGCATCGGTGGAAATTATGATTATTCCATATTAGTGTTGGCTAAATAAGTAAAACTTTGCACAATATGGAAACGGGATTATTACTGTGATTTGTCCACCTGATGGCTTCTAAAAGAGCATTTCATGGACATTGTAGTCTGGTGCATTACTTTGCACAACCTACTGCTTATTGAGATATACTGCATCCATTTCTGAAGACAGTGAATAATATTTATAATTACCCCATACTATAGAAACATAGAAACATAGAAAATAGGTGCAGGAGTAGGCCATTCGGCCCTTCGAGCCTGCACCGCCATTCAATGTGATCATGGCTGATCATCCAACTCAGTATCCCGTACCTGCCTTCTCTCCATACCCCCTGATCCCTTTAGCCACAAGTGCCACATCTAACGCCCTCTTAAATATAGCCAATGAACTGGCCTCAACTACCTTCTGTGGCAGAGAATAGTAAGATTGAACGAGAACTTACCAGTTCGAAGGTTGATCATTATTTCATGAGGAGTCGAAGTGAGGGATTTCGTGAAGAGCCCGCCGGCGCGCATGCTCGACATACTTCAAAGTAGCGGCGTGGAATCACAGAAACCAACAAAAGAAATGACTTCGGATAGTAAGATTGAAGTGACTAAGATTACCAGATGAAGGTGATTGAGGGTGGGCGAGGAGGGCACGAAATCCCTCACTTCGACTCCTCATGAAATAATGATCAACCTTCGAACTGGTAAGTTCTCGTTCAATCTTACTATTTCATTTCGGAGTCACGTGAGTGACTTCGTGAAGACTTCAAAGCTTCTGTGATTACACGCCCTGGACCACGTCCATGCAGACACACCACTACCAGGGATGGATGGGAGGAACAAACTTGCTCAAATAGATCATACTGCAAAACAAGAGCATATTTGTTAATAACAAATCAAATCCCCTCATGGGGACATCTCCGCGTTCTTGACCTGCATTCAGCACGGCTTCTGCGAACTGTAGAGGAGCAGCAACAGGCTTGTTATAAAATCGCTGACACACAGCTTCATTAGCCCATCCTGCTATGGCGAGGATCTGGCCCATAGGCACCTTCATAATCCTTGCCATTGATGTCAATGCAGCCCTGGTGGAGTAAAACTTGAACACATTAGTGTCGATACCTGACTTACCCAAGACGACTCGAAGCCACCTGGATATCGTCTGGACTGTCACTTGATGATGAGACAAGCCGGTATCTCTCCATTCCTCTGATGCGTGCCGTCACCTTGACATAGTGATGAATACGTGAGGCTGAACACAGCCTAGCATCTGCGGGGCATGCCGGGAACTTCAGCTGCAGCCCTGTGCACCCAGGTCTATGCTGCTTTAGTAGCTCATCAACGACGAAGACTACTTCCATAGGGGTAGATATCATCCTGTCAACACATCGTTTGTGTAGTGTTTGTACCCTCTGCTGAAGTCAGCGCTAGTAACATCACCAGTTTCATGATGAGTTTGTCCAGTTGGATCCCTTCCATGGGAGACCACGTCCTGAGCAGGTTTAATACGTCCCTGACATCCCAGGTGATATCATAGCGTGGTGTAGGCGGATTCATATTGAATATACCCCGCATGAGTCTGGACACTAGCCTGTTGGATCCTACCTCAATCTTGAGATAGAATGATAGCGCGCTCCTGGCGCTGTTGATGGCACTGTAACTTAAGTGTTCATCATGGTGCAACCCCGCGAGGAATTCCAGGACGTCAGTTATTGTCACGTCATCGTACGTGATGCGAGAGCGGCTGCAGTAGGCTCCCACTTCTTAATCTGCGAGCGGTATCTTCGCCTTGTTGACTCTCGACATGACGCCCTGATGGTATCCAATGGTCCGAGTTGAGAGGCCGTATTGGACTAACGGCCTGTTCAGAACCTGCAAGCCAACAAATTAAATAGCCATGGCAGGGATGCGGCTCCCCTGAGACAGGGTGAGTAACCAATTCTGGGCAACCCTTCAAAAGGACCCAAGGTTCGATTGAGCATGTCAAAGACCACCGGACACCAAGGCCGTGTAGGCCAGTCGGGTATAATAAGGATGCCCTTGGCAGCATCTGCCTGAATCTTTCGCAGTACCCGACTGATGAGGCAAAACGAGGGGAATGCATAGAAAAACCAATTCCCCCAGTCCAGCGAGAATGCATCTAGCGCTATTGCCCCAGGATCTGGTTCCCATGAAACGTATGTTGATACCTGATGGTTCAACCGTGACGCAAAAGGTCAATGTCCGGTTTACCAAATTTGGCTGTGACTTTAGCAAAAATTTCAGGATGCAACATCCATTCAATATTGTCATTGAATTTGCGTGACCTGGTGTCCGCCACAGTATTAAGCTCACCTGGCAAATAGGTAGCTGAAATCCAAAATCTCTTTGAATACACCAGAGCCAAATTGAGTTAGCCAATTTGTCACATGAAACTGACCTGGTACCACCCATATGGTTTAAATATGCCACAGCTGTGATGTTGTCTATTTGGAAACGGACGTGTGCTCCAACAAGCTTGGAACAATACACACGAAGTCCGTGGAATGCTGCCAGCAACTCCAAATAGTTAAACCCTTGAGTCAAGAACATCGTTGACTCAAGGGTGTCCCATCTGCCCCCACAACGAGAGCAATTATCTGTAGCTCCCCAGCCATTGGAGCTTGCATCAGTCTGCAAATATACCACCGGATTAGCCTCCCTGATGGGCTTGAATGAGCTGCTAATGTGACACACCCACCATTGCAACTCATTTATTGCTTCGGACGGCAGCTGCATTGATCGATCATAATGACCAGCGTTCCATTTTAACGCAGTAATTTTAGCTCTTTGCAAATTCTGATAATGCAAAGGTCCATATCGTGCTGCCGGAAACAAAGCCACTAGCTTGCCAATTACTGTGGCTGTATGCCGAATCGATGGTATATTGGTGCCAATTAAATCTCTGCACACCTGAGTGACCTCCTCAATTTTGTTAATTGGTATGGTTTCCCTCATGCTCATTGAGTTCACCGTGAACCCTAGGTAATTAATTACCTGGGCAGGGCAGAACTTCGATTTCTCTGGATGGACAATGAATCCCAATTGTTGAAATATATTGACAGCAGCTGCAACACCCTGTTCAGCCAATTCCAGGGTGTGGCCCACAATAAAGATATCATCTAAATAGGCCATTACTATATGATGTCGTTGTCTCAAATAAGCCATGATTGGCTTCACCAATTTAGTGAACAATCTAGGGGCTGTAGTGAGCCCATTAGGCAAAGCCTTATACTGCCAAAGTTGCCCCATCCAGATAAATTTCAAAAACCTTCTATCATCTTTCTGGATGGATACTGAATAATATGCATCCCTCAAATCGATGCATGCCATAAAGCAACCATGAGAAACCAATGATTTGGCTGTTTCAAACGTATCCATTTTAAAATGAGTATATGTTACAAGCGTATTCAAACGGGTTAGATCAATAATAACACGACAGCCTCCATCCTCCTTAGGTCTAGTGAATATCTTCGAAACAAATTCAACTGGCTCATGCACCATTTTCTCAATCCTTAAAATTTCCTTGTAACCTGCTACCTGTTCTGCAGCATATAATTTAAACATTCGACCGGGCATGTGCTGGGATGGAGGAATGTCGCCATTAATAAACTCAATTTTATGCCCCTGAATATTCTGCAACACTCGTCACCAGTAAATTTACCCATGCACCCAAAAACAACCGAAGGCGACCACCAACATGTGAAGTTAAACAAAGAGAAAAGAGAAAACCAGACCCCCTCACCTCCGTGGTTACCGGCGGTCCTTGACATGTGTGGGTGGCCGTGGAGGTGCTGGGTTGGCTTGAGGGCGCAGCGTCTTCGTTTCCCACCAAGGTCTCTGCCGACCCTGTCCTAAAAAAGACCCTTGGTGCTGGTCTGGTGTTGTTGTCGTTGTGGAACTAGAGGGTGGGTCCTCCTCGAGGTACTGGCAAACCCTCATGAGCGAATGTATGGAGCTTTTGAGCCTGACGGTGTGGGGCACTCTGAGAGCGCATGATCCCCACCGTCTTGGCTTGTTCGTCAAGCTCTTTGACTCTCTTCGAGAGGTCTCACCAAAGAGCTGACGGGGCGGCGGCGGCGGCGGTGGTTTGCACAATCCTGCAAACTTCGGGTTGAGCGCTGGGCGGATGCTGTTCTTGCGGAACCCGTTGATTTCGTGCTGGGTCGCGCACAATAAGGCCAGAGCATCTTCCTGGTCCAAATTCAGTTCGTCCCCGTCCACCGACCGCGCAAAGGCGGTAATACCGGCCGTGAGGAGTTTCAGGATCCGCTGCAATTTTAGCTCCTGTTGACGGATAGCCGCACTGATGTTGCCCCATATTGGCGTATTGACCACAGGCACGTTGAGGGAGTTGCAGTGTGATGGAGCCTTGTGACGGCTCATAGCGTGGATGAGGACTTCTTCCTGCAGCACCTGATTATTAAGAAAGTCCACTATGGCTGCCAGTTTTGTATTTAGAGGAAGTCCAGATGAATGTGGAGCCGCGAATTTGGTCGCCACATCCAAGGGTTGCTCCGCTGGCACCTCCAACGGAGGTGGTACGGGATCCACCAGAATCTCCTCGTCCTGCTGCTCCCGGCTGATAGTGGATGTTGGTGAAGACGCCCTGTGCCTGTTGCTGCCCTGCTGTTGTTGACGTTGAAGCAGGAGCTCCAGCAGCCGCTCCATACGGTCAATACGCCCTTCACCCTGAACACTCAGGTGGTCGGAGTCCTCCGGCTCTGAAAAGAAAACCGGGCTCCTGTCATCGGCCCGCACCTCGTCGAGGCCCTGCCGGTGCCGGTAGTTGTCGCTGACAGCCGCCGAGGCGAACTGCGCGATTCCTGCGCGGGTGTTTTCAACCGCCTCCGTTTAGCGGGAGCTGAAGCCGCTGCCACTAAGGACACTTGCGGCGTGGTGTCGGCACCAGCCGAAGCATGGCTGCCTGGGGCCCGCGCAGTCTTGCCGGCTGCCCACATCGTGGACCTTGCCAGCGCATGGTCTCGCCCACCCATCCATGGGGGGCTCGGCGACCGTGACGAGACCCGACTCAACCGACCCGTACCGGCGTCGAGAGTCGGGGTGTGCCGGCTGGACCTCACAGCCGCCCCGGGTCTCGCCCTGGAACCTGACCGCTCCTCCGTGTCAGGCAATGCCTTAGCCCTAACAGGGTTAGGCTTCTGGGCTCCTGCCCTCCCCCTTCTCGGAGGGCTGAGTGGAACGGGCCGTGCAGCCGCACGCACCCTGCTCCAGGTCGCCAGCGAGCCCGCTGACGACCTGACTGCCATGGCAGGGTCCCCCTGCTCTGGTGGCACACCACACTCCTCCTCTGGAACTCCTCCGAGCTGTGGTGTGCTGGCGGATCCGGACCTGTAAAACAGGGCTTACCCCAGTCTCCGCCTGAATCCCGGCCTGCGCTGCAGTCGGAACCGTTGACCGGGGACTTCTCCAAACATCCTCCGGTCCATCGATCTCCCATCCATGTTCTTGCTGCAAGAAAACATCGCATAGCAAGAACCACCAACTTAAGGTAAGATACTTACCTCCGTGGCCCCTTGTGAAGGGCTGGCGAGGAGCGCGCTCCACCGCCAGCCGTCGCAGCAACGCGGTACGACGATATGTCGAGCATGCGCGCCGGCGGGCTCTTCACGAAGTCACTCACGTGACTCCGAAATGAAATTCCAGAGACTCACCACTCTCTGTGTAAAGAATATAGTCATATATTGACTATATAGTCAAGTCATCCAGCAACAACAAACAGGCAATTGTAGAAGGGTCTCGACCCGAAACGTCGCCTATCTCCTTCGCTCCTTAGATGCTGCTGCACCCGCTGAGTTTTTCCAGCTTTTTGTGTAACCCCCAATTGTATAATTTCATCTGCATCTACGTATAAGATCATGTGATAGGAGCAGAGATGGGCCATTCGTCCTATCAAGTCTACTCTGCCATTCAATCATGGCTGATCTATCTCTCCCTCCTAACCCCATTCTCCTGCTTTCTCCCCATATCCTCTGACGCCTGTCAAATAGAAAGCTATTTTCTTGCAAAAATCCATGGAACATAGCTGTCAGAAGCTGTTACTGAGCCATATATATTGGTTTGGAATCTTAAAGTTCCATCACCCAGAGTAATCCAGTTATAAGTTGTTAAATGAAAGCCACTTCCAGCTATTGTAAATGTATTGAGCCCCACAAGCAAATAACCTCAGCAATCAAGGTTTTGGCAGGAGAAGGTTTTGGTTAACAATGTATATCTCAACGACTGGCATGTTCCACTGCAGTAGTATGTAATGTCAGCATGCAAAAAATGGTGGTGAGCCTAAAGAGAGTCCTTATTATTTTTAGCCATTTTGGGCCACTGGGAGACTAAGGTTCATCAGGAAATATAAATTAAATTTGTCTGGGTCAGAGATGGCCTGAAGTTTACTGACTATGCAGGGCAAGATGTGTATGCAATTCAATAAGCATCTGATGATCATCTACTGGAACCAAGACCATTTTGTGATGGTGCAAATGTGACCATGTACTGAAGAAGAGTCTGGACTCAAAACATTGTCCGTCCATTCCCTCCACCGAGGCTGCCTGACCCATTTAGTTCCTCCAGTACTTTGTGTTTTCACCATGTACTGCTGGATTATGTCTTGATAGTGCCAATTAAACTTGGCATTTCCTCAAAATAACCATTTTGCTAGAGAATCTAGTTGGTTATATTTGGCGTGGATGTTCTTACCAATTGAGATTGTTGCTACTTTCATATTATCGTTCAATAACCACATGTGTTTTTGAAGTACTATTAATGCAGTAAAACATCCCTTGTTACATGACGGAGGCGTTGTGAGAGAAACATTAATTCCAAGGCACACAGAGTTTTAGAATAAACAAAGCCCTGCGTTGCCGAGTTTAGAGTCATTGGAGATGAATGTGAATCTGGATTTTGGGCCATGGTCGTTAGGAGCAAATACCTTTTTCTCCTTGTGCCCTTTAATGGGGCACATTAAAGCAAACTGCCAAATACCAATTAATGGCCAAGCTGAGATCAAGCAACACAGGTTATGCTGAAATCTCCATTCCCCAGCTCGTTCTTTCAATGCTTATCCAGCTCACTTTATGATGTTACTGTAGGATCCCTTATGCTTTATTTTTAAACACTTTCCCAAACTGCTGTGCTATTTTCAGCAAATTGTGCCAAAATCTTTCTGCTACTCTTTTGGAATTGTGACCTCCCAATGCGTTTTGTACCACCTTATTTTTCTGCCGAAACACGTTGCAATTCTCAAAGTTAACAAAGTGCTGGAGTAACTTGGCGGGTCAGTCAGCATCTCTGACAAACCTGCAGTGTCATCTATCAGCAATCTGAATAAGAGTCCCGACTCAATACGTCATCTATCGGCAAATTGAAGCAGGGTCCCAACACGAAACGTCACCTATCCTGAATGAAGAATGGTCCTGACCCGAAATGTTACCTATTCATGTTCTCCAGAGATGCTGCCTGACCCGCCGAGTTGCTCCAGCACTATGTCTCTTTTAGTAAACTAACATTTGCATTTTTTGCATCTCTGAGTATTGTGTTAACGGTAAATTTGGAAAAGTGGACTCTGCGCCCAAGTCTGAGTCATGAATTAAGGGCCTGTCCTACAAGCATGCAGTGGGGCCGGTCCCACTTCGATCGCCGGAGCCGTGCGGAATTGTGCGGAGTTCGTCCCGACATCGCACGGAGCTCCGAAAAACTGACTATGTTCAAAAATTCCGCGCGGCAACGGCTTGTCGGCTCGCAGTCACCTCGACGCATTACACACCGGCCCGACATCATGCCTCCGTGAACCTATCTGTAGGTGCCTCCGTGACCCTCTATGTGTGTGGCTCCGTGGCCCTCTGTGTGTGTGTGCCTCTGTGCCGCTCTCTGTGTGCCCCTCTCTGTCCTGGCGAACTTACCTTAGACTTCGCTCCAAGTTCGCCTCACTTTGCGCCGCGTTGCGCCACTCACCCGACCTCCGCGCGGCCCCTGCTGCCGGTTTGGTCGCGCTTGCCGCATGCAGGCGCATGCTGGTGGGAACGGCCCTGTACAGGAGATCACCCGACTTCCGCGCGGCCCCTGCTTCTAGTTTGATCGCGTTCATCGCATAGAGTTGCATGCTTGTAGGACAGGCCCTTTAAGTGTTGAGAGAAGCAGTGGACCTGTGCCCACTGGAGCTGCATCTCCTTCCAGTTGTAAAAAGTCTTCAAATGACCTCCAACCCTCTATTCCAAGCATCAAAGCAATTTTTTGATCCATCCTTTGTACTCTTATATATTATGGTTACGTACAATGTTAAAATGCAAGGGCAACCAACAAACAATTTCCATTTTGCAGAGTTGCTAAACAGCTGAAATTTGATTTTCATCCATTATTGAGAAGATGGAAAAAACATTGTGTAAATGGATCAGCATAGATTCAATGGGTCGAAGAGCATGTTTCAATGGTGTATATCTGCAACTCTAAAACATTATTTCCCTTATACAGATTCACCACCGGTTTTTCAGCAACTGGTGGTCCGTCACCTCCTTTAATCTGAGCAAAGTTATAAGAACGCACTTGAATGGGTGTGGGACATCCGTGGCCAACCAGTTGGTCGCATTTGCTGCCTGCGGCCAGGGCTCTGGAACACTGGTCTGGCCAGAGCTGGCAGATCCGTTCCTATATTCGACTTCTGAGGATGGTTTTTGTGGACCATTATCTCGGCCCCTGGGAAGCCTAGGCAGACCAATCTGGTATCATTTGACTCCTTTGTGAGGCTGTGACCTCTGTTGGTCTGGTAAAATAGATCATCCAGAAAGGTTTTGGAACCTTGAAAATTGTTGGTGTAACTGTATCATTTCTTCCATGTTACCCAATTTTCCACCTATTCTATTCCAATGCCTTCTGTTTTGAGGTTCTGATCCATTTCTTTCATTACTTTCTATATACCACAAGGCTCCGATCTTGTGTATACACTTCTGTAAGGGAACTGTGCTAGAACCAGTCATCTCCAAACTCTAGGTTCATTAACATTGAAAAGGACAAGCCAATGAATATGTAATTGCAGTACTAATGAGCTGCCTTTGCTTTGAACTCCGATTAGCCAGTCTTAGTGGCTGCTCAGGACCAATGTTTGATTTAATATTACGTTGGTCTTTAATCCCCAAATTGTGGGTGGAGTAGGGTGGGATAAAACGGATGAAAAGAACAAAAACAGCAACATGTTTGGGGAAAACCGTGCAAATCAAATTGCCCATTAAGCATGGGCGATGTCTAGAGGTGTTCCACATTCGGCAGTTTTGGAAAATAGATTAATTTTTGTTCCAACAGCCTGAATAAAATTCTACAAATAGATGTTTTTTGGAAAGTAGAGGAAATAATCCAGTTTAAGGAATGTTTTAAAAATTGTATCTTTCACACCAAACCAAACTAATTATCTATGTGTGTGTAGAAAGCAACTGCAGATGTTGGTTTGCACCGAAGATAGACACAAAAAGCTGGAGTAATTCAGCAGGTCAGGCAGCATCTCTGGAGAAAAGGAATAGGTGACGTTTCTGGTTGAGACACTTCTTCAGACTGGGAGTCAGTGGAGAGGGAAACGATATACCTTGTACCTGAAGATGGCACTCGACCCAAAACGTCACCTAAAACTACATGTACTTCTCTGAAGGGTTGCTGGTACTTGTATGTAAGAATTTATTGTAAGAAAACTGACCCTTTGTTGCAAGTTCAATATTTGCTTTTCTACTTTTTTAAGCACGTTCACAGGGGTGGAAGATTGCAACCTTCACGTGGTCCGCCCCGTTTCGACTAATGCAGTCAACTCGACGTGCACAAACGGAAGATCAAATAGACCAAGTTGTCCAACAACTTTAGGCTGTGCACGCCACACGAAAGAAGAAGAAGAAGAAGCATGTTCACGAGAGACCAGCAACAAACTGCGCCGGTGCCATTTAAATACATGATCTCAACATGGAGGGCCTAGTATGTTGGAAATATTACAGTCAAAGCTCATTCCTTTTTAGTGAGAGCACTAACGTAGAATCATACAGCATGGAAAATAGCTCATCTGCCCAATTGGCCTATGCCGACCAAAGCACCCCATCTAAGCTTGTCTCGCTTGCCTCCGTTTGGCCCATATTCCTCTAAACATTTCCTATCCATATACCTATCTTTTAGGTATTATTGTGCCAGCGTCTGCTGGAAGCTCGTTCCATATACGTACCACCCACTGAGTGAAAACATTGCGCCTCCAATTCATATTAAAGTTTTCCCCTCTTATCTTATTCGTATGCCCTCTAGTTCTTGATTCCCCTCCTATATGAAGAAGATGGCATTCACTCTATTTATGCCTTTCATGATTTTATACACCTCAATAAGATCACCCCTCAGCCTCCTATGCTCCATGGAATCAAGTTCTATCTTGCCCAACCTCACCCTATAACTCAGCCCATTGAGTCCTGGTAACACAATTGTAAATCCTTTCTGCACTCTCTCCAGCTTAATGACATCTTTCCTAGAGCAGGGTGACCACAAATGAACACAATATGCCAAGTATGGCCTCACCATCGTCTTGTACAACTGCAACATATATCTTTTGTTTCCCTTTCTCCTGACTCTCAGTCTGAAGAAGGGTCTCGACTCGAAACGTCACCTATTCCTTTTTTCCAGAGATGCTGCCTGACTTGTTGAGTGTCTCCAGCTTTTAGTATCTGTAAGATGTTATGTTTGATGGTAATAATTGCTTATGCTATGCAGGCGCCCTATCCAGCAGGGGTCACTGTTGAGCTAAAGTGGTAGAATATAGGTTTATGCTATTAGGCAGCCTCTCCCTCCATCTTTCCGTCCCTCAACAGATGAGACTTTGTCTAATTGCAGTTTTTTTTGCAATTTTGCTCTAGTCACTCAGCTAACTCAGCATTGAATGGCAAATTTAACTTGGCCTGTGTTTTCCACTTAAAGTCACTGCCAGGTTCAATAACATGCTCTCATAGAAGCATAAAAAAATAGGTGCAGGGATAGGCCATTTGGCCCTTCGAGCCAGCACCGCCATGCAATGTGATCATGGCTGATCATCTAAAATCAGTACCCTGCTCCTGCTTTTTCCCCCATATCCCTTAATTCCTTGATAGACACAAAATGCTGGAGTAACTCAGCGGGACAGGCAGATCTCTGGAGAGAACCTAATCTAGGTTGTGAATTCACACCTAGTCTGTGTATATACCTCAGCTATGGTAGCATCAAAGCTGACCCTGATGTTCTTGCTATTTAGGGAGTGCAGTGTAGGTTTACAAGGTTAATTCCCGGGATGGCGGGACTGTCATATGCTGAGAGAATGGAGCAGCTGGGCTTGTACACTCTGGAGTTTAGAAGGATGCGAGGGGATCTCATGGAAACATAAGATTATTAAGGGGTTGGACACGCTAGAGGCAGGAAACATGTTCCCGATGTTGGGGAAGTCCAAAACCAGGGGCCACAGTTTAAGAATAAGGAGTAAGCCATTTAGAACGGAGACGAGGAAACACTTTTTCTCACAGAGAGTGGTGAGTCTGTGGAATTCTCTGCCTCAGAGGGCGGTGTAGGCGGGTTCTCTGGATGCTTTCAAGAGGGAGCTAGATAGTGCTCTTAAAAATAGCGGAGTCAGGGGATATGGGGAGAAGGCAGGAATGGGGTACTGATTGGGGATGATCAGCCATGATCACATTGAATGGTGGTGCTGTCTTGAAGGGCCGAATGGCCTACTCGTGCACCTATTGTCTATTGTCTATTTCTCAATGTCTGATGGAGCATAACCCAAATTTGAAGCACTCCCTGTTAATATTCTCACTCAATAAACAACAAATTCTGGGTCCATTTCCTAGAGGTGACTTGCAACCTAAAGACCTACTGTTGCAATAGTTCAGAGTAATGCCATTGTGCTCATTCGTACCAGACACTGATCCTTTTATACTGATGAACTGAACTACCTGACATCACCCTTGCACCTTGAACTACTTGTAAAGATCTATGCTGTTGTGAAGCGCGGTACTTATCTCTGGTGTGCTATCAGTCATTGTTAACATTACTGAGTATATTGCCACATTTGTTGGTGAGAGCTTGCTGTGCTTAAATGTGGGCGATCCATCACCGGTACCGACCTCCCCACCATCGATGGGGTCTATAGGAGGCGCTGCCTCGGAAAGGCAATCATCAGGGACCCACGCCACTCTGGCCACACTCTCATTTCACTCCTGCCATCGGGAACAAGGTATAGGAGTCTGAAACCCGTGACCTCTAGGTTCAGGATCAGCTTCTTCCCAACAACCATCAGGCTCTTGACATTACAAACACCAGCTAAACTATAAACTGACGGTGGCACTGGGGACTTTGGGCATTTGTTTTATATTGCACTAATATTGTTTTTTTAATGTACTGAAATGTTTGTTTGTTTTATTATGTTATCTATTGTGTACTGTGTTGACAAATCCTCTATGCTGCTCCAAGTAAGAACTTAATTGTTCCTTTTTGGTGTATATATGACGATTAAACACTCTTGACATTTGAAAGTACTTCAATTCTCTGGGATGTTTAGAGGCTGTGAATGATACTGTAAGCAGTAGATCTCCCATACGTGGAAGTATGCAACGTGTGTGTTGGCTAAATATAATTTGGCATAAGCCATCTTTCCGTGTGTCCAGGGATCTGACATCTAATCAACTTCTGCGGTATATTTGAAATGGCTATTTTCTTCAATTCCTAGACAATGTTCTGAAATTCAAACATAATGATGCATAAATATAGACATTTTATTAACTGAAAAAAAATCCACAGAAGATTCAACGAGGAAAATACAGTGTATGTAAATTCAAAGATACATTATCTGAAAGAAGATATGAAGACTGACTGGAAAGTTGGTTCAAAAATTGACTTCTCAGGCAATCTTAAATGTTGGAGGATAGAATAGCAGGAAGTTTAAGAGAAGATAGTTGAAGAGATCGGACCAATGTGTCTGGACAACTGTAGACCTAACTACCAGTGGTAGGACCCATGAGGGAGGAAGAAGCAGGGAAGAACATGCTGATGAGTGGACTGGCGATTAGGAGCATGTATTCCAGCCTGGAAGAGGTCTCTGAGAGTCCAACCCATGAAAACATCTAAACGCAGTGTTGAGATGACTGGGAGCCAATATATTTCAACAAGAAAAGAGTTATTGGAAAGCCAACAACTAAATGACATCTTGAGACTTATGTCAAATAAATGGAAGTTGAACTCAAAGTGCTGGAGTAACTCAGTGGGTCAGACAACATCGCTGGAGGACATTGATCGGCAACCCTTCTGACCCTCCCAATGTAAACGCCATCTACCCATAACCTCCAGAGATACTGCCTAACCAACTGTGTCTTTTTTTAGTAAACCAGCATCTATCCAAGGGAAGTTGAAGTTGGGCTGATAGTTTGCAGAAATAGTTGAAAATAGGGATTTCTCAGTTTTGGTGACAAATGGCAGATTTGCAAGAACATGGAGCCTATCATTCATAATGTCTACGTTGATGTGGATTCTAAAGTTGGATGGACGGAGACCTAATAGTTATGAGATCAAAGGGTAGGGTGTGTCACAAAGGAGGAGGAGCTTTGTGACACACCCTACCCTTGTGAGGAGCTGGAGGGAATCGGGTTGTGACCACGAAGCTCTAGCTTGAAGGATCAAAGAGTCGCAGGATTGAGGAGTACTGGTATCTCCAGGAGTGCAGACTGGCTGAAAAAGATTAGTAGCAAAGTACTGGCAGATTTACAAGAGGACACCATGATGTATTTCTCATTTCCATTTTGAGTGGTACATAGCCTGTGAACATTCCAGAAATGCCCACATGGAAATGGAAAAGCAGTGCGGCAGGAGTCTAAATTTTCACAGGTTGTCGAAGATATATATTCTCCCAAAAGGAAGCTCCACAAATCTTATTCAATCCAGATGCCTCTGCAGGCCTCAAATATTTATGCTTTGGTCTGGTTTCCTTGGTATTGTAACCCAATCTAGTTGCTTGCAGATGCATCAAAATGACAAATACTTTATTGAGGGATGAAAAATTTGATAATTTGTAGCAGTCAAAACATTATTTGTGGGCTCCAATTTTCTATAATCCTGTTATCTGCACAAGATGGTATTCATGAACCATCTGTAGCCACCCGATATTGTCTATGTGGTCTATGTAAGTGGTCTGTATGGTCAATGTTTAGTGGGAGAAGGTACAATATGTTCCCACAGAATGAGATATCCAGCACCCACAAGATCAATTATTCTCCATTGCACGTGTTTAAGAAGGAACTGCAAATGCTGGAAAATCGAAGGTGTACAAAAATGCTGGTGAAACTCAGCAGGTGAGGCAGCAGCATCTATGGCGCAAAGGAAATAGGCAACATTTCGGGTCGAAACCGAAGATGTTCGACGAGAAACGTTGCCTATTTGCTCCATAGATGCTGCCTCACCCGCTGAGTTTCTCCAGCATTTTTGTCTACCTTCGTCATTATTCATAGCGCCTTCAACAGAGCCAAAGTATCCCACATTACTGCAACATTATCAAAATACAATGTCACATCTAACACGATATTTGAGGGCACAGGTGTATAGAACTGCTGTCTCACAGCGACAGGGTCCCAGGTTCAATCCTGACCTTGGGTGCTGTCCGTGTGTGGAGTTTGCACATTCTCCCTGTGAGCACATGGGTTTCCTCCGGGTGCTCCGGTTTCCTCCAACATTCCAAAGCATGCGGGTTTGTAGGTTAATTGGCCCTCTGCTAATTGCTCCTAGTGTGTAGGGGCTAGATGCAAAAGTGGGATAGCATAGAACTAATGTGAATGGGTGATCAATGGTTTTGGTGGGCCAAAGGGCCTGTTTCCATGCTGTATCTCTAAACTAAACTAAATATGAGGGCAAATGAATAATGAGTTGGTAAATCGGGGAGTTTTAAATCATTTTGGAGAAAGAGAGGGAGGTGCAAGTGAAGGGTCTTGATCCGAAACGTCACTCATTCCTTCTCTCCAGAGACGCTGCTTGTCCTGCTGAGTCACTCCAACCTTTTGTATCTAAACAGCTTCCGTGGCCTCCTCTTATAATCATTGCCAACATTTTTGCAGCTTGAGTTTATGGACACTTAATCCCGATTACCCGTTAAAAGAACATATACCTGTTCCCTCTGAAAACCTGCAAATTAAATTTTCTGCGCGCAGTCTCGGAGGTCCTGTGGCGAAGGATGTGTGAAGGAATCCAAAATTGAAGGCCCATTGACCTCTCGGAGATTTAAGGAGCCAGAGGAGTTTGCAACAACAAGGAATGTTGAACTGGTGGAGGCATTTGAAAAGAAGGAGAATCATTTTTAAATGGGGATGTTGCTTTGTACAGAGTCAGTGACAGTGTGCACAAGTGAATTGACTCCGTGTGAGCTAAGACTTAAAGCCCTGTCCCACGGTACGAGTTCATTCCAAGAGCTCTCCCGAGTTTTCCCTGATTCGAACTTGGAGATTTACGGTGATGGCCGCTCGTCGGTTCTCGGGGCTCTCGTGGACATTTTTCATCATGTTGAAAAATCTTCACGAATCTTCCCGAGCTTACCTGCCGTTAGCGAGTCTTCCCGAGTACCTGCCGTTAGTGTTACGAGCCGCTAAGAGACGTCCCCGAGCTCCGATGTACCCGCGACGTTAATTCTCCGTGCTTACCACGAGTTTGTCTTTTTTTTAAACTCGGGAGAGCTCTTGAATGACCTCGCATCGTGGGACAGGGCCAACAGGCAGAGTAAGGTCATAAGTGATAGGAACTGAATTAGGCCATACGACCCATCGAGTCCACTCTGCCATTCAAGCATGGCTGATCTATATCTCCCTCCTAACCCATTCTTCTACCTTCTCCCCATAACCCCTGACACCTGTACTGTATGACCCAAGGATTATAGAGTGTAGGATGAGGAAAACAGCCTGGATACAATGGAACTGTCAGAGCCAGGGGCCAAGGGTTTCAACAGCAGGTAACCTGAGTCAATAGCATAGAGGAAGGGAACGAAGGGCTTCGACATGGCACATAGAGGAAGTCTGAAACATCGTCTGGGGTCAGCATGTATTTCCTCACTTTGCAAAGCATGGATTTTGTTTATCTTTGAGCTTAAAGCTCATTCTCCCACCATGTACCACCCTCCTCTGGTGATCACGTGATACACTTTTCTATCCGTTGCTACTGAAATCAGTGTTGCTGCTTCAATTAAAATCCCGTTGAAGTGTGGGATGATTACAGCTGACAGAGATGAGGATGTTTTCCTCATTTGATTCACAGAATCATAGAAAGCACAGAAAAATAACGATGCAAAAAGGGGAATATTCAGCGTCTAGGTCTATGCTGGAGAGATTGGGCTTTAATTATGATTTTATTCAATCTGCAGACCAGGCAGTCGCTGAAGTAGAGACGGCTGAAAGCTTCAAGTTCCTGGGAGTAAATGTCACCGGCAACTTATTCTGGATGAGTCATACCAAAGCAATGGCCTAGAAAGCGCAGCAACACCTCTACATCCTTGGAAGGCTTAGGAAGATTGGCATGTCCCCGACAACCCTCACCAATGTTTACAGTTGTGCCATAGAAAGCATTTTATCGGGATGCAAAGTGGCATGGTTTGGGAACAGCTCCATCCAAGACTGCAGGAAATTGCAGAGAATTGTGGACGCAGCCCAGACCATCACACAAACTAACCTTCCTCACCTATTAAGAGCAATAGCAAAATGGCATAGAAGAGGGGCTAGAGGCTTGGGGCAGACTAGCCATGATCATATTGAGATAATATTCTATGGAATTTGATGGGCTTTCTTCATGATCATATTGAATAGCAGAGCAGGCTTGAGGGACCAGATACACCACCTCCTATTTTCTGTGTCGGAAGGAACTGCAGATGCTGGTTTACATTGAAGATAGGTACAAAATGAAGGATTCTATCAGAGGTGCTGCCTGCCCCGCTGAGTGACTCCAGCATTTTGTGTCTATCTATCTTTGTGTCTAATTTCTTGTGTTTCTGCATTGACAGCAGAATGTAATTTGCCTACATCTTAGCTCCATTGTTAGTGTCGATCCAGGTTGTGTCGAATCAATCCCTTCTTCATAACCAAAGATCCCATTTGGCTTTGATCATGTGCTGGGAGAAGATTACCAGTTGGTTCCAGTTTAACTGCTACTTTCACTTTTGTCGACTGTTTTATTGTCATAGATACTGAAACGGAACAATGGAATACTTGCAGCAGCATTAGCAAACACAGTACCCAGTAGATATTATAATAAACAAAACAAAAAAAAAGACATTCAATATATTAAAAAAAAACAAAACCAAAAACGAAACAAAGCCCAAAGTCCCGAGTGCTACTCAGGCAGTTTGTAGTTCAGAGCATACACAAGTTCTGAAGAAGGGTTTCGGCCAGAAACGTCGCCTATCTCCTTCGCTCCTTAGATGCTGCTGCACCCGCTGAGTTTCTCCAGCCTTTTGTGCACCCTCGATTTTCCAGCATCTGCAGTTCCTTCTTTAACAGTTTGTAGTTCAGAGTGTACTTGGAGTTGGTAGTGTTCAATAGCCTGCTGATTATTGGGAAGAAGCTGTTCCTCAACCTGGACATTGCAGTTTTTAGACTCCAATACCTTCTTCCCAAAGACAGGAATGAATGAAAGCATGACCAGGGTGGTGTGGGTCCTTGATGATGCTGGCTGCCTTTCTGTGACAGCGACTCTTATAGACCTTTGTCGATTGTGGGGAGGTCAGTACCCGTGATGGACCAGGCAGTGTTCACCACTTTTTGTAATCTCCCTTGTACTTTGGGTATTTGAATCTATGAACCAGACCGTGAGGCAACCAGTCACTACGCTCTCTACCGTGCACCTGTAGATTTGTTGTCCGACTTTCACATCCACTCCTCCAACGTATCTCCTCGATCTTGCAAAGAAGTGAAGGTGTTGAAGGATTGTATCACTTCTGATTGCATCACTGTGCAGGGTCCAGGACAGATCTTTAAAGATATGCACGCCCATGAACGTGAAGTTATTGACCCCCTCCACCACCGACCAGTTGATGAAAACAGGTTTGCGGATCCTCGGCCTTCGTCTTTTAAAGCCAACAATCGGCTCCTTGTTTTTTTCTGACATTGAGATCAAGGTTGTTGTACTGGCACCATTCAGTCAGTCGATCGATCTCCCTCCTACACTCAGACTCGACATTATCTGTAATTCGTCCATCACCAGATGGAGTTGGTACAATGTCTGGCTACACAGCCATGGGTATAGGGTTCTTCACTGGAATCTTCATTGGAGACCCTTTATATTGCACTAAACGTTACTCATGTTATTCCCTTTCTCTGTGCAATGTGGAAGGCATGATTGTAACTGTGTATGGCCTTCCAGCAGACCGGTAAGCACGCAACAAACGCATTTCACTGTACCTCTGTACACGAGGCGATAAATTGAACTCAAACTCTGACTGTCGGCGAAAAAAAATTAATTTGTTGTCTGCGCTTGGATGAGGCGAGAACAAGTATCTTGTTTGTACTCGGGGATTATGAATCCAGTCAGTTACTTGCTCCTATCAACAACTGCTCTAATCTCTGACTAGTCTGTGTTTAATAAGGAAGCCCGGCTATTAAACAGCACCAATATTGAAAGCAGTCGCAGTGTAAAGAGAAAACAACTCCTGGGTCCCAAGTATCTACCTGAAATTAACTCTAGTAGCACACGGCAAATTGTTATTTTCCCACTCGAGCGGAACTAATCCATTGAGCTCAGGAGAAACTGTTCCACCTCTCTCACCTCCTCTACAGATCCAAGCTTGGTCCAATCTCAGTGGTTGAGTTGCAGCATGTAGGCACGCTTGCTCTTGTGTGTATGTTCAGAGGCCAAACTCCAAATTGTCATTGAGTTGTTCACTGAAACGAGAGAGAGGGAGAGAGAGAGAGAGGTAAATTGAGAGATGTAAAACAAGGTCTGAAGAAGGTTTTCGACCCAAAACGTTACTCATTCCTTCTTTCCAGAGATGCTGCCTGTTCTGCTGAGTTACTCCAGCTTTTTGTGTCTATCTTCGATTTAAACCAGCGTCTGCAGTTCATTCCTACACAAAATAAGGAGAGGTTGGACAAACTTTGATAGGTTTCTCCGGTATTTCGGAGGTTGGGGGGCGGGAGACCTGATAGAGGTATATAATATTATGAGAGGTAGGTTAGACATTTTTCCCAGGGTGGAAATGTCAAAGACTAAAGGAAACAGACCGTAAACAACATGAGATCTATGGTTTACCGGAAAATCCCTATTTTCATGTACACTAGGTACACTATTTTCATGGACACTGGTATTGCAGCCAGCGAAGTCATGGAGAGATTCTGCAAACACTGTATCCACAAAAACCACCAAATGCATTGGCTGGATAAGCGTGACCAATATCAATGTCCTCTCCCGTGCCAACATCCTCATCATTGTGATACAAGGAACTGCAGGTGCTAGAATCCTGAGTAAAACTTAAAGTGCAGGAGTAACTCTGTGGGTCAGGCAGCGCCTGTGGAGGGAATGGATAGGCGGAATTTTGGGATGGGACCTTTCTTCAGATTGAGGAGACCGAGTACTCCAACTCTTAGTGTGTTTCCCCTCGTTGGGGCTCTAGTCCAACAGTTGGTTCCATTAGACAAGAGACAATGATTGCACCACAGTGCTGAGATCTAGTCCTGCACTCTGTATCTTCCACTTTGCTCTTCCTATCGTACTTGAGTTTGACTTGATTGCATTTATGTACAGCATTATCTGAATCTGTTTGGACAGCACGTAAAACAAAGCTTCTCACTGCATCTAAGTACACGTGACAATAATAAACCTAAACCTTATCCCAGCACCTGAAAACTAGGTGGACAGATGAGATTAAGCTACCCAAGTAGAATCGAAGAGGTTGTTCTTCCACTTTGTGTTTGGCCTCTCCATAGCAATGGGGAAGGCTGAGGACAGAGAGATCGGCGTGGGAATGAAAGGGAGAGTTCAACTGACATGCAACTGGAGGGTCAACATGGCTGCATTGGACAGGGTGCAGGTGCTTGCAAAACGCTCGCCTGATCTATGCTTGGCTTCATCGGTGTGGTGGAGGCCATATTGTGACCACTGAATGCAGTAGGTCAGGATGGGGGAGGTTCGTGAGCTTCTGCCTCACCTGGGATGGTTCTTTACCATTGGTTTAAACCAGCATCTGCAGTTCCTTCCTACATATGGTTGTTTACCTCCCTGGTTGATGTAGCGGGAGGAGGTGAGGGGGTCTGGTGTTCCATATCCTACCGTTGCATGGGACAGGGAGGGGTGGGTGGGGACGGAAAAATGCTTGACACTAGCAATCGTTCCTCTTGCCTCTCAATCCTGATGCAGATTCTTGATCCAGAATGTCAAGTTCAACCTTTTGCAGCTTCCCAGAAGCTGCTTGATCCTCCGAGTTCTTCCAGCACTCGGTTTGTTAGATTTCAGCACCTGCAGTCATCTTCAGATCCAGCAATTTAGCAGCACCTTCAGACCCAGAGGGGAAGAGTGGGAAAGCTTCCTTATGCAGAGTGTGGATAGGAGGTTGCAGTGCGAAGAAGCAGCACTAATCAGAACTTCATAGAATCGTACACTTTCCTGCATCAAGCCTGTATCCCACATGCCTTTGGCATCCATGTACTTGTCCAAATGTTCATTAAACATGGGGTGGTGCAACTGGTAGTGTCGCTGCCACACTGCACCAGAGACCCAAGTTTGATCCTGACCTCGGGTGCTGTCTGTGGGGAGTTTGCGTGTTTTCCCAGTGACCACGTGGTTTCCTCCAGGTCCTCCAGTTTCCTCCCACATCCCAGACGTGTGGGTTTTCAGGTTGACTGACCTCTGCAAATTGCCCCAGTGTGTAGGGAGTGGATACGAATGTGGGAGAACAAAGAACTAATGTGTTTGGTTGAACGATGGTCGGCGTGGACATGTTGGGCCAAATAACTTGTATCAATGCGGTATCTCTCAAAAACTGAACTAAATTGTCATTTTATTTGTCTCCACTACCTCCTCTGATAGCTTGTCCAGGTATTTGCCACGCCATGTGTTAAATGCTACTCAAGATCACCTTCAAATTTGTCTCATGTTAAACCTCTGCCCTCTAGACAAAGGATTCTGATTATCAACCCAAATGTGCCACTCATAATTTTATAAATCTTCTGCAAGGACACCCCTCAGCCTCCTATGTTCCAATGAGAATAAACCCAGTCAGTTACTTGCCCCTATCAACATCTGCTCATCTCTCCGACTAGTCTGTGTTTAATAAGGAAGCCCAGCTATCCAGTCCTTTATTATAACCACATTATTCCATTCCATGTAACATAGAACACAGAGCAGTACAGCACAGGAACAGGCCCTTCAGCCCACAACATTTGTGCTGAATATGATGCCAAGACCAACTCATATCTGCTGGCACATAAATGCATATCCCTCCATTCTCTGCATGTCCATGCGCCTATCCAAAAACCTCTTAAATGCCACTATCGAATCTGCCTCCATCACCACAGTGGTGCAGTGGTAGAGTTGCTGCTTTACAGCGCCAGAAACCCAGGTTCATTCCAGACTATGGGTGCTGTCTGTACGGTGTTAAAGAAGGAACTGCAGATGCTGGAAAATCGAGGGTACACAAAATGCTGGGGAAACTCAGCGGGTGCAGCAACATCTATGGAGCGAAGGAGATAGGCAACGTTTCGGGCCGAAACCCTTCTTCAGACGTCTGTACGGTGTTTGTATGTTCATCCTGTGATAGTGTGGGTTTTCTCTGGGTGCTCCGGCTTCCTCCAACACTCCAAAGACATCTCCTTTAAACCTTGCCCCTCTCATTGAAAAGCTAAACCCTCTAGTCTTTGATATAATATCATCCAGGGAATATACTGGTGAATCCTTTTCTTCAGTCTCTCTGCAGTCTGCTGCAAGTAAGAATTTAATTGTTCTATCTCAGACATATGACAGTCAAACACTCGTGACTCTTGCTACCACATCATTCTTGTGGTGTGGTGACCAGACCTGTACACAATACTCGAAGCACAAGCTAACCAGTGTTTTTTGCAACATGATATCCCGACTCTATCACTCAGTGTCACGACCTATAAAGGCAACCATACCAAATGCTTATTTCACTACACCAACCACCTATGTCAGTGTTTAAAAATAAAATTGGGTTCTTGAGGGAAAATCATTTGCAAAGCTTGAGTAAGGACGAGGAAACCGCAAGAGATGCTACACTTGTACCTTCACCTCCCCCCTCCACTCAATTCAGGGACCCAAGCCAGGTCTGCCAGAGGTTCACCTGTGCCTCCTCCAACCTCATCTACTGCATCCGTTGCTCCAGATGCCAGCTGATCTATATCGGTGAGACCAAGCGGAGGCTTGGCGATCGTTTCGCCGAACACCTCCGCTCGGTCCGCAATAACCAACCCGACCTCCCAGTGGCTCAGCACTTCAACTCCCCCTCCCATTCCATATCCGACTTCTCGGTCCTGTGGCCTCCTCCACGGCCAGAGTGAGCAACACTGCAAATTGGAGGAACAGCACCTCATATTCCGCTTGGGGAGTCTGCATCCTCTGGGCTTAAACATTGAATTTTCTCAATTCTGTAAACCCTGGCTGCTTCCTCCCTTTCCCACCTCTCCCTCAGCCCTCGGGCCCTGGCATTCCCTCTCTCTCTATCTCTCCCCCACCCAAGTCGCACTAGCTTCTCATTTTCACACTACAAACAGCTTACTTTTTGTAGGCTGTTTCCTGTTTCCTTTATCATCGATACTTTTTTGCATATCTTTCATTCATTGTTCTTTATCTCTCCACATCACCGTCTATATCTCTCGTTTCCCTGATCCCTGACCAGTCTGAAGAAGGGTCTCGACCCGAAACGTCGCCTATCTCCTTCGCTCCTTAGATGCTGCTGCGCCCGCTGAGTTTCTCCAGCCTTTGGTGTACCCTCGATTCTCCAGCATCTGCAGTTCCTTCTTTAACACTAGGAAAATGGGACTGTTTGGATTGATCAACAGAGAATTAATGGACTCAATGGGTCGAATGGCCTTCAGGTGTGCCATTTTATGCCACCTGTCTCGAAAATCACAGGAGGCACTGAAGAAAACTTTTTCTTGAAGGCACCAGTTGATTGGAGTGGGCTAATTGACACATAAACAATTCCACACAATGTCATAAAATGTTTTCAGTGCTGCAAATTAATTCTGGTTTTATCCATCTCGGCTGCGGCATTGTGCGAAGGTGCCACCTTCTTTAAAACCTGAAGGAAAAGTGATGCAGATCTATCACTGATAGACCACCAAGCTGGATTAGTCTGTCCAAGCTCCAACAAGGCATGGAGTGGAGTAGAAGGATTTACTGCTTCAAAAGGTTAGGTGCTGTCTTTTCTATCCCTGGGGCTAGGGTTCAAATCTGGCACAAACTGATAAAAGTCTGCTGTCTTTAAAGGTCTAGTGTGAAATAAATTTGCACAGTCTCGATTCAGAAGCCAGTCGGGGCGGCCTATGGTATTAGGTTGGTAATCTCCCATGGAGATTGCGAGGGTTTTTGGAAGGGGATAGTCACACTGGTGCAGGAAATAATCTTAAAAAAATGATCCGGGGGGATATGGTTGGAGCAGGGAGTGGAAGCAATAGTCCCTGCCCTGGGGATTACTGGCTGCTGATGCTGCGAAACTGAAATGGAAAGTGTGTTACTGTCAACCCTTGTGATCCCTCTCCCTCCTGAACTTAAAATAAAAAAGAGGAAGGAAACAAATTAATTATAAAGAACGATAAATCCCATTACTATTTTCCTGTGGAAAAAAAAACCCAAATTATTCGGAAATGCTAATTGATTATTTTATCCGTTTTAAAAGCTAAACTTCAATGTTTTTTCCTGTCTTCTTTCTTCCGGCGGAGGGACATAATCCTGGGACCCCTGGTGTTTCAAAGGATTGCCATTATCTTGATGCCTGGACGAGATTATTCCCTTATTTGTCTCCTCCTGTCCTCTCCGTTTACACTGTGGGGGAGTTTGGGGGGGGGGGGGCGAGGGGTAGTTTTTGCAGTTCAAAGGTGAGTTCGGGTAATAAATGCAGCGGGGTGGGGATAAAGGGAGACCCTTGAGAGATCTGCACGCCAGCGTTCTGCTCTGTGCAGGCTGGAAAGCAGTGGCGAGGAATTAAACCCAGTGGCACTAGAATATACATAGCAGCCCCTCTACATCCGCCCCCCATCCCCCACCTCCATCTCCCCCCATCCCCATCTCCCTCCTCCTCCTCATCTCCCTTCCTCATGACCCCCCTTCTCCCTCCCTGCTCCATCCTCTTCCTCTCCTCTTCTCCCCCCGCCATCCTGCGAAGAGCAGCTCATCCATACTAAAAGTCGGTGACCGTAAACTGATTTTAAATGGCAATCTTGAAATTTGGATCACCGAAGCATTCAGAACCCCATGGTGTCCGAAAGGCTTGCAGTGAGCCGGGCTTTAAACATCCACAAACCGTAATCAGCCGGGTGC
The DNA here is from genome assembly GCA_963514005.1 of Raja brachyura. Next base: position 9,569,493 of record OY740810.1, read on the forward strand.
ATTGTCAAGTGACTAACACACAGACAGACATTTAAGTGACCCAGCTTGGCTGGCTAATTGATGTATACACAACCCCTCTAGTATGTCACAAGGTTGATTTTATTTTGCTTAGGGTAACTCTCTCCTGATGGTAACATTTCTGATGGAATGGTCTGAATCTTTTGCCTGCTGTCTTGTATTTTGCATTGTGCAAAAAAAGTTTTCGATGGTGGCTGAAACCCAAAAAAAAACCCCACAAAAAATAAAATTTCTCCCAGTTTCCAAGGATTAATTAAAAGGGATCTCTTTAAACCCTGCTTGTTGCTAAGCTGAATGGGAATATACAAGCTGCTTTTTGCAGACAGCCAGTCCTCAAGGGGTGTCACCAGTGAGCGCACAGGCTGAAACAGGAAGTCTTTCTTCTCTCTACAGCTGAGTGGTGCCTCCTGTGTTCTTCATTCTGTGGGTTAGCGATGGCCAGACTGAGAGAGGCAGACAGAGCTCAGCAGCAGCAGCAACAACAGCAGCAGCAGCAGCAGCAGCTTCAGCTCCAGCAACAGCAGCAACAGCAGCAGCAGCCGCCCCCCAGCCACCAGCTCAAGCCCATGAACGGAGCTGATCTACAACACGGCCAGATGAAGGACCACGACGCCATTAAGCTGTTCATCGGGCAGATCCCTCGGAACCTGGAGGAGAATGATCTGAAGCCCCTCTTTGAGGAATTCGGGAAGATATACGAGTTAACTGTGCTGAAGGACCGATTCACAGGCATGCACAAAGGTTTGAACAGCATCAGCACCACCTACAGCATAGGGCAGCATAGCAGTTAATGTGAAATCATAAAGAGAGTGATATTAATAGATTTTTAAGCGTTAATTCCTTAGTATTATCAAAATATTTCAAATCAGTTCCTGTTAGCATTTATTAAAAAAATGTCAATACTAATCAGAAATTATTTATTTATTTAAAATAACAGTGATGAAATTAGAAGACATGCAATAATCAGGGCATAAAAGTATTTGATTAAAATCACATTTAAAATGTCGCCACTCAATCTTTTTTTTTGCTTTAGGCTAATTGGCAAGACAAGAAATTGTCATTTATATCCTCTGTTACCGTCATAATATTTACAGATTTCATCAAGTTAGCACGAATCACAATTTCTCGTATTTTTTCAAAAGAGGTGCAAGTGTTAAAGACTTAATTTAAAACCCTTGAATTCATTTTCCGATTTACTATCAATTGAAATGGGATGAACTAAATGCATTCTACCTATTAATGCAAATGTTGTGGGCTATCAGTTATAGCAATGTTACACAATTTTAAGGCTTTTCAAGTTTACATTGATTTCAGAATTGTCGTTCCCGTTTGCAGCTTAGTTTAAAGAGGCATCATCTTTAGTCCTCCTTAGCTAGGAGCGTAGCCGTCTATTCTTCCTTTCTCTATGAAACCCCATGCAAGTAACTCAACACTGAAAGGTCTTTTTGTTTGGCAAAGCAATGTCAAGATTTGCTGCAATTTACTTCTTGCCTTGGCAGATTTATCATCCACTTCTACTACAAAGAGCAGAAACCCTTTAAACGAGCGTAGAGCCACATTGCTATTTGTATTGTTCTTCACTTCCCATGTCTTTTATATAACAGCCCTACTACGCTTTCGACTTTCGAAGATTTTTTTTTTCATTGTCAACTTATCATAGGAAAAACTGACACCTTACCCATTTCGAAGTCAAACTATACCAGAAGCCTGCCTAAGATGAGGGATGTGCCACAAATATTATTTGTGTTTGTGCTTAGATTTTCACTCAGTGAGCAGGGCTGAATCTTTACATTGCATTAAAATCCAGCCTGCAATGTGTGCTATATCAGATTTTCTCTCCAAATGAGAAAGCCACTAAGGATGTGTGTGCTGTGAAAGGTTGTGGTTTGTGAGTATTGTTACCGGGGGTGTGTTATGGCAAAGATGTGTGAGCCGGTTCCTGTGTTAATGGCTGATTATAAACAATGCATGCTACCTCCAAGGTTGTAGTTCATCGCAGGGCATTTGGGAGAATTTCTGTGTGTGTGTGTGTGTGTGTGTGTGCGTGAGTGATGTTTGTAAAGAATCCTAGTGAAGCGTAGAGTGTCGAGACAGAATATTTACAGTTGTGATGTTACAGTTAACATTTATAGTCTGGTCCACGGTGGTGTAATTTTTAAACCAATTTTCTGCTTTACTGCTTAAAAGCGTTGTTTACCAAATGGTACAATGTGTAGTAATGAGTTTCCTGCATGAAAACACTTGCACATACGATATCCCAACTGTTTCTCTCCTTACTTGCTTTATATAACAGCACCTACCATTTCCAGAGCTGCACCTGCCAGATGTTTCATATGACTATTTTTTTCCACGGTCTTTATTGAAGAAGCAACTAGCTTAATTTGTTGGTATCAAATTCGGATTAAATAGAGAAATTATTTTTGCATTGTGTGCCAATATGAGGGGGCCAGAGATTCTCGACTCAGTGGTGGAGGGGAGGGTGAGGGGTGGGGGAGGGGGGGGGGGGGGCAGGTGGGGGGGGGAGGGGGAAGGGTAATTTTCCAGTTAACCTGATAATCCAAGGACCAGTCAAATCTGTATTTTCATTGCTATCTTGCAAAATGCTGTTGACTTGTATGATACCAAGTGTGCACTATTTAGTAGCAATATGTTATTTCCCAAATGTTTTAAGAGGTTATTTTGGATTTTGGGATTTAATTTGTCGACCCATTTCCCATTTGGGTGACAAACGTCTGCCTAATCTCTTGACATCTTCCCAACATTTGGGAGAAGTCTTTTTTTTTGTCTGAAAGCTCCCTTCCGCTGTTTGAATCGGAGTAATTGATTTGGTTTTCCTGGTTCCTTCAGCCTGACTGAGCCAATTTTGGATATATGCTTTTGGACCTATTTTGCATTTGTGCGCAGTAGGGATTATATCCTTGCCAATCCCCTCCCTGGGTTTCAGATTTAGACAACAGTCATTAACCTATATTGTTTTTTTTGCGTTTAGAAAAGTTTTAATTGCAACAAGTAAAATAATGCGAATCCCTCGTATTTTCCAGCTTTAAGATCATTTATGGCTAATATTTGCTTCCTGACTTATGCTTTTTAATCTCCTTGGGGTTCTGAATTGTCAGGCATGGTCCTTTACTCGGCTTTCACTATCTAAAGCCAAAAATGCAATATTGGATCAGCATAAAAATGCAATGCCGCTCTGCACACTGATGGAAGTTGATTTTTAAATCTTATCCCTCACTCCCACTGGCAGTTCTTTGTTAAGTTCCTTAATTACTTCATTGGTATTTCCATTTTTATTTGAAAAATCAAGTAGGTTACCGTGACAGAGAACAACCGGGGGAACGTTGCATCAGCTCTGGTTCTGCTTTTGCAATGTTATGAGACGAGCGGAAAGAGTTGTTATGTTGTGTTTTGATAGTAGATTGCACTAATGTGTCTACCTGCCCCCTTCAATCCTTTCTGTTAAGAAACACCGATCAACTTGCTTCTATATGGCATCATTCATTTCCCTTTCAGAATTAGCTTTAAAAAGCCAATTAAATATTTTTAAAGCTTAGTCACCAAAAGGCATTGTAAGGAAAGCCAAGCCATGTGCATATTTTTCCACAATGTTAACATTTATTCCTCAAGCTTGTTTCCCTTCGAGTGGAAAATTGGGTGGAATACTCTTCATATACTTGGCTTATTATTTTAAAATTATGTCTTAAACATGTTGCCCCGCTTCCTGAAACCCCCAGCACCAAAAACCAAATATTTGGTTCAATTCCATTGGGGTTTGTTAAGACTTCATTGCAATACCTCCAATTCCTTTCGTCAACGGGAACAAACTAAACATGGAACAAAATACAAAGTGCTGGAGTAACTCAGCGAGTCAGGGAGTATCTGTGGAGGGAATGGATATATGGATAGGCGACTTTTCTGGTCAGGAACCTCCCCATTCCCACTGGCCTTCTAGCCTCTCTGCACCTTGTTATTTGCAACTACTGGTGAGACATCGACCCTCTTGAAGACAGAAACAAAATGCCGGAGTAACTCAGCAGGACGGGCAGCATCTCTGGAGAGAAGGAATGGGTGACGTTTCGGGTCGAGACCCTTCTTCAGTCTGAGAGTCGGGGAGAGGGAAACTGGAGGACATCAACCATCTTGACTTCTCCACTCCCCTTGTCAACTCCAATCTCACCCCCTCAAAATCCACTGTCTTAACCTGGAACTGTCTTAGTTACCCAATGCCTTCAAAAGGATAAGGTGTGAAATTGGTCCTTGTCAATAGAGTGTAATGAGAAATAACTTCTTATACCCTGTCTGATTATTTATTCAAGTCAATAAAAGTAAGCATGGTATAAAAAGATTACATTTTACTATTGTCTATTTCATGCTATTAACAAAGTCCAATTTTGCCCCATTTTGCCCTCACTGTGATTAGGAGGCCAACATAGCATGATAAATCTATTCAATATGTACATGCTATCGATTCAATAAAATATGAATGCCATTTATTAAAGTGTGTTTGATTTTTTGTGGCTATCGATATGGAGAATTAGCTTCAGTTATATTTTAATATTAAATGCATGTTTTAGAGTCTTTAACCTATTTTATTGGATTTAAACATAGGATCAGCCTCACAGATTAATTGATCAGGTTTCCAGTTGCCAATCTTTTGATAGACTCAAATCTACAGAGTGAGATTTTATATTGATTGTACATTCCCCATTCCATGCTGCTGTTTGGTTTGGAAAATGAATGGCCCTTAAATTTGGCAGCAAGTTCTGGCCCCCTCTTACCCAAGTCCGGATAGTCACTTAAAAAAATCTTTGTGTATTTAAGAGGGTGCATTCGAACACTGGACTCAAGAAAGGTCTCGACCCGAAACGTCACCTATTCCTTTTCTCCAGAGATGCTGTCTGACCCGCTGAGTTACTCCAGCTTTTTGTGTCTACCTTTACTGGAATAACTGGGCTTGCGATCAGTACGTGTCTGAAACAGTGCTTTTCAGCCCAAAAGTTGTTATTGCCTTCATATATTTTTAAAATATAACAAGTTAGAAGTATTGAGAAACCTATAGTTGGAGATAGGTATTATCTGTTGGCTCATTCTCTCTCTTTAGGGATACATTTTAACTCATGGAGTCACAGTGTATAATTGTAAGTATATTTATCTACTTAGTGCAAGCATTGGTCATACCAGACGTTAGGACCTATAGGCGTACTATTTGGATAATACTGGTCCCACTAATTAACACTGACAGCATGTGATGAGGGACATGCTAACAAGGCTGACCATGCCTAACCATGATAGGTTTGATGCTTTGAAGCATAGAAGAGTACAGCAGAGGAAGAGGCCCTTCGGCCCACAATATCTGTGCCAAGTTAAACTCATCTCCTCTGCCTGCATGTGGTCCATGTCCCTCCATTTCGTGCATATTGTATATGTTCCACCACCACCCCTAGCCATTCGCTCCGAGCATCCATCACTCTCTGTGTCAAAGCCTCGCACATCTCCTTTAAACTTTGCTCCTGTCACCTTAAAGCTATGCCCTCTAGTCTTTGACATTACCATCCTATGAAAATAGGTTCTGACTGTCTACCTTATCTATGCCTCTCATATTTTTTATACCTCTATCAGATCTCTCCTCAGCCTCAGACGCTCCAGAGGAAAGGATCCAGCTTTGTCCAACCTTACCGTATAGTTAATACCCTCTAAATCTAGGCACCATTCTGGTAAACCTCTTCTACACCCTCCCCAAAGCCTCCACATCCTTCCTGTAATAGGGTGGCAAGAATACTCCAAATGTGACCTAACCGAAGCCCAATAAAAGCCGCGTCATGTCTTTCTGACGCTTATACTCATTGCCCCGATTGATGAAGGCAAACATACCATAAGCCTTCTTTACAGATCTATGTACTTATGTTGCCACTTTCAGGAAGCCATGGACTTGGAACCCAAGATCCCTCTGTACATCAATGCTGTTAATCGTCTTGCCGTTACGCTCCTACACTCCAAAATGAGCTGCAATGTTTTAGAAATGCAGAGTATAACACCGATGACTAAAAAAAGGCAGGTACAAATTACACTCAATTCAACGTGGAGCCATGGATAACCAATTTGTAGAAGTCAGTGGGTTGTGCAGAAATGTTTGCTTGCTGGCACATAAGATGCTGGTGTCTTGCTCACCCCAAATTGAAAACAGTGCTCTAAGCCGACAAAGATACAGTCCCAATCCACTGAATCTATCCTACTACATATGAATCTAACATGGTGGCATTCTTGGATGGGAAGGGGTGTAGATGGTATAATTCTGACCTAACTCAACCTTCAGGGCAAGATTGTTTTTACTCCAAAGTACTTCAGGAGAGAACACATTTGGAAAAACCTCAACAAATGGCATGGCTTCATGAATTGATAGGGGTGGTGCATAACCGCCATGAAGGAGTCAGTTGTGATGCAATACTCTAAGTCAAGGGTTAACCATGGTTCGGTCTTTGCATCTTGTCTTTGAGTCAGAAGTCTTAGGTTAAAGGCCAGTCAGTCCCTTGGCTGACACTGCACTGCAATGCTGACAGTGCTACACATTCAGAGGTGCAATTTTTCATACGAGACATTGAACCAAATCTGTCCTCCCAGTCGAATGCACAAAATCCCTTTGGGAAGATAGACACAACATGCTGGAGTAATTCTGCGGGTCTGGCAGCATCTCTGGAGAAAAGGAATAGGTGATGTTTTGGGTCGGGACCCTTCTTCAGACTGAGAGTCGGGGTAGAGGGAAGCTAGAGGTATGAAAAAGTATAGAACAAATCAGAACCGGCGCCGATGGTGAAAGAGCCCACAAAGGTCCATTGTTGGCTGTGGAGGAGGTGATAACGAGGGGATACGAACAGTAAAACTAGCAGGATGACTAGGATGATGGAGGGACCCCAACCTGATCCTCCTACGTCCCTCTCACCCTCTCTCTCCATCCCTCCCACGCCCTAGTTGTCCTGCTAATGTTACTGTTTGTATCCCCTTGTTATCACCTCCTCTGCAGCCAACAATGGACCATTGTGGGCTCCTTTGGTGCCGGCTCTGATTTGGTTCTGTACCTTTTCATACCTCTAATTTCCCTCTGCCCTGACTCTCAGTTTGAAGAAGGGTCTTGGCGCGAAACGTCACCTATTCCTGTTCTCCAGAGATGCTACTTGACCCACTGAGATACTCCAGCATTTTGTTCCTTATCTTCAGAGTAAATCAGCATCTGCAGTTCCCTCCCACACAAATCCCTTTGAGACTATTCAAGGCTAAGGGGGAACTGGTCGAATGTTATTTTTTATTACCCCTGCTTATGTAACTCTGTTGCCTTCAACACAATGAGATGTAATATGAAAGCAAGTGTTTCTCAGTGGCTGCATTTGGTTCAAATTTATCACTAAGCCCAAATCACTAATTCAGACCATTTAATCTGTTGTGCTGATGGGGCCTTGTTTGGTTCCCTGCATTATAAGGTCCCACCGTTCAAAAGGCACTTGATTTAAGGCTACATAAACGCAAGGTTTTTTTTTCCCCTCCTTTTCCGATCACATGAGACCAAATCACAGGCGTGACACTGAAATATCAGTGAAGGCAGATGCTCCAAATTAATGCCCCGGGCATGTTGCTTGTGATGATGGCAGCATTCGTCGGGAATACGAGTGCAGAGGTTGGCAAGGTACATAGGAATCTTTGCCCATTAATTTGCACGATGCGAAAACCTCCAATCCCGAGGCTCATACTGCATACTCCCGCAAGGCATAGCACTGTACCCAAAGCCCCAAATTAATTAAATCTGCCCCAGTATATGGAACGATGGCATTGTGAAGTCTTGGATACCCACAGGATATCTTTAACCCAGCCTACTCAACCTTTCCCTAGAGCTCAGATCCCCTAGTCCTGAAACATCCTTGTAAGTGGCCGGCTTTGACGAGTTGGGCTGAAGAGCTTGTTGCCTTGTTGTTTCACTCTATCATTCTACAACTTTCACCCTCAAGATACTTCCTTCGTATCTGTAAGCCCTGCCCCTGTTGTTCAGCAGATGCCAAGGGTCTTCCAGTTCATTGATTAGTGCCTGTTGACAAGCAGCTGGGAGGTGGGAGGGTGACAACCAGAGCGGTCTTCATCCTGTACTAACAAGGAACTGCAGATGCTGGTTTAAACCAAAGAAAGACACAGAGTGCTGGAGTAACTCAGCAGGTCAGGCAGCATCTGTGGAGAAAAAGGATTGGTGACGTCTCGGGTGGGGATCCTTTTTCAGACCTTATCTTCTTTGAATGGTGCACCCCCATGCCCCCCCCACCCCCCCATGCCTCCCCCTCCCCCCCATGCCCCCCCACCCCCCCCCATGCCCCCCCACCCTCCCATGCCTCCCCCCCCCCATGCCTCCCCCCCCCCATGCCTCCCCCCCATGCCTCCCCCATGCCCCTCCCCCCCCCCCCCATGGCCAAATCTTTCAGCATACGTTTATTGAGAGCAGGAACACTGTCTTGCACCCCTCCCCACCCCCCCATGCCTCCCCCTCCCCCCCCCATGCCCAAATCTTTCAGCATACGTTTATTGGATGATAATTGAGAGCAGGAACACTGTCTTATGCCCATCCCCCTCCCCCCTAATCCTCCCGCCTCCTTCCCCATCTCTACTCACCACCTCATTTTCCCTTCAAAAGGAATGGTTGACGTTCTTCAGACTCTGTAGGGTCTCGACCCAAAACGACATCTATTCCTTTTCTCCAGTGATGCTACCTGGCCCGCTGAGTTACTCCAGCTTTTTGTGTCGTTCTTCGGTGTAAACCAGCATCTACGGTTCCTTCCTGCACTTTTCTCTTCACTTGCTTCCCCAGCCCTGGATTTTGAGGCTAGCGCTCAGCAGACTGGATGAGGTCTACAACAACATGCACATGAGCAATAGCACGCTAATTTCTCCTGCCTGCATGCCACAGTTAGCAAACAATGGGGGGAGCCCTTATTGTTTATAGCAAAGAGTTGTCACTTCACGCTTGTGTTGTTGAAACATGGCCATTTCAAATTATCCCGGCTGCTCCTGCCCAGCGTTTCAGCTGGCAGATTGCATGGTAATGTGCTTGCACTGTCTACCATTCTCCCCCTTCCCAGCCAGGTTAGCCTGAAGTAATGTGTAGGAAGAACTGCAGATGCTGGTTTACACCAAAGATCAACACAAAAGGCTGGAGCAACTCAGCGGGACAGGCTGCATCTCTGGAGAGAAGGAATGAGTGACGTTTCGGGTCGAGACCGGGTGGTGAATTTGTGGAATTCTTTGCCATAGAAGGCTATGGAGGTCAAGTCAGTGGATATGTTTAAGGCAGAGATAGATAGATTCTTGATTAGTACGGGTGTCAGAGGTTATGGGGAGAAGGCAGGAGAATGGGGTGAAGAGGGAGAGATAGAACAGCCATGGCGGAGTAGACATGATGGGCCAAATTGCCTAATTCTCCTCCTATCACATGACGTTATGAGTCCCTTCTTCAGACTGAAGAAGGGTCTCGACCTGAAACGCTACCCATTCCATCTCTCTAGAGATACTGCCTGTCCCGCTGAGTTACTCCAGCATTTTGTGTCTGTCTTTAGCCTGAAGTAAGCTGGGGGTGCAGCACTTTGGTCTGTGCAGTCGCTTAACAACCTTGCCTGGCCAGCCAGTTACCACGCAGGGAAAATGATTTCCATTGTTCATTCAATTGCTAATTAGAGCACATAAATGTAAGATCATCAAAATAACGGGGAGTGAGAATAGGAAGATTTTTTTAATATACTTGAGCTTGGCTTGTTTGTATTTCATGTATAATATTATATCTTTTGATTGGGTTGCATGCAAAACAAAGCTTTTCGCCCTATCTCAGTACGTGTCACTATAATGAGCCTAAATGTGAACTAAAACATAAATACAGTGTGCTTTTAGATTACCCGAACGGAGACAGTGGTGCAAATGGGTTCAGGGAGCTGGATCAGCATTTGTAATAAAAGATTGTGGGTGGAGCGCATGTGAGTGGGGCCGATCGGATCGTTCGCAGTCACAATGAGACAGTAGTTAACCAGCAGTCCCGTCGAATGCTCTGATTTTATGCACGAGCCCAGACAGTAAATGTCAGCAAGCTGTTCATCTCTGTCAGTCAATGCGGCACTGTAGCACAGCTGGTCGAGCTGCTGCCTCACAGCGCCAGACGCCTCCGGTTCGATCCCGACCTCGGGCGGAGTTTGCACGCTCTCCCTGTGACCCGTGTGGGTTTCCTCCGGGTGCTCCGGTTTCAATCGACAATAGGTGCATTCGCCCCTTCGAGCCAGCACCGCCATTCAATGCGATCATGGCTGATCATCGCCAATCAGTACCCCGTTCCTGCCTTCTCCCCCATATCCCCTGACTCCGCTATTTTTAAGAGCCCCATCTAGCTCTCTCTTGAATGCATCCAGCGAACCTGCCTCCACCGCCATCTGAGGCAGAGAATTCCACAGACTCACCACTCTCTGTGAGAAAAAGTGTTTCCTCACCTCCGTTCTAAATGGCTTACTCCTTATTCTTAAACTGTGGCCCCTGGTTCTGGACTCCCCCAACATCGGGAACATGTTTCCTGCTTCTAGCATGTCCAAACCCTTAACAATCTTATATGTTTCAATGAGATTCCCTCTCATCCTTCTAAACTCCAGAGTGTACAAGCCCAGCTGCTCCATTCTCTCAGCATATGACAGTCCCGCCATCCTGGGAATTAGCCTTCCACATTCCAAAAGATGCGCAGGTTAATTGGCCTTTGTAAATTGCCCCTAGTGTGTCGGGAGTGGATGAGAAAGTGGGATAACGTCGAACTAGTGCGAGAAGGTGGTCAGCGGTCGGCTTGGACCCGGTAGGCGGAAGGGTCTGTTTCCATGCTGTATCTATGAACTAAACTAAACTAAATGCTGATGAGCCTTGGACATCTATTGAGATGATTTAATTTGTTTAGTTTAGAGATATACCGCATGCAAAGAGGCTCTTCGGCCCACTGGGTCCATGCCAACCAACCCGTTCACTCCATATCTATGTCGTCCCAGTTTTGCACCCTGAACGCTGGGAACAGGTTACAGAGGCCAATTAACCAACATACCTGCATGTCTTTGGAATGTGTGGGGAAACCAGTGGAAGCCCATGGAGTCACAGGGAGAACATGCAAATTCCACATAGACAGCATCCATGTCAGGATCAAACCTGGGCCTCTGGCCCCAAGAGGCAACGGCCCTATCATTGCACTGTGCCACCCTAAATATTTAAAAGTCATTCCAAAAGGCTGAAAAACAACCTCCTGGTAATACACGAGCAGTTTTCCATTGGGATTTGCTAAACAATAGGCAATAGGCAATAGGTGCAGGAGTGGGCCATTCGGCCCTTCGAGCCAGCACCGCCATTCAATGTGATCATGGCTGATCATCCCCAAACAGTACCCCTTTCCTGCCTTCTCCCCATATCCCCTGACTCCGCTATCTTTAAGAGTATTAAAACAAAACCAAATCTGTACATTATAATTTCCCTCCAATTGTTCACTATTGCCTTGTTCACTACTGCTTCCTTGAGGCAGATGTGGATGTTACTAGAGGTTTAAAGAACTTGTTGCTATCCCCACCCATACTTTGTAGAGGAGTCACTGAGTCATTAATGGGGATGTTGCTTGAAAAATATACAGTAGTAGTTTGCTGAAACGTTGCGTTCCTTTTTTAGTGATTTGTGGATGAATAGTTTTGTTTTGAATAGTAAGAGTAGATATGTCAAGGGAATAGGGACAAGGATTGGTAGCGTTGAGGAGGCTTTTGGATCTGTGGGGAATGAAGGGATGTGGACCATGTGCAGGCAGATGAGACATGTGTGTCTTGGCATCATGTTTAGCACGGACATTGTGTGCCACAGGGCCTGTTCCTGTCTTGTACCTTTCTAGGGTCTAAGGGTTGGACAGCTGAGATTTAGAAACTTGAAAACATGTGCTGCCATAATAATCTCTGCAAGGATATGAAAATGGACATTTGCTTCCCGCTGACATTTTATCGGTTTGTGGTTGCACAATAGTTGTGCCACTGGCTGGCAACTGGACCGGATGTTTCCAGGACAAGCTGAGAGAGGCTCTGAGTCACAGCGCCAGAGACCCAGGTTTGATCCTGACAATAGACAATGGGCAATAGGTGCAGGAGTAGGCCATTCGGTCCTTCGAGCCAGCACCGCCATTCAATGTGATCATGGCTGATCATTCCCAATCAGTACCCCGTTCCTGCCTTCTCCCCATATCCCCGGACTCTGCTATTTTTAAGAGACCTATCTAGCTTTCTCTTAAAAAGCATGGCCTTGGGTGCTGTCTGTGCGGAGTATGCACGTTCTCCCCGTGACGACGTGGGTTTCCTCTGGGTGCTTCAGTTTCCTCCCACATTCCACGGACGGGTTTGTACATTAACTGGCCCCTGTAAATGACCACTAGTGTGGAGGGAGTGTGAAAATGGGATAACATAGAACTAGTGTCAATGGGTGATTGATGGACTCGGTGGGCCGAAGGGCTTGTTTCCAAGCTGTATCCCAAAACTAAACATGGTTTCAGATCCCACCATTGCAGTGGGGAACTGCAGTGAATTCAGTTAATTAGATAAAATGTCCTGCAATTTAAAAATAAAAGCATTACTAATGTTCAAGAAGGAACTGCAGATGCTGCAAAATCGAAGATAGACAAAAGTGCTGGAGAAACTCAGCGGGTCCCGAAACGTTGCCTATTTCCTTCGCTCCATAGATGCTGCCGCACCCGCTGAGTTTCTCCAGAACTTTTGTCAACCTCCTGTTAATAATGTCCATTAGTTTATAGCCATAGGAACCGCTTCAGGCCATTTTCACCTGTGAAGTCTGCTCCGCCATTCAATCATGACTGATCTATCTCTCCCTCTCAACCCCATTCTCCTGCCTTCTCCCCATAACCCCTGACACTGTTGGTTGACATGATCCCACTGAATTGCTGAGAACATCTGTTTGCCTCACTGATTTTCTTAAAAGGAAGGGATTCTGTAAGACTCTGCGACTCCGGGACACAACAATATCCTGAGTTGCCCTCTGAAATGGCCCAGTATGCCATTTTATTCAATACTAATTAAGTAAGGAAGCAATCAACAAATACATGAAGCTTCCTTATTCCTGAGCGAACCCAACGCAAAAGAGAAAGATAAGCAGACGTTCTAATTAAAATTTTTAACCATTCCATGAGTACCTTCAAGTAGGAGGTGGTTTCAAGGTCTGGTCTATGCTGAGTTAGGTAAACTTGGCCATGGAAGCTGTAACGTGGTCAAGAGAGAAAACATTATCCGGGGCTCTTGCTACTGACCACTAAACTGTGTTTGACTGGGAAATGGGTGCACCTATGTTAGAAGGCAAAAGGCAGTACAGGCTGGAAATCGGTATGAAAATGAGAAAATGCATGATGTACTCAATAGGTCAAGCAGTGTCTGTGGGGAAGAAACTGAGTTAACGATTCTTTCGTTTAGTTTAGATTAGAGATACAGCGTGGAAACAGTCCCTTCGGCCAACTGAGTCCACGCCGACCATTGATCACCCGTATGCTAGCACCATCCTACTGCATAGTAGGGACACATTCCAATTTTTCACATAGGTCAATTAACCCACGCGGTCACAGGGAGAATGTACAACCTCCGTGCAGACAGCACCTGCGGTCAGGATTGAACCGGGACCTCTGGCACTGCAAGGCAGCAACTCTACCGCTGTGCCACCGTGCTGCCTGGGGTTTCTGGTTGGTGATCGTTCATCAGAACTAGACGAAGTTAGAAAACGTGAATGTTTGAAGTTGGAGAAAAAACTGGGAGAGGTGAGGAGAACGAGGGTGGGTAAGGTGAAGACCCTGATGCAAATGGTGAGTGTGCTCGCTGAGGGCTGGCTAACTGCAGCTCATCTGTCCGGAAGAGGGGTAGCAACATGCGGGGAAGAAGAGTAAGCTCAGAGGACGATTGCTGGAACTGAGATACAAATTAAGCAGAGTGTAGGGAGGAACTGCAGATGCTGGTTTAAACCAAGGAAAGACACAAAAAGCCGGAGTAACTCAGCGGGTCAGGCAGCATCTCTGGAGAAAAGGAGTAGATGACGTTTCGGGTCGAGACCCTTCTGCAACAGCCTGAAGAAGGGTCTCGACGCGAAATGTCACCTATTCCTTTTCTCGAGAGAAGCTGCCTGAGTTACTCCAGCTTTTTGTGCCTGTCTACAAATCAGGTATTTTCTGGACATTGAATTAAAAGAAAATGTTGGAAACACCCAACGGATCAGGCGGCATTTGTGGAGAGAGATAAAACTTGAGTTAATGTTCTGATCTTTCTGCAGAACCAGCCAGTCCGGACACAAACTGGATACGATAGTTATCCAAAATGGTTGAATTCAGTGTTGACTCCTAAGGGTGTTTACATGTCTGTCGTGCATCTGCGGGCACATTGGCAAAGTCTGCCAGTCAACAGTGTTCACTGTCAAGTTATGAAAGAATTGTTCAGACTATCAAACACTCTTGACTCTTGACCGCATGGTCTTCTCCCGGGTGCTCCAGTACCCTCCCACATGCCAAAGATGTGCAGGTTAATTGGCCTCTGTGAAGCACTCCCAGTTTGTCAGGAGTGGATGAGAAAGTGGGATAACCCTAGGTGATCAATGTTCTCGGTGGTCCGAAGGCCCTGTTTCCAAGCAGTATCTCCAAACTAAACTAAACTAAACTAAATCTTTGCTGAGCTCCCTCTGTGGAAAATATAGCCATTTTACGTAGGAAGAATGAGATTGTCTACAATATCCCACCAAGGCCACTTTACGATTTCAATTTCAATTTAAGACAATTTTACTCTTGTACTCAAATACAGTGGTGTGTACCATTTGGCTTCCTAATCACTTTCTGTATCTGGCAGCATGTTGGCTTTCAGATACTTCTGTGTGAGGATAATTGGGTCTCTTTCATCATCAACTTTACCCACTCTCTCACCGTTTAAAACAAAAAATACTCAGATTTTCTGTTCTGTGCACCAAAGTTGATAAATTTGAAATTTCCCCATAGTATTGCATCTGCCAAGGTTCCTGCCCACTCACTGTTTTTCTCTATCTTTTTTAAATCCCCTTTAATCCTCCTTCCTGCTTGCAATCTCACATTGGTGCGCCTGGTATGCAAAGACTGGGCAAGGATGGTAGGTTTTTTTACTCATGCATGACATTCGTGAACCAAATGGGATTGGGCAGATTTTGCAATTGACAATGTTAATGAACATAAACCTCGACAGTCACCATGCTCCAAATTGAGGGTTTGAGCTACACGGAGAGGTTGAGCAGGCCGGGACTCTATTCCTCAGAGCGTTGGAGGATGAGGGGTGATCTTATAGAGGTGTATAACATCATGAGAGGAATAGATCAAGTAAATGCACAGAGTAGGGGAATCGAGAACAAGAGGACAATGTTTTAAGGAGAGGGGAGATTAAATAGGAAACTGAGGGGTGAAGAAGGGTTTCGGCCCGAAACGTTGCCTATTTCCTTCACTCCATAGATGCTGCTGCACCTGCTGAGTTTCTCCAGCATTTCGTGTAACCTGAGGGGTAACTTTTTTACACAAAGGTTGGTGGGTATATGGAACGTGCTGCCGGAAGAGGTGGTTGAGGCCGGTACTATCATAATGTTTAAGAGCCATTTGGGCAGGTCCATGGATAGGAGAGGTTTGAAGGGTTATGGGCCAAGCGCGGGCAGGTGGAACTAGCGTAGATGGGACATGTTGGTCGGTGGGGCAAGTTGGGCACAGCCTGTTTCCACGCTGCATCACTCTATTCCTCTATCATCTCATGCGTCTAGATTGCTCGTACAAACCTCTGGATTATTCATCTAATAATTGAAGTCTATCTGATAATTTAACAGTAATACTTACAGAATTAAGGGTGCAAGGCAAAACGTCATGTCCGGCAGCTATTAAAATCATCGATATCCCAATCAATTTGGAAACTTGCATGCCTGGAATACTATATTTAAGGGGGAGTTAGATGTGGCCCTTGTGGCTAAGGGGATCAGAGGGTATGGAGAGAAGGCAGGTATGGGATACTGAGTTGGATGATCAGCCATGATCATATTGAATGGCGGTGCAGGCTCGAAGGGCCGAATGGCCTACTCCTGCGCCTAATTTCTATGTTTCTATGTTTCTAATACATTGGCTGGGGTGGTGGTGGAGGCAGATATGATCATGGAATTTAAGAGAGGTTTGGATGGGCACACGGATAAGCACGAAACATGTGCAGGCTAAGGAGATTAGTTTAAGGTAGCGTCATGGTCGGCACAGACATTAAGGGCCGAACTCCCTGTTCCTGTGCTGTACTGTTTATTGCTCTCAGCTTTAAAACCATGAGATCCTAGGACAGCCCTGACCAACTATTATCTGGTGAGGTTCCCATTGGTGATTTGGAGTTTGTAAATCTACCCTATATGGTAACTAAAATTTATAGTTCCTGATTTTTTTTTCTCTTCCTTTTGTGCGAAAGCAGAACATTTTTTCGAAGTGTGAAAATCTTGCTGATCAGATGCACCGTGGGTTGCATTCATTACGAATCTGCCTTGTGTGAATAATGTCTGTAATGTACTGCTGCTAGTGTGAGATAGTTTTCACAGCTCAACCCTTTCTGAGTCTCAGGAAAAGCATTTACGTAGGATGTGGGATCTTAGCGGGAGAAGTGTGAATTCAGGAACATGGTTGTATTTTATTCATGCGCAGGAAGGAACTGCAGATGCTGGTTTACACCAAAGATAGACACAAAATGCTGGAGTAACTTAGTATTTAATTCATGTTGCCTTGCAGTATGTGTACATTGCTATATTGATTGTTCATTAGTTACTGCATACAACTAAACGGGACTTTTGAAGAGTTTAAAGAGAGAGTACAGAGGAGATTTACTAGAATGTTGCCTGGGCTCCAGCAACTAAGTTACAGAGAAAGGTTGAACAAGTTAGGCCTTTATTCTTTGGAGCGCAGAAGGTTAAGGGGGGACTTGATTGAAGTCTTTAAAATGATGAAAGGGATGGACAGGGTTGACGTGGATAAGCTTTTCCCATTGAGGGTAGGGAAGATTCAAACAAGAGGGCATGACATGAGAATTAAGGGACAGAAGTTTAGGGGTAACATGAGGGGGAATTTTTTTACTCAGAGAGTGGTAGCTGTGTGGAATGATCTTCCAGCAGAAGTGGTGGAGGCAGGATCGATTTTAACATTTAAAAGTAAAGTGGATAGGTATATGGACGGGAAGGGAATGGAGGGGTATGGTCTGAGTGCAGGTAGATGGGACTAGGGGAAAATAAATGGTCGGCACGGACTGGAAGGGCCGAGAAGGCCTGTTTCCGTGCTGTAATTGTTATATGGTTATATGGTTATATGTTATAAAGTGTCTTGTTATGGAACAGACTCTAATGCCCCTGTCCCACTTAGGAAATCTGAACGGAAACCTCTGGAGACATTGCACCCCACCCAAGGTTTCCGTGCGGTTCCTGGAGGTTTTTGTCAGTCTCCCTGCTGGTCGAAAGTGGTTTCCGTTTAAAAAATCGGTAATTTTTTAGTTGAAGCCGGTTGCGATGCTGGTTGTCGGAGGACAAGAACCTCCGGGAACCGCACGGAGACCTTGGGTGGGGCGCAAACTCTCCAGAGGTTTCCGTTCAGGTTTCCTAAGTGGGACAGGGGCATAAAGGGGTCCACACAGCTGAACTACTATCCACCTCATTGGAGATCCTTGGACTATCTTTGATCAAACTTTACGGGCTTTATCCTGCACTAAGCGTTATTCAGGTTATTCCCTTTATCAGGTATCTGTACACTGTGAATGGCTCCATTGTAATCATGTGTTGTATTTCTGTTGACTGGTTAGCACGCAACAACAGCCTTTCACTGCAACCTCGGTGTACGTGACATTAAACTAAACTCAACATCTTATATCTTGACATGGTAAAGGATGCTCACGGTATGCTTACATTCATTGGTCGGGCAATTGAGTACAAGAGTATAGGTGGCAGGGTGGCACAGCGGTAGAGTTGCTGCCTCATAGCGATAACAGTGCCCGGGATCCGGGTTCGAGCCGACGTCGGGTGCTGTCTCCACAGAGCTTGTACGTTCTCCCCGTGACCGCGTGGGTTTTCTCTGAGATCTTCGGTTTCCTCCCACACGCAAGTTTTATGTTAATTGGCTTGCTATAAAAATGTAAATTGTCCCCAGTGTGTGTATTCATTCATTCATCATCGTTGAAAACATTAGCGACGCTGTGGTGCCGGTTTCCGACGGGAGCGGTGACTAACGCACCACGCATCTAAGTCCTCTAGTTCCTGTGGACTTCCGCCGCTGGAAGTGTGGGAATTTGGTGTGTGTGGTTTATCATAATTCCTTACAATGCTGTGTACGACAGTGGTCGCAACTTCTACTGAAGTGGGGATGGCCGTTGGCTCGCTAGACGCTCATCTGCCCTTTGACAGGTCTTGTTTTTGGTCCTGCTGGGGAACCACAGACCTCCCCTCACCTGGCAAATCAGGTGGGGGAGACGGTTTAGTCGCCAACTACCCGACCATGGAGCAGGTAGCACAGGATTCCATGGTATCCGCGGTGGGGGGAACTCCCCCTGACCTTAGTGTGTGTAGGATAGTGTTAATGTGCGGGGATCGCTGGTCAGTGCGAACTCGGTGGGCTGAAGGGAATGTTTCCGCGCTGTATCTCTAAACTAAACTTTAAAAAAGGGCCAGGAAGTCACTTTTGGACACTGATGAATACAGATGAGGGGTGGTTTGATGATATGTGGTTGAACAAAGGCCAGAGATGAAAAGATAAAAGGCAGTGAGATAAGAATATAAGCAGACAAAGACGGTGAAATGTGAAGCCGGAGGAAAGAATAGAAACATAGAAAATAGGTGCAGGAGTAGGCCATTCGGCCCTTCGAGCCAGCACCACCATTCAATATGATCATGGCTGATCATCCAGAATCAGTACCCCGTTCCTGCTTTCTCCTCATAAAGGTACCGTATGGTCATTACTTCCAAAGACTCCAACAAGGACTATACTGGAAGCTGGACAATATATACTGGATAATTTTTACATTTTTCAACCCAATTAACCCACAAACCTGTACGACTTTGGAATGTGGGAGGAAACTGAAGATCTCGGAGAAAACCCACGCAGGTCACGGGGAGAACGTACCAGCTCCGTACAGACACCGCCCGTAGTCGGGATCGAACCCGGGTCTTTGGTGCTGCATTTTGCTGTAGGGCAGCAACTCCACTGTTGCGCCACTGTGACTATACCTTGATTTCGATAGCCCGAAGAGCTAAATCTAACTCTCGCTTGAAAACATCCAGTGAATTGGCGTCCACTGTCTTCTGTGGCAGAGAATTGCACAGATTCGCAACTCTCTGGGTTAAGATGGATTGCTGGGCTGTGGGGAGAGAGAGTTGCTGAATTACTCCAGCACTCTGTGAAATGTCACCTATACATGTTCTCCGCGAATGCTGCCTGACCTGCTGAGTTACAATACAATAGAAAAATACTTTATTGGCCAAGTATGTTTTGCAACATGCGAGGAATTTCATTTGCCAAGAGGTGTATAAAATCATGTGAGGAATAGATCGGGTAGACGCACAGAGTCTCTTGCCCAAGGACCAGAGGACATAGGCTTAAGATAAGGGGGGTGAGACTGGTGTATTGACTCCATCTACACCTCATGCTGCATCGGCAAGGGCAGCAGCATAATCAAGGACCAGTCGCACCCCGGTCACTCTCTCTTTCCCCGATCTCCCATCGGCCAAGAGGTACAGAAATGTGAAAATGCACACCTCCAAATAAAAAGCAAGAGAACACCAAAATACATTTTAGCATAAACATCCACCACAGTGACTCCTCCACATTCCTCACTGTGATGGAAGGCGAAAAAAGGTTCAATCTCTCCCCTTCTTTATTCTCTCGTGGTCGTGGGGCCTCGAGCCTTCCGTTGACGGGACGGTCTTACTCCCGTAGCCGGTGGTCAAGCCCTCCGCATCGCGGCGATCAGCTCCTGCATTGGGGGGGGGGGGGGGGGAGGAATCTCAGCTCCCCCACGCTGGAGATAGGACCCTGGGTCGGGGCTGGCTGAAGCTCTGCGTCATTGGAGCTTCCCGATGGTCTCTCCCGAGACTGCGAGCCCTTGATGTTAAAGTCCGCAGGCAATCCCAGGGTTGGTGCGATCCCAGGCAAGGGATCGGCCCCGATGGCAAGTCCATGTCCGCAGTGGGAATCAAAGTCAGTCCCGGGGAGGCTTCCAACTCCATGATGTTAGGCCGCAGAGCGACCGGAGAGACGACCCGAAAACCAATCACATCTCCAGTAAGGTAAGAGACTGAAAAAAAAAGTTCCCCCGATCCCCCCCCCCTCCCCCACATATCGTATGGCGCCCCTGGTGGTACTCCAGCTCTCTGCCCCCTCCCACCCGTGGCCCCAGCATATTCAGACTGAGCCTCACCCACCAGTACCTCCTCCACCTCCAGCATCATCTGCACCGCCTAACGACATGGGGCGACTAAACGCTCTTCCCCAACGCTATCCTTCCCCTGTTGGTCAGGGAGACAGAGGCACAGGTCACACTCCTAACACACACTCAATAACTTAAACTACACACTAAAAAACTTAAATCTGAAAACTTACCATCTAAAACCTTACCATCTAAAACTAAAGACACTGAACTTATAAAACTAGAGAGACAGAGACACAGGTCATACTCCAAACCCTTGCACATAATGAGGCTTTACTGTACCTCGGTACACCTCATCATAAATACTCAACTCGCTAAACACTCAAAAACTAAAAACCTTGAAATCTAAAAACTTAAAATATTAAAAAAAACTAAGAACTTAAAAACGAAAACCTTAAAAACTGAAAACATGTAAGCTAAATAAAGTATAGAAGTTGGGAGGTCACGCTGCAGTTGTACAAGACGTTGGTGAGGCTGCATGTAGAGTATTGTGTTCAGTCCTGGGCACCGTGTTTTATGAAATATGTCGTCAAGCTGGAAAGGGTGCAGAGTAGATTTACAAGGATGTTGCCAGGACTCGAGGGGCCTGAGCTACAGGGAGAGGTTAGGGCAGGTTAGGAGCGCAGGAGGATGAGGGGTGGTCTTATAGAGGTGTATAAAATCATGTGAGGAATAGATCGGGTAGACGCACAGAGTCTCTTGCCCAGGGACCAGAGGGCATAGGCTTAAGATAAGGGGGGTGAGACTGGTGTATTGACTCCATCTACACCTCACGCTGCATCGGCAAGGCCAGCAGCATAATCAAGGACCAGTCGCACCCCGGCCACTCCTTCCCCCCTCTCCCATCGGCCAAGAGGTACAGAAGTGTGAAAATGCACACCTCCAGATTCAGGGACAGTTTCTTCCCGGCTGTTATCAGGCAACTGAACCATCCCACCAACAACCAGAGAGCGGTCCTGAGCTACTATCTACCTCATTGGAGACCCTTGGACTATCTTTAATTGGACTTTACCTTGCACTAAACATTACTCCCTTTATCCTGTATCTGTACACTGTGGACGGCGCGATTGTAATCGTGTATCGTTTTTCCGCTGACTGGATAGCACGCAACGAAAAAGCTTTTCACTGAACCTCAGTACACGTGACGATAAACCAAACTGAACTGGACTAGAATGGGGTTGAGGGAGGGAGGGGAGAATGAGAATGAGGGAGGGATTGAGCGGATGTGGAGAGGATGTTTCCACTAGTGGGAGAGTCTGGGGGGGGTGGGGGGGGAATGCAGGATAATGGGACGGGGGGAGGGGGGGGGGTGGGAAGGAGAAATGGATGCGCATCCAGGTGGGTCACAGAAAGGGGGTGGTGGGGGGGCGGGGGTGGGAAGGAGAGGGGTGTAAAACCTCTGCAGTTAGTGAACTCCATCATCCAGATTATGCATTTAATACAAAGCAGTGCCCGAGGCATGAATATGAACTGGTTATCACATGGATAAACTCTGCAGTTTCTGATCCGAGTGTCAGGATCATCTACTCAAATGTAAAATTATAATGATGTTCCATATCCACATCAGCAACAAGACAAAAAAGAAGCAGAAAATAATACAGGGAGGCTAAAGATGAATAATGCAATTTCCATAGATGTTCTGCATAGAATCAGGATTGCTTAGGTAGCTCATGGAATTTGAGAAAGTTGCAATATTTTTGGCCCATTAAGTCTGCACTGATGATTGTCTCTCTTTATATCTGAAGCTGCAGTCAGAGTGTAATGTGCAAGCAACATGATAGGTGACAACACATGGCTCATGAGTGATTGCTTGCCAGCCGTGCAGCTTTGGGCTGAAGCAGTCAGTTTGCCGCATTTGCATTGTTGCTGACTATTGGTGTCAAAGAGCTGGAGTAATGCCCCCTGTCCCACTTAGGAGTCCTGAACGGAAACCTCTGGAGACTTTGCGCCCCACCCAAGGTTTCCGTGCGGTTCCCGGAGGTGCCCGGAGGTTTTTGGTCGAAACGTTCCCTAATGGTCGAAAGTGGTTTCCGCTTCTTCTATGTCCCGGCGATTATTTCCGAAAATTGAAAAAAAACTCCGGGAACCTGACAAAAACCTCCGGGAACCGCACGGAAACCTTGGGTGGGGCGCAAAGCCTCCAGAGGTTTCCGTTCAGGTTTCCTAAGTGGGACAGGGGCATTACCCCGCGGGTCAGGCAGCATCTCTGGAGAACGTGGGCAGGCGATGTTTTTGGTTGGAACCCAAGTGAGGGGGAGGGGGGGGGAGGGAGTGGGGGGAGGTGGGAAAGGATAAAGCCCGGCAAGTGATAGGTGGATAGACACAAAGTGCTGGAGTAACTCAGCTGGCCAGGTAGCATCCCTGGAAAAACAAGGATGGAAGACTGTGTGAAAAATGGACCTGACCCGAAACATCACCCATCCTGTTTCTCCAGAGATGCTGCCTGACCCACTGAGTTACACCAGCACTTTATGTCTATCTTTGGTATAAACTAGCATCTGTAGTTCCTTGTTTCTACAAGTGGTAGGTGGATGCAAGGGGCTTCCTTTGATTGGTAAATGATTTTTTAAATCTCTGACCTGTGTCAAACTATCTGGCAATCAAACCCTCCTCCCTCCCCTTATTTGTATCCACCCATCACTTGCAGACTTTGTCTTGCCTCCACCTCTCCTCCAACCTTCTTCCCAGTTAGTCTGAAGAAGGATCCCTATCTAAGAAAGACACAACATGCTGGAGTAACTCAGCTGGCCAGGTAGCATCTCTGGATTGAAGGAATGGGTGACGTTTCGGGTTGGGACCCTTTTTCACACCTATCATGTCGCCTGTCTGTATTGTCCAGAGATGCTGCCAGACTGGCTGAGTTACTCCAGCACTTTGTGTCGTTTTTTGTAAAGCAGCATCTGCAGTTCCTTGTGTCTGCCAAGATTCCTGTTGTCAATAGACAATAGGCAATAAACAATAGGTGCAGGAGTAGGCCATTCGGCCCTGCGAGCCAGCACCGCCATTCAATATGGTTATGGCTGATCATCCACAACAAGGACCCCATTCCGGCCTTCTCGCCATATCCCTTGATTATCTTTAAGAGCACCAACTCTCTCTCTCTTGAAAGCATCCAGAGAATGGGCCTCCACTACCTTCTGAGGCGAGAATTCCACAGATTCATAACTCTCTGGGTGAAAAAGTTTTTCCTCATCTCCGTTCTAAATGGCCGACCCCTTATTAACCATATAACCATATAACAATTACAGCACGGAAACAGGCCTTCTCGGCCCTTCCAGTCCGTGCCGACCATTTATTTTCCCCTAGTCCCATCTACCTGCACTCAGACCATACCCCTCCATTCCCTTCCCATCCATATACCTATCCACTTTACTTTTAAATTTTAAAATCGATCTTGCCTCCACCACTTCTGCTGGAAGATCATTCCACACAGCCACCACTCTCTGAGTAAAGAAGTTCCCCATCATGTTACCCCTAAACTTCTGTCCCATAATTCTCATGTCATGCCCTCTTGTTTGAATCTTCCCTACCCTCAATGGGAAAAGCTTATCCACATCAACTCTGCCTATCCCTTTCATCATTTTAAAGACCTCAATCAAGTCCCCCCTTAACCTTCTGCGCTCCAAAGAATAAAGACCTAACTTGTTCAACCTTTCTCTGTAACTTAGTTGCTGGAACCAGGCAACATTCTAGTAAATCTCCTCTGTACTCTCTTTATTTTGTTGACATCTTTCCTATAATTAGGCGACCAAAATTATACACCATACTCCAGAATTGGTCTCACCAATCCCTTGTACAATTTTAACATTACTTCCCTACTCCTATATTCAATGCTCTGATTTATAAAGGCCAGCACACCAAAAGCTTTCTTTAACACCCTATCTACATGCGATTCCACCTTCAGGGAACTATGCACAGTTATTCCTAGATCCCTCTGTTCCACAGCATTCCTCAATTCCCTACCATTTACCATGTACGTCCTATTTTGATTTGTCCTGCCAAGATGTAGCACCTCACACTTATCAGCATTATTCTTAAACTGTGGCCCCTGGTTCTGGACTCCCCCAACATTGGGAACATGTTTCCTGCCTCTAGCGTGTTCAATGTGATGGGCATCCAGGATGTGAATTGAAATAGGAGCTGAACAACACGATGATCTCCCTCAATGTACGCATAGAGCGATAGACATTGCACAGAGTAGATCTTCCAAGCCTGTCGGAACTATTGGAGAGTATAGCACAGGTGAATAGTTTGTGTTCTCATGCCTCTTTGTTAAAAGAGCCCAGTCTGAAGAAGGGTTCTGATCCGAAACATCGCCTGTCCATTCCCTCCGCAGATGATGCCTGGCCCGCTGAGTTCCTCCAGCACTTTGTGTTTTGCTCAAAATTCCAGCTTTATGTTTGGTTTAGGTGAGAGATACAGCACGGAAACAAGCCCTTTGGCCCACCGAGTCCGCACCGACCAGCGATCCCCACACATTAACACTATCCACCACACACTAGGGACAATTTGCACATATACCAAGCCATTTAACCTAAGTACCTGTACGTCTTTGGAGTGTGGGAGGATACCGTAGTACAAACTCCGTACAGACAGCACCCATAGTCGGGATCGAACCCAGGTCTCCAGCGCTGCAAGAGCTGTAAAGCAGCAACTCTACCGCTGCGCCACCGTGCTGCCCGTTATGTCTTCAGAACAAATCCAATTGTCTTGCTTTATCTTCTTGGTCGCCGGTAATCTTTGATGCTTGAACTGCTTATCTCATTGTACATTGAATGATGCAATGGTGTGTGGCTCAACTGTTCCCCTTGGCAACTGTTCCCCTGCTAAAGAGATTTCTCCTTAACTTTCTCTTCATCCCCAATGATGGTTTTAAATCAATGACTCATCCCTTCTATCCTCGTTGGCAGAAGAAATGCCTATCTCGATACTATTAAAATGTTCGGAATTTTATAAAGCTCATTAAATCTTCTTGGTATCTCAGTACAAATTGTTCTGCGATATCAAGTTCATCCTCAGAAACATCGCTTCCCATCCCTGGTATCATCTTGCTGAATCTACACTCTTCCATCTATAGGCTTTAATTTCCTCTCTATAATGGATGCCAGGCAGAGATTGCAGTGTTCCATTGTAGCCCACTCAGTACATAATGTCGCTTCATTATTTCTTTACTCATAAATGAAATGCCACTGTTTCTTAAGACCAGAGCCAAGCCGGGAAAATTTATATTATTGTAGCAAGAATCCAGGCTATTTTATTTTTCCTGTGGAGGGAATGGGATGGCACGGTGGCGCAGCATTAGAGTTGCTGCCCTACAGCGCCCGAGACCCAGGCTCGATCCTGACTACAGGTGCTGTCTGTACGGAGTTTGTACGTTCTCCCCGTGACCGCGACGGTTTTCCCTGGGAGTTCCGGTTTCCTCCCACATCCCAAAGACGTACAGGTTTGTAGGTTAATTGACGTCGGCAAAAATTGTAAATTGTCCCTAGTGTGTAGGATAACGCTAGTGTACTGGGATCGCTGGTCGAAGGGCCCGTTTCCGCGTTGTGTCTCGAAGCTAAACTGAACTAACGATAGACTCAAAAAGGTGGAGTAACTCAGCGGGACAGGCAGCATCTCTGCAGAGAAGGAATGGCTGACGTTTCGGGTCGAGACCCGTCTTCAGACTAAATGCTGCCTTAACCCGCTGAGTTCCACCAGCACTTGGCAGGTGCTGGAATCTCGAGTTTCTTGTGTCTCTGATTTTGCTTTGGCTCCTCCAGGGAGGAATCGGTTTAAAGTTCAAAGAAGTAGGAAATCCTATCACGGGCTGTTTGGAGGTTAGAAAACCTATCGTGACAGATAGTGCAGGGATGTGCACCCTATTGAAGCAGCCTTCAGTGAGAATTCTCCACACTCTTTTCAGTTGGAATTGTTGCAGATATTATTGCCGACTGGTTTTAGATGCAGAAGTCTAGCCATAGAAATCCAAATAAAATTGTCATCAGAAATGGAGGAGCATTGACCATACCGAGGTCCATCTGTGGCATTCTGGAATTTTTATGAGCTACATTGCATCTTTTAAAAATCCCTTTTAAAATAAGGAGAGCGATGTTATTGCATTAAAATGATTCGTTATCAATTTGGGTTTCAGTATCTTGAAAGCATTTGATTAGTTGGCAAGTGGATACAGGCAAAATACTCTGTGATTGCTTTTATGTCTGAAATGCTCATTAAAATAATAAGCTCATGTCAAGCAAAATTTGGTCGATCTTGAAGGCTTGATATCAAGGCAAAATAACTACGAAAGATATTCAGATCTTTATTTGGAAAGATGTAAAGATGTGAAAGAAAGAGAGAAATGGTATCATGTGCAGCGTGGATCAAGAGGAGATGTCACACGTGTGTGGAAATATGTTAATGTCTTTGTAATGTGAAAAATAACTCTCATTCCCCCCATTTTACTCCAACTAATGTTATCCAGTAGCTGAGGGAGAAAAGGGGAAATGCTTTAGATTGTATTATCTCATGGGTGACGTTTCGGGATGAGACCCATCTTCTTGATTAGTACGCGCATAAACTGATGATGCTGCTGGCCTTGCCGAGGCAGCGGGAAGTGTAGACGGAGTCGATGGGGGGGGGCGGGGGGGGGGGGGGGAGGAGGAATGTAGGATTGAGGGGAGGGCAGAGGAGGGAGGGAAGGAGGGAAGAATAACGGGATGGGGGGGGGAAAGGAGAAATTGATGCACATCCAGGAGTGTCATAGCAGGGGGTGGTGGGGGTCGTAGGAGGCTGCTTATGTGGCTATTCAAATGTGGAAACAGACCATTCGGCCCAACTAGCCCATGCTGACCATGATGCCCCATCTAAGCTCGTCCTGTTTGTGTGCGTTTGGCCCATATTCCTCTAAACCGTTCCCATCCACGTACCTGTCCAAGTGTATTTTAAACGCTGCTATAATATCTCCTCTGGCAACCCATTCCATACCCATCTTCTTGCGTTTGAGGCAGCAGAGGTCTGCAGCAGGGGGATGCCATCCGGTTCGACATCCGTAGCGGGCGCATGCTCCGGGTTGTCGCCAGGTTGCGGCGCTGATGCTGCTGCCTCCGTTTGGTGTCGTTCGCCTGCCTGAGGTCAGTTGACAGGGATCACCACGGGGAGGTCGACATTGAGCCCCATTCTGTACCCAACTCCCTCTGAGTGGAAAAGTTACCCCTCAGGTTCCTATTAAATCTATTCCTTCTCACTTAAACTTATGGCCTCTGGTTCTTGATTCCCCTACCCTGGCTAAAGGAATCTATGCGTTCACCCGATCTATTCACCCACTGATCTTTTACACCTCTATAAGATCACATCTCAGCCTCCTGCGCTCTGAGGTATAACGCCTTACCCTGCCCATCCTCTCCCTATAGCATAGGCCCTCTAGTCTTGGCAACATCCATGTAAATCCTCTCTGCCCTCGTCCCAGCTTAATGTCATCCTTCCCACAACAAAGTGACCAATACTGAACTCGATTTTCCAAATGTGGCTGCACCATATTTTGTACGTCATTGGTGAGGCCTCCAGATGGCCAAAGAGGAGGGGATTAGTGTAAATAAACATCGCCATCAGTAGAATAGACAATAGGTGCAGGAGTAGGCCATTTGGCCCTTCGAGCCAGCACCGCCATTCAATGTGATCATGGCTGAACCTTGGGACTGGTTTGTTCTTTCCATCTGATAATCTCTGGGCAAAGGTACACCATCGGAGCAGATGGACACACTAAAGGAAACAACGCTATTGGACTAAAATTAATTGTTATCAGTTTGAATTTTAGAATCTTGAAAGCATTTGATTAATGGCAAAGTACTCTGTGAATACTTTTTATGTCTGACATGTTCATTAAAATAATAATCAAATAAAATAGACACTGAAAGGAAGTTCAGGTCCAAATGTCTGGAGAATTAAAATGACTGGATTGGGAATGAAATCTGCTGTTCAAACCCGCTTTGCTCCTTGTGCCGGGGTCGGTCGGTCGGTCGAGGACATGCAGTCGAAAACAAAGAAGGTCCCGGCGAGGGGGAGGGGGCGGTGGAGGGGGAGGGGGAGGGGGAGGGGGAGGGGCGCTGAGAACAAAGAGAGACCGACCCAGCGTGGGGGGGGGGGGGGGGGGGGGGTGGGGGGCTGCTGGGAACAATGAAGGTCCTGGCTTGGGGGAGGGGGATGGGCGCTGAGAGCAAAGTGAGACCTAGCATGGGGGGGGGGTGGTCTGCCGAGAACAAAGAGGGACCTGGTGTGGGGGGGCCACAGTGAACAAAGAGGGACTTGGCCAGGGGGTGCAAGTTGGAAGAGGTACCATCCGGACTGTATTGTATACTTCTGTAACTTTTAACCTGGCGACTCTTTGTATATGTGTGTTGTAAAACAACAAATTTCACTGTACCAAGTACATGTGACAATAAAATATCAATCAATCGATCAATCAAGACCCATGGAGATAGAAGTGATTTTTACCCACCCTTTAAAATGAGCTAACAAGGGACATCTAGGATAGACAGGAAAAGCTGGAGTAACTCAGCGTGACAGGCAGCAGCTCTGGAGAAGGAATGGGTGATGATTCTGATCGTGACCCTTCTTCAGAGGTCTCGACCCAAAACGCCACCCATTCCTTCGCTATAGGGATGCCGCCTGTCCCGCTGAGTTACACCAGCATTTTGTGCCTATCTTCGGTTTAAACCAGCATCTGCAGTTCCTTCCTACATAAGGGACATCTAGGGATGGACTGCAAATGTGAGCATGCCAATGATGCATATATTGCATTTCAAGAAATGAATCTTAAAGATCTCATTTAAAAAAAAGAATAAACCTTGAAAATATAGAGGCTTGAAATGGAAGCAACTTGAAGCAGAACATGGTAAAACAAGTGACAGCAGGACCAAGAGGAGATTTCCTGTGTGGATAGTAAAATTGTAATATATTATACTTTGACCAGATGTTCATCAGAAAGAGAGAACTCAGCATCCCTGAGGAACTTACTATCCGTGACCTTTACTTGCTCTCCTTTCCTCCTTTTTGACCTGACTAGCAGCCTCAACAGCGTGCCATCTGATTGCACACTTAAGAGTCTTTTCCCTTCTCTTTCTCAGACGCAGGCGGTTTAACAGTCGGAATAAAATGGGGGTGAGAGCAAACAGCTTTTAAAAAAAAAACAACAACATATATTCCAGGTTTAAAGCCTCAGATTTATAGAGCGTGAAGAGATTGCAATTAAGCAGAGTCTACACTCTTCATTGTGTCAATAAAGGACTCATTTGAAAAGGAACCCCGGTACACATTGATGAATGCATTATAGCTTTAAGGTGAGAGGGGCAAAGCTTAAAATGTTTAAGATGTGCAGGGCAATTGTTTATTCCACACACAGTGCGATGGGCGCACTGCTCAGGGGTGATCGAGGCTTTTTAGACACAGTGGGTGCATGGATATGCAGGGAATGGAGGGATATGGATCCTGTGCAAGCAGATGAGATTAGTTTATTTTGACATTAGTTCGCATTTTAGTTTATTTTATTTTTTTACTTTAGTTTAAAGATACGGCGCGAAAACGGGCCCTTCGGCACACGGGTCGGCGCCGGCCAGCGATCCCCGCACATTAACACGATCCTACACCCATGAGGGACAATTTTGACATTTACCAAGCCAATTAACCTGCAAACCTGTACGCCTTTGGAGTGTCGGAGGAAAGCGAAGATCTCGGAGAAAACCCACGCAGGCCACGGGGAGAACGTACAAACTCCGTACGGACTGCACCCGTGGTCGGGATCGAGCCGACGCTGCATTCGCTGTAGGGCAGCAACCCTACCGCTGCGCCACCGTGACCGCCCGTGGGTTTTATATATGTTTATCTTTGCATTATAGAGTCACACAACATGGAAACAGGCCCTTTGGCCCAACTTCCCATGCCGAACAAGATTGCCTATCTACATTAGCCCCACCTTGCCGCATTTGGCCCATATCCCCTCTAAACCTTTCCTATCTAAAGATAGACTCAAAGTGCTGGAGCAACTCGATGGTTCAGGCAACATCTCTGGAGGAAAAGGATGGGCGACGCATTGGGTCGGGACCCCTCTTTACGACCTGACATTCATGCTGACGCTGGTTTGGGCAGCACAATGACACAGTTGGTGGAGCTGCTGCCTCACAGCACCAGAGACCCGGGTTCCATCCTAACCTCGGGTGCTGGCTGTGTGGAGTTTACTTGTTCTCCCCATTTTGCACCCACTTCCTTAAAGACGTATGGATTTATAGCATAATTATTCTCTGTTAAAAAAAATGGCTCCTAACATGTTGGGAGTGGATGAAAAACTAGGATACAGCATGGAAACAGGCCTTTCAGCCCACTGAATCCATGCTGACCTATTAAACACCCGTTCACACAAGTTCTATGTGTGAACTTGTGTGAACGGGTGTTTGATGGGTCAGCATGGACTCAGTGGGCTGAAAGGCCTGTTTCCATGCTGTATCTTTCAATCAAACAATGTTTTAAAAAGACTGAAAGTGCTGGAGTAATTCAGCATCTCTGGCGAACATGGATAGGCGACGTTTTTGTGGTTGGGTCTGAAGAAGAGTCCTGACCCAAAACATCCCCCATTCTTTCTTTCCAGAGATGCTGCCTGTCCCGCTGAGTTACTCCAGCTCTTTATGTCTATCTTCGATTGAAACCAGCAACTGCAGTTCCTAGTCCATGTTCTCCAGAGAAGGGTTCTGACACAAAGGTACACAAAAATGCTGGATAAACTCAGCGGGTGCAGCAGCACCTATGGAGCGTAGGAAATAGGCAACTTTTCAGGCCGAAACCCTTCTTCAGATTCTGACGCAAACATCGCCTGCCCACTCCCTCCACAGATGCTGCCTGACCCGCTGAGTTACCCCAGCACTTTGTGTCTTGCCTTACAGCTAATACCTTCCCGAGGTTTCTGCGTGTGATGGCAGTGAATGCCGTCAGCTTCTCTGCCGTAATAACGGCAGAGTCCGGTCCACCGCCATTTTCTTCGCGTTGTCATTTGGAAGCCACTCCAAAGCTTCATTACTTTTAGTCTTTGGGGGGAAAAAAAATTACAATCTATGGGATCATGCAGCATGAAATTGCCTTTCTCAGTCGACTGTTTAACCTGTCCCTCTCTGGGGTGATGTGTGAGCCATCTAACACCAAACACTGCCTCATCTCCTCTCTCACTTGCCACAACCCTCTCCAGAGACTTCTCTCAATATATTCCGTATTTTATGGGTATCTCTTACAACTACCAGAGGTTAAAAGGTTGATATGGTGCTATCCCTATCACTTAAATGATTTGATCCTTTTCTTTTAGCAAAAGCCCACTTAGCCATTTTAGCAATTGTTTAGGTATTTTTTGCAATAGATTGTAAAATCACTTCAGATTGCCTTGTCTTGTAAAAAGCTTTTAGCACCTAACTGGGAAAAAAAAAATTACATTTGCCTGTAGCCATTTTGTCTATTTCCATTAGTTTGTAGCTTAACCTTCATTCAGATGTGGAACTTCTTAAGGCTGGTATTAAACAGTGTGATTTTTTTTTTAAACTATCTGCCTTTGGTAATCCACATGCTCTTAAACTCCTGTTGGTGATGATTTAGCATTTGATTTGTTTTTGTTTTGCATTTGAATTTTGCGTGCTATGAATCGAGTGGCCCGGAAATGAGATGGTCAAAACCTGGGCAGAAATGCCATGGGTCTGTCGCTATAACCCCAGGGCACTGATCTGCAAGGAGTGCCCTGTCTTCCCTCTCTTGAACTTGAGAGTGAACATGCTTTACCCCTGACTCTCAGTCTGAAGAAGGTTCTCGTGCCCAAAAGGTCACCTATTCCTTTTCTCCAGCGGTGCTGTCCGACCTGCTGAGTTCTCCAGCTTTTTGGGCCTATCTTCGGTTTAAAATCAGCATCTGTACTTCCTCCCTACACATTATGAAGGATATAGCTGATAAAATAGATCGAGTAAACCTGAAACTGCACAACAATTGTAAGTGGAGCGAAGGGAATTATATTCTTATAAGTTCAAAACAATTGATGACTGTGCGGCACGGTGGCGCAGCGGTAGATTTGCCGCCTTGCATTGCCAGAGACCCGGGTTCTACCCATCTACGGGTGCTGTCTGTACGGAGTTTGTATATTCTCCCCGTGACTGCGTGGCTTTTCCCTGGCTACTCCGGTTTCCTCCCACGTTCCAAAGATGTACAGGTTTGTAGGTTAATTGGCCTTGGTAAAGATTGTAAATTATCCTGTGTGTACGGGGATTGCTGGTCGACCTGTACTCAGTGGGCTGAAGAAGCCTGTTTCCGCACTATTCTCTGCATTTCTCCTACTAAAAAAATTAAGACTGTCTTGAAAAATGTTGTTTTTACGGAGAGTGGTTGGTGCGTAGGATCAACTTCAGGGCCAGGAAAAGCTATGGACTGGTCCCAAATGTTAAATTCTGTGTATGGAGATACAAGGACCCGCAGATACTGAAATCCTGAGCAAAACACAAAGTGCTGGAGGGATTCAGCAGGTCAGCGGGTTTGGGACGTGGGAGGAGAGCTGACCACTCGGAGGGAGTCAATGCAGTCACAGGGGGGAACGTGCAAATTCCACACAGACAGAATTTCTGTGGAGGTCAGGAACAAACCTGGGTCTCTGGCGCTGTGAGGTAGTAACTCTACCAGCTGCACAGCTAGACTGCCCAAGACTGGGTATCTCTTCTTGTTTATCACCTGGGCTTCTGCCTGAAGCCTGGGCATTGAGGGCATTGAGCTGTATTCTTGGTTTAAGGGTTCCTGGTCTCTGGCACTGCATTTCACAATGTCAGTCCATCAGCAGACTGAATGACACCGAGGGGCGGAGAGAATGAAACACTGTCACTTAGATTAAGTCCACGTTGCTTGTGCATGCCTTGCATTGGATTAACCAGATCTCGAATTAACACTGAATGCAATTTGACAATGTTTAAATGTCAATAACCTTTGCCTAATAGCCTGGCTTCATTAGTGCTCGTTTTTTTGTTTTTTTTAGCCAGTGGCTATTACCTGTCTGCCATGATGAGGAATAGGGTTCAAAGGTCAACACAACTATGCATTACTCGGGCAACGACAGTTGTTAATAGTCCAGCCGCTCCCCCATGAAGATAATCAGTGTGGCCATAAATTATCAATAGTGGAAATTGTCCCAAGAACATGCTGCATGTTGCCTTTTGTTGTAGATCCTTAAAATGTGTTTAAGGATAAGAATGGTCATTTGGAGGTTTGCTTTGAAAAAAAAAAATCTATTGAATAGGATTTGATTCTCCTGAGACTGTGGTACAAGATTGTGTATGGGTCCTGGTGTACAGTGTATAACACAGTGAGAAATACTGCTCTTACTGTAATGCTGCCATGTGGAACAAGAGTTAGACTACCCAACCGGATGAATATTGATTTCTCTAACTTCAAGTAACCCTTGCTTCCCCACTCTCTCTGTCCTAGTTCTCCGACTGGTTTCGCTGTCCTCCTGATTAATTTTGCTGTATGTGTGCCTCATTGTCATCTTCCCCTCAGCCACCAACTGAGCCCAGGCCATTCTCCATGTATTTGAGCTTCGTCTGCTTTGATCTGTCCTTTTCGCACCTTACCCTTCTACATCTCTAGGCCCCCCTCTCCCCTGACTCTCAGTCTAAAGAAACAACACCCGTTCCTTCTCTCCAGAGATGCTGCCTGTCCCGCCGAGTTACTCCAGCATTTTGCATCTATCTTCGGGTGTAAACCAGCATCTGCAGTTCCTTCCCACGCAAGAGCTAGACAGGTCCACAGTGCTTCAGGATGCTGACAATGATAAGCTGACTGGCCTGGCTCACTAATAAGCTTGGGTGCTGAACGCATGCAAGGAAGAAGTTTATAACTTCAGATAATCCTGCATGCCTATTGTCTTATAGGGTAATAAGACCATAGAACAGTATGGTGGGGGAATTGTGTACATTTCGTGTTTTATACATATTTCTTTATCCTGAATAAAATTCATTTTTAGTTTAGGGATACAGCACGTAAACAGGCCCTTCGGCCTACAGAGTCAGTGCTGTCCAGCCATGTCCGCACACTACGGACCATTTACAACTATACCAAGCCAATTAACCAATAAAGCTGTACGTCTTTGGAGCGTGGGAGGATGCCGGAGATCCCGGAAAAAACCCCACGCAGGTCACGGGGAGAACGTACAAACTCCGTACAGACAAGGGCCCATAGTCAGGATTGAACTGGGGTCTCTGGCCTTGTAAGGCAGCAACACCACAGCTGCTGTGCCGCCCTACTCTGAGTTTTAAAAAAAAAGTATGATGAAAGAATGGGGCCTTTGGCCTACAATGGCCTTGCCGAACATGATGCTAAGCTAAACTAATCTCCTTTGTTTGCACAAGATCCATATCCCTCCATATCCATGTGCCTCTTGAGAAGCCTCTTGGACCCTGCTATCGTAACTGCCTCCACCTCTACCCCTGACAGAGCAGACTAGGCAGCCACCACTCTCTCCACAAAAACAATTGTCACACTCATCACCTTTAAGCATTGTTCCTTTCTCGTTAAAGTTATGCCGTCTAGTCTTCGACATTTCCACCCTGGGGAAAATGGTTCTGACTGTCCACCTCACGCCTCTCATAATTTTATATGCTTCTGTCGGGTCTCCCATCAACCCCTGACGTTCCAGGAAAAAAACAATCTAAGTTTGTCCAATCTCTCCTCATCGCTAATACCCTCTAATCCAGGCAGCATTCTGGTAAACCTCTTTGACATCTCCTCCAAAACCTCCACATCGCTTCTTAATGTGATTAAGTATTGCACGCGATACTCCAAATGTGTCCGTACCAAAGTCCTATAAAGCTGCAACATGACTTCCTGACTTGCAATATTAACATGCCGCCTCTTAGCTTCATTTCAATATATTCCAAAGCAGTTTACGTACAATGAGGTGCCTTTGACGTGTAGTCACCATTTCAACGTGGGAAATGTGGCAGCCAATTTTAGCATAGCTAAATAACACAGACAACAATATGATAATGAGCAGATAATTTAACTGTGGGATAAATAATGGTCAGAACGTCAGGGATAAATCACTGTCTCCTTTTTGAGCCACATAGTCATATAGCGTGGAATCAAATCCGCACTGGCCCACCGAATCCGCACTGGCCATCAAACACACGTTTAAACTCAAGTTGCACCAACCCCACACCATTCTAACCCCATTAAGTTCAGTTTAGTTTAGAAATACAGCACGGAGACAGGCCCTTCAGCCCTACGTGTCCACACCGACCAGCGATCCACGCATGTTAACACTTTCCTACACACGCTAGGGACAATTTTACACATACAAAAGCCAATTAACCTACATACCTGTACGTCTTCGGAGTGTGGGAGGAAACCGAAGATCTCGGAGAAAACTCATGGGGAAAACGTGCAAACTCCGTGCAGACAGCACCTGTAGTCAGGATCGAACCCTGGTCTCCAGCATTGCAAGCGCTGCAAGGCAGCAATTCTACCGCTGCGCCTCCGTGGCCGCACGACTGTAGCCAGTGCGGGTGTCGGGGGATATGGGGAGAAGGCACAAGAATGGGGTTGGGAGGGAAAGACAGATCAGTAATGATTGAATGGCGGAGTATACTTGATGGTCCGAATGGCCTAACTCTGCTCCTATCACTTATGAAGTTATTCTCTTCGACTCCTCCTCGGTTCGACCACCTACTTGCATATTAGCAGCAATGTGGAGTGATCCAACCAACTACCAAACACCTACCGAACTGCATGTCTTTGGGGTGTGGATTCATCCCGAGCAGCCGGAGGAAACGCATGCAGTCACGGGGAGAACATGCAAACCCCACACAGACAGCCCCAGAGCTCTGAGTTGAACAAGGGTCACTGGAGCGATCAGGCAACAGCTCTACCGCTGATTAGTCTATAATTAGTCCCACGGAAACTTGAACCTCCAGCTGTGAGAGTGAAGGAAAGCCTCCGTTTTGGAGGATGCACAGCGGGGCAGTTTGCGAAGCTGAGTGTCTCAGGGTGATGGTGACCCAGGTTTGATCCTGACCATGGGAGCTGTCTGTGTGGAGTTTGCAAGTTCTCTCTGTTATATTGTGGGCACCTCCGGTTTTCCCCCCACATTCCCAAAGACATGCGGTTTTTGTAGGTTGTGAAGAAAGTAACGGCGGATGCAGGTTTATACCGGAGATAGACACAATGTGCTGGCATTGCTCAGCGGGATGGGAGACGTTTTTGGGTCGGACCCTTTGTTCAGACTCATCTGAAGTCTGAAGGAGGGTTCCAACCCAAAACATCGCCCGTCCTTTTCCTCGAGAGATGCTGCCTGACCCACTGAGTTACTCTAGCATTTTGTGTCCATCTTGGGGTTTGTAGGTTAATTTGGCCTTTGTAAATTTCCCTTGTGCGTAGAGAGTGGATGTGAAAGTTGGATAAGATAGACGTAGTGTGAACAGGTGATTGGCATGGACGTGGGGGGTGGGGGGGGGGTTGGGCAGGGATGAGGTGGGGGGAAAGGGGGTGGCAAAGGGCTTATTTCCATGCTGCATCTTTCAATGAATCAAGTCTTCATTTCAAATATCACATCTTCAACAAGCTGCACTGAAAGTGTTGCACACAAGTACTGGACTTGAGGTCTGAGCTCATTTCTCGGGAGTGGGGTTTGAACACACAACACCGTGAGTTGGAGGCGAGATAGTTACCCACGAAGAACCAGCTAGCAGAGATGGTCCTGCCCTGCGATAGGAAAGATATCATTGAGCTAGAAAGAGTTCAAAGGACAAAGGACATTTATTGCCACATACACCAATTGGTGCAGTGAAATTTGAGTTGCCACAATAAAATAAACGCACCATTATAGAATTTAACATTAAACATAAAAAACATCCCCCCCACACAGCGAGATCAAGGTTTCCCACTGTGAGGGAAGGCAGCAAAGTTCAGTCCACTTCCTCCATGTTCACCCGTGGTCGGGGCCTATTCAGAGTTGATTTCCAAGGATGTTGCTGAGACTCGAGGGCCTGAGTTATAGGGGGGGGGGAGGTTGGGCAGGTTTGAGTTTAATTCCTTGACTGCAGGAGACTGAGGGACAATCTTCTAGAGGTGTCTGAAACCAATGAGGGGAATAGACAGGGTGAATGCACAGAGTATTTTACCCATGGTAATGGAATCAAAAGCCAGAGAACATGGATGGAACGTGAGAGGGGAAAGATGTAACAGGAATCTGAGGGGCAGCTTTTTCACACGAGGTGGTGGATATATGAATGGGGGAATAACATATTAAAAATAACCCATGGACAGGTATAATTGGATTGGAAATGTCTAGAGGGACAAGTGCCAAACGTGGGCAAATGGGATATTGTGGTCGGCATGGACGGGTCGTGCCAAAGGGCCTATTATTGTGCTGAATGACTATGATGTCATCTGTAGAAGCTGGGGAAGAAAGAGTTCTAGTTGGTTAAATCTCACAAAACCTCGGCTTATCTTTGAGAGCCCCTGAATCTTGCCTGTTACTGAACAGTGCTTTAGCTGTCTGAGCTTCGGTAAAGATGCTTTTTACCTCTCGAAGCAAGGGTGCAAATTCGGAATAAGCAGATAGATATTAAACGTTAAAAAAGGCACTTAGCAGGTCAAATGCATCCATGGAGACAGAGAAGATGCTGGATGTTTCAGATCAAGTACCCTTGATCACAACTTAAAAGTGAGAAAACAAATGTGTTTTAAGTTGCAGAGAAAGGGAAGGATGGGCAGACTAGAAGGAATATTCAGGAACAGCTTCTTCCCCTCTG
The DNA here is from genome assembly GCA_963514005.1 of Raja brachyura. The sequence goes on from OY740810.1 coordinate 9,607,789, forward strand.
TTATCAGGCTTCCGAATGATCTTGCCATAAGCTAGGGTACTGTCAGATTCATCTCTACCTCATTGCAGACATTGAACTTTGTCTATGGAAATGGTGCAGTTGCAACGCTGAGAATTATATTCCGCGCTCTGTATGTTCCCCTTTGCCCTACCTGTGGTACTTGAGTTTGGCCTGATTGTATTGATGTGTAGAATTATCTGATTTGATTGCATAGCATGCAAAACAAAGCTTTTCACCAGGTACACGTGACAATCATAAACATAAGCCTAATGATGATAGGGTGCAAACCAATGTTGTCTGGGTGAAAATTAGTTTAAAAGCCATTGGAGACTGAAAAAAATCCCCAAATTGAAACTGAAATTTTCAATAGAGAGCTATAACCAAGGGTCGTTCCTGAAATTGTTAATTACGTTATTGAGAGCTACACATACCCAGATGAAGTACAGCTCCTCAAAACAGGGTGTTGGTGAGGCCACACCTGGAGTATTGCGTACAGTTTTGGTCTCCTAATCTGAGGAAAGACATTCTTGCTATAGGGGGAGTACAGAGAAGGTTCACCAGACTGATTCCTGGGATGGCAGGGCTTTCACATGAAGAAAGACTGGATAGACTCGGCTTGTACTCGCTGGAATTTAGGAGATTGAGGGGGATCTTATAGAGGCTTACAAAATTTTTAAGGGGTTGGACAGGCTAGATGCAGGAAGATTGTTCCTGATGTTGGGGAACTCCAGAATAAGGGGTCACAGTTTAAGGATACGGGGGAATTCTTTTAGGACTGAGATGAGTATATCTTTTTTCACACAGAGAGTGGTGAGTCTGTGGAATTCTCTGCCACAGAAGGTAGTTGAGGCCAGTTCATTGGCTACATTTAAGAGGGAGCTAGATGTGGCCCTTGTGGCTAAAGGGATCAGGGGGTATGGAGAGAAGGCAGGTACGGGATACTGAGTTGGATGATCCGCCATGATCATATTGAATGGCGGTGCAGGCTCGAAAGGCCGAATGGTCTACTCCTACACCTATTTTCTATGATTCTATGATTCTATAACTACACTGCGTACTTGTGGAACAATGTAGACTATAAATGATAGAGAGCTCAGAGTGGGATGGAGAATTGAAAGAACAGAAGATGGAAGCCCAGGGTCATCTTTGTGGACTGAACAAAGTAGTACTGCAAAGCAATAACTCAGTCTTTTTTTTTTTTGCCAGTGTAGAGAGGAACGCCTCTCCATTCCGCCCGCAAGGACAACCCTGAGCTGTCGGGAGCATTGTGTTGCGTTCAATGCTCGTGACATGGTCTTCTCTGCACTTTTGTTCCTCCCTCTTGCTCTGGTGTCCTGTGTGTAACTCAGTACCAAACTCTAAGAAACTTTATATAACGTTCTACCAAATATCTGAAGTAACCGTATACCAGTCACTAGCAGCAGCTGGTGCGCTGTATGTAATTTGCTGGTAGCCATCTGCTGGCTTGTGCAGAGCTGAATTGCCTTGTATAAGTCATTGCCAACTATCCAATGCCCTCTGTTTAACTCACTGCCAACCATCTGTTGTTCCATGTATAATACCCGACCAGCCATCGAGTGCCCTTGTAACTGGCTGCCAGTTGTCAAGTGCGCCATGCATAATTCACTACTCGTACTCTTAATACCCTCCTTACAGATTATTGCCAGTTCTCTAGTGCCATGTGTACAATCTTGTCCCAGCTCCCTTATGCCATGCCATGCATATAACTCACAATTGGAAATCCAGAGCTTATAACCAATTGATCAATTGTACTTGCGCCATGACGGAAACAAAGAACTGCAGGAGATGTTGGTTTAAAAAGAAAACCTCACAAAGTGCTGGAGTAACTCAGAAGGGCCAGGCAGCATCTCTGGATAACATGGATAGGTGGTGTTTTTGGGTTGAGAAGATAAGAGTCACAGATAGTCATAAGGCTTGGAAACAGCCCAATTCATCCATGCAGACTATCCATCCAAAATCAAGAGAGAACTCTCTCTTTCAAGAGAGAGTTAGATTCAGCTCTTCGGGCTAAAGTAATTAAGGGATATGGGGGGAAAAAGCAGGAACGGAGTACTGATTTTGGATGATCAGCCATGATCATATTGAATGGCGGTGCTGGCTCGAGGGGCCAGTTTTTATAAATGTTTTCTATGTTTCTATTTTTCTAAAGTGCCCAATCTAAGTTAGTCCCATTTGGCCCCTATCCCTCTAAACCATTCCTTCCCACGTAGCCATCCAAGTTCTGGAGTAATCAAGAGTAAATCCTTCATGCAGAAGCAACCTCTAAAGAAGAGAAAGATCCCACTTCAGCATCTTGTGTCCTTTTGTTGGCTTAAAGGGCCCAGGACATGAAGGACTCCGCGCGATTACTGCTCCTGTTCACAGTGTAGCTGGTGAGAAGTCATATATTTGTGGACATCGAGTGCTCGGTTGGATTTTGCCATGCTACTCACTACGAATGGGCAGATACTGTGGCGAAGTAAAAAACCCAGAATATCAATAATTAATTTTTTAAATCACGAAAGAACTGAAAGCCATAGTGTAGTAGTTACTGGAATGAGAGACGTCTCTTAAAAACATAACACATAACTATGTTTTTTTACCACTTATCTCTGCAGATCGAGAATTTTGCATAGACTTGAGGGTCTGAGGTATAGGGAGACATTGATCAGGCTGGGACTTTATTCCCTGGAGTGCAGGAGGATGAGGGGTGATCTTATAGAGGTGTATAAGATCATGAGAGGAATAGATGGGTAAATGCACAGTCTTTTACCCCTTGAGTAGGGGAACCAAGAACTACAGGACAAACAGTGCCCTCCATAATGTTTGGGACAAAGACAAAGATCCATCATTTATTTATTTGCCTCTTTACTCCACAATTTGAGATTTGTAATAGAAAAAAATCACATGTGGTTAAAGTGCACATTGTCAGATTTTAATAAAGGCCATTTTTATCCATTTTGGTTTTACCATGTAGAAATTACAGCTGTGTTTATACAGTCCCCCCATTTCAGGGCACCATAATGTTTGGGACACAGCAATGTCATGTAAATGAAAGTAGTCATGTTTAGTATTTTGTTGCATATCCTTTGCATGCAGTGACTGCTTGAAGTCTGCGATTCATGGACATCACCAGTTGCTGGGTGTCTTCCCTGGTGATGCTCTGCCAGGCCTGTATTGCAGCCACCTTTAGCTTATGCTTGTTTTGGGGGCTAGTTCCCTTCAGTTTCACTTCAGCATATAAAAGGAATGCTCAATTGGGTTCAGATCGGGTGATTGACTTGGCTACTCACAAATTGACCATATTTTAGCTTTGTAAAACTCCTTTGTTGCTTTAGCAGTATGTTTGGGATCATTGTCTAGCTGTAGAATGAACCGCCGGCCATTGTGTTTTGTGGCATTTTAACGAGCAGATAGAATGTGTCTATACACTTCAGAATTCATTATGCTACTACTATCAGCAGGTGTATCATCAATGAAGATAAGCTGCCATACATTCCCAGGCCATAACACCCCCACCACCGTGTTTCACAGATGAGGTGGTATGCTTTGATCTTGGGCAGTTCCTTCTCTCCTCCATACTTTGCTCTTGCCATCACTCTGATATAAGTTAATTCTCATTTCATCTGTCCACAAGACCTTTTTCCAGAACTGTGGTTGCTCTTTTAAGTACTTTTTGGCAAACTGTAACCTGGCCATCCTATTTTTGCGGCTATCCAGCGGTTTGCATCTTGCAGTGTAGCCTCTGTATTTCTGTTAATGAAGCCTTCTGCGGGCAATGGTCATTGACAAATCCTCGCCTGACTCGTGAAGAGTGTTTCTGATCTGTCGACAGGAGTTTGGGATTTATCTTTATGATAAAGAGAATTCTTCTGTCATCAGCTGTGGAGGTCTTCCTTGGCCTGCCAGTCCCTTTGTGATTAGTAAGCTCACCAGTGCTCTCTTTCTTCTTAATGATGTTCCAAACAGTTGATTTTGGTAAGCCGAAGGTTTGGCTGATGTCTCTAACATTTTTATTCTTGTTTCTCAGTCTCATAATGGCTTCTTTGACTTTCATTGGCACAACTTTGGTCCTCTTGTTGATAAACAGCAGTAAAAGTTTCCAAAGGTGATGGAAAGACTGAAGGAAAGACTAGGTGCTGAGAGCTCTCTTGTGTCTGCACGAAGGAGGCAATTAAACTCACCTGAGCAATTACAAACGCCTGTGAAGCCATGTGTTCCAAACATTATGGGGCCCTGAAATGGGGTGACTATGTGTAAACACAGCTGTAATTTCTACATGGTGGAACCAAAATGTATAAAAATTGCCTTTATTAAAAACTGACAATGTGCCCTTTAACCATGTGATTTTTTTCTATTACATATCTCAAATTGTGGAGTACAGAGGCAAATAAATAAATGATGGGTCTTTGTCCTAAACGTTATGGAGCGCACTGTATGTAGATTAATCTAGACAGGCTCACTGGTGATCTGGAGGCAGTGGTTCAAATCCACTATGGACACTGTGAATTAATTAGAGTTAGTGCTTCCTTATTTCCGTACACAGAAAGGTGGCGGTACATGTTATTAAAATACATATGGGGTGGCATGGTGGCACAACGGTAGAACTACTGCCTTACATAGAAATATAGAAACATAGAAAATAGGTGCAGGAGGAGGCCATTTGGCACTTCGAGCCAGCACTGCCGTTCATTGTGATCATGGCTGATCGTCCCCTATCAATAACCCTTCTCCCCATATCCCTTGACTCCACTAGCCCTTAGAGCTAGACAGCAGGGTTCGATTACATGTGCTGTCTGTACGGAGTTTGTACGTTCCCCTCGTGACCTGCGTGGGGTTTTCTCCGAGATCTTCGGTTTCCTCTCACACTCCAAAGACGTACAGGTTTGTCGGTTAATTGGCTTGGTGTAAATGTAAAACTGGCCCTAGCACGTGTTAATGTGCGGGGATCGCTAGTCAGTGCGGACTCGGTGAGCTGAAGGGCCGATTTCCGCGCCTGTATCTCTTAACAAAACGTAATTAAATTAAAACTAAATACAAGTCATGTGGCCGTTAAACAAAATAATTACATTTAGCCTTTTAGCGGTGTCGATACACCATATTGCAGCATTCCGTCACAAGTTGTATCAATCTGAGATCTCAAGAACAACGATAAATTAGGTGGATTATCTGTTTCATTTCTCAATGGAGTGATGGGAATTGGCCAGGACATCTTTCCTTTTATTCCTCGAGTTAATTTTGTCCACGTGAGACGTGACTACCATGAACTTTTTAATCAGCAAGATGGTAGCCCACAGGGAAGTGTTCCCTCAGCACTGCACTGAGGTGCCAATTATGATTAGGAAGAGTTAACCTCATGAAATGCTTATGCCACTATTGAGCCAAGGAAGGCTATTACCTAATAGGCATGAGAATCAGTTACATCATCCTGGGAGGTGGAAGATGCTTCAATGGATTGCTTTATGAATCCCGGAAGATGCAATATTCCAGATGATGCAGGCAAATCTATGACTCTGAAATAGAAGTCGGGAATAAAATAATATTTCTTCAAATGAATAAAATGTTGAATCTTTGAATTGTTCTGCGTACTGAAACCAAAGTGTGAATACGAGGAGATAATTTGTCCCAGATCCTGTTAGAGAGAGAGATACTGGATAATTTAACCAAATTATGCCTTGAGGACACTATAGCCTTCTGGACATTATTGAGCCTCTGTAACGTCCAGCTCTATAATCCATGGGCAAATTGTGTTCGGTAACATTCTTGTGATGTGCGTTGGGCTGTTTTGCTATGTCGAAGATGCTAACATAAGAAACAGGAGTAGACGTGGGCCACTTGGGCCTCTTGAGCCCGCTCAGCTATTCGGTAACGTTGCAGTTGAGTAAAACTACAAAAGTGCTGGAGTACCCCAGCGGGTCGGGCAGCATCTCTGGAGGAAATGGATAGATAGCGTTTCAGTTTGGACCCTTGTGCTAAAGGGATCAGGGTGTATGGAGAGAAGGCAGGTATGGGATACTGAGTTGGATGATCAGCCATGATCACATTGAATGGCGGTGCAGGCTCGAAGGGCCCTAATGGCCTACTCCTGCACCTATTTTATATGTTTCTATGTTTCTATGACCCAACGATATGTCCCATATAGATTCCAGTGTCAGGTGCCACCCGACCCACTAAAAGAACTCCAGCACTTTGAGGTTTGCTCAAGATTTCAGCATCTGCAGTTCCTTGTGCCGAGCATGTAATCCAAACGTGGCCTCAATGCCACTCTCCTGCCTTCTCTCCGTAATCCTAGCTGTCGTAGTAACACGCATTTTTGTGGTCGATAATTTCCTTGAAGTGAGATGTGAAATATTTGTTTCTTGAATTTCCCCCACAGGGGAATTTACTTCTCTCAAAGATGTGGGGTAAAGATATTGGGGGTTGTTAAGGAGGATATGACCCATCTAACCCATTAGCTTAGTCACCTCCTCTATTCTGATCTCTTCCTGAGTATATTGCAATTATTACCTGTTGGAAAGTAATTTCAGTGGGATTTGATTTCTTTTCATACGGTATATCTATGTTTTCCTCTAGGCTGTGCCTTCCTTACCTACTGTGCAAGAGAATCAGCTATCAAGGCACAGAATGCATTACACGAGCAGAAGACACTGCCTGGGGTAAGTGAGGCTTTTATGTTATTTGTTTTTGCAGATAAAAACTGGATTCTGATGCCTTTTGTTATTCGGCATGAGGCTTGCCGGACCTGAAGCAAAGTCACTGCTTGTTTACAATTGCGTGTGGCTCGAAGACGTACTTTCCTGGCGTCTCCAATGTAATTAATATAAAGTAGGTGCCCCTCCGGGATCATTTTTGTCTGGGTAACTGCGGGAGGTTATGATTAGAGGGCCGTTTACGTGGCCAGCTATTTTTGCGTTCTGTTAACATTGTAGGTTTTCAATGCGACCAATTTAGGTGTCATTTAGACAATGCTCACAAAATTGTAGAGACCGACCGGGTCTTTGCACTTGTTTGAAGTACTGTTCCAGCCCTTGGTCTGATATGACCTGGATCTATCTCCCCGTGCTTAGCGGAACAAAGAACTCGCAATTATACCTTACGGGCAGACATAGAAACATAGAAAATGGATGTAAGAAAGTAGGCCATTCGGCCCTTCGAGCCAGTGCCGCCATTCAATATGTGATCATCCAGAATTGGTACCGTGTTCCTGTTTTCTCCTTATATCCCTTGCTTCCGTTAGCCCTCCGAGCTATATCTAACTTTCTCATGAATACATCAACACCAGACACCAGGTACATCAGACACCTCCCTTTCCTAACATGTCCAAAAATCATCCATGGACATTGCCCGAGCAGATTCCATAGAAACAAAGATGATTTTGGGTGATCAGCCATGATCATATTGAATGGCGGTGCTGGTTCGAAGGGCCGAATGGCCTACTTCTGCACCTATTTTCTATGTTTCTAAATCAATGCATTGTCTGTCCATCTAGATTTTAAAGGATCCTTCAGGGAACATTCCTGATTGGCCTGGGCGACATTTCATTCCTTTCCCCAGCCAATCTTTCACCCAAACCAGTTGAAATAAACAGATAACTTGGTTTTGTACCTTGGTAAAGTTGCGGACTCCTTCGCGATATTTAACATGGCATTCACATACCTGAATGTCTTTGCCTCTCCCAATGGCTTGTTATTTGTGAAATCCCGTGTAGCGGTAAGGAGCTGCGAGCCTTTGTGAGTTTTCCTTCGGACAGTTAACTGCTGTGTATCAGGTTTCCCGATAGATTTAACCACCTTGGAATCCAAGAAGAAGTCAATTCAGTGTATCAGTGGCTTGGTTATTGGTGTACTGGGACTAGAAACAGTGGAATAACAAGAGGTAAATTCATGCTATCCACTTACAAGCCTCGTCTTGCTGGTCACGTCTAGCCAGAGATAACAGTTGTCCTGTGAAACTGCAGCACAAGAATTGGAAAATATAATGTGTGTGTGAACATTGTTTGGTTTCAGCTGCCTAGATTGTAAGTTCTGGAATTTCCTTCTTAAACTCTTCATCTGTCCTTAAAACCTATCTCTACAACCAAGCCTCTCGTTCATCTGTCCCAATATGTGACTTCAGGTCGGATTTAGCCTGAAAGGTAGATGGCAAAGTGTCTCGGGACTTTTGAGCAAGTTAACAATGCCGCAGTATTTGATGCAAGTCCTCTTTGGTGGGCTTGGTGGACAGTTATTGATATGTCTCCTTTGTGATTCCTCGTCCCACTTCTCAGCTTGTCCTGAGTGGCTTTGGGGAATGGAAACATTTGGTTCACTTGATTGAAAAATATGAGGTGTGTTCTCAGTCTGTCGATAGTTGACGAGTTGGATACTCCGGTTTTGTCTTTTGTTTTTATCTTAACTTTGTGCAGAGTCAGAAGGAGCATCAGCGTCCCTCCTGGTATTAGTGGGCACTGGACACGTGTTCCTTCCCAACCCCATTCTCCTCCCTCACCTCCTAGAACCCAACAGTGGTCTGCTGCTAACATGGTGGTCCACCTAGAATGGGGGAGACCTAAACCACTGATCAGTAATCAATGTACCGCGCCATAGCCAGGGTGAAACTCCTGATTTTGGATGCTGTTTCGTTCATTGGCTTTGGTGTGCATGGAATTGTAATTGCCCAGTCCAGGCTGGCAAGTAAATGCATCTGATCGATGATGGCTAGCTGGATATTCTCAACCTTTGCTTCAAATATTTTGAAAGAAATGACAGAAGTCAGATGACATCTATGGAAAATTCAGGTTTGAGAGGTTATATTTCCCTCCTTCATTTCTAATGTTCTTTATTTAACCGAGACTTGCCCAGATGCATAAAGGGGAAGAACTCAAATGCCGTAAATTGGAATTAAAATGGAAAATCTGGAGTAAAACCCCTTCATCATCTTCCCCCTTGCCAAGCAAGTGTGTGGAAAGAGGACAAACTGATCAGGACTGAAGCTGCAAGGATATTGTTCTTTAATGGAGAAATAAAGGACAAGTTGGGCAGAAGGGCTGTAAGACTCTATATTGGCAGATGCTGGTTTATACCAAAGCTGGTATCAACAATGTGTTGGAGTAACTTGGCAGGTCAGGCAGCATCTGTGGAGGAAAAGGATGGGTGACGTTTTGGGTCGGGACCCTTCTTCAGACCAAACGTGGGGGTGGAAGCGGTTGGAGGGAGGGGCTGAAGAGAGGGAAGCGAGAAAAGTTCTCCATTGGATCCATCTTGAGATCACACCAATTAGTTTTCCCCAAGTCATTAAGCTGGATGACATCATCATTGTGAGTATAGAATGGGAAACCTCCTTCAAGCTCTCAGTCATTTAACTCGCATTTGTGGGTTTGGGAAAAATGAATCACATTAGTGTCATGTGCAGATGACCTGGTCGATATATACATCCCCAGATGAAACCCTTCACTCATGTTCTGAGTCTGTGTAATGAATGGACAATAGGCCAGTGAGAAGAAGTCATACAGCGTGGAAACAGGCCCTTTGGCCCAACTTGCCCATGCCGCCCAACATGCCCCATCTACACCAGTCCCATCTGCCTGCGTTTGGCTCATATCTCTCTAAACCTATCCTATCTATGTACCTCTCTAAATTTTCTTGGAAGACTTTGAACAATGGCTTTCAATCAAATCATCTTCCCTGTTCTTATCCATAACGTTATTGCAGTCCTGCTCTTATTCCATCTCTCCCCCAAAAGATTATTGCCTTTGAAGTCTCAGCCCGTCTCCCCATCTCAATCAACCATCATAGTAAAAGCCCCTGATGTCTTCCTCTGCCCACAGCCCTTTGAAACAAGGGCCACAGCTGCCTCTTCCATCGTGCATTGCATAGGGCACAATGTAGCTCCATCCTTGCCTCACTTCCTAGCTACTGCAGCAGCCTGGTCATCTCCAGACCCTGCTGACCATCTCTCTTGACCGCCACCCAACTCACCCCTGGCCCAACTCACAAGTGGCACAACGTCAGTGAAGATGCAGGATTCTTGAGCGCAACAACACACAGCACTGGAGTAACTCAGTGGGTCAGGCAACATCTCTGGAGGGCATGGAATGGTACTGTTTTGGGTCGGGACCTCTCTTCAAAATAATGTGCAACACTGGTGACGTTTTCTCTGGTCTTGCGTGGAGCTGAAATGTGAAATAAGGAAGCTAATGAGTTAAATAATTGCTACTGCCTTGCTGTAGCGCCTATGAAGGATAGGGTTTTTGGTGCAGTAGAATTTCCAGATCTGCATCTTTAGATGCACCGAATCTCTTGCCCAGAGTAGGGGAATCGAGGACCAAAGGACGTAGGTTCAAAGTGAAGGGGAAAAGATTTAATAGGAATCTGAGGGGTAACATTTTCACGCAAAGGGTGGTGGGTGTATGGAACAAGCTGCCAGAGGAGGTAGTTGAGAGCTGGGACTATCCCAACGTTTAAGACACAGTTAGACAGGTACATGGATAGGACATGTCTGGAGGGATATGGACCAAGCCCAGGCAGGTGGGACTAATGTAGCTGGGACATGTTGGCCGGTGTGGGCAAGTTGGGCCGAAGGGCCTATTTCCACACTGTATGACTCTGTATAATAAGATGTACAAAGCCTTTTAATTACTTTGTGGACCAACATATCGAACCTCATTAGTCCCATCAGCAACTGGTGAAATGTATTTGACCTTGAACATTAAATAATTTCCTCTTCCCACAGAGGCGGCCTGACCCGTTGAGTATTTGCAGCATTTTCCGTTTTTATTTTAGATTTCCAGCACCTGCAGTTTTTTTTTTGATTTTCAGCACCATGATGTCACCAGATAAAAATAAACACTCAATTATCTTCCCACATTTTGATGAGAGGTACGAAACAATAAAAAAAACTGAAATGTGTTGCTTTCCAAGAGAGGAATGAATGGCTTTTTGGATTAGTATTCTGCTTTGAATGAGCTTTTCCAAATAATAGGGATCAAGCCAGTGGCTTGCTGAGCCAGTAGATTTAATCAGTCGGAATCATTTCTGTTCTAACGGTTTGGGAGATTGGGGTTCGCCTGTAGGGTCACAGTCAAGAAGGGTCCCGATCCGAAAAACGTCACCTGACCACGGTCTCCAGAAATGCCGCCTGTCCCGCTGAGTTACACCGGCACTTTGTGCCGTATTCGAGCAGCCCGATCTCGACACCAGCAGAAGACTCTTGATGAAAATATACCTTGCGCAGAGGATAATAATGACATGTCTCAAACGTGCGGTTGCCTGGGTGAAATTTGTGCTCCCGGAGAAGCCTTGTTAAAGGTCGTGCAGTTTTAAAAATCGGGAAGGGTTTATCACTGGCAGTGCGGAGGAGGGGACTGGGAGGGCGGGGGCGGGCTTTGATGCTTCCCTGTTCTGCCGGGATCAGGTACGCATGTTTAGCTGGCGCCCACACTGCGCCCCAACAGCTGTCGCTAGGCAATGCGGGCATGACTGAGCCTGCAGTCTGTTGACAGATTGTGGTGCCCATGACTCATCCTCACGTGGCCGACTGATTACTCACAGATAAACAAGTACAGGAACCTTTACATCCATTTATCCCAGTGGAATTAAAAGCTGATTTCCTTTATTTGAAGGCAGTGCTATTTTGGGACAAGTCTGAGAACCATTTTCCTCTGAGCTATGAAACATTTGGAAGGCTTTACCTTTAGTATTATCGTGTTTTTCTCCACAAATTCTTTCTATTCCTCGCACAAGCGACGAGCATTGAGACCTTTAAGCGAGTCCGTTATTGAGCCCAGAAGCATCAGACAGCTCAATAATCCTTAATGATATTTTCAAAAATGATGTTGTTGGTGTTTATTAGCTTCTCATTAATGGAGTAATAAATGAAAAATAACAGGGCTTACCAAAACCATAAGCTTAAAACTGTTTGGTGGTGAACTGACTGTAGTTGAGATCAGAACGTGTACAACATTTCTTAATTACATTATTGTAGTGGTATTTACAGAATCTTAGTATAATGTAGATTCTTACAATCCCTATTTTGCAGGCTGATTGACTTCAGTATGGATTAAACAGATGCCTAATTACAATAGATGCTGCAGCTATTGCTGTTCTTGGATTTGCACAAATGAGGGGGGTTGTGCTGTGATATGTCTTCAACTTGTCTGTGCTTTTCGAGGAAGAGAATAATTCCAAACTCTCAGATATCGGCACGGTAAATGCCAGGGTAACATTTGCCTTCACGCTTCAAACATGCACGCTGGAAATGGCTGACGTGAAATTCGGTTCCATGAACATTAAATGGATTAAACCAAAATTTGGAAGCAGAGAGCTGTGACGTTATTTTGTGCTTTGTGCATAAGACCGGTTGGAATATTTAGGTTGGGGTGGAATATTTAGGTAAGGATGAGGGGGGATCTAGTAGAAACATATAAAATTATAAAAGGACTGGACAAGCTAGATGCAAGAAAAATTTTCCCAATGTTGGGCGACTCCAGAACCAGGGGCCACAGTCTTAGAATAAAGGGGAGGTCATTTAAGACAGGTGAGAAAAAACGTTTTCACCCAGAGAGTCGTGAATTTATGGAATTCCCTGTCACAGAGAGCAGTGGAGGCTAAGTCAATGGATGGATTTAAGAGAGAGTTAGATAGAGCTCTAGGGGCTAGTGGAATCAAGGGATATGGGGAGAAGGCAGGCACGTGTTATTGATAGGGGGCGATCAGCCATGATGATAAAGACTGGCAGTGCTGGCTCGAAGGGCCGAATGGCCTCCTCCTGCACCTATTTTCTATGTTTCTATGTCAGCTGTAACACGTTGCAGGAAAGATGTGGAAGCTTTGGTGAGGGGGTTAGAGGAGGTTTACCAGAATGCTGCCTGGATTAGAGGGTTTCAGATACAGGGAGAGGTTGGATGGACATGGATTATTTTCTCAGGATCGATGGAGTTTGACGGGGTACAGTTGTACAGGGTCTTGGTGAGGCCACACCTGGAGTATTGTGTACAGTTTTGGTCTCCTAATCTGAGGAAAGACATTCTTGCCATAGAGGGAGTACAGAGAAGGTTCGACAGACTGATTCCTGGGATGGCAGGACTTCCATATGAAGAAAGACTGGATAGACTCGGCTTGTACTCGCTGGAATTTAGGAGATTGAGGGGGGATCTTATAGAGACTTACAAAATTCTTAAGGGGTTGGACAGGCTAGATGCAGGAAGATTGTTCCCGATGTTGGGGAACTCCAGAACAAGGGGTCACAGTTTAAGGATAAGGGGGAAGACTTTTAGGTCCGAGATGAGAAGAACATTTTTCACACAGAGAGTGGTGAGTCTGTGGAATTCTCTGCCACAGAAGGTAGTTGAGGCCAGTTCATTGGCTATATTTAAGAGGGAGTTTGATGTGGCCCTTGTGGCTAAAGGGATCAGGGGGTATGGAGAGAAGGCAGGTACAGGATACTGATTTGGATCAGCCATGATCATATTGAATGGCGGTGCAGGCTCGAAGGGCTGAATGGCCTACTCCTGCACCTATTTTCTATGATTCTATGATGTGTATAAAATGATGAGATGCATAGATAGGGTAGACATTCAGAACCTTTTTCCCCAGGGTGGAAATGTCTAACACTAGAGGTCCTAGCTGTAAGATGAGAGGGGGAAAGTTTAATGGAGATATGCGAGGCAAGTTGTTTGCACTGAGAGTGATATCTCTCTGGGTATCTGAGCAGAATTAGCATGTTGATGGCGATTCGAACTTCATGAGAGAATCATGAAGATTCATGAGAACTTCATGAGAGAATCATGTGGGGTGCACTACAGAACATATTCTGACGGGATGCAACTTGGCCTGGTGCGGAAAGAGCTCTGCTCTTGACCACCTGAACCTGCCGAGAGTGTTCACTTCCTTCCACAAAATTCACCTTCACGGCGCGTGGCCTCAGGAAGGCTGGAAATATCGTCGAGGATGTCCAACGCCCTGTCCATTCCTGTGTCTCTCTTCTACCTCCTGGGAGACGATTGGGGAGCATGAAAACCAAGACTGCCGGAGTTTAGAACTTCCTGAAGACAGACGCAAAAATCTGGAATTATTCAGCTGGTCAGGCAGCATTTCTGGAGAAAATCAACAGACTGACGTTTTTGGCTCGAGGCCCTTCTTCAGACTGAGAGTCAGGCGGAAAGAGGAACGAGAGATAACAGATGGTGATATAGAGAGATATAGAACAAATGAATGAAAGATATGCAAACTGTAACGATGATCAGGGAAAGGTTGAGCCCACAATGGTCCATTGTTGGCTGTGGACGAGCTTCTTTTCCCATCCGATTCCTGAACGGATAACCCCTTTTGCACCTCCTTGTACTGGAGGCGCTGCCATGTATTCTTGCTCTTAACTCCACATTATTCAGTTATCCTGGTATTGAAAGATATTATTGCTCTAATTAAGACTGGACTACAGTCATGCACTCATTCTGTACTTTTGCTCTCATTGTGTTTATTGTTGCATTTATCATTACTGTCTGTGTACTGTTTACTCTGTGAGCTTCATGAGAACAAGGAATTTCATTGCACCTTGGTGCATATCATAAATTAATCCGAATCTGATGCAGATCCCGCTGAACAGATTGGTTAATAGATGATGAATAATGATTGTTGTCTAACAGTGGAGACCTATTTTAATAGCATTACTGCATCAAAGTGAAAACATCTTGAAATTACAGGCCCATTGTTTTTTCTTCCTCCCTCCCTTCCTCATTTCCAAAGGCTTTGTTTTAGGTCTATTATTGTCACGTGCATCATGGCCTTGTTTTTCATGCTACCCAAACAGATCGGATGCACCATACGTTCATGCAATCAAGTCAATCTCATGTGCAATAGAGCAAAGGCAAAGAGCAAAGAGTGCAGAGTACGGTTCTCAGTATTATAGTGCATCAGTTCCATTGACATAGTCCAATGTCCACAATGGGGGAGAGGTGAATCTGACCGTGCCTTGGACCATTCAAAAGCCTGATAACAGAGGGGAAGAAGCTGTTCCTGAGTCCGGTGGTGGGTGCTTTCCGGCTTCTGTATCCTCTGTCGGACAGGAGCAGGAAGAAGAAGGAATGACCAGGGTGGGTCATAGTCTTTGATTATGTCTAAAGAAGGGTCTCGACCCGAAACGTCACCCATTCCTTCTCTCCAGAGATGCTGCCTGTCCCACTGAGTTACTCCAGCATTTTGTGTCTATCTTTGATAATGTTGACTGCTTTTCCGAGGCAGCATGAAGTGTAGATGGAGACAATGGTGGGAAGTCTAGATCATATTATTCAGATGGAATCACTTAATGACTGAGCTCAAATGCTCTGCTCCATCTGTGAGCGTCTCAGGAGGCAACCTTACAGCTGAAGGCATTGCAACAGAGTCTGATGTCAAAGCAGATTATGCTGCAAATAAAAGATGCCAAGAGCAGGTCATTTCTGGAGAACATGGATGGGTGATGTTTATGGGTGTGGACCCTTCTTCAGACTGATTGAAGTTGGGGGAAGATAACTGCGAGAGGCGGGACAAAGCCTGACAAGTGATAGGTGAGGGGAGGGGTTGATTTGCAGACGGGATGACAAAGACTAGAGATGGGAAGAAGACAAAAGTCTGTGAGGCGAAGAGATAAGGTGAGAAGAAGCGAGAATTGTGACCCTTGTTCACTCATCTGACAACCAAACGCCCCTCCCTCTTTCCCTCCCTCTCTCCCTCCCTCTCTCCGTCCCCCCCTCAGCGGCAGACTTGCTGCACTTCCTGCGCCAGAGACATGGGTTTGATCCTGACTACGGGAGCTGTCTGTACAGAGTTTGTCCGTTCTCCCTGTGACCATGCGGATTTTTTTCCAGGTGCTCCCACACTCCAATGACATACAGGCCTGTCGGTCAATTGGTTTTGGTCAAATTGTTCCTAATGTTTGGGATAGAGCCAGTGTACACGGTGACCGCTGGTTGGCATGGACTCGAAGTGGGCCGAAGAGCCTGTTTCTGTGATGTATCCTTAAAGCCTCTCCCTTCCCCTCTCTC
The DNA here is from genome assembly GCA_963514005.1 of Raja brachyura. The sequence continues at coordinate 9,623,786 of OY740810.1, forward strand.
CCTCACTCTTTCCCTCACTCACTCCATGCATGGTCACCATAGAATGATTCTCTTTGTCAAAGCCACAGGTCGACTGAGAGAACATATCCTGACGTGGCACATTTTGCTTGGTACCGTTCTGGTGAATCACGGCGAGATTTCTGGCCAGATCAAAGGTGCTAAAGTGAAATAACAATGAAAGATTTAGTGTGTAGGAAGGAACTGCAGATGCTGGTTTAAACCGAAGATGGACACCAAAAAGCTGGGAATAGCTCAGCGGGTCAGACAGCATCTCTGGAGAAAAGGACAGCATCTCTGGAGACGTCTCGGGCCCAGACCCGAGAGTCTGAAACTCAGACGCCGTCTCAGTCTCAATGTAAGATTTAGGTCGGGCAGCATCTGTGGAGAGAGAAGCAGAGTAGTCAACATTTCAGCTTGTGAACCTGCCATCAGAAGTAGGGAAAGTGGTTGCTGCTAACCGATTGCTGGCTGTGTGCCAGCGGTGTGCCGTGTTCACTTTTGCAATAAACACACTCTAGAGCGATTCAATTGCATGTGAAATGCCTTGAAATGCCATGAAAAATGTCTGATAAGCCAAAGTAAACGTTCTTTTCCCCACCGGTCCCAGTGAGGCCGTGTACTGTTTTTTTTTTTACCCCGATGCATCCACAGTTTATTTGCTTAGCGGCCGGATCCTGGAGCGAGCTCACTTCATTACGGCACATTATAGAGGTACAACCAAAGAAGCCAGCTCTGGGTTCCATTTTCATTCGAAGCCCAAACGACCTGCGTTCCCAGAAGACAAGACGCAGAAGAAAACAATTACAGGATTGATTTCATTTAGCATTCTTTTGTAACTTAGAAGTGCGGCGCGCTATTCTTTAAAAACGAGTCTTGGTGACTGCACTGGGAAGCAATGGGCCCGGGAGAGTTAATGACGTTGGGCTGTTTAACAGATATGATTGAATAGGTTAATATACATGATGCAATTGGTGACCATCAGGGGGTTAATGGGCGCGTTTGCTGATGATTAGTTTTCTTCAATTTGCTGGACCAAACAACTCCCGGTTAATCCTCTGGGGACGTTGCCTTCACTGACTATTTAACCAAGAAAATCTCCTTCACAAATTCTCCAGTTAAAAATAAACAGGGAGATTGATCAAAATTCATGTAGATGGCTGCCAACCCTTTTAGAAGAAAGTATGTCGACGGATGATGCAATTTGGCTTCTCGTTTTTCTCTCATCCAGGCCTCAACACCTTTTCATGCTGCAAGATTAAGACCTTTGTCCTCTGGCTTCTTTGTCGACAGCCTTTCCTCACTTATACGCCATCGAAAATCCCCCTGAAATCTGAGCTCATCTATCAGATCTCCTCCTAACCCGTTGCAACCTGGGCGAAAGGATCTGCTCGGGAAGCTTTGCTGTATGTGGCAGCCTGGAATTAAACGGAATATGGGAAATACTCGACAGATCAGGCAATACAGGTGGAGGAAAAAAATGGGTATAAATTGGAGGCAAACAAGGGAAGGGGAGACGAGACGATAAAAAGGGAAGGTTGCTTTTTCTCCATCAGTTTTGGAACTTTTAAAATTCATAACTTCCCATTCTACCGAGAAGACGTAGATCTCGGTTCAACCAAGATGCAGGACAGAATGCCACAGGAGATCTTTCTTCCCTGCGGCTAACAAGCTTTGCAACTCCTCCCCCTTCTGTCATGGGGTAGACTGAGACTGACACTCCCCAATCTGTGCAATTCCCCCAAAGCCTTTCCACTCGTCACTTTAATGATTCATGTATCTTGTGTTTTCATGACTGTCGGCAGATCAATTTCCCTCCTGGGATAAATAAAGTTCTATTGTATCGCATCGAATCTGAAACTCTGACTGTTTCGTCACCACAGAAGGGTCCAGACCCGAAACGTCACCTGTCCATTCCTTCCAGTGATGCCGTCGAGTTACTCCAGCACTTTGCGTTGCACTCAAAATTCCAACGACCGCAGTTCCGTAAACGTCCCGGTTTCTCCCACTGAGGTTGCTGCCTGACCTGCCGAGATTTTGCATCACTTCCTGCTAACGTCAAGTTTTCAGCACCTGCATCATCTTACTTTTGGGGATTTGTGTGTCAGCTTGAACTGCCATTACACGCAGCAAGCACTGCCTTAGTGGCAAGAGGCCAAAGCCAAAATGCTTGTTTAAGATGGATAAGGTGCACTGTGGTGTCAGAGGGAGTTTTATGATTCAAGTGGAATTTGTTGTCAGATGCATGTATGGTGAGGTAAAGGTCCAATGAAAATGTTGCTTGCAGCAGCATCACAGCCACATAGATTCAGACAACACAGAAAAAACACGTTAGACATAACTTATACATAATTAGTCACCGAGTGATACAGCGGTGAAACAGGCCCTTCGGCCCAACTTGTCTACCCTGACCAACATGTCTTATCTAAACTAATCCCACCTGCCTGCCTTTGGCCCATATCCCTCCAAACTTGTCCTATCCATGTTTCTCAAATGGGATAGTATCTGCCTCAACTACCTCCTCCGACAGCTCGTTCGATGCTTCCGCCACCCTTTCTACAAACAAAATTACCCCTCAGGTTCCCCTTAAATCTTTCCCTGATCACTTTAAACCTATGACCTCTGGTTCTCGATTCCTTTACTCTGGGCAAAAGACTGAGTGTGTTTACCTGATCTATTCCACACACAATTTACACACAAATTCAGCATGACAGTGCAAAGGAAAAAACTGTCCAAAAAAAACTAAAGATTAATACAAACACAATTAGAAAACAAGTCCACGATAGTGCAAGAGGTGGTTCGTAGTGTACTGTTGCCAAGATTAGGGTTGTGTAGGTAGGTTCAAGGCCTGATGGTTGTAGGATAGTAGCTGTTCCTGAACCTGGTGTGGTGGGACTTCAGACTTCTATACCCGATGGCAGTAGGGAGAAGATGGCATTGAGAAGATGGTGGGAATCCTTGTGTAGCAAGGAACTGCAGATGCTGGTTTAAACCGAAGAGAGACACAAAAAGCTGGAGTAACTCAGTGGGTCAGACACCATCCCTGGAGAAAAGGAATAGGGACATTTCAGGTCTTCAGAAAATCCTTAATGAGAGGGTGCAACATAACTTTGAAAATAAACGGTTTCGAGATCTGGTGAGGGGTGTGTGTAGATATGAAGTAGGTACATCCCTTTTATCTTAAATTATTTTCTTATATTTTCTTTTTTCTATTTTTCTCTTTCCCTTTTTTTAAAAATTATTTCTCGCGTTCTACGTCTCTACGTGCTCTTCCTTTTCACTTTTTCACGCACTTACTATCTTATCTAACTTTCTCTATTTTTCTTCTTCTTCTCCTTTCTGTTACTTTCCTATTATTAAAAAAAAAGAACCTTGATGAGATGCCTCCTCCTCGAGGCAGCACCTTGGGTCGATCCTTTCGATGGAGCGGAGGGCTGTGCCTGCCTTGGCTGAGTCCACCACTCTCTGCAGCCTCTTACGTTCTTGTGTGTTGGAATCGCTGTGCCAGGCCTTGATGCAACCAGTCGGTTACTTCCTACTGTGCATCTGTAGACGTTTACTAGAGTATTCGGTGACATGTTGAATCTCTTTAAACTTATGAGAAAGTCCAGATGCATTGGTGCTTTCTTCATGATTAACATCCCAGTAACTGAGTACTCCCCCACCCCTTCTCTCTTCTCCGCATCCTCTGGTGTGCACCCATTTCTCCCGCTATCTGTCCCTCGCCCCCCCTCCCCCCCCTCCTCTGTCCCTTTCCATCTATATTCCTCCCGCTGGTCTTATATTTCACTGCCCCTCTTCGAAGCAGCAGTGGAGGATGCTTACAACTTGACTTAGCCAGGCCGCCCTTGCAATGCTGCCATGGCAACAGGCCTTTACGGCCAGCTGCACTTGAAACAACTTGGACTTTGAAAATGGCGCCAGGACGTGGTGACTCTTGTATATTGTCTCAGTGGACTATTTCCATACATTTTGTACTTAATGTAAGATCGGGCTTATGTATGGTAATACTTTGCTGAACTGTATGCAAAAAAAAATTCACTGTACCTCGGTACATGTGATAATAAACAGACATTGAACCATCGAGTGGTTGACCATGCAACCCACATTTAAGGAAAGATATATATTAATATGACTTTTTTAGATCCTTTGAGGGTTCCATTGTGGGTTACATGCAATTAGGCACATTTCTGAAGAGTAATCATAGCTGCAATGTTGGAAGTGGAAAGAAAGTCCGTGGTTGAGTTGGTAGCCCCCTTGTCTCTGAATCAGGAGGTTGCGGGTTCAAGTCCCACTCCAGGGACCTGAGCAAAAACTTCTAATTGATGCTCCAGTATTCTCTTTCATTCTGCTTGTGTATAAAATTGAGGCTTTGCTCTCTCTGGACCTGACCTGGCTATTGTATCTCTATCTCCGCATGCCTGCACTATTCAATTTGATATGTTCATGTACACATCCATTGCCTCGTTTGGGTTTTTTAATTCACTCTCTCTCTCTCTTTCTCTCTCTCTCTTCCTCTCTCGCTCCCTCTCTCCTCCCTCTCCCTCTCCCTCTCCCTCTCCCCCTCAACCTCCCTCTCCCCCTCTCCCCCTCTCCCCCTCCCACTATCTCCCTCCCCTTCTGGCTCCCTCCTTCCCTTCCCCTCCCTCCCTCTCTCTCCCCCTTCCCCACACTCTCTCCCCCATCCCCTCGCTCTCTCCCTCCCTCTCCCCCTCTTTCCCCTCTCGCTCTCTCCCCCTCTCGCTCTCTCCCCTCTCGCTCTCTCCCCCTCTCTCTCTCCCTCCCTCCCTCCCTCCCTCCCTCTCCCCTTCTCTCTCCCCCCTCTCTCTCCCCCTCCCCCCCCTCTCTCCCCCCTGTCTCCCTCTCTCTCGTTACCGCCCCACATTCCAAAGACATGCAAGTTTGTTGGTTAGCCGGCCTCAGTAAATTTTGCCTAATGTGTCAGGAGTGGAAGTGGAAGTGGGATAATATATAATTGTGTTGGCGGGTGATCGATGGTCGGCGTAGACTCAGTGGGCCGATGGACCTGTTTCTATGCTGTACTCTGTATCTTTCTCTTCAATTTAATCAAACATAGTACTGTCAGATCTGACCTGAACCGGAATGGTTTAAATGGTAGACCCGACCAAAATGGAACCCGACAAATGTAGAGGACAGCATCACATTCACGTCAGGGTAAGCTGGCTCTGCCTCTGAGGGAAGAACGTGGTGCTTTGTAGCTGAGCCAAGGATTTTGCATAGCTTCTCAACTTCTCAAACAGATCCCAAGCACTAAGAGGTTGATGCCTTTACCAGTGATAAGTGAAAACATAAAACTACTGGAAACACTCAGCAGGTCAGGCAGCATCTGTGGAGAGAGACCTGACCCTGTAATGTTCACTGGCTCTCTTTTCACAAATGCTGCCTGACCTCCTGAGATTTTCCAGCATTTTCTGCTTTCATTCATATTATTGGTATCAGCAGCATTATTTTTAATTCATGCCTTTGTCTATATTTCCCTGAACCAATGGCCACTAAAACTGATCAACCAGTAATTAATTGCTGTTTCTTCACGCTTGCTTTCCACAAATTGGCTGTTACTTTTCCATCAAGGCATGGGTGGCCACACATCAAAAGCACTTAATTGGCTCTACATTGTTTCAGGATGTTCAGAGGCTGCAAAAGAAAGTGGGTATATACAAAGTTACTTATCCTTTTGAATGATTTCTACGAATATTGGGCGGCACAGTGGCACTGCGGCAGAGCTTGCTGCCTTACGATTCCCTGCCAAAGACCAGGGAACGAATCTGACCTCAAGCTCTGTCTGTGTGGAGTTTGCACGTTCTCCCTTGTGACCGTGTCGGTTCCCTCTGGGTGCTCTGGTGTCCTCCCACATTCCAAAGACGTGCGTCTTTGTCGGATAATTGGCTTCTGTAAATCATCCCACGGTGTGTAGGATAGAACGAGTGTACGCGGGGTCGTTGGTCAGCGTGGGGACACGGTGGTCCGAGGGGCCTGTTTCCACGCTACATTTCTAAAAGATAAAATCTATTTTGGAAACAGAAAGGGTTAAGGGGAGATCTGATAGACAAAGTTATGAGGTGTTTTCATACTGGCTATTTCCAGTGGCAAAATGGTCACTATTGTCACATCTATGTAGATACTGCGAAATGTTTTGCAATCCAGTAGAATCATACTGTTTCATTGCTGGAATTTAGAAGATTGAGGGGGGATCTTATAGAGACTTACAAAATTCTTAAGGGGTTGGACAGGCTAGATGCAGGAAGATTGTTCCCGATGTTGGGGAGTCCAGAACAAGGGGTCACAGTCTAAGGATAAGGGGGAATTCCTTTAGGACCGAGATGAGGAAAACATTCTTTACACAGAGAGTGGTGAGTCTGTGGAATTCTCTGCCACAGAAGGTAGTTGAGGCCAGTTCATTGGCTATATTTAAGAGGGCTTTAGATGTGGCACTTGTGGCTAAAGGGATCAGGGGGTATGGAGAGAAGGCAGGTACGGGATACTGAGTTGGATGATCAGCCATGATCACATTGAATGGCGGTGCAGGCTCGAAGGGCCGAATGGCCTACTCCTGCACCTATTTTTCTATGTTTCTATGTTTATAAGCACAGTCATATATCAGTAAAACAGTGCAATGATTACAGTGTTAAAAAACCCAGTGGATTTCTTCTGATGCAGTACACAAAGAGTTGCCATGTTTGCCCGCCATCTTGTCCCTTTTCAAGTATCAAGTTCTTAAATATATTGAGTCTTAGCTTGGCCTTAAAGGCCCATTACCCTGGAGGCAGCACCGGGTCAGTGACACAGGGGTCAGCCTGGCCTGGCGATGTTGTTAGTAACCAGAGGACAGGCAGACGCCATGGTGAGATGAGGGGAGGTTTTGTTTTTGAACGAGGTGGGTTGCGGTGATCTGGAAATGGCAGAAAGTTATAAATCTGAAAAACAAAATGAGGTAAATGTTCAAAAGGAAATATTTACAGAGCTATTATAAAACGGCAGGTGCGAAGGGAAGGGTAATTAATTGCAGAACTCTTCCATTGAGCAAGTGCACATTGATAGCCAAGTAGCTCACTGCGCTGGAGACACAGGAGTGTGCAGATGCTGGAAGATTAGTTCAGTCTAGAGATACAGCGCGGAAACAGGCCCTTCGGCCCAGCAGGTCTGCGCGGACCAGCAATTCCCCGCATATTAACATGATCCTACGCACACTGGGGACAATTCTCACATTTACCAAGCCAATTTACCCACATACCTGTACATCTCTGGAGTGTGGGAGGAAAACGGAAGATCTCGGAGAAAAGCTTGAACTGAACACAAACTGCTGCAGGAATTGAACAGATGCTGCCCGACCCGCTGACCAGTTTGGTTATTGTTGACTGCGTCGTTGCTTTGTGAGTCTACATTCTGACGGGCATGGGCGAAAAAGATAAAAATATGATTGGAAAATGTTCCCAGTTATCGCCAATATCAACGATGAAAATGAAACTGATAATATAGTCTGATATGCTGGGAAATAGCAGCTGAAAGAGATTTATCTTGCTTTGTGCATCGCTTCCACCTTCAAAGGCAGTCTTGTCAAAGGCACCTTCGCTCTTGCAACTCTTGCCCCTCTGCAAGATTTCAGTGATCTGTTTTCTAACTTTTCCCTTCTACATCCTGCTCAGCCACAATTCTATCCATGTAACTCCGTGTGAAAAGCACTGTATAAATGCAGACGCAAGGAACTGCAGGTGTTGGTTTACAAAAAAAAACACATAAAGCACTGGAGTAACTCAGCTCTGGTGGTGGTCAGGCAGCAACTCTGGAGAACATGGATAGGTGACGAGATTCAGGTCTGGACCCCCCCCCCCCCCTTCAAGACACCAAGCCATCACCTATCCACAGATATAACTTTCTGTTGCCCCTTTTGAAAGCTGCTACAGCTTGCTATTCGTGGAGAAGGGTGGGCGGTCCCGGCATTGCAAATGGTTTTCTAATCTGCCCCCTTCTCCTCTCCCAGGGGACCTTGTGGTCCCAGGTGGAGTGGGAGTGTCCTTGCCGTGATGCTCGAGACATTGCCGTCGTATGGGACGGGCTTGGATGGGCCAGCTGGGACCCTCCTATCTGGCATCTTCATTTGTTTTTGTGTGTAGCCGGAGATGGGATTAAATGAAGTGGAGAATGCCTGGCGGGGGACTTAGACTGAGCACCAATGGAAGACTGCACCTGAACATTCCGCATTCACTCACACTCCAGCAGACTGCCTAATGGGGGGTAGCTGTCAGCTCAGGGTAGCTCCTAGCATGAGAATGGTTTAGAACACACCCTCACGTTAGTTAGCAGTGACCTGAACCCTTTCTCGATTGATTCCCGCTGAGGAGTTTTTTTTTTAATTCCCAGGTTCTCGTTTTGATGACCAAGCGCTTTACCCCTGAGGAATTTGAATTTCAAACACTTTTGATGAAGTGTCTTTGCACAATAATCTGGTTGTAAACTGTCAGTGCTGTCACTTTATTTCTGAGGAATAACTTTCACTTACTTCCCTTGGCCCTCTCCCCAAGCCACAGTTCACAATGAACGTTGCATTGCAAATTGGAGGGTGTCAATTATAAAACCAGGCTGTCATAGAAATAGGCCCTTTGGCCCAAATTGCCCAAGCCAACCAAGATGCCCCATCTACACCTTTCCTATCCATGAACCTGTCCAAATGTCTTTAACATGTGGTTATAGGATCTCCTTCATCGACCTTCTCTGGGAACTGGTTTTATGTCCCCACCTTCCTCCGAGCTGTAAAAATGCTGACAGACTGTGGGCGATATCGCAGTTTGCAACCACACTAGATGTAGAACTGAAGGACACCATCTAAGGATAGGATGTTGGTCATTTGAATCTGAGAGGGGATGTTGTCTTATGCCAGGATTGTGTTAGCCCAGATATTGAATGTATATGTGGGTGAAGTTAGTATATCAATAGATTCTTGGTAACAAGATGAAGCAGGCTACGGAGATTGGGCAGGAAAGTGAACTGTAGAGTCATAGAGTGATACCATACCATATACATGTGATCAACACCAACTTCCTATTCCCACGTTGGTCATTCCTCCTTCTCCCCGCTCCCATCAGGCAGAAGGTACAGGTGTTTGAAAGTGCCCACCACCAGACTCAGGAACACCTTCTTTCCCTCTGCTATCAGGCTTCTGAACGGTCCTTTCATAAGTCGGGCACTGTCCTGATTCTCCAACCTACATCATAGCAGAACTTTTTAGTTTAGTTCAGAGATTACGGCGTGGAAACAGGCCCTTCGGCCCACCGCGTCCGCGCCGACCAACGATCCCCGCACACTAACGCTATGCTACTAACACTATCACACCAGGGACAATTTACAATTTTACCAAGCCAATTAGCCTACATACCAGTTCCTGTACATCTTTGCAGTGTGGGAGGAAACCGGAGCTCCCGGAGAAAACCCATGCAGGTCACGGGGAGAACGTATAAACTCCATACAGACTGCATCAGTCGTCAGGATCGAACCTGGGTCACTGGCGCTGTAAGGCAGCAACTCTAGCATTGCGCCACCGTACCGACCTCTCAGGAACCGTTACGCAACAATGCTGAGAGTGAAATCCTGCCCTCTGTATCTTTCTCCTCTCTCTAATTATTGTACTTCAGTTTGGATTTGACTGTACTTGTATATAATATCGCTGGATTTGATCGGATAAGACACAAACAAAGCATTTCACTGTACCTCGGTACATGTGACTATAATAAACCTAAATGTCATTTCACAGACTGTGCGCCCATCTGATGTTAGACAGGGGTCAACTGTCAACCTGTTTCCTTTCTGTTAATTGAAACTAAATTAATTAATATAACTTGGCGTCAAAGACTAGGTGACACAAACTGGGAATAGAATGTTAGCCACTCAGCCAAGCTTGGGAATTGAACCTGAAACCTTCCTCAGTGAAACCTGAATGTGGGTCTGAAATAGTTCTGTGTAAGTTCACTGTAATGATTATTGATTTCAACGGATCATGAATATTGTAAAGGTAAGGAATAAGGAATTTTAGAAACATAGAAAATAGGTGCAGGAGTAGGCCATTCGGCCCTTCGAGCCATTCAATATGATCATGGCTGATCATCCAAAATCAGTAACCCGTTACTGCTTTCTCCCCATATCCCTTGATTCTGTTGGCCCTAAGAGCTCTATCTAACTCTCTGTCGAATACATCCAGTGAATTGGCCTCCATTGCCTTCCGTGGCAGAGAATTCCACACATTCGCAACTCTCTGGGTGAAAATGTTTTTCCTCATCTCAGTCCTAAATGGCCTACCCCTTATTCTTAAACTATGACCACTGGTCTTGAAATTTTGTCACATCACTAATAATTTAGCAAAGGAACGTGGGTGGATTTGTTATTGATTGAAATTCTTTTGAAGTTCTCATTCCTGTACAATGGTACAATGGTTCGATGGTAGTTTATTTGTCGTATGTACCGAGTTACAGTGAAATTCATTTTTGTATACAGTACAGTACAAGTACCACTATACATAAGCAGTTAGATACATCTTAGATAATCATCTCAGATAAAGTACAAGTGTGTAGCAGTAGTTCACTGAGACAGTATTTGCTGCCATTTTCGAGGTCCAAGTTTGTTAGTGCAGGTTTCTTGACCTGATCATGGGGGCCCGTTGTCCTGGCGACGTTGCACTCTAAGCGTAGCCATTGGTACTCCGCCCATTCTCCACTGCTGTAGGCCGTGTCCGGTCCACACGCTCGACCTCTTGGAGTGGCGTGCAGTCCAACCGATCCCCAGGCTGTTGCAGGGCCTCCAGAGGCCACATCTACCATCCAGGTCATACACTCTCCCCCCCCCTCCCCCACTCCCCTCCCCCTTGCCCTAGGTTGTGGATTCCTTCTGATATGTTTTTCTGTCAATATTATGTTTGAATGCACTGTTGTATGGCACATTAGGGTATGTTTCCACATTAAACTCACTGCATAAATGCTGGCAGTTATTGCTGTTGAACTGATTGTGAATTAATATTGGGATGGTATGTGCAAGATCTCCCATTCAGCTGGAATTGACCATTGTTCACATGCACAGTTGCGAGCAGTATCACTTTTATGTCAAATTGAATGCAGTAAAAAGACCTGGAATTTTGGCTCCAGCTTTCACCTCATGTGGTGAAGAGATCAGGGACAGCAGGAGAAGGTCTGGGCTTTGGGAAGCCCAGGTTTTATGCTGAATGGGAGGTTGAGAGCTCATTGTCGGCTTGTACGCCTTGTAAACAGGGGCATACAGTCTCTTCCCAGTCGCTATTTGTACCTCGCCACCAGCAATCCACGGAGGGGGCTTCAGACCACAACAGCGGGCTAAATCTCCAGGGAGAAACAAAGCAACAAATTTGACGTTAACTGTTTGGTAAAATATGATAATTTTTCCAAGGCAGGGAACAGCATTTCCCACTCAGTAATTGGCACACTGAGAGATTCTCTGGGCTGAATCACTCCTCACTATGCCTGCTTCCAATCTGTTGATGAGGTGAACCACTCATAAACCCAGAGGCCATAGGTTTAAGGTGAGGGGGGAAAGATTTAATAGGAACCTGAGGGGTAACGTTTTGTACACAAATGGTGGTGGGTGTATGGAATGAGCTGCCAAAGGCGGCCGTTTAGGCAGATACTATGGCAATGTTTAATTTAGTTTAGAGATACGGAGCGGAAACAGGCCCTTCGGCCCACCGAGTCCGCGCCGACCAGCGATCCTGCACATTAACACTACACACCCTAGGGACATTTTTTAAAAACATTTATACCAAGCCAATTAACCTACAAACCCTTTACGTCTTTGGAGTGTGGGAGGAAACTGAAAATCTTGGAGAAAAGCCACGCAGGTCACGGGGAGAACGTACAAACTGCGTACAGACAAGCACCCGTAGTCAGGATCTGGCGCTGTAAGATGGGAGCTCTATCACTACGTGCCACCCATAAATGCTTAAGAAACAATGAGACGGGTACATGGGTAGGAAAGGTTTAGAGGGATGTGGGCCAAATGCAGGCAGGCGGACCTAGTGCAGATGGAGGATGTTGGCCGGCGTGGGCAAGTTGGGTCGAAGGGCCTATTTCCACGCTGTATGACTCTAAGACCCTGCATATCTCATTTGAGGGCAAATTTTCAGCAAAAACTTCCAAGGTCTATCAAGGCTATTCTCAGGAAATATTTCCCCTCGTACAAGGAAGAGGGATTGCAATTTATCCATTTCCAATCCCCGGGGGAATCAAAGTACAGAAGGTTAGTTCTAAGCTGTGACGGGGAGATTTATGATGATGTGATTACGAAGCACGAGCTATAATCATGTACCTTATGGATGATGAAGGCAATCTGAAGTAGAGACATTTTCACAGGAGCTGCCCTTGGTGCTGATTTGCCAAAGTAGGGTGTGGGTTTAGAGAGTTACACAAAAAGCTGGAGAAACTCAGCGGGTGCAGCAGCATCTAAGGAGCGAAGGAGATAGGCGATGTTTCGGGTCGAGACCCTTCTTCAGACTGGTCAGGGATCAGGGAAACGAGAGATATGGACAGTGATGTGGAGAGATAAAGAACAATGAATGAAAGATATGCAAAAAAGTATCGATGATAAAGGAAACATGCCCTTGTGAGCTGTTTGTAGTGTGAAAATGGGAAGCTAGTGCGACTTGGGTGGGGGAGAGATAGAGAAGGAATGCCAGGGCCCGATGGCTGAGGGAGAGGTGGGAAGGGGAGGAGGCAGCCTGGGTTAACAGAATTGAGAAAATTCAATGTTTAAGCCCAGAGGATGCAGACTCCCCAAGCGGAATATGAGGTGCTGTTCCTCCAACTTGCGGTGTTGCTCACTCTGGCCGTGGAGGAGGCCCAGGACCGAGAGGTCGGATACGGAATGGGAGGGGGAGTTGAAGTGCTGAGCCACCGGGAGGTCGGGTTGGTTATTGCGGACCGAGCGGAGGTGTTCGGCGAAACGATAGCCCAGCCTCCGCTTGGGTTTAGAGATGCAGTTTAGGGACACAATGTGGAAACAGGCCCTTCGGCCCATTGAGTCCACGCCAACCATCATCACCTGTACATTAGTTTAGTTTAGAGATACAGAGCGGAAACAGCCTCTTCGGCCCACCGAGTCTGTGCCGACCAGCGATCCCTGCGCATTGACACTATTCTACATACACTCGGGACAATTTACATTTATACCAAGCCAATTGATCTCCAAACCTGTAGGTTTTTGAGGAAACTGGAGCACTCGGAGAAAACCGCTTGCAGGTCACGGGGAGAACGTACAAACGCCGTACAGACGTGCAAATGGACAGCACCCGAGGTCAGAATCTCGGGCGCTGTGCCAGCTGCGCCACTGTGACCCCCTTCCCGCCCCACCAAGTTATGGGTTACGATTACTAGAAAGTGTTTCAAATGTCAAGCACGAGGGAAGAAAATAAATTGCAACAAATTGTGTAATTTGGAGTATAATATTAACCATTTACGTTCGTCAACACTTGTCGATGGGGGACCAATTTATGGACCCACGCTCTTTTCTGTAACAACCTATTAATCTATTCTGATCTTTTATCTGGAGGTTTGCGTACTGAAATGAGTTATCTAAATGTTATCTATTAAGGTGGGTTAGTGGTCACAGGGAGAATGTGCAAACTCCACACAGACAGCACCCGAGGTCAGGGTTGGGCTCTGTATTGTGAGGTAAGAGTCCTCTATAGATCCCAGGAGAGCTGATTGGAAACAGAACATAACAATTGAGAGCAGACACAAAATGGTGGCGTAACTCAGCGGGTCAGGCAGCATCTCTGGAGTGACCCACTGAGTTACTCCAGCATTTGGTGTCTACCTTCGATTTAAACCAGCATCTGCGGTTCTTTCCTACACATATCAATTGAGATAGTGAACTAATACCCAGCATCTCAGACAATTGTTCTTAGGACACAAGTTTTTAGGATACAGAATTAAAGGGTCTTCTTTTAGGAAGGAGATGAGGAGAAAATATGATCAGCCATGATCATATTGAATGGCGGTGCAGGCTCGAAGGGCCAAATGGCCTACTCCTGCACCTAATTTCTATGTTTCTATGTTTCTAAATGTATTTCTTCAGAGGATGGTGAATCTGTGGAATTCTTTGCCACAGAAGGCTGTGGAGGCCAAGTCAGTAGATATTTTTAAGGCACAGATATATAGATTCTTGTTTATGGGTTATGGGGAGAAGGCAGGAGAACGCGGTTAGGAGGGAGAGATTGATCAGCCATGATTGAATGGTGGAGTAGGCTTGATGGGCTGAATGGCCAAATTCTACTCATCACTTATGACCCTAGGACCGAGCTATGACGGACTGGGAGGGGGTGGAGGGAGGAGGAGATGAGGTGGGGCGATAGTGATGTGGGTTGGAATAGCCCAAGAGCACTTGTTGACCATATAATAGGTCATTGAGTACATGACGGATATTCACTTCACGAGAGTGTCACTGTGGTGGCACAGCGGCGCAGCGGTAAAGTTGCTGCCTTACAGCGCCGCTGTGGTACTGGCTTCGATCCTGTGGTTGCTGGCTTCGATCCTGACTACATGTGCTGTCTGTACGGAGTTTGTAATTTCTCCCTGTGACCGTGTGGGTGCTCTGGTTTCCTCTCGCATTCCAAAGACATGCTGGCTTGTAGGTTAATTGGCTTCTGCAAATTCTGTAAATTGTCCCTAGAGTGCAGGCTAGAAGTAGTCACAGGTCGCTGGTCTGCACGGACTCAGTGGGCTGAAGGGCCTGTTTACACGCTGTATCTCCAAACTAAAAGTAGATTCAGTGCAAATAACTTGAAGCGTTTGTGGTTAACACTCATACAGTGGTCTGCCGGTACATTGCAGTTACTGCTACGTACGTGTGTATCAAGTATAATATCGAATCTGAGATACCAATTCCATTGATAAGGACAACTACAAAGTTTCGATGCGTGTTCAATCTCAAACCCATGACTTAGACCTTTGTCTTGAAACCCAACGACATAGAAGGTTAGAAGAGAACCGATTAGTAAATAGTTCCGTAGAAAGTTTCATAGTTGTTAAGATCTCGGAGGTCAAATCTAATACTGAAGTGGAATTATACAGGAGTTAGTTGGACATGACCCATTGTAGACTGACCTTCATATGGTAGACTCTGGGAACAATATTGTACCACTCCAGGGTTACACAAAAAGCTGGAGAAACTCAGCGGGTTCTGCAGCATCTAAGGAGCGAAGGAGATAGGCGACGTTTCGGGTCGAGACCCTTCTTCAGACCACTCCATCTATGCCAGTACCACTCCATCTATGCCAGCTCCCACCAGCTCCATACTTCCTGCTGAGTTTATCCACATGGGCTTCTACAGTGTATCTATCACAACTTTATCTATCGTTACGACTTTTTTCTGTCATTCCATTCCCTCTTTCCTGGGCTTTCCCCAATTCCCAGACTTTGCCTCCACTTAGATGTGCAAGATTCTCATTCCCAGTGAATCCTCCATCTAGCACCAAGTGCCCAACCCCCAGTTCCCCAACACTTGTCGAGAACCTTCAAACATTTCAGGACAGGTCGCCTCTTCCTCCTCCGGGGGACGGGCAGAACTGCTTCAATCCAAACACGCAACTGCTTCAATCCTTGCCCACAACTTGGGAAGTCAACACTTGCTTTTGTCCTCAGCTCTGGGGGAACTGATAACAGAGTCCATCTCTTCCCTTCTTGCTGTGAAATCATTCATCGGCTCGCCATGTTCTGTCTGATGAAATGCTCTGACTTGTGGATTCCTGTGGGTTGCTCACCAGAGGAGACTGAATCTTGATCACCAGAGGTGAACTCCATGCAGTCGGACATGCTGCCTGTCACATGCAGAGCCGTCAACTAAAAATCAATAATTAGTACACGAGAGGCTTCCAGTTCTGAGAGCACTCCATTAAATTAATATGTTATCATATCAATATAAATAGTTACCTCTCCTTTATTTTAGTGCCTGTTTTCATCTGAGAAATATGCTATATAAACGCCGGTGATCATGGCTGAAGGCCAGCGTGTTATTCATTTTAATGAGGTGGCCTCTGAGTCCATGCAGCATGATAGTAATTTGGCCAGTGCACCAAAGTGCATAGAGCAATATCCAGCTCCTCAGAAAGGCAAATGGAGGGGATTTAATTCCATGAGGATAAAAATTCTGGGATCAAAACCGGATCAAACCATCACGCAAATCAACCTACCTTGACATTGACTCCATTTACACCTCACGTTGCCTCGGCAATGCCAGCAGCGTAATCAAGGATGGGTTGCACCCTGGCCATTCCCTCTTCTCCCCTCTCCCACCAAGCCAAAAGGTGTAGAAGTGTGAAAACGCACACCTCCAGATTCAGGGACTGTTTCTTCCCAGCTGTTATCAGGCAACTGAATCATCCTACCACATCCAGAGAGCAGCGCTGAACTAGTATCTACCTCTTTGGTGACCCTCGGCCTATCCTTGATCAGACTTTGCTGACTTTACCTTGAACTAAATGTCGATCCCTTATCATGTGTCTATACACTGTAAATGGATCGATTGTAATCATGTATTGTCTTTCCACTGACAGGTTACCATGCAACAAAATCTTACCACTGTACCTCGGTACACGTGACAATAAACTAAACTGAACTGTGAGGTACACTGGAAGCCTGAGGGGGCTGGACTCTAGGCTCTGCTGTGTGAGCTGAGTTCACCTGGAAGTCAGTGTTTAGTTTAGTTTAGTTTATTGTCCCGTGTACCAAGGTACAGTGAAAAGCTTTTGCTGCGTGCTAACCAGTCAGCGGAAAGACAATACATGATTACAATCGAGCCATTCACAGTGTATACATACATGATAAATGGGAATAACGTGAATAGCGTTTAGTGCAAGATAAAGCCAGTAAAATCTGATCAAGCGTCTCCAATGAGGTGGATAGTAGTTCAGGACTGAAGAAGGGTCTCGACCCGGAACGTCACTCATTCTCAGAGATGCTTCCTGTCCCGCTGAGTTACTCCAGCTTTTTGTGTCTATCTGTTGCTCTCTGGTTGTTGTTGTTGAATCGTTGCTGTTTAGCCCCGTTGGCTCTCGTTTGGAGGGTATTGGAAGGAGATGGGCGGAGGGGATGGAATAGCTGGGAAAACTATCTAGAATCCCAAATCCTGACCACGATCCAATGATCCCGCTGGACTATGGGCCATCATGATTCTCACATGGTTAATGATCCCTCAACCAGGGGCTATGGTGCCTTCTGAGTTAAGTTCCTCTTGAAGAGCCTACAACCTAACGGTATGAATTCTCCAATTTTAGGTAACTCCCCCCCCACCTTTTTTTCCCTCTCTCTTTCCTATGCCTCACCCCTGGTGCACATTTCTCCCACTATCCTGCACCCCCGCCTCCCTATCCCCTTCTCCCCTCTTCTTCTCCACTTTGACCTATTTCATACAAACATAGACAGTAGGTGCAGGAGTAGGCCATTCGGCCCTTCGAGCCAGCACCGCCATTCAATATGATCATGACTGATCATCCAGAATCAGTACCCTGTTTCTGCTTTTTCCTCATATCCCTTGATTCTGGTGGTCCTCAGAGCTGCTGTACATCTAACTCTCTCTCTTGAATAATCCCTCCCTCCGGCTGCACATTTAATTACTCTTCTCACCTCATCTGATACCCTTTTGTCTCCTTTTTATCTCTAGCCTTTGTCCATCTATTGCTAATTAGAACCCCCCTCGCTTGAATCCACCACCTTTCACTTGGCAGGCTTTGTCCTGCACCAATCTCTTATTCTGCTTTCTCCAACCTACTATTATCAATGTTAAGAAGGGTCCCGACCCAAGACGTCACTTGTCCATGTCCGCCAGAGATGCTGCCTGACCTGCTGAGTTTCTCCAGCACCTTGTGTATGAGCGTGTGTGTGATTTCTTAATAGTTCAGCTATTGGAATAGCAACCAGAAAGCTGGGCATTGATCCTGAGACATGATCAGATGGCAGATGGAGAATTAAAATTCAAGGAATTAATTAAACATCTGGAATTAAAACAAGTTAGTCTTGCTTAGCACAACCATAAAGCTCTTGGATTGTGAGAAGATCCGACTTGGCTCTCATGACCAGCAGGTCAAAGAATCCCAGGATATTGAATAGCACAGTATAGGAACAGACTCTTCAGCCCATAATATATGTGCCATGCATGCAGGGTCGGAGTTAGATGAAGAGAGGCCCTAGGCCATTCCACTTGTGAGGCCCATCCCAATCCCCCACCCCCACGACGAGAGGAAGATAGAAGAATCCAGCTGAGCGTGGCAAATGTGATAAGGGCTGGAAAGCTGCGCTATTTATTTATTGCCAGTGCTAGTGTCTAGTTATCGGCTTAAAACACTATTGTTCTGAAATGGAGGGCAAGGAAAATTACTGATATGTTGTTTAGAGACTACAGTGCATTATGGCAGCATATGTAAGAAAGGCCTATGACAATGTCAAAAATATTATACACCAGGCTCGTGTGAAGCTTTTCAAAAAGGGGGGCGGCATGGCAGGATTACCCAAATTTTATGTGAAATAAGTGCACGCAGCACATGTCACAAACGCAAAGCTCAATGTCTGGAAGTTCTGGGGTTTTACATGCTCTGTGGTGCATTCTGAGCATTATTTTGGAGCATTTTTGCACCAAATTTATGACCAATATTTCAGAAATAATTTTGGTTGAGTCAAGAGTGATGAGTGGTTGGAATGGGATGATTGGGATCATTGTTGTATACATTTTTTAAAATCAAGAATTGAAGTTGTCCTTGTTTTAATAATCAAGTATTGTAAAATGTTATGTAAAATGTTATAAAGGAGCATGCAAACACTGCAAGTAAAATACTGTAAGTTCTTGCAGTATATAAAACCTTTTGTTAGAAAATGATTTGTGCGTTCATTTGATTGCCTGTTACTGTTCGACTGTGTTAGTGTGTGCACATTAAAAAATATGATGCAATATGAAAGGGGCAAGCTATGGAACCAGAAATTCGGTTGATTTCCGTCAAAGTGGAATTGCGCTCCAATTGTTTTTTTTTGTCTTGATTTTTTTTACTCTAGGAAAAAAATACATTGCCCGGAGGCCCCCTAGATTTTGAGGTCCTAGGCTTAAGCCTATGAAGCCTCTAGGTAAATCCGGCCCTGCTTGCATGATGCCAAGTTAAACTAATCCAGGCACAAGATCCATTTCTCTCCATTCACTGCATATCCATGTGCCGATACACAAGCTTCATAAACGCTTCTTCAGTATCTGCCTCAACCACCCTCTCGGAGTTTGATCCAGGCACGCACCACCCTCTGTGTGTAAATATAAATTGCCCCACTTATCTCCTTTAAACTTTAAACCCCTTAAACCCCTGCCCTCCAGTCTTTGATATTTCCACCCTGTGCCCTATTTTTACCTCTCGTAATTTTATATACCTCAAGGCTTCGCTCAACCTCGAGAGGAAACAATCTAAGTTTGTCCAATTTCTCCTTGCAACTATTATCCCCTAATCCAGACACCATTGCGGCAAACCTCTTCACCACCCTCTCCAAAGGTGCGACGTCCTTCGTTTCATGGGGTGACCGATCCTAGTTGATCTGGCCTATATATGACATAATCCCCACTTTTGTGTCTCACCCTGGCCTGCCTTCTCAGTTCCGATGCCTTAAGCAATGGGAGGCAAAAGTTGGAATTAGCAGTGACATTCACATGCCACGGACAACAAGCAACGAAAAAGATTCTGTGCCGAGCTCAGAGGTGAAGGATTAGTCCCCTGGGTGAGGCTCTAGGCGGAAGAGTCACTCCTATGACACAGTCGCCTGGGGAAGGTGGAGGAAGGAACTGCAGATGCTGGTTTAAACCGAAGATAGACATGGTGTAACTCAGTGGGACAAGCAGCATCTCTGGGTAGAAGGTAACGGGGGACATTTGGGGTCGAGACCCTTCTTCAGGCAGCATCTCTGGTGAAAAGGAATAGGTGACGTTTCGGGTCGAGACCCTTCTTCAGACTGAGAGTCAGGGGAAAGAGAAAAGTCGTCTCTCTCCAGGAGAAGTGCCTAAAGCAGGGAGCAGCAAGAAAAAGACACAGTTTTAAATTGAGAGCTGGTTGACAAGAGGGGGGCCTGCATTAAATTTAATATTTTCAGTTGCGAAAACTCCTCAGACGTGAACAGATGTCTTAAAAATGCATGCGAGACATTGCGCACGGATTAGAGGCACGAATTATCCACTATAGTATTCCAAATTCAAGCCTGGCTGAATAATGATTTGCACCAGAATATGAAAATTGAACACCTTAGGATGTGGGGACCAACATGAGATGGTTCATAGGTGAATAATCTTCATAATGCAGTGAAAATAACAGCAGAATAAAATCGCCGCAAATGACAAATTAGACGTATGGGGAGCGGGAAGATGCTGTTTCCACGCCTCCCCCCCACCGCTCGCCAACCCTCGCATTGCATACTTCCGCGCTTGAATTAAATAGGCTAACGCAAAAGCACCATCTTTGCAATGTCTTGCCTCTTTTCTCCGCCACTTCACTGGTTCAGTCAGCGTCAGCCCCCACCCCGATTCGCAGTCTCTCGTTTCTCTTTCCTGTATTAAAAAAAAAAGAGGAGAGAAGCTAAGATTAGTCTTTGTTGCAGGGTTCTGGTGAGATTGAGTCTCTGTGGAAAAAATGATGACATCTGCTTGAGAGAGGACTGCATTGAATTGCCAGATAATCACAGCAGGAGAGACTGAAGATAATTAGCATTAGTACGGGTGAGGGCTTTAACCCCAGCAGCTAGACCTTTGCCTGGGTAGCAGGCCTGGCAGATGGGTTAGTTTAATAAATGTATTGTGTTCCTAGGTTCTGATGCATGAATAATTAGACTGCTGTGAATTCACCCACTGATTACTCATTAACTAAAGCTGGATACTGGGAACACACAAAGGAACATTGTCTTGATGATGCAGTCAATCAAATCATCAGCTCTGTTAACATGAAGCTTTTTAATATTCTGATTGGATTTGAATTTATGCATATCCTTAAATAGAATATAGCGTGCAAAATGTGATAGGTTCCCTTTTATGAACATTTTGAGGTGTGTTTTAAGCGCAGGCTTGGGGTGTTTTTCTGCCTTCCCAGAGATTAATCTGATGCTGCGACCTATTAGACCAGACAAGAGTCTGCATCAAGAGAGGAAAACGACACAAAGTGCTGGAGTAACTCAGCGGGTCAGGCAGCATCTCAGGAGAACGTGGGTAGGCCACGATTTGGTTCAGCACCCTTCTTAAGTCTGTTGGTTGTAGTTTCATTTTTTTTAAACTTTAGTTTAGAGATACAGTCCGGAAACAAGCCCTTCGGCCCACCAAGCCCATGCCCACCAGCAATCCCTGCACAATAACACTATCCCACACACATTATACCAAGACAATTAACTTACAAACCTGTACATCTTTGGAGTGCGGGAGGAAACCGGAGATCTCGGAGAAAACCCACGCAGGTCATGGGGAGATCGTACAAACTCCGTACAGACAGCACCCGTAGTCGGGATTGAACCCGGGTCTCCAGCGCTGCACTCGCTGTAAGGCAGCAACTCTACCGCTGCGCCACCGTGACCGCCATACGGGATCATTGGCAATTGGGAAAAGTGAACGTTTTGTGGGAAACGATACAACGGGGACGTGGGAAGAATGCGTAATACCTGAGTTACGAGTCACACAAATTTAGGTGCGAGCGGTAGCTCTGATGGCAACAGTGTTGTCCCCATGTTCACGACTTGCACGCTCAGTTCTGGTGCTCTGAGGCAGTGGCACAGTTCCTCCATGAGAACACAGAATAAGATAGCATGGGAACAGGTCCTACAGCCCAAAACATCTGTGCCAAACGACACCAAAACAGGTGGCACAGTGGCACAGCAGTAGAGTTGCTGCCTTACAGCGCCAGAGACCCGGGTTCGATTCTGACCACAGGTGCTGCCTGCATGGAGTTTGTACATTCTCTCTTGTGACCGCTTCTCCAGGTACTTCTGTTTCCTCCCATATTCCAAAGACGTGCAGTTTTGTAGGTTCATTGGCTTCTGTAAAGTGTCCCTAGTGCGTTGGATCGAAGTAGTGTATCGGGTGAATGCTGGGCAGCACAGCATCAGTGGACCAAAGGGCCGATTTCCACGCTGCATCTCAAAACTAAAATGTCTTCAAGTGATCCCCATTCCCCATTCCCGACCCAACCATATGTCCATCTGAAATCCTCCCAATCTCCACCATCACATGCCTCACCGCCACCCTCGTCAGTATTCGCAAGGTCATAAGCGATAGGAGTAGAATTAGGCCATTCGGCCCATCAAGTCTACTCCTTCTGAACCCCATTCTCCTCCCATCTCCCCATAACCTCTGACACCCGTACTAATCAAGATTCTCCAGTGTTCCCAGGCACCCCACCACTCACCAAGTGCGTAGACAGACCCAGGAATGCAGATGCTGGTTTACAAAAAAAAGGCAAAACGTTCTGGAATAACAGGCAACATCTTTGGAGAACATGGATAGGCGATGTTTCGAGTCAGGATATATGGCCTGTTTCTGTGCTGAATGACTCAAACTCAAACTCTGTCTTCAAATTTCAATGGGTCCATCTACGAATGAATTGGATAATTCTGAAGTTGAGCCCATGTAACAGCATTGTAGGCTTCATTTGGGACTAGTAATGTAGAGGCAAATAACCTGGCCTCAAAGTAAACAGCCTCATCACCACCTGGCCATCCATCGTTTTCACCTTTGCAACCTCCAATATTTTTGAAACAACAAACCCCCCAGAAGGTCATAAGGAATAGGAGTAAAATTAGGCCATTCGGCCCATCAACTACTCCGCATTCAATCGTGGCTGATCTATCTCTCTCTCCTAACCCCATTCTCCTGAACTCTCCCCATAACCTCTGACACCTGTACTAATCAAGAATCTATCTATCTCTGCCTTAAAAATATCCACCGACTTGGCCTCCACAGCCTTCTGTGGCAAAGAATTCCACAGATTCACCACCCTCTGACTAAAGACATTTCGCCTCATCGCCTTCCGGAAAGAACGTCCTTTAATTCTGAGGCTATGACCTCTAGTCCTAGACTCTCCCGCTAGTAAACATCCTCTCCACATCCACTCTATCCAAGCCTTTCACTATTCTGTATGTTTCAACGAGGTCCCCCCTCATTCTACTAAACTCCAGCCAGTACAGGCCCAGTGCCGACAAACGCTCATCATAGATGAACCTACTCATTCCTGGGATCATTCTTGGATCCTCCTCTGGACGCTCTCCCGAGCCAGCACACCCTTCCTCGGATATGGTGCCTAAAATTGCTCACAGTATTCCCAATGCGGCCCGACCAGTGCCTTGTAGAGCATTACATTACATCCCATGTTTTGTGTACACAAGCCCTCTTGAAATAAATGTTAGCATTGAGTTTGCTTTTGTAACTACCGATTTAGAAAGTATTGAAAACAAATTGAAAAATGGGATAGTTTGGTAAATGCACGGATTTTGTTTTTTCAGGATTATTTGCAGCAGTGACGTCATTTTTACCTACTTATGATGCACCTTTTGTGTAAAAAAAAAAGTTACCCCTCAGGTTCCTATTGCATCTTAGCCCCCTCACCTGAAATTCTGGCGCGCCTGCAACTCCCGTAGCTTAACAGCCCACTGCGTCGCAGGTTCTGAAGTGTGACAACCTGCATATGAGTGTCTGTGGAATTGTACCCTAATAAAAATCATTGGGTTAGAAATTTGGCCTCGATCTGCAGTGTAACTAAGTATGCAGTGAAGCTACGGGAATTGGATTTCTGAAGCAGAGGACGACTCATGCTGGCCATTCGGTGCAAATGGCGGAGGTTGAATTTCTGAGCCAGTGACTTTACCAGCGGAGATAGCCACAAAATGCTGGGGTAACTCACCGGGACAGGCAGCATCTCTGGAGATGCCACTTTCGGGTTGAGACCCTTCTTCAGAATTACTCCAGCATTTTGTGTCTATCTTGGAATTTTAACCAGCATCTGCAGTTCCTTCCTACACCCTTTACCAGCGGAGATTGGGGTGGAAAATGCACAATCCAATGCAGAACACTTTGTAAATTTGAGAATGAGACAGCTGACCTGTGTTTTGTTACTCCACGAACAGTACAAAACTCATCCAAATGTGAGATATCGATCGCAGCAGTCTATCTACATTAACTCCGATGCAATACCTTGTGCAGAAAAATATTATTATTGGATTGATTTTTCTATACATCACAAGCCCATCATAATGGATAGGTTGTTTGAGTAAGACTCTTGAGCTTGCTGCATATGTTCCTGAGTGTGCCACCACATTGAGACTGAGGTCTAATGTACTTCATGAAGTGACATCTTTAAAGATTGAAGGTAGACGAAAATGCTGGAGAAACTCAGCGGGTGAGGCAGCAACTATGGAGCGAAGGAATAGGTGACGTTTCGGGTCGAGACCCTTCTTCAGACTGATGTGGGGGTGGGGGGCTGGAAGATGAAAGGAAGAGGCGGAGACAGTGGGTTGTGGGAGAGCTGGGAAGGGGAGGGGAAAGGGGGAGAAACCAAGGACTACCTGAAATTGGAGAAGTCAATGTTCATTTTTGGGCAGCACAGTGTTGCAGTGGTAGGGCTGCTACCTCACAACACCACAGACCTGGGTTCGATCCTGACTACAGGTGCTGACTGTACGGAGTTTGTACGTTCTCCCTGTGATTCCATGGGTTTTCTCAGGGTGCTCTGGTTTCTTCCCACATTCCACATGTACATGTTTGTAGGTTAATTGGCTTTGGTAAAAAGCAATTATAATTGTCCCAAGTGTGTGGAATAGTACTGGTGTACGGTGCAATCGCTGGTCGGCATGGACTCAGTGGGTCGAAGGGCCTGTTTACCACATTGTATCTCTGAACCCTAAAGTTTATAGGTTAATTAACTTCTGTAAATTGCCCTTAGTGTCCAGGATATGAGAGCGGGATAACACAGAACTAGTGTGAATGGGTGAGCGATGGGCTGAAGGGCCTGCTTCCACGCTGTATCTCTAAATTAAAGTAAACTAAATACAATACAGTAATACTTTATTAGCCAAGTATGTTTTGCAACATATGAAGTATTTAATTTGCCAAGTCGGTCATACAAATAAAAGGCGACAGAACACACAAAATACATTTTAACATAAACATCCACCACAGTGACTCCTCCACATTCCTCACTGTGATGGAAGGCGACTAAAAGTTCAATCTCTTCCCTTCTTTGGCCTCCAGCGGTCGGGGGCCTCGAGCCTTCCGTTGGCGGGACGATCTTATTCCCGTAGCCGGTGGCGGGCCTTCCTCGTTGGGACAACCATCTGACATCGGGTCGGGGCTTGTCGAACTTCGTGTGGCTTCCCGACTCGGTCTTAAAGCTCCTCAATGTTAAAGTCCGCAGGCCGCGGTTGGGGCGTCGATCCCAAGCAAGGAATCGGCTCCGATGGTAAGTCCACACCTCGCGGTGAGGCTCAAAGTCAGTCCCAAGGAGGCCTCCAGCTCCGTGAGGTTAGGCCACAGAGTGACCGGAGATGCGACCTGGAAAACGATCGCATCTCCGGCAAGGTAAGAGATTGAAAAAAAGCTTCCCCCCGACCCACCCACCCCCCCACAGAAAACAAACCGGGGAACATTAGCACAAACTTTAAAAGCACACTAAAAATAACAAAAGAAAGGCAAAGCTGTCCACAAATATGGTATTCACACTTGCTATATCAGACAGCAAGAGAGTATTTGACACTGTAAATGCTAAAAGAGTTCAGAAAAACTGTAAAACGGAATAAAAAGGAAATAAAGAGTGAGAGACATAAGAAAGTGTAGGTGCTAGAATCTTGTGTGAAACTCTAAGTGCTGGAATAACTCAGCGGGTCAGGCGACATCTCTGATGGATGATGAGATCTTTGATGATGAGTGAGGAGAGACCAGCAGGTAACAGAAAATAGAATCTAAAACACAAATAAATATAGAAATAGTAAAAAAAAAAGGTTGTCAAAGGATGAATGCCCATAACTTTGCAAAAAGATAAATGATCCGAGAGAATGAGAAACAGCAGATGCTGGAATAGTGAGCAAAATGCACAGTGCTGGAGGAACTCAGCGGGTCAGGCAGAATTTGTGGAGGGAATGGACAGGCGACCTTTTGGGTCAGCACGAGTCTGAAGAAGGGGCTCAATCCGAAATGTTACCTGTCCATTCCCTCCACAGATGCTGCCTGACCTGCTGAGTATCTCCAGTACTTAGTGTTTTGCTCAAGCAAATCATCTTGCTTTAAATGGGGGGGGGGGGGGGGAGGGGGGGGCATCGCTGAAGTTCAAATAATTATTCTGCTGTTCAAGAAGGAACTGCAGATGCTGGAAAATCGGAGGTAGACAAAAGTGCTGGAGGAACTCAGTGGGTGCAGCAGCATCTATGGAGCGAAGGAAATAGGCAACGTTTCGGGCCGAAACCCTTCTTCAGACAATTATTCTGCTTCTTTCATTGGAGAACAGATGCTGACTACGTCAGAGGAAGGGAAAGTGGATGGGATTGAGAGTAAGTCAAGAGAAAGAGAAAGGCAGTTGAGGCAGGTACTTTAAGAAACACTTGGAGAGGTACATGGCTAGGACAGGTTTAGAGGGATATGGGCCAAATGCAGGCAGATGGGACTAGTGTAGATGGGACATGTTGGCATTTTAAAACATAATTCCTGGGGATATAACAAGCTTTTATAAAATGACTAAAGCAAATATACAAATTTGTCATGAAAGATAGAATGCAGAGCTATCTGCCAATTAGAACCACACCATTACTTTGCTAGTATTCCAGCTGAATTTCAGACGATTAATTCCCTGTTGGCAAGCTGGGCAAAAGGGCCTGTTTCCACGCTGTATGATTCTATGACTCTATGAGTCTCAGTGAGCTGATCCAGAAAGGATACATCCTGGGTAGATTTGTAGTTTATTACAATATGGCAACAAGCCCTTCAGCCCACTTAATCCCTACCGATGGTGGTTGAAAGACAGAAGGAAAATAATTGAGACGATTCTGGTCACAATATTCCAATCCCCTTTAATTAGGGCATTGGTAATAGAGGACTAGAGGAGAGCAACTGTTGCATCCCATGTTCTAAGAAGGGGCAGCGGTACGAAGGAGTAATTACAGCTGATCAATTTGTTGAGGGGACTTTTAGAGAGATCCATCCAGGATATGGATTAACAAATGAGTCAATGGGGATTTATTAATGCCACTCCATATTTGACTATCTTCTTCGTGTTCTTTGGTGAACTAACATGGCTGCATGGTGGCGCAGCGATAGAGTTGCTGCCTTACAGCGAATGCAGCGCCGGATACCTGGGTTCGATCCTGAGTGCGGGTGCTGTCTGCATGGAGTTTGTACGTTCTCCCTGTGACCCGCGTGGGTTTTTACCGAGATCTTCGGTTTCCTCCCACACTCCAAAGGCGTAGGTTAATTGGCTTGGTAAATGTAAAAATTGTCCCTAGTGGGTATAGGGTAGTGTTAATGTGCAGAGATTGCTGGTCGGCGCGGACCCGGTGACCCGGTTTCCGCGTTGTATCTCGAAATTAAACCAAACAAACTGCATTCATGTGAATATATGAACTTTTGAAAAGTCTGAAGAAGGCTCCCCTTCCTTAAACATCACTGATCCATTCCCACCATCCATGTAACCAGCATCTGCAGCTCCTTCCAACCAACCCTTCATGCTGCCTGACCTCCTGAGATCCTCCTGCACTTTGTGCTTTCCTCACGATTCCCGCATCTGCAGTTACTTGTGTTCTTCAACTTTCAAAAAGTAATTGAGAAAGTACCAGAAAATCATCCATAATCAGTAACGCGTGCCTGCCTTCTCCCCGTATCCCTTGATTTTGCTAGCCCCGAGAGCTCTATCTAACTCTCGTTTAAATTCATCCAGTGAATCAGCCTCTGCTGCCTTCTGTGGCAGAGAATTCCACAAATTCACAACTCTCTGGGTGAAAAAGTTTTTTTTCATCTCAGTTTTAAATGGTCTCCCTTTATTCCTAGACTGTGGCAAAAGGGCCTATCTAATAAAGTCTTATAGATCTGCATTATGACTTCCTGGCTCTTATTGCCAAAGTCCCGACCAATGAAAGTAAACATGCCATATGCCTTGTGCACCAACTTGTGTTGCAATTTCAGGGAGGTAAGGATTTGGACTCCTGGGTCCCGATGTTGATCTCTCCGCTTCAATGCTGTTAAGGGTCTTGCCATTAACTGTATACTTTCCCCTTACATTCGACCTCCCAAAGAGTATAATCTCACATTTGCTGACTAATGATCCCTGCAATATCCCTACAAAATTCTGGTCTTCAGGGAGATGAAGGCTTAGAAATTGCTGTAATATTCTCCAGCTATATTTCGGTCTGCCAGGGCCTGCCTAGAGGATCTCAATAGACAATATACAATAGGTGCAGGAGTAGGCCATTCGGCCCTTCGATGTAATCATGGCCGATCTCCCGGTTGGTAACCATTTTAACTCCCCTTCCCATTCCCACACTGACCTTTCTGTCCTGGGCCTCCTCCATTGCTAGAGTGAGGCAATAGACAATAGACAATAGGCGCAGGAGTAGACAATTTGGCCCTTCGAGCCAGCACCGCCATTCAATGTGATCACACGCAAACTGGGGAAACAGCGCCTCATATTTTGCTTGGGCAGCTTACAACTCAAGGGTATGAACATTGAATTCCACAATTTTAGATAACTAACTAAACCCCCCCGCCATGTTTCTCCCTCGCATCACCCCCCCCCCCCCCCTCCTCCCCGTACCTCACCAGGACTCCATTCCTCCAGGCGGAAAGAGGCTTAGATTGGAGACACAAGGAACTGCAGCTGCTGTTTTACACAGAAAGACACAAAGTGCTGGAGTAACTCACTGGGTCAGCATCTCTGGAGAACATGAATTGGTGCTGTTTTGAGTGGGGATGCATCTTCCGACTGCTCCTTCAATCGGATGCTGATTTCTGGGGTTATTAGGGTTCAGCAATTAATTTTGTTAGCATTAGATTTTTGTCCCCAGTATAAATATACACTAAATATCAGTGGGTGACACAGTGGCACAGCGGTGGAGTTGTTTCCTTGCAGCGCCAGAGACCCAGGTTCGATCCTGACCACGGGTGCTGTCTATTAAGAAGTTTCTACGTTCTCTCTGTGACTGCGTGGGTTTTCTCCAGGTGCGCCGGTCTCTTCCCACACTCCAAAGACGTAACGTTTTGTCGATGAGTTGGCCTCGATAAAATTGACCCTAGTGCATAGGATAAAACTGGTGTATGGGTGACTGCTGGGCAGCGTGGCCTCAGTGGACCGAATGGCCAATTAGTGTATGGGATGATCGCTGGTCAGAGCGGGCTCGGTGGGCTGAAGGTCCTGTTTCTGCGCCGTATCTCAAAAGTCTAAAGTCTCTGAAGTCTAAACAGGTTACACACACACTTTTTTTTTCCTTTTTAACAGCACGATACGCTGCCGGGTCTGTTTTTTAAAAGTCCCTCGAAGATCATAAACCTCAATGTGAGATTCCCGAATGAGCCTTGATAATAATTAGAGACTGGACAATGGAGATTGCATTTTATCAATAAGGATGGTGACTGTCACACCGCTGAGGACGGCTAATGGCCTCTGGTGGATGCAAACCTCACGCAAGGCATTACCGTCCACAACGTAAGTGATTTCTAAATGGTGAGTCATGGAAAATTCCTTGCAGGTTGGCTCTGGATTGACAGGGATACAGATTCTGCTAATTCCCATCCACGTACTTGTACTTACAATTCCCTATGTGGGCTCTCTGGGAGAGCGCCTGTCAGAATGTAGCAGGGGCAATGATTCTGTCAAGACTAGGAGCATCTTCAAGCCATTAAATATGCAGCGATTTGCATTCGCTGTGCTCCTCTTTTATTTAAGAAAAAAAACCCGTTCCTTTCCGCACAAAATAAAAGGGAGGGAGAAAGCAGTTGGAAATGTTTATGTCAAGGTGACTGTTACATCACCATGTTGTTTCCCAGGCAACGGAAAACTAATTAAGACCTACATCAACGACCATAATGACTATGAGCACTTTCGTGAGCTGCAACAATGGAAACAAATAATTAGCTACTCCTCTCCCTGACGGAACATCACTGTATCATTTACCCACAACATTTCTCTTCCCATCAGAGTCCTCCAGTTTTCATAAAAGAAAGTTCAAACATTTTTTTTTTACAGCAGCCAAATGTTAATGTGAATATATTTTTGAGAAGCTTCCTGAATAGATTTGTGTGAAGGACGGAAACGTAGTTCTACAGAAGTGTACGAGGTATAAAGTATCAGTCTGAAGAAGGTTCTCGACCCGAAACGTCGCCTATTCCTTCCCTCCATCGATGCTGCCTCACCCGCTAAGTTTCTGCAGCATTTTTGTCTACCTAAGGTATAAGGTGACATTTGTTGCTTTCAAGGGCTACAGTGGACCTTCTTAAAATCCCATATATGTATTGAACGTAGACCAGTGCATGGCAGGAGCAAGGCCCTTCTGCCCATCATGTCTGCGCTGGCCATCATGGCAATCTAAACTAATCTAACTAGTGTGGCTGGGACATGTTGGCCAGTGTGGGCAAGTTGGGCCGAAGGGCCTGTTTCCACACTGTATCACTCTATGGCTCTATTCCCATGTGCCTGCATTTGAAGCATATCTCTCAATTCGCAGTATGCAGGAAGAATCTGCAGATGCTGGTTTATACCGAAGATAGACTCAAAATACTGGAGTAACTCAGTGGGACAGGCAGCATCTCCGGAGAGAAGGACCTGAAGTCTGAACAAGGGTCTTGACCCGAAAAGTCACCCATTCCTTCTCTCCAGCCTTCTCCGCAGATACTGCTGAGTTACTCCAGCATTCTGTGTCTACCTTCCCTCCATCCATGTCTGTGTGTCTTTCTAAATGGCTCATCTTCTTCTTCTTAACAAGTCCACACACAAGATTAGAAGTTGTTCAGCCAGAGCTGAACACACTTCTCAGCATCTGCACACAATGGAGTCTGTCTTGTCGCTTCTTGTGCTTCTTGTGCATGGTGGTGGGAAGTTTGGTGGAAACAGGGCCGCAATGTGAACGCTCTTTCCTTGACCCCAATGGCTCATCAACATTGTTATTGTATCTCTTTTTACTATTCGCCCTGCTGGTACATTCCTGGCACCTACACTCTAATGTCCAAATGTATCTCCTAAATCGCCTTGAAAGTTCTCCTTCTCCCCTCTGACGATAAACCTATGCCTTCTAGTAGATGACATTTCCACACCAGGTAACATTTTCTGAGCATCTACCCTATCTATTTATGCATCTCATAATCTTATACACATTTAATTGTTTATTTACTTGGCAGTTCGTAGTTTGCAACTTTGCACTGGTCCTTCTAAGTGTTTTTGAGTTAAACATTCTCTCTTGTTTATTCCTGGGGGTGTATGCATTGCTTTTTGTTGTCCATCGGTCTGAAGAAGGGTCCTGACCCGAAACATCATCAGTCCATTCCCTCCACAGATGTTGCCTTGACCCGCTGAGTTCCTCCAGCGCTTTGTGTTTTGCTCAAGATGCCAGCCTCTCGTGGCTCTGCTGTTTGTTCTTCAGGTGTCGCCGAGAATATTGTGGTGCCTTGCTTGAACTGTTGCCATAGCTTTGAGGCAACTGACTGACTGACCCACTTCAAAGGATTGACAAGCAAAGATTGGTTATGATGCCCATTGATTAGATTCCCGGACCAGCAGCCCGAGTTCCGAACCTTTGAACACAGAGTGCTGGAGTAACTCAGGCAGCATCTCTGAGGAAAGTGGCCAGGAAACATTTCAGGTCAGGACCCTTCTTCAGGCTGGCTGAAGAAGGGTCTCGACCCGAAACGTCGCCTATCTCCTTCACTCCTTAGATGATGCTGCACCCGCTGAGTTTCTCCAGCCTTTTGTGTAACCCCCTTCTTCAGGCTGGCTGACCTGTTGAGTTACTCCAGCCATTCCTGTTCTACACAATATTCCAGCATCTTCAGTTCCTTGTGTCCTCTGAACCATTAATCCATTAATCAGTCTGATGAAGGGCCTCGACCCGAAACATCACCCATTCCTTCTCTCCAGAAATGCTGTCCCGCTGGCTTACTCCAGCTTTTTGTGTCTATCTTCGGTTTAAAGCACCATCTGCATTTCTTTCCTACACATGAATCCATGGATGTGAGTTGAATTCAACTCTACCAGATATTTCAATTTATATTCAAGCTTAGCTTAGTTTCGTTTCGAGACACAGCGCGGGGAAAGTCCCTTGAGCCTACCGAGTCCGCGCCGACCAGTGATCCCGGCATACTAACAGTATCCTGCACACACTAGGGATAATTTACAATTATACCAAGCCAATTAACCCACAAACCTGTACGTCTTTGGAATGTGGCAGGAGACCAGAGATCCCGGAGAAAACCCACGCAGGTCACGGGGAGAACGTACAAACTCTGTACAGACAGCACCCGTTGTTAGGATCGAACTCGGGTCTCTGGTGCTATGAGGCAGTAACTCCACCGCTGCACCACCGTGCCACCCTGGAGTTACTCCAGCATTTTGTATTCTACGCAAGATTCCAACACCAGTAATTCCTTGTATCCTCCGAACCATTAATCCAGGACTGTGAGTTTGAATCCCCACTTTACCAGAGGTGGAATTTAAATTCAAGCCGTTCAATAAATATGGAATTAAAGCCAGTTTTAGGCCTGGTAAGCACAAAACTATTGGATTATTGTAAAACTCAATTTGCTTCACTAATGTCCTTAAGGGAAGTCTATCTAGACATGGTCCCTCTGACCTGATTGACTCTGAAGTGCCTCTTCAGTTCTGGGCTATTAGAGATGGACAATAAATATGAAGGGAGGAACTGCAGATGCTGGTTTAAACTGAAGATAGACATGAAAAGCTGGAGTATCTCAGCGGGTCAGACAGCATCTCTGGAGAAAAGGAAAAGACCTGAAGAAAGGTTTCAACCCGAAACGTCAACTGTTCCTTTTCTCCCGAAATGCTGTCTGATCCGCTGAGTTACTCCAGCTTTTTGTGTCTGTCTATGGACAATAAATACTCACATTACCAGCTACATCCACATTCTGTAAATGAATATAAGACATTTGGTGTGTAACTCTAGAGTTCCACATCAATCAGGCCAAGTAGATAAAGCTTTTCTTTTTTACATTAAACCGATGCACTTTTTACATTAAACGGATTTTTATTTGCAATAAAAAATATATATTTAAAATGCGTAGCAGTTTCACTCACAGGCTACAATGGCAATGTAGCATTATTTATTAAAATGTCATAAGGCTTTTCACAGGAATGTTGTCGGGCAGAATTTAACATTGAGAGGCATAAGCACCTATTATTGCATGTGCATCAAGGTACATTGAAAAGCATTTTGTTGCATACTATCCAGTCAGGAACAATACTGTACATGATTACAAACAAGCTGTCCATAATGTATAGGTGCAGAATAAAGGTTGTGATGTTTAGTGCAAGGTAAAATTCAATAAGGTTCGATTAATGATAGTTTGAACTTCTCCGATGGGGTAGATGGGAGGCCAGGACCGCTTACGATCTGGTGAGACGGCTGTTCAGTTGCCCGATAACAGCTGGGAAGAAACTGTCACTGAATCTGGAGGTGTGCGTTCTGAAACATCTGTGCCCTCTTGCCTGATGGGAGAGGGGGGAAGACGAGGTGACCCGGGTGAGACTGGTCCTTGATGATGCTGGTGGCCTTGCCGAGGCAGCACAAGGTTTAGATGGAAGGTAGACCTGGGAGGTTGTAAGGACTCTCCTCAAGCAGAAGGAGATAGAGGCAGGCAGGTTCAGGAGAAGAAGTCCAGAGCTTAGGGCAAAGATGGATTAAGGCACCGAGGAGACACAAGAAACTGGAGATGTTGGAATATTGGGCAAAATGCAAATCGCTGGAGGAATTCAGCAAGCCAGGCAGCATCTGTGGAGGGAAATGGAGGGATGATGATTTGGGTGTTGTGAAGGGATAGGATTTGGGGTTTTACGAGTGGCCGGCATTGGAGGAGTGCTGAGATCCCGCAACGTTGTACAAGGCTTCCAATATGGGGAGTGTTAATGCAGGATTGCTGACTGGAAGAATTAGTGCCTTTAGCACACCACAGAACAAGCAATAGATCCCCAAAAAGAGGACACAAAAAATGATGGTGTTGATCTAATTTGGAGGCGGAACCAAAGACAATGGGAATTTTACAAATGATAGTGGATAATCTATTGACAGAAAACTGATAGCGTATTTGAAATTATAAGATGAAGTTAAGAAACAAATCACCTCCATTAGTCAGTGCCGTAGTTCTGCGATGTTTAATGTCCTCGCTAAATAAATGAAGGGAGATCTTAGCGTCAAACGTGTTTTGCACTAAGAATCGTCAAATCATTAAATTTACTGAAACGGAATTAGACTTTGCTTTTAAAAGGAAGTGAATGAATATTTGAAAAATAAACAATTGAATAGAGGTGAATGAGGTTGAGCAGGAGAGACGGAACAAGCTCCTCCTGTACTGTAAAATTCTATGATCCAGCAAATAAAGACATTTGGCCACATAACAATAAAATAAAACCTGTATTGGATTCAGCCTTGAGGGGAACTTAACACAAATACCGGCTTTTCACACTCCTGGTTGGAAGTTGTGGACCTTCCTAATTGTTCTACTTATTACTCAAGTAATTGTGTTCTGTTCCATTGTAAAAATTCAACTCCGCGGCATACTGGCGTAGCCGTTGAGCTGCTGCCTTACAGCGCCAGAGACCCGCGTTCGACCCTGACTGCAGGTGCTGACCGCATGGACTTTGTGCGCTCTCCCCGTGAACTGCGTGGGTTTTCTCCGATATCTTCGGCTACCTCCCACACTCCAAAGACGTGTAGGTTTGTAGGTTTAATCGGCTTGGCATAATTGAAAATTGTACCTAGGGTAACGTTAATGTGTGGGGATCGCTGGTCGGTGCGGACTCAGTGGGCCGATGGGCCTGTTTCCGCGCTGTATCTCTGAACTAAACTAATAGTAGAATAGATTTGATCTTCAGTGGATCCCCTGCACGGGAGGCAAGCCTCTGTCCATTTTGTCTGATGTCTCTTGATGTAACTGTGTTGTTAAATTTTGTATCTTGATGCCCCTGTGAGGCACGCAGTCTTATTGCAGCAGTAATGCAACATGTTTGACGGTGCTGGACCTTACCGCCCAAGGTTCCCATCCTGACCTCTTCTGGAAGTGGAGGCCCACCCGAGAAAACCATCCAACCCAGAGAGGTGGAGCAGGGATCAAGCGGTGCAAAGGCCTCGGGTGGAGTATCACGAACCCCAGCCCAAAATATCCTGACAGTTATTGCCAGCTGGCCCCTGTCAATGAAATGCAAACTATTTTTTGAATAAGCTATTCAAGAGTCAAAAGTGTTTTATTGTCATGTGCCCCAGATAGAACAATAACATTCTTACTTGCTGCAGCACAACAGAGTATGTAAACATAGTACATAATGGGAGAAGAAAACGGGAGGTGTGTATATATACACGTACGGGCAGTCACGGTAGCGCAGCGGTAGAGTTGCTGCCTTACAGCAGCGCCAGAGACCCAGGTTCGATCCCGACTACGGTTGCTGTCTGTATGGAGTTTGTATGTTCTCCCCATGATCTGCGTGGGTTTTTTCCGAGATCTTCCACACTCCAAAGACATACAGGTTTGGAGTTTAATTGGCTTGATAAAACGTTTAAAAAAATTGTCCAGTGCTGAGTGATGCTCTACCTCGAGCTTTCCAGCGTACTACATCCCGATCCAGATCCAGACACACGTACTCAATAAACAAACAATGACGGTGCAATAACAATAATAGTCTATTGTAGTTCCGAGAATATTTGTGATCGTGTTAAATAGCCTGATGGCTGAAGAGAAGAAGCTGTTCCTGAACCTGGTCGTTGCAGTTTTCAGGCTCCAGTACCTTCTTCCCGATGGCAACGGTGAAATGAGTGTGTGGCCAGGATGGCGTGGGTCACTGATGATGTTGGCCGCCTTTTTGAGGCCGCGACTTCGGATAGATCCCTTCGATGGTGGGGAGGTCAGAGCCGGTGATGGACTGGGCAGTAGTCACAACGTTTTGCAGTCTTTTCCGCTCCTGGACGTTCAAGTTGCCGCAGCAGGCCACGCTGCAGCCGGTCAGACTGCTCTCTGCCGTGCACCTGTAGAAGTTCAAGAGAATCCTCTTTGACACCGAATCTCTGTAATCTTCTCAGAAAGTAGAGGCGCTGATGTGCTTTTTTATAATTGCATCAGTGTGCTGGGTCCAGGAAGGATCTTCGGAAATATGCACGCCCGGGAATTTGAAGTTTTTGACTCTCGCCACCATTACCCCATTAATATAAACAGGATTGTGGGTCCTCATCCTTCTTCTTCCAAAGTCCACAATCAGTTCCTTGGTTTTACTGATGTTGAGAGGCAGGATATTGTGCTGGCACCATTTGGTCAGTCGGTCGATCTCACTTCTATACTCTGACTCATCACCATCTCTAATTCGTCCAACAACAGTGGTGTCGTCAGCGAACTTGATGATGGAATTCGCACTGTGTCCAGCTAGGCAGTCATGAGTATAGAGTGAGTAGAGCACAGGGCTGAGCACGCAGTCTTGAGGTGTTCCCGTACTAATTTTTACTGAGGATGAGGTATTTCTGCCAATACGAACAGATAAGGACGTCGAGGATCCAATAGCAGAGGGATGCGCAGAGACCCAGGTCCGTGAGCTTTGTAACCAGCTTGGAGGAGATGATGGTATTGAACGCCGAGCTGTAGTCTATAAACAACAGCCAGATATAAAGTGTTTTTATTGACCAAGTGGTCCAATTCAAGTGGACAGCCCGTGAGATCGCATCCTCCGTTGACCTGTTGTGGCTGTAGGCGAACTGTAGTGGATCGAGGTTCTTGTCGAGGTAGGAGTTGATATAGAAACATAGAAAATAGGTGCAGGAGTAGGCCATTCGGCCCTTCGAGCCTGCACCGCCATTCAATATGATCATGGCTGATCATCCAACTCAGTATATCTTACCTGCCTTCTCTCCGTACCCCCTGATCCTTTTAGTCACAAGGGCCACGTCTAACTCCCTCTTAAATATAGCCAATGAACTGGCCTCAACTACCTTCTGTGGCAGAGAGTTCCAGAGATTCACCACTCTCTGTGTGATATGCACCATAACCAACCTCTCAAAGCACTTCATCACCACAGACGCTAGTGTCACTGGTCGATAGTCATTGAGGCGCGTCACCTTACTCTTCTTGGGCACCGGTATTATTGATGCCCTCTTAAAGCAGGTGGGAACCTCAGACCTCAGAAGTGAGAGGTAGATTTAAATAATTAAAACTGCACTTCAAAGCCTAGCAAGTGAGTAACGGAATACAAATAAAGGAAAGTAATTTCACACATTGCCTTATACGATCCCAATCAGCTAATAACATCCTTGCAGGCTCCTGTTAGAGAAATCACATCCATCTGATCTCACCGCTCTTTAGACATTAGACTTACCACTGGTCACAGGTCTCCAATCAGGAAAACAACCCTCTGCAACTCCCACCAGACTAACAATGAATCCAAGTCAGTTTAGTTCATTGTCACGTGTACTGAGTGTTATCCAGTCAGCAGAAAGACAATACATGATTATAATCGAGCCATTTGCAGTGTATAAGGAATAATGTTTAGTGGCCAACTCACCTTGGATTTCATGTGATCTTAACGTCAGACTACCCTACATGTGGGACCTTGTCAAAGGCCTTGTAAAGGAACACATGGACAACATCTACTGGCCTGTCCTCATCTATCCTCTTGGAGACCTCTTCAAAAACACATCGGTGCCATTGCTGTCAACTGCATGGGTGCAGGGATGTGTGTGGAGATTTAAATTTGACCCGCTTTAGAGGGGACATTAAACATGCCACACAAAAACACACACATATTTAACATGATTAGTGATTACCAGATGTTCCTTCCTAATCACCACACCTCTGCAATTCCCCCGACCTAACTTAAACCCTTGAATCCCCCCTACACCACCGCTATTCTCCATCTCTCTCTATAACTTCTTAAATTCTGAAGAAGGGTCTTGACCCGAAACGTTGCCTATTTCCTTCGCTCCATAGATGCTGCCTCACCCGCTGAGTTTCTCCAGCATTTTTGTCGATCGTAAATTCTGTCTGTAATTCCGTTACGTCTCTCCCTCCCTAAAATCTCCTTATTTTCAGATTGGAGGCGATATCTGTTTGCTCGCCTTCCTCAGAGGCTCTGTGGGACATTCTGCATTACTTGCGCTGTATAAATGGCAACGTTGGACAACTTCCATCCATCTATTTCCCATGCACAAAACTACGCAGGCTATCTCTAATCATCCTGTGCCTGTACAAATGATGGTGCATCTTTCTCACCACTGGCGTCATGATGGCTGACTGGCCTGTTGTGCCCTGGTTTGTCTATGCTGCCCTTCTGAAATACCAATATAACAGTATCCACCCTACAGTCAACCACAGCGTCCGGCCAACCTACCAGCCCCAAGTCTCTTCCAACAAGCCTGCTTCACCTTAGAGAGCTCCAGCGCAAACTGTTTCCCTTTGTGCCTTTGGCTAAGTATTCTCTTCCACACACTGCGAGATGATCTATGTTGGTATAAAGGGCTTGCAACATATATCCATTAACTCAGTTTGCCTTATGCCAGGTATAATACTTTATAAATCTTGACATTTACCTAATTTATTTTACATATATGTAAATTAACTTCAATTAGGGTTGAGTTTCCAGCCAAACCTGCTGTTGGGTGGGAGAGAAGCTGTTTAATGAAAGACAAAGATGATGTCAACGAACCGTTTCATTTCTAAGTACCCTGTGATTTGTTGGTAGCTTTGCTGGGTTTTTTTCCCCCCTCAGCTTTCGGCCCTTTTTTTCTGGTGGCCTTTTATTTGGATGCACCCCAGGACGGTATAAATTCAATCTGCAGTTGGTTTTAAAACATTCCCACATGAGGGAGACTAATCGCTCACCACACTCTTCCCACCTCCTAAGCCATGGACCTCCATTTTGGGTTAAAGCTGAAGCTCGAGTTGTTGACTTTGGATGAGTCCTGTGGTTCCTTCCATTGGTGGAACATGTCTGAAACCTGCAGAAGACATTTTGGCTGCTTTTACTCGGAATGGCC
Organism: Raja brachyura; assembly: GCA_963514005.1. The sequence goes on from OY740810.1 coordinate 9,663,007, forward strand.
AGCATGATTTTAAACATTTTCACAGCAGTTCTGCCGAATCTTTGCAAATAGGAAATCGGGGTTGATCATCTCAAGCTGAGGACATTGAAATGGTAGAGAGGTAGCCGGCAAATTGACATTGATCTAAGACTCCCTGTCATTATCTGTATGGTTCCAGAGCTGCAAGTCTAAATCTAAAACCCCAGCCAACAATGGGCCATTATGGGCTCCACTCTTCCATGGTCATCTGTTGCCGGTCCTGCTTCGTTCTGGCCTTTTCTCACCTCCAGTTCCCTTTCGTCGACTTTCTGTCTGAAGAACCGAAACGTCATCCGTCTTTTATCTCCAGAGATGCTGCCTGACCCGCCGAGTTACTCCAGCACTGTGCGTGTCTCTCTTTGGTATAAACCAGCATCTGCAGTTCCTTTATACACATCTAAAATATTTTACGGTTACCGGGAGACCAAGCAGTATTTTGAATTCCCCATCAACATTGGTGCAATGGGCTCTTTGCTGAGGACTAGGACACGGAGGTGCCTCCATCTCCATGCGTTCTGAACTCCCAGCGAGGAAATGTGGTGAAAGTGGGACAAAGATTAATTATTTTCTCAGGAATGTCGGAAGGGAGACCTGATAGAGGTATATACAATTATGGGAGCCATGGATAGTGTGGACAATCAGAACCATTATCCCAGGATGGGAGTGTTGAAGACTAGAGACGTGGCTTTAAGGTGAGATGGACAAAGTTTAAAGGAAATGTGTAGGGCAATTGTTTTGACATGGAGAGTGGTGGGTGCCGAGAACTTGCTGCGAAGGGGTGGTGGTGGATGCATTTCAATAGTAGCATTTAAGAGGCTTTTAGATAGACACATGGACATGCAGGGAATGGAGGGATAAGAATGACATGCAAACTTTTTTAGTTTCGTTCAGTTGAGAGATACAGCGCGGAAACAGGCCCTTCGGCCCACCGGGTCCATGCCAGACAGCGATCCCTGCACACTAGCCCTACCCTACACACACTAGGGATAATTTACAATTTTACTGAAGTCAATTAACCGACAAACCTGTACGTCTTTGGAATGTGGGAGGAAATGGCAGTATCCGTAGAAAACCCACGCAGGTCATGGGGAGAACGTACAAACTCCATACAGACAGCACCCATGGTCAGGATCGAACCGGGTCCCTGGTGCTGACAGGCAGCAACTCTACCGCTGCACCACTCTGCTGCCCCAAGATTGTTCATCTTGACATCATTTTTCAGCATGGACATAGTGGGCCGAAGGGCCAGTTTCTGTGCGGGTGCTGCTCTGTGTTCTCTGAAAAGATGTAAGAACTGGTGCAAGAGTGCTCTCTCGTTCATTGTTTGTGAGCATGCAGTCCCTTGCTGGGATCGGAGAGTCAGTGGATATAACCTGGAGGAAAGATGTAGATGAGCATTGCAGTGCAGGGGCTGGGAAGATTATTTAGTCACTCGCTGGTCAATCAGCAAACATCTGCCATTTGTGATTTTATCAGATCTGCACCCAGGCAGTTAGCTGGGAGGTGAAAAACAAAAGCATTAAAATGTGAAATTAATACAAAAATTAAATGTGGCGATGAATTATGATAAAGATAATGAAATGAACATGATCTTGAATTAATACATTATATTACAGACGTCATAAAATATAAGTTGCAGTTAATTTTTTCATTAAGTGAGAGAGAGAGAGGGAGTTACAGAGTGCAGATTCCAAAAGGGTAATAAAATGCCCCTTGCATTCACTGTAATCATGGTACACCACCACCAACGCAGGTAACACATGGAGGCTCTCACTCTGTAGGCTAGTCCTTGCTCTCAAAGCGGACCGACTGATGGGTGTATGGAACGTGCTGCCGGAGAAGGTAGTTGAGGCAGGGACTATCGCTATGTTTAAGAAGCAAATAGGCAGGTACAAGGATAGAAGACAGACACTAAAAGCTGGAGTAACTCAGCGGGACAGGCAAGCCGCATCTCTGGGGTGAAGGAATGGGTGATGTTTCGGGTTGACCCAAAACGTTATCCATTCCTTCTATCCAGAGATGCTGCCTGCCCTACTGAGTTACTCCAGCTTTTTGTGTCTATCCAGCATCTGCAGTTCCTTCCTGCACAGGTACAAGGATTGGACAGGTTTAGAGGGATATGAGCCGAATGCAGGCAAGTGGGACTAGTGTTGATGGGACACGTTGGTCGGTGTTGAGAAAGTTGGGCCAAAGGGCCTGTTAACACACTGTAACTCTTTGACTCTCAGACTGATGTCCAAATCCAATGTACACCTGTAAGCCTGAACCGCTGAGTTGCTCCAGCACTTTGCGTCTATTTTTGCATCAGTAGTTTCCTGTACCCTCTGGTCTTTTATACCAGTTTGTCGTAATGGAATATCTAATTGGATTGTCTGTAAGAAGGACTCGAATGTCAGACTGGCTGCTTCACATCTCGGAACAGTGGCAGTACATTTTGCTCAGCTGAGGCACTGCCGACTGTGAGTGGGACTGAGTCACAAGCATGCTTTGAATCGAGAGGAGGAGCACATCCAGTTGTTAAGGACAAGGAGGCAGGCAGCAACTCTCCACAGGCTGTGCTAATGCACTGTGTGAAAGGTTCGTTTATTATTTCATTTCGGCCGCTGTTTGCGAGTCACAGAGTGTGTAATCTTGTGGAACTGCTTATTTTCCCGCTGTAGTTTTAGAGTCGCGATGAAAGGGCGGTGACCGGGAATATATAGGCCTTGCATAATGTGGTTCTTTGTGTGTCTGTCTGTGTGTGCTGCGTGGGTGTGTGTGCGTGTGTGTGTGTGTGTGTGTGTGTGAGGGGGAGGGGGAGGGGGGGGGAGGTTGAGAAAGAGAGCGAGTGAGAAAGAACGAGGGAGAAAATGAGAGAGATACACGGGACAGATGAAGATGAAGCACAGGATTATACCATGGCCTGTTGCAGCTCAAGTGCCTGCCTGTTAATGGAAATAGAGATTTGATTGGATTAACTTGCTGATTAAACTGACCTAATATTGTGTAGGCCATAATATCAACATTCGGATTTGCCTGAAAGCTCAACGTGTCTCTAGTCATTATAAATACATTAAATGGGTCACTGATTTTAAACTCTTCCACCCTGATATGTAGCTGTGAGCCTGGTTAACATGTTCCTGGAGGTGGCAGCACATGTCCTCTTGCTTCCAATCCAGCCCGCTCCTAGACCACTACAGCTCCAGGAATGAGTGGGTTAACGTATGATGAGCCGCTGGGCCTGTGCTCGTTGGAGTTTAGAAGGATGAGGGGGGGGCTCATTGAAACTGACCGAATAGTGAAGGACTTGGATAGCATTGATGGGGAGAGGATGTTTCCGCTAGTGGGAGAGTCTAGGACCAGAGGTCATAGCTTCGGAATTAAAGGACGTACCTTTCGGAAGGAGATGAGGAGGAATTTATTTAGTCAGAGGGTGGTGAATATGTAGAATACACTGTCACAGAAGGCTGTGGAGGCCAAGTCAATTGATATCTTTAAGGCAGAGATAGATAGATTCGTGATTAATAAGGGTGTTCCTGCCTTTGCTTGCAGTAGTGTTCTGCGATTAGTCGTTAATAGCTGTGTGACTGACCGACCAAACGCTAACCACAAATTAACTCTCGAGTCCTGGGCCTCCTCCGTTGACAGAGTGAGGCCACACACAAACTGGAGGAACAGCACCTCACATTCTGCCTGGGTAGCTCGCAACCCAATGATATGACATCAAATTTTCCAATTTTAAGTAACTGAGCCCCCCCCCCCATCCCTCAACCCCCCCCAAACCACCTCTCCCCTTCCCCAGTCCCCCCTCTCTTCCCTATGCCTCCCCTGGATGTGCATCCAATTTTCCCAATATCCCAACACCATTCCCCTTCCTTTTCCACGTCCAAAATCCCTTCCATTGGCTTAAAATCTCCCCTTATCTCTCCTCTCCTTATCTCACGGCTTTTTGTCTTTTATTTTCATCCCTGGCCTTTGTCCATCCGTCTGCTAATCAACCCCCCCCCCCCCCCCCCCATCACTTTCCACACTTTGTCCCACCCCAGGTGAGGAGATGGAGGGTTGTTGGTCAGCAGATGGTTGGGCAAAGTCCAGAGATCTAAAGGCAAAAGATGTGAGGTCAGGATAGAAGATGTGCGAATTATGAAGTCAGAGGAAGGAATACAGGGGTAAGGGGAGACATGGGTGCGAGTCCAGGTGGGGCACAGGGAAGGGTGTGGTTGTGGGGGGGGGTTTGAGGGAATATACATTTTATGGACAGCAGCCAAAGAGTTATACGGCCAAGATGTTGTTAAACTTAGAGCTAGTCCATGTAAGAAGAAATCATGAAACACTTTTCCACTCAAAGGGAATTAGAAATCTGCCGTACTCCTGCTATCCCTCCCTCTTTCCTATGCTCCCCCCCCCCCCATTTATCTCACTATCCCGCCATTCATTTCTCTAATCCTCCTAGCCCATCCCCTCCACCAATTTACTTTAGATTTTACTCCCCTTCGCTCCTTATCTGGTCTCCTTTTGTCTCCCTTTCAACTCCAGCCGTTGTCACTTAACTCCACACAACTGCGAATGAAATCCTTCTCACCTGTATCCACCTATCACTTGGCCACAACCTCCATTTTACAGTTTTCTACTGTCAGTCAGAAGGGTCTCGTCTCGAAACGAAACGTCACCTGCCCATTCCTCCACAGATGCCGCCTGACCCGCTGAGTTCCTCCAGGAGTTTATGCTTTGCTCAAGGTTCCAACGTCTTGCAGTCGCTTGTGACTTGGATGTTGGGGTTGAGCCGAATCCTTCAAGACTGAGGTTGATAGGATACAAATGTGATGGGACAAAGGCGAATGGGTGGGATTTAGTTTAGTTTAGAAATAAAGCACGGAAACAGGCCCTTCGGCCTATCGAGTTCATGCCGATCAGCGATCCCCGAACAAGGGGTGGCACGGTGGCGCAGCGGTAGAGTTGCTACCTTACAGCGTTTGCAGCGCCGGAGAACCGGGTTCGATCCCGACTACAGGTGCTGTCTGTACGGAGTTTGCACATTCTCCCCATGACCTGCGTGGGTTTTCTCCGTGATCTTCGGTTTCCCCCCACACGCCAAAGACGTACAGATTTGTAGGTTAATTGGCTTGGTAAATGTAAAAACTGTCCCTAGTGTGTCCGGGATAGCGTTGGTGTGCGGGGATCGCCGGTCAGTGTGGACCTGGTGTGCCGACGGGCCTGTATCTCTAAACTAGTACGATCCTACACACTAGGGACAATTTACAATCTTTACCAAAGTCAATTAACTTACAAACCTGTATGTGTTTAGAGGGAAGTGTGGGGAGGAAACCGGAGCACGCCGGGAAAACACATGCGGTCACGGGAAGAACATGCAAACTCTGTACAGACAGCACCCGTAGTCAGGATTGAACCCAGGTCTCGGGCGCTGTGAGGCAGCAACTCTACCGCTGCACCACCGTGCTGCCCACGTTGAAATGTGGAATTGGTTTTAAGGACTAAATGTTTTTTTTCGGCTCTACAGTCCTCAAAGCACCCGCTATTTGCAACTCGATTTGTAGGCTGTAAATAGAAACATAGAAACATAGAAAATAGATGCAGGAGTAGGCCATTCGGCCCTTCGAGCCAGCACCACCATTTAATGTAAGCATGGCTGATCATCCACAATCAGTACCCCGTTCCTGCTTCTCCCCATATTCCTTGATTCCACAAGCCCTAAGAACTCTATCTAACTCTCTTTTGAATGAATCCAATGAATTGGCGTCCACTACCTTTGGAGGCAGAGAATTCCATAAATTCACAACTCTCTGTGTGAAAAAGTTTTTCCTCATCTCCGTTCTAAATGGCCTACACCTTATGCTTAAACTGTGGCCCCTGGTTCTGGACTCCCCCAACATCGGGAACATGTTTCCTGCATCTAGCTTGTCTAATCCCTGATTCATTTTATATGTTTCTGTAAGATTCCTTCTCATCCTTCGAAATTCCAGTGAATACAAGCCTAGTTGTTCCATTCTTTCATCATATGACAGTCCCGCCATCCTGGGAATTAACCTGTTGAACCTAAGCTGCACTCCATCAATAGCAAGAATGTCCTTCCTCAAATTAGGAGACCAAAACTGCGCACAATACTCCAGGTGTAGGCCCAAAGTCTCAAGCAGTGAGAAAGATGCCAAAGATAAGGAGGTATTGGTGTGGTGTTGGACATTGGTGTTGCTGGCCATTATCTTGGGAGCACCACTGATGTGCAGAGTCCAGCAGGCAGACCGGATGCACATTTCATGTCCAAATGGACTACAAATACAGTGGATGATTCTGTAACTTATTTACATGGACAAAGATAAGAAAACATAAATAGAAATTTGCCTTCGATCAAAAGGGATCTGGAATCCTCGCAGTCATATCAGTCAAGGCATGAAAAATTCAGGTAGGTATTAGCAATTCACTTTCACTTTGTAGCTGTGCAATTGAAAATATGTGCTTTAAAACAAAAGTGTAGATTTTGTTTTTGACAGTTTTCATGATTTTTTGCCATGCTTTGATGTTTGACGTTTAGATGGCATAACTAACCCTTTGAAACAAGAGGATCAATACATCCAGTGACATAATTATCTGGGATGGGTATAATAGGGATGTGAAATATTAGGTTCCAGTCCAGCCACATTCGCACCATTATAATGTGAAACTGGGTCACTTTCTCCGTCATTTGTAACTCTTTCTTCTATGTTCAACGTAGGGTCATGGGGAAAGAGCGAGGGAGGAAGCCTCATTCTCCAGTGGTCTTCCTCTTCAAAAGAGCCATTTGTCGGCTGAATGAATGAAAGAAAAGAAAGTGTCGAGCATTTTCATAATGTGAGAATGTTCCAAAGTGCTTTACAGTTAACGCACTTCTTTGGCTGGTGTTGTAATGTGGGAAACATGGCACCCAATTTGCACGGAGGAATCTGCGGTATCCTGGTACAAGGGGCGGTAGAGTTGTGGTGCAGCGGTAGAGTTGCGGTCTCACAGCGCCAGAGGCCCGGTTCGATCCTGACTACGGTTGCTGTCTGCACAGAGTTTGCACGTTCTCCCTGTGACTGCGTGGGTTTTTTTCCAGGTGCCCCAGTTTCCTTCCAAACCCCAAAGACGTACAGGTTTGTAGGTTGATTGGTTTTGGTAAACATTTTGTAAATTGTCCGTAGTGTGTAGGATAGTGTTAGTGTACAGGGATGTCACTGGTCGATGTGGACTCAGTGGGCCAATGGACCTGTTTCCGCGCTGTATCTCTAATAAAACTAAGCTAAACTAACCATAGAAAATTAACATGCTGGTGAAATAAACAGTTAGGTCGGCCTTTATTGCAAAAGTAATAAAAGTCCCGATGTACAGGTTTTTGGTGAAACCACTCCTGGAGCACTGTATAGACTCTTGGTCTCCGTACTAATGGAAGAATCCATTGGCCTTGGAGTGGTGCAGCACGAGTTTAATACTAAATTGTAAGAATGTTTTTAGTGGCCATTATCATCATATCAGCTGAATTTCAAGAGTGTTTAAGAATGTTTAATTGTCATATGCACTGGGACCAGAACTACGATATTTATATGTGGCTACAAAGCTGCAGCAAGTATAAATGTTTTTTAGATTTCGAGAGATACGGCACGGAAATGCACTGTTCGGCCCATTGAGTCGATACCGTCCAGCAACCACCCATTTACGCTCATGCTACACAAATGCTATCCAATTTTATTCTTTCTGTATTTTTTATCAGTTTACCCCAGTCTTACCACTCACCTACACACTAGGGGCAATTTACAGCACCCCTATTAACCTACCAACCCGCATGTTTTTGAGAAATCCACCCCGGTCGCAGGGAGAACGTGAAAACTCCACATAGATAGCAGCCGAGGTCAGGATTGAACCTGGGTCTCTGGCATTGTGAGGCAGAGGCTGCACCACCTTGCCTCCGCATTAATCCAGTCCTGGTGCATAACTCAGATAAATGCTCTTAAACACACAGCGTATGTGATGACAATGCAAGCTGAAAAATTCTGGGAAATGTCAACCTCCCTAACTTTAACCACAACTATTCAGATTTGAGAATAACAGAATAACTTCCATCGATACAGGTTTCTTTATATAGGTCATATAAACCTTAATATATTCTCTTGCATAATTGCACGCTTCCAGGAATTTCAGTGGGGGTTTTATACACTATACCCCTTCTAATTTTCTGACTTGAAAACATATTAAGATAAAACTTGAATGTTTTGAAAATAATTTATTATGTTTGCATATCAAAGAACTGCTGAAATGAATAAGTGTCAGGCAATGTCTTTCTGAGGTCTTTTATGTACAAGTCTGCACACAGTCATTAAATCTCTGTTGCAGATTGAGTGTGTGGCTTAATGCTATCAATAAAAAAGTCACATCTTAAGGTTTGCAGGTAGATTTGGAAATCGGGAGACTGAGAAATGTTGTTCGAAGATCAGAGGCTGGGAGTTCAAGATGGACTAATGCAACCAATTGCTTCCCACCACGTAAGGGTCTGGAATGAAATCAGATATGTCAAACTAAATGGCTCAGTTCTGAAGGTTGAGGAGGACCAGAAGGACCCAAAGTGCATGTGTGCTTCTATCTTTGAAGTTGCACAATTTATTCAGAAGCCATTATAGAGTCATACATCATGGAAACAGGCCCTTCAGCCCAACTTGCCCACCACAACCAAGATGCCCCAGCTACACTAGTCCCACCTACCTGCATTTGGCCCATATGCCTATAAACCTTCCCTATCCATGTACCGGTCCAAATGTCTTCTAAATGTTGTGATAGTACCTGCCTCAACTACCTCCGTCAGCAGCTCGTTCCATATACCCACCACCCTTTGCGCATAAAATGTTGCCCTTCAGGTTTCCATTAAATTTTTCCCCACTCACCTTAAACCTAGGTCCTCTGGTTCTTGATTCCCATGCCCTGGGTAAAAGACTGTGCATTTATCTTATTTGTTCCTTTCATAATCTTGTACACCTCAATGGGATCACCCCTCGTCCTCCTGCCATGCAAGGAGTAAAGTCCTAGCCTGCTCAGCCGCTCCCTATATCTCAGCCCCTCGAGTCCTGGCAACATCCTTGTAAAGCGTGTGGGAGTCGAGCTTCGTGAAAAGCGGAGAGATTATGCTAAGCACATCAAAGGTATGGCAGAAATGAAGAATTGTGCCCAATTCTGATGAACGCACTTTAGGAAGGAAGTGAAGTTCTTCAGAGAAGCCACGTGGAAGATTAACTAGAGCTGTTAATCTTTATTGGTGACACAATGGTGCAGCGGTAGAGTTGCTGCCTTATTGCTCCAGAGCCTCAGGTTCAATCCTGACTACAAGTGCTGTCAGTGTGTGGTTTGTACGTTCTCTCTGTGACCTCGTGGGTTATTTTCTGATTGCTTTGGTTTCCTCCCACATCCCAAAGACGCGCAGGTTTGTAGGTTAATTGGCTTCGTAAATTGTTCCTAGTGTCTCGGATGGAACTAGTGTATGGTCAGCGTGGACTCGGTGGGCCGAAGAGCCTATTTGTACGCTGTATTTCTAAACTAATCCAAACAAACTAATACCTGCCTCAACTACCTCCGTCAGCAGCTCGTTCCCTGCTCGCCGAGACTGGGAAAGTTGGGTTTATTCTCCCGGGAGTGAAGAAAGTTGGGAGAAGATTTGATTGAGGTGCAGAGGGAAATGACAGACTTAAAGAGGGCGGATGTTGGAAAATGATCTCCACGAGTCGATGATTCAATGACCAGAGGCTCAGATTTTAAAATAAAGAGCAAAATATACTGAGGGGTGTAAGAGAAAGTTTCATTGTCACGGGAGCAGTTATATTTTGAAACTCACCAGTCAGTCAAGAGTCAAAAATAGATTGGACATTTGAGGGAAAATAGTTTTCGAAGCAAAGATGGATAGCGAGGAGATTGGGATGACTGAATGACTCCACGTAAGGAGTTAGCCTTGCTCCTGTCGTCGGTCATCGCAGTGGTGCAGTTGGTGGAACTGATGCCTCCCAGCGCCAGTGACCCGTATTCGATCCTGACCTCGGGTGCTGTCTGTGTGGAGTTTAAGGAGTGGATGAGAAAGCACCGACTGAGCTACAGTGAAAAGCTTTAGAAAAGAATCAGGTTGGGACCTTTATCCAAACCCAAAATGCGTAGCTTGACTAGATGGATAGATCGTGGATAGGCGACGTTTCGGGTTGGGAGAAGGGTCACCTATCCACGACCTTCATGGATGCTGCCTGACCCGCTGAGTTACTCCAGCACTTTGCGTCTTTTTGCTTTTTCAAAGACTGAGTACTAAGGTCTGCCTTCCCAGCGGTGTCTGGCTCAGGGTTTGGTTGCTGCAGGCTTCGTGTAGGAATCGGGCCCTTCACACAGATACAGGGCACCATTCAATCTTTAGACATGGGCCTCTTTTACTTTTATCTGCAAAGATGGCACTATCAGCATCAGACGTAGCTGCTAAATTTATAAACCACTAACTGTTTCTCCAACTCATTTACATAAGAAATAAGATCATATGTAGGTCAGCCGGCCTCTCGAGCACGCTCCTCCCCGTAATATCGTTGCTCGCCTTCCCCCCTCAACTCTAATTTCCCGCTTTATTTCCGTTCCCCTTGATTTCCTTACGTGAGCTACTGCCTCACAGCGCCAGAGACCCGGGGTCGATCTTGACCTGCGGGTGTTTCTCTATACGGAGTTTGCACGTTCTCCCCGTGAACTGCGTGGATTTTTACTCCGAGATCTTCCGTTTCCCCCCCTCCTCCCCCCCCCCCCCACTCCAAAGACATACAGGTTTGTAGGTTAATTGGCTTGGTGGAAATGTAAAGCGCCTGTCCCACTGTACGAGGTAATTCACGAATTCTCCCAAGTTTTCCCCTGATTCGAACTCGCAGAATGTCCGTAGGAGGCCGCAGGAGTTTGAGGATGTTTCGTAGTGGCTTGTTAGGTACTCGGGGCATCAGGCAAGTCGGGACCATTTTTTAATCTCGATGAAAAATGTCCTCGAGTAAAAAAATAAGTCGGGATGACTCGTACAGTGGGACAGGCCCTTAAATTGTCCCCAGTCTGTGAAGGATAGTGTAAGTATGTGGGGATCGCCTGTTGGCATGGACTAGGTGGGCTGAAGGGCCTGCGTCCACGCTGTATATCTAAACTAGAAATCAAAACTAATGTTAGTACATTAGTGGTACAACAGGCAGTGAAGAAAGCCAATGGTATGTTAGCTTTCATAGCAAAAGGATTTGAGTATAGGAGCAGGGAGGTTCTACTTCAGTTGTACAGGGTCTTGGTGAGGCCACACCTGGAGTATTGCGTACAGTTCTGGTCTCCAAATCTGAGGAAGGACATTATTGCCATAGAGGGAGTGCAGCGAAGGTTCACCAGACTGATTCCTGGGATGTCAGGACTGTCTTATGAACAAAGACTGCACAGACTCGGTTTATACTCTCTAGAATTTAGGAGATTGAGAGGGGATCTTATAGAAACTTACAAGATTCTTAAGGGGTTGGACAGGCTAGATGCAAGAAGATTGTTCCCGATGTTGGGGAGGTCCAGGACAAGGGGTCACAGCTTAAGGATAAGGGGGAAATCCTTTAGGACCGAGATGAGAAGGAATTTTTTCACACAGAGAGTGGTGGGTCTCTGGAACTCTCTGCCACAGAGGGTAGTTGAGGCCAGTTCATTGGATATATTTAAGAGGGAGTTAGATGTGGCCCATGTGGCTAAGGGGATTAGAGGGTATGGAGAGAAGGCAGGTACGGGATACTGAGTTGGATGATCAGCCATGATCATATTGAATGGCGGTGCAGGCTCGAAGGGCCGAATGGCCTATTCCTGCACCTAATTTCTATGTTTCTATGTTAGTAGTCTTTGTGCAAACAATTCTGCCGGAATTTCCTTCCTTTTCCTATTTTCCTAATTGCACTGTGTGTCGTCTGGGACTTGATGTGTGTAAAGGAACCTTATCAATTCCCTTCAAACAAGGCACATGGAAATTCATCAAATGGAATCCTTCACATTATCCATCTTCACAGCACATAGAATGAAACTCATGGGAGAAACTACCTTAAATGGAAAGAAAAGAAGGGTATTGATCATCAGTAGAGCCAGACAAAAATAAAGAATTTATAAGCAGGGTTATTCATTAGAAAGAGGCCTTGCCCTCAGCAAAGATTACCCCGCTTCCAATTTTGTCAACACGGACTGCGTTGATTGTGAAGAAGTACCCTGACCCTGAACATCACCTGTCCTTGTTTTCCAGAGATGCTTCCTGACCCGCTGAGTTGCTCCAGCACATTGTGTTTTTTTTTTTGTGGAATCTGAAGAAAGGGCTACGGCCGGAAGTGTTACCTAGCCATGTTCTCCAGAGATGCTGAGGAAGGGTCTCCACCCGAAACGTCACCCATTCCTTCTATCCAGAGATGCTGCCTGTCCCGCTAAGTTACTCCAGCATTTTGTGTCTTATCTTCTCTAGAGATGCTGTCTGACCCTCTGAGTTACTCAGGCACATTGTGTATTTTTTGTCTAATCTTGTTAAATTGTGTTGGGATATTTGTTAGGTTCCCTTACCTGTACGCTGAATATTTGCAATTTGAGGGCATATCAGATCCTCAGGTTAATTTTGGGCTTCATACAAATGCCATCATTAAGACAGCCAACGTCCACCTCTGTAACATGTCTTCCCTGTCTCAATGTAGCCACTGTAGAAACTGTGGTTACCTCAATTCCAAAGCACTTCAGTTCAGCCCCCTCCCTTCTACTTTTGTCAGATTTGTGCCCTACAAAAATTCTTTATAACCTTGAAGGACACAACGTGTTGGAGTAAATCACTGGGTCAGGCACCATCATTCTCTGGAGAACATGGATAGGTGAAGCTTCAGGACGGGACCCTTCCCGAAACGAGAAATGTCCCAACCTGAAGCATCACCTATCCGTGTTTAGAAACAAAGAACTGCAGATGCTGGTTTATACCAAACATAGACACAAAGTGCTGGAGTAACTCAGCGGGTTCGGCAGCATCTCTTGAGAGAAAGGATAGGGGATGTTTCGGGTTGGGACCCTTCTTCAGTATCGTATCAGCCTGTCAGTATCGTCTACTTTTAACTGCCCCTGACCATGTGGGCAAACCATGAGAATTTGTTACCATGGACTCGCACATCAGATCTGCGTCTGATATATGCAGATATATCAACATATCGGTTGATATTGTAGTGGGAAGGGGCTGACGTGGGATGCCTTGTGTCTAGCGCATTCGCAGACAACAAGCTAGCTCGGTGTAGCTGTGGGAAAAGGCTCATGCCGCAGGACGATGCTGCCTGGTTAGAGGAAATACTCAAATAATCAAAGACTTAAACAATTCTTTCTTTTCTCTCCATAAAACAATATAGACTTTGCAGTGACATGATGAGATTTTTCAGTCGATGGAGGCTGCTTTCAGTAGTTGAGGGACGCAGATAAAGGTATTATGGACACAAGGTTTAAAGGGAATGGAATCTAAGATTCCAATAGAATCTTTCACAACTATTTTAGGATGTACTAAAGTCGTTTACACACATTGGTCATTGAGTTATACAGCATGGAAACGGGTCCTTCGGCCCAATTTGCCCATGCTGACCAACATGCCCCACCTACACAGGTCCCACCTGACTGCGTTTGGCCCGTATCCCTCTAAACCTATCCTATCCATAACATTGGTGCACCACAAAACATAATTGCTATTATAATGTAGGAAACACAACAGCCAAAGTGTGCATGTGGAGCTCCTTTTTAAATGCCATATAACAGGTGATTTGTTCTAGTCAATTTGATTGAGGTTTAAATATTGGGTAGGTCAATATTTCCGATGCTCTTTGAAATTGCACCTTGGGATTTGTTACATTCACCTGAAGGATCAGCTGGAGTTTATATTTAAAGTCTGGCAGTGTATCACTCTCTCCCTCTCCCTCCCTCGTTCCCTCCCCCTCCCTCTCTCCCCCCTCCCTCTCTTCCTCTATCCCTCCCTACCTCCCCACCCCCTAACCCTAACTGCACTCAGCTTAGATTTGAGAGCTCAGTCATTAGAAAATGATTTGAGCCCACAACTACTGGGTTCGAAGGGAGAACACAAGCCACAACAGGTTAAAAGCATGTACACGTATATTGTGAGAAGCATGTGTACACAGAGCAAGGCAACCTAATAACTTTCTGGTGTGATAGGATCTGTTTCACTGTTTGATTTGATTAGATTTTCAAGTGACGGAGCAGGATAGCCAGTAAGTAGGAAAGTGGAGAAAGCAACTCATATTATTTGTTTGTACAGAGGCTCAGGAGTTCTGTGGTGTCACTTCTATCTTCCACGGAACTGCTGTTGTTATTCCTCATTCCATTAAAACCTTTCCCATTTAATTCTCTGCCGCAAAAACCGTGATTGGTTCCTGACCCGTGCCACTTGTGAGTGAATATTCTATCCCGTAATAACCTTTTCATAGAAAATCCCTTCTTAACCTTTGTTTTATGTTTCTGAGACATTTCATTTTAATTTAAATCAAAGAAACAGTGTGCATTTAAATCGGTCACCATTCCAGAGACTCTTCAGCCTCTCTGAAGGTGCGATTCATTATCAATATGCAGCAATTTAATGCGAGACTCTGGTGGCGATGCTCAAGCACGCAGAAGGCCCAAGGTGTAACGCATGATGGGATTTGCATTTCAAATCTGCACAAAGCCATTTAATTTGCTTGGTCCACAAATGCACTACCTGCTCTTTCTTAATTTATCTGAAATAAAAAACAAAAATCAATCAGTGTTCGTTAACTCACAGAATCGCAGAGAGTCACGGCATGAAATATTTGGATTGTGATGCAGAGAAGTATTATTCCTGCTATAGTTTCGTTCAGTGATGCAGGGTGGAAGCAGGCCCTGCGGCCCACTGAATTTTGCATCCTACCAGGGGCAATTTATAGAGGCCCAATTACCCTACAAACCTGCACGCCGTTAGAATGTTGGGTGGAAACCAGAGCACCTGGAGGAAACCCACGCGGTCACATGGAGATCATGCAAACTCTGTAAAGACAGCGCCTGTAATCAAGATCAAACCCCGGTCCCTACCGCTGTGCCACTTTGCCACCCTGTTGTTGTTCTGTGATTATTAATTATATTGTGGTAGTATAAGATTTGTGTGAGTCAGTTACACCCCACATTCATTTTAGTTTCCACCGGCAAGTGTTGTGCTGGGAACGTATTTTGCGTCAATAGACAATAGACAATAGGTGCAGGAGTAGGCCTTTCAGCCCTTCGAGCCAGTACCGCCATTCAATGTGATCGTGGCTGATCATCCCCAATCAGTACCCCGTACCTGCCTTCTCCCCATATCCCCTGACTCCGCTGTCGGGCAGGAAGTCCCCTGGTGGATACATGGAGACTGCAAGTTGGGTTTCCTACTACTGTGATTGTCTGTGATTAAAGAGCAGTAAAGAAAACCCAACAGTAGCCCGATTATTACCCACAGCTTAGAGTGACTGGAGTAATCTACCCAAAAAGAAAACGGTGATACAACATTAATCCCGTGATTTATCTTCTCCTCATTCTCATCAGCCACCCCCAGATTCTCCCACTCACCTACACACCAGCAGTAGAGTTGTTGCCTATCAACGCCAGTGACCCAGGTTCGATCCTGACTACGGGTGCTGTCTATACGGGCATGGTATGTTCACCACGTGACCCAGGGGGCTTTCCCCGGGTGCTCCGGTTTCCTCCCACATTCCAAAGACGTGTAGGTTTGTAGGTTAATTGGCTTCTGTAAATTGTCCCTAGTGTAGAGGATAGAACTGTGCGGTACGATCGTTGGTCGGCGTGGACTCGGTGGAACGAACGGTCTGTTTCCACGCTGTATCTCTAAACTCTAAACTAAACTAAACCTGCATATGTGAGAGGAACCTAAAGCAGCCAGAGGAAACCATGCCGTTTTAAGATGAACATGCAACTCTGTCCACAGCAATTGAGGACAGATTGAGCCTGGCTCTCTAGCTGTATGAGCTAGCAACGCTGCTAATCACTCCACTGGCTGAATTCTCCTTCTGAAAATTCTATTTTACCTCGGTTCAGCAACGGAATGGAAACACTTGAAGGAATGGGTGACGTTTCGGGTCGAGACCCTTCTTCAGACTGAATCGGGGGAGAGGGAGCTACAGAGATAAGGAGATGTAAGGTGTGAAAACAGGACAAGGGGGGTGGAGAGCAAGGAAAATTAAGTTTCCTTATCTCCATAGATGCTGCCTCACCCGTTGAGTTTCTCCAGCATTTTGTGTCTATCTTCGATTTTATCCAGCATCTGCTGTTCTTTCTCACACATTAGATTAAATTCGTTTGTTAACACACAAATCATTGCATTATATAAAATAATTTCTTGGCTACCAATCTGAAGAAAGGTCTCGAACCGAAAGTCACCCATTCCTTCTCTCCATAGATGCTGCCTCACCCACTGAGTTTAATCTAACACCTGATTACAACAAATAACCTGGCTGTTGTTGAACAGCTTTTGAGTTTGGTAAATTTGTTCTGGGCTTTTGGTGTGTTTGAAAACTACGCACATGGTCCACAGTGCAGATGGAAGAAACTCCCTTGTGTAGTTTAGTTTGGTGTAGTTTGGAGATACATCGTGGAAACAGGCCCTTCGGCCCACCGAATCCACGTCGACCAAAAATCACCCGTACACTAGTTCTTTCCTGCACTCTAGGGACAACTTACAAAAGCCAATTAACCTACAAACCTGTACACCTTTGGAGTGTGGGAGGAAACCGGAGCACCCGGAGAAAGCCCATGCGGTCACAGGGAGAACGTACAAACTCCGTAGTTAGGATCAAACCTGGGTCTCTGCTATAAGGCAGCAACTCTACCGCAGAGCCACTGCGCAGCCCCTTGTCGGAGAGAGGGGAGTGTTTGGAATTATTATAGGGGTGAGAGCGGGGCTGCTGTCAGGAATATCGGTGTATGTTTGTGAAAGGGAGATGAGAGTAGCAATTAGGCTGGAGCCTAGTGGTGCAGAATTGAAGAAACATTCAAGATGGGTGACATGGTCAGAGAGGGGAAAGGTGTTGGTAGGTGCAAGCAGCAAGGAAATTATCTTCAAGAGAATCTATTTGAGACAAAAGTAAACATTGGACTACACACGCCTGGACTGGGGAAGAGATTGGTCACCTTTAAATAAGTTGGAAGCAAGCCTTGCTACAGACACGCAAATGAATTTTGCAGATTATATCCAAACGTGAATAGTTTGCAGATTGACAACATTGTGCGTGTCCAGTGACCGATGTGTATGTGCATTTCCAACACATCAAGAACCTAGAGCAAGGCGACACAGTGGTGCAGCGATAGTGTTGCTGCATTACAGTGTTTGCGGCACCGGAGACACGGGTTTGATCATGACTATGGGTGGTGTCCGTGCGGAGTTTGCACGTTTTCCCCGTGAGCGCGTGGGTTTTCCCTGAGATCTTTGGTTTCCTCCCACACTCGAAAGACGTACATTGGCTTGGTATAAGTGTAAATTGTACTAAGTGGGTGTACGATAGTGTTTATGTGCGGGGATTGGTGTGCCGAAGGGCCTGTTTCTGCGCTGTGTCTCTGAACTGAACAGAACTAAACAAGTTTCAGAAAAATGTACTGGAAATGCCTAGTCAGATTTTATGATCAGCTTTCGGGTCAAGTTCCCTTATTTCCCAGGAAGCCAGCAGGCAAAATCATATCTGACCCCTCTCACCCTGGCCACAAACTCTTTGTATCACTTCCCTCTGGAAGGCGACTCCGGACTGTCAAAGCTGCCACAGCCAGACATAAAAAACGTTTTTATCCACGAGTAGTTGCTCTACTCAACAGCCAAAAATCTGTAGCCTCCCTTTGATCGGGTATTTTGTTGGTTCACATGCTTGATCAATGGTGTTTTATCATTAATGTCTTATTATTATTAATGTTTAGTGTTTTCTGAGTCATTCGTAACTGTCACTGTATGTCATGTTGTTACTTGTAGGCGGAGCACCAAGGCAGATTCCTTGTATGTGAATACTTGGCCAATAAACTTACTTACTTACTTACTTAATACACAAAACCATTGCACGAGTTAAAGATTTTCTTGTCTTTTGTAATTTCCATCTACAGATTGGCACTCAGACAGACATTTGATCAGGCAGGGAAAAGAGGGATATTAGCCAAGTGCAGGCAGATGGGATTAGGGACGGGATAGGATGAGTTAGATTGGCTTCATGGTCATTGCAGACAAGGTGGGCCGAAGCCATACTGTTCAATATTTGATGTTCTATTCCTTAACTGGACCTGAGCTAAATGTGGAAGAGTAATCTCACAAGAAATATCGATGGCAAAGAGGATGTGAAAAACATACAGATTTTTTTGTTAAGTTGGAAAGTAATTAGAAAAT
This sequence comes from Raja brachyura, assembly GCA_963514005.1. Next base: position 9,681,413 of record OY740810.1, read on the forward strand.
AACTCTTGCTTGTACAGGAAGGAACAGCAGATGCTGGTTTCCACCGAAGATAGACGCAAAATGCTGGAGAGACTCAGCGGGCCATGCCGCATCTCTAGAGAAAAATATTCGTTGAGCATAGGGAGAAGGCGGGAGAATGGGGTTGAGAGATCAGCCATGATTGAATGGTGCAGCAGATTCGATGGGCTGACTGGCCTAATCTCTTGCTATACATTTGAACTGTATCTGAGATACTTATCTAATATGTAGCTGAGTGGTTATGGATAGTTTTACTTGTATTGCATACAAAATGAATTTCACTGTACCTCGGTACATGTGACAAATAATGTATCATTCTTCATATGTTTAAATTATAATGTTTTATTTTTAATTGTCTTCTGTATATCGTGTTGTTACTTGCGAGCAAAGCATCAAGGCAAATTCATTGTATGTATACATACTCGGCTAATAAAATTTATTCAACTCAATTCAATTCATACCATACCATATTCATAACTAATGTATTAACTTGAGCACAAAAACATAGAAAAATAGGTCTAGGGGTAGGCTATTCGGCCCTTCGAGCCAGCACCGCCATTCAATATGATCATGGCTGATCATCCTGAATCAGTACCCTGTTCCTGCTTTCTCCCCATATCCCTTGATTCCGTTAGCCTGAAGAACAATATCCAACTCTCTCTTGAGTACATCCAGTGAATTGGCCTCCACTGCCTTCTGTGGCAGCGAATTCCACAGAAAGGAATATCTAAAATGGAGGCCAATGTAGATTGACTTTGGGGAATATCTGGTGGGTTTAGCAATGGGTGTGTCGTTACCCTCGGGGCTCCCCGCTGTTCTCCAATGTAAAGTATTCACTGATCACATAATGGCAATAGAAATGTATTCTAGCGCTTCCGAGAGCAGTTGACAGCAACAATGTGGAGTGAAGGAATGTGTGGATAGGAAGGGTTTTCTTTGGCAGGAAAATAATTCATGATAGATTAATTACATGTAGGCTCTAGATGAAGCAGGATCGATGGTATCAATGGCTTTCTGTTCATTTTGAATTCATGTTATGAAATATTCACCCTTTGTGTCATTTAACCACAAAACCACTTTTGGAAGCAACGTGTCAACTTTCATTTTCTTCCTTTAGAATAGAGAACGTACAGCAGCAGGGCACAGGAACAGGCCCTTCGGCCCACATTGTCTGTGGGAAACATGACGTCGAACTAATCCCCTCTGCCCGCAAGTGACCCGTATCCCTCCATTCCCTGCATATCCATGTGCCTATCGAAAAGCTGCCTAAGCACTGCTGTCGTATCTGCCTCCCCCACCGCCCCTCACAGAGTGTTCCAGGCGTGAATAAAACAACTTGCAATAAAAAAACAATGAATCTTAGACAATAGACAATAGACAATAGGTGCAGGAGTAGGCCATTCGGCCCTTCAAGCCAGCACCGCCATTCAATGTGATCATGGCTGATCATCCCCAATCAGTACCCCGTTCCTGCCTTCTCCCCATATCCCCTGACTCCACTATCTTTAAGAGCCCTATCTAGCTCTCTCTTGAAAGCATCCAAAGAACCTGCCTCCACCGCCCTCTGAGGCAGAGAATTCCACAGACTCGTCACTCTCTGTGAGAAAAAGTGTTTCCTCGTCTCCGTTCTAAATGTCTTACTCCTTATTCTTAAACTGTGGCCCCCTGGTTCTGGACTCCCCCAACATCGGGAACATTTTCCTGCCTCTAGCGTGTCCAAGCCCTTAACAATCTTATATGTTTCAATGAGATATCCTCTCATCCTTCTAAACTCCAGAGTGTACAAGCCCAGCTGCTCCATTCTCTCAGCATATGACAGTCCCGCCATCCTGGGAATTAACCTTGTAAACCTACGCTGCACTCCCTCAATAGTCCTTCCTCAAATTAGGAGACCAAAACTGCACACAACACACCAGGTGTGGTCTCACTAGGGCTCTGTACAACTGCAGAGGGACCTCTTTGCTCCTATATTCGATTCCTCTTGTTATAAAGGCCAACTCTTCTTTAAACTTTGCCCCTCTCACCTTAAAACCATGCTCTTTAATCTATAACTTCTCCTGTATTCTTGTTTACGTGCATTGGTGTTATTTATTTGGAATTGTGAATATTGGACATTATTGGGCAAAGAGGTTCTGTGGTAATGGGACCTTCAGATCGGGAACATGTTTTCAGAAGGTCACTTTGAAGGAAGATTGGTGACGCTGTCAAGGACTGTTCATAATTTCCATTGAAATTCTCCTCCTAAGCAATTTCATCTCTCCCCTTAAAGCTACCTCCAGTACCGTGCCTTCAGACAGCAGTTTTTAATCTATTAATTTATACTGCTGGAGCTTCTTGTAAAGGCTATCACCGCTCTCTGTGTTAGGGTTTATGCTGTTGCGGACGTTGCCATGTTTAGAGACACAGCGTGGAAACAGGCCCTTCAGCGCACCGACTCCACGCCGATTATCTGTTCACAATAGTTCGACGTTATCCCACTTCCTCATCCACTCCCTGCACATTAGGGGTCATTTTACAGAGACTAATTAACATACAAATACGCATGTCTTTGGGGTGTTTGGGGAAGCTGGAGCATCGTAGGTGGCACGGTGGTGCAGCGATACATTTACTGCCTTACAGCGCCAGGGACCCGGGTTCAATCCTGACTACGGGTGTTGTGTGTGTGGAGTTTGTACCTTCTCCTCATGATCACGTGGGTTTTCCCCAGGGGCACCGGCTTCCTCCCACATTCCAAAGGCGGACAGACCTGTAGGTTAATTGGCTTCGGTAAAGATTGTAAATTGCCCCTGGTGTGTAGGATAGTGCTAGTGTGCGGGGATCGCTGGTCGGCGCGGATTCGGCGGGCCGGGGGGCCTGTTTCCGCACTGTATCTCTACAATAAACTAAAACCCGGAGGAAACCCAGGCAGCTCAGGGAGAATGGGCGGACATCACAAAGACAGCACCAGAGGTCAGGATCAAACCCGTGTCTCTGGCGTTGTGAGGCAGCAGCTCTACCCGCTGCCACGTTGATGCATTTTGGGAAGTTTCTCAGCACTATCGTCTCTCACCCTGCTGAGCAGACACATGAAAATACTTTGCTTGATAGTTTTCAGATATGGCTGATGTGCAGGTCTATAAAACCCGATATCGTCTTTTTAAAAGGCTTGGTTAGGGCGGTACTTCATTCTGGAGATTTACCCAGAGCCAAGAATAACCGAACGGCTGCTGTATTAGAAAGATAAGTGCTCTGATGAACTGGATAAGTATTGATTATTCTGTGAAAACATCACCCCCTCAAAGTGGAAACCAATGCAGATTAAATAGGTTTTTCCATTTCATTCCTATCTGTTGTAATGTGCAGATGTCTATTATTTGATGAGCTGGTTTACCACAGACAGGCATTTACTTACATGTAATTCTGTCAGCGATCAATAGCGTAAGAAAATTTGTTGCCTGCATCTGCCTGGAGTTGTTGGGAAAGTGAAAAGTGGTTTCTCGCTACAAAGCACAGTTATTAGCTCTACTTGTCATTTGAGAAATCACGTTGCAGACCATTCTGCTTTGGAGTAAACAAGCTATCCTCGTTATCATTTTTGGTCGCAGGAAGCATTAACTTTTATCTGATTGAAGGGGAGCTCATCTCATTCCCCCCACTTTGAGTTCAGGAAAACTTCTTCTCCTAGTCCCTTTAAAACTTCCAGACTGGGTGGTGAGAATCTAGACGTCCCGGTTCAGGATCTCTAGAGTCACTGGGTTTAAATGGTGTTGTCGTACATGGATAGGATAGGTTTGGAGGGATATGGAGCAAACGCAGGCGGGTGGGACTAGCTAGCGTAGCTGGGACATGTTGGCCGGTGTGGGCAAGTTGGGCCGAAGGACCTGTTTCCACCCTGGATCACTCTATGCATCTATGGCTCTATACTATGTGTAGGAAGGAACTGCCGATGCTAGTTTAAACACAAAAAGCTGGAGTAACTCAGCGGGACAGGCAGCATCTCTGCAGAGAAGGAATGGGTGACATTTCGGGTCGAGACCCTTCTTCAGACTAGTCAGGGGAAAAGGGAACGAGAGATATAGACGATGATGTAGAGAGACGGAGAACAACGAATGAAAGATATGCAAAAAAGTAACGATGATAAAGGAAACAGGCCATTGGTAGCTGTATGTTGGATGAAAACGAGAAGCTGGTGCGACTTGGGTAGGGGAAGGATGGAGAGAGAGGGAATGCCGGGGTTACTTGAAGTTAGAGTAATCAAAATTAATCCCAGAGGACTGTAAGCTGCCCAAGCGAAATATACAACATACTAGTTGTGAATCCCGTGTGGCTCACACGAAATTTGGATGTGGCTAATTGTAAAGGACACAAAGTGCTGGAGTAACTGAGCAGGTCAGGCAGCATCTCTGGACAACATGGATAGGGGGATGTTTCGGGTTGGGAGATTTCTTCAGATTGTATTTATTGCATTTGGGTTAATGAGAACACAAACAGTATAGTCGCTGGCCACAATCTCCATATTCATTCACATAAGAGCGAGCAGGTACAATACAACCATAATTGTTGATTTGCTGGTAGGATGGATCTGTGAAAAGGACAATATGTATTTAATCATGAGAGGAATAGATCGGGTAGATGCACAGAGCCTCTTGCCCGGAGTGGGTGAATCAAGGACCAGAGGACATAGGTTTAAAGTGAAGGGGAAAAGATTGAATAGGAATCCGAGGGGTAACCTTTTTACACAAAGGGTGGTGGGGGTATGGAACGAGCTGCCAGAGGAGTTAGTTGAGGCAGTTAGACAGCTACATGGCTAGGACAGGTTTGGAGGGATATGGGCCAAACGCGGGCAGATGGGACTAACTTAGATGGGTCAATCTGGTCAGCATGGATGAATTGGGCCAAAGGGCCTGTTTCCATGCTGTATGTCTCTATGAGTCCATGATTATTAGCACGCAAAGCTTTTGACCGTATCTTGGTACATGTGACAACAATAAACCTAAACCGAATCCTAAATACCCACCTACATTGTGTAAAGACTGTTCCATTGAAGTGTTGTTATTCCAACCAGCATTGGCTCATTGGCAATTTCTGTTGGACCTCCATTGGCCCCTGGTTAAGCAACACCACTCGCACTTATTTATCAATCCCTTTGTGTCTACCCCACTCCCCCACTCCCCGCCTCCCTAACTTCCTCGAGCAGTAACAACCTGCAGAAGAATGAAGGCTGCAATTCAAAAGTGATATTTTGATGGGGTTTTGATTATAAAGATGTCAACTAATTTTAACCCTCTGGGAAAACTGCACTAATCCCTTCAACATTTCCAATTGCCCGAGCCTAGGCCTTCAGCAGCCAAGGCCTCAAAGCCTGGACTATTTTCCCTCAAAGCCTCTCGATCTCTTTAAAAAAATAATTTTTAAAGCCTTCAATGAACCTTTGTTCATCTGTCATAACATCTGAGCTCCTCCTTTTCAGTGTCACAAGTGTTCAGTAATGTTTCAGTGAAGAGTTTTGGATGTTTTTGGTACATTAAAAGCAATACGTATTTATTCAAGGGTTACACAAAAAGCTGGAGAAACTCAGCGGGTGCAGCAGCATCTAAGGAGTGAAGGAGATAGGTGACGTTTCGGGTTGAGACCCTTCTTCAGACTGGTCAGGGATCAGGGAAACGAGAGATATAAACAATGATGTGGAGAGATAAGGAACAATGAGTGAAAGATATGCAAAAAAGTATTGGTGATAAAGGAAGCAGGCCATTGTAAGCTGTTTGTGGTGTGAAAATGAGAAGCTAGTGCGACTGGGGGGGGGGGGGGGGAAATGGAGAAGGAATGTCAGGGCCAGAGGGCTGAGGGAGAGGTGGGGGGGAGGCAGTCTGGGTTAACAGAATTGAGAAAATTCAATGTTTAAGCCCAGAGGATGCAGACTCCCCAAGCGGAATATGAGGTGCTGTTCCTCCAACTTGCGGTGTTGATCACTCTGGCCGTGGAGGAGGCCCAGGACCGAGAGGTCGGATACGGAGTGGGAGGGGGAGTTGAAGTGCTGAGCCACCGGGAGGTCGGGTTGGTTATTGCGGACCGAGCGGAGGTGTTCGGCGAAACGATCGCCCAGCCTCCGCTTGGTCTCACCGATGTAGATCAGCTGGCATCTGGAGCAACGGATGCAGTAGATGAGGTTGGAGGAGGTGCAGGTGAACCTCTGTCGGACTTGGAATGACTGCTTGGGTCCCTGAAAGGAGTGGATGGGGGAGGTGAAGGGACAAGTGTAGCATCTCTTGCGGTTGCAAGGGAAAGTGCCCGGGGAAGGAGTGGAGCGGGAGGGAAGGGAAGAATTGACGAGGGAGTTGCGGAGGGAGCGGTCTTTGCGGAAGGCAGACAGGGGGGGAGATGGGAAGATGTGGCGAGTGGAGGGGTCACGTTGGAGGTGGCGAAACTGGCGGAGGACTATCTGTTGTATGCGCTGGCTGGTGGGGTGAAAGGTGAGGACCAGGGGGACTCGGCCCTTGTTGTGAGTGGGGGAATGGGGAGAGAGGGCAGTGTTGCGGGGTATGGAGGAGACCCTGGTGCGAGCCTCATCTATAGTGGGGGAGGGGAAACCCCGTTCTCTGAAGAACGAGGACATTTGCGATGACCTGGTGTGGAACATGTCATCCTGGGAGCAGATGCGGCGTAGACGGAGGAATTGGGAATAGGGGATGGAGTCCTTACAGGAAGCAGGGTGGGAGGAAGAGTAGTCCAGGTAGCTGTGGGAGTCAGTTGGTTTATTCAAGTTGTTGGACTAGATTGGGGTTCATATTGTCCTTCACACTGATCTTGGTCCAAATGTTCTTCAGCACATTCCCGCAAGTTGTGATAAGGAATTGAAGAACAAAACAGTAGGCCTGTTTCCCTGGTCTGTGATAAAAATGAAATCTCGTGTAAAATGGTTGATAAATTATTTAGACAATTTCTATGTGTGCCCATATGCAGCTAAGGTTCTGTAGTCTGAACCATTTGAATGTTGGAATAGACTCGAAGGGCCGAAGGGTCTATTTCACTTTCTTTGTCCATACAATCTTTGGGAAAGAGATAAAATGGGGCGGCACAGTGGATCAGTGGTGGAGTGGCAGCCTAATGCCCCTGTCCCACTTAGGAAACCTGAACGGAAACCTCTGGAGACCTTGCGCCCCAACCAAGGTTTCCGTGCGGTTCCCGGAGGTTTTTGTCAGTCTCCCTAACGGTCGAAAGTGGTTTCCGTTTTAACAATCGGTCATTTTTCAGTCGAAGCCGGTTGCGATGCTAGTTGAAGGTGGTTGCCGGAGGACAAAAATCTTCGGGAACCCCACGGAATCCTTGGGTGGGGCGCAAAGTCTCCAGAGGTTTCCGTTCAGGTTTCCTAAGTGGGACAGGGGCATTACAGCGCCAGAGACCCGGGTTTTGATCCTGACTATGGGTGCTGTCGGTACAGAGTTTGCAAGTCAGGATGGAACCTGGGTCTCTGACGCTGCAAGGCAGTAACTCTACCCCTGAGCCATTGCACGCTGCCCACCTTCACTTCTGCCCTGCTGTCTGTACAGAGTTTGTACGTTCTCCCTGTGACTGAGTGGGTTTTCTCCGGTTTCCTCCCACATTCCAAAGATGTGCAGGTTTGTAGGTTCATTGACTTCTGTAAATGGACTCTAGTTTGTGGGTGATCGCTGGTCTGCGCGGACCAAAGGGCCTGTTTCCACGCCGGGTCTCCAAACTAAACTAGAGTGAATTAAGAGTGGGCGATGAGGAAAAGTAGCAGTAGGCTTGAAGTAGCTCCATTCATCATCAATATCCTTGATGCCAAAAACACGTACAGCAGGTGTGATATTTGTAATTTATTCCATCTCATAGCATTTCAGCACCTCCAGTTATATATTACTTTGTCACTGAGGTTCAAACTGATTGATATTTTCTTCCCTGAACAAACCTCCTAGCATCCTCTTAAGAACCCAATATCCTTTGACCTCACAAAACACCAAAGTGCAGGGATTGGATAAATATTTGACTTCACTCAAAGGCAGAAATCATCAATTCTCATCTTAACACTCGAGTCGATTTTCTTTGAAATGTCACCTCTCTTCCTGCAGCTGCTCTGTTCTCATTGATCTGTGCGTGAAGCTGTGGCAAAACAACAGTTTGCAAATACAGGTTTGCTGGTTAAAAATGAAAGAGAACTCCATTCCTGTAAGGTATGGATTCAGCTCTGTGAAAAAGTAATGAGAATGCAGCTGGGTGCAATGGTAGCGGCTTCTCTCCTCAGTAGGCTGTGGTCTGAAACCTCTTTGTCTGGTTCAAAGAAGGACAGAAGGTACTGGATTGACGCAGCAGGTCAGGCAGCATCTCTGGAGAAAATGGATAGGTGACGCTTTGGGTCGGGACTAATTTTCAGACTCTTCCTCTTCTTCAGTCTTGTCCCAAACTTCATTGTGTCCTGAGATGCAGCCTGACCCACTGAGTTACTTCAGCATTATTTGTCCTTTATTGTATTCACCAGTATCCAGTTCTTTGTTTCTATGTGCTGAGTTATTCCAGAACTCTGTGTCCTTTGGTAGACACAAAAAGCTGGAGTAACTCAGCGGGGCAGGTAGCATCTCTGGAGAAAGGGAATGGGTGACGTCTCGGGTCGAGACCCTTCTTCGGACCTCTGTGTCCTTTGATGTACTAACCAGCCTCTGAAGTTCTCTGTTTCTACTCTTTATCTTGTAAATAGACACAAAATGTCAGATTAATTCAACAGGTCAGGCAGCATCTCTGGAGAAAAAAAGAATAGGTGACGTTTTGGGTCAGAACCTTTCTTCAGACTCTTTTATCTGTTCCTATCCAGGCCAGCCTGGGTTACAAATGCCTGATTTGTGTTCGCCCGACATATGAACGAATTCCCTTAAAATTATTAAACAAAAGCCCAAAGTGTTTACAAACCTTTTAATGCAGAACTAGTTTTCTCTCTCTCCAATGTTGTTCCTTGTTCCTTCTCAAGAGCCACAAGTGTTCAAATGACAATGAAAGAATGACACTCTTACTTGCAGAGCCTTAATTGTCCCATAAATGAAATACACACAGATAATATATATTTTTGAAAATTATATCAATTATTTACCGTAAATTGCTCCCAGTGTGCATTGAGGGGATGAGAAAGTGGGATAACATAAATCTAGTGTGAATGGGTGATCGGTGGTCAGTGTGGATCCAGTAGGCCGAAGAGCCTGTTTCCACAATGGATCTTAACAAAATATCAAGCTGTGTTATGCCCCTGTCCCACTTAGGAAACCTGAACGGAAACCTCTGGAGACTTTGCGCCCCACCCAAGGTTTCCGTGCGGTTCCCGGAGGTTCCCGGAGGTTTTTGTCAGGTTCCCGGAGGTTTTGGTCAGGTTCCCGGAGGTTCCCGGAGGTTTTGGTCAGGTTCCCGGAGGTTTTGGTCAGGTTCCCGGAGGTTTTTTCAATTTTTTGAAATAATCGGCGGAACATAGAAGAAGCGGAAACCACTTTTGACCATTAGGGAGACTGATAAAAACCTCCGGGAACCGCACGGAAACCTTGGGTGGGGCGCAAAGTCTCCAGAGGTTTCCGTTCAGGTTTCCTAAGTGGGACAGGGGCATAACAGTCATGTGTCCATGCCTAATGCCTAATCTGGAAGATGGGTAATAACGGAGGTTCCACCATACAGAACTGGGATTAATTAAACGTTTAAAATAGTGTCAAACTTTAGTTTATTTTATTATTATTGTAACGTGCGCTGAGATGCAGTGAAAAGCTTTTCTTGGTGTGCTATCTTGTCAAAGAAAACCCTGTGCATAAATACAATCGAGCCGTCCACAGTGCACAGATAAAGGATTAAGGGCACAACATTTAGTGCAGGATATAATATCGAGAGAGACGGGAGATTATAGCAATATTAACTGCGTTACTTGAAGTTATTTGTTGTGAGGAGACAGAGTGCTACATTAAAGGAAAACATTTAGCCAGATGTGTCATGAAATTCACTGATTGCCACTCCTGGCAGATGTTAGAAATGTCAAACTGGCAAATCTAATGTCCATCATGTCCTAAAATCAATGGTGGCGAGAGTGGGAATTGGTGATAGAATATTAGAGGATGAAATATCCTCACTCTCTTTTATGTTATTCTGTCAAGGGATGTGGGTGTCATCGATGGTATTTAATGCTTGCCATGAATTGCCTTTGAGAAGATGGTTTTCCACGAGGTTCTTGGAGCAAAATGAGGAGTTTGGCTTCTGACGGCGAAGATCTCCCTCTGTGTCTGACAATGATGTGCCTTGGCTGATAATTTGTACTGAACTTTCGCCCTGATATAAGCTGCATCATTTTTTTTCAAATTGGGATTTTTCACCTTGCTCACTCAGATAAGACTGATCAAGTCTTCATTTCCTTTGTCCTAGCCCTTCCATTAAAATAGGCTGCTTCATGCTGCTGTGGCCACCGTGTGCGAGAGCACTTAGGTTGGTTGCTAAGGAACTGTTATATTTTCACAGTCTGCACTTCAGATGTCTCAGGATTTTAAAACTCGGCCTCCCTGTCAGAGCCTTCCCTTCACGTCATTCCGGTTAGCTTTGTATAAATTATAGTTCTTTTTTTTCTCGCGGGTGAGGCTGTCGCTGTTGTGGTCAGCATCTATCATCCGTCTATAACTGGCCTTGAGAAGGCAATGGTGGGTGACTCCTTGAACCACTACTGTCCTTCTGGTGAAGGGGCTCCAACTGCGCTGTTGGGTAGGGCGTTCCAGGACTTTGGCTCAGAGGCGGGAAGAAATAGTGATGGATTTGCGTCAGCATCTGTGCGCGTTGGAGGGGGAACCTGCAGGTGGTGGCGCTCCATGTGCCTTGCGCCACCACCTGCAGGTGTTTCTCCCTTGACAACGTCATGGGCACGTGCGATGCTCCTAGATTGGCCTTGATGATCAATTGCTGCTGTGCCCATAGGCCTGGAGCAGGCCCTTCGGCCCGCTATGTCACTTTTATACTTGATGCCAAGGCAACTCTGCCTGCACGTGATCTAAATCTCTCCATTCCATGCACATCCATGAACCGATCCAATAGCCTCTCAAACCCCATTATTGTATCTGCTTCCACCACCACCTCTGGCAGCTTGTTCCACGCACTTAGCGCAAAAAAAAACTTGCCCTGCTAATCTCCTTCAAACTTATCTCGTCTTACCTGAAAGCTATGCCCTCTGGTCTATGCTCTACATTTCTATCCTGGGATCTGACTGTCCTATCTTTACCTCTCCTCATTTTATGTACTTCTGTCAGTTCTTCCCTCAACCTCTGGCTCTTGAATAAACAATCCAGGTTTGTCCAACCTCTCCTTGGGCCTTCAACCTTTTGTTTCTCCAACCTCTCCCTGGAGCTAATATCTCTAATCCAGGTAGCATTCTGGAAAACCTCTTTTTCACGCTCCCCAGTCCCCTCATCCTTTCTGCAATGGGGTGACCCGAACTGCACACAGTAAATATGGTCTAACCAAACCCTTATCGAGCTGCATCGTGGCTTCCTGACTCTTATACTCAATATTCTCTGCACATAAAGATCTCACTCATTTTGTTTTGGTGACCAAGACTGAATATAATATTCAGTGAATAGCCTAATTAGAACGCTGTGTAGATTGACTGTTCCCTCTTCCAGATTTTAGTGGTTTTGACAATGCAGTTCTATGGTCTATCGGCTTAATGATTGCCGTTCCATTTTAGGTGGAGTTTTGAGTCCGCAGAGACCTAGACCCTGAGCTGTTTCGACACTGTCCATGAAGTAGTGTTATCCATTATTCCATCTCATCTGCAATAGTTTGCTGTATTACATTTCCAGTGTTGCTACTTAGCATTTTGCACATTTTGAGAGTGCTTGCATTGACTACGCTGGGTTTCGAGGGTGTTTTGTGTTCAGTTGGTGTTTAAGGCCAAGGGTTGAGCCCAGTTGAAGTCCTGGCCAAGCAGTTATGAAATGAGAGTGGTGGTGGTAATTCTTGTGGCTTTCTTGTGGGTTTTCTTGTCCAGCATTTCCTCACCAAGTTCTCTGACCAAAACTAAAACAGAATGATTAAACTTTGGACTTAACCTTAGACTTGGCAGGTACAGCATGGAAACAGGCCCTTCATCCCACCGAGTCCATGCTGACCAGCGATCACCGCACACACCAGCTCCATCCAACAAACGTGGGACTATTTTGCATTTTACAGAAGCAAATTAACCCACAAACCTGCACTTGTTTTGAATGTGGGAGGAAACTGGAGCACCAGGAGAAAACCCACGCGGTCACAGGGAGAACGTACAAACTCCATACAGACAGCACCCATCGTCGGGATCGAACCAGGGTCTCTGGTGCTGTAAGGCAGTAACTCTACTGCTGCGCCACCGTGCCGCCCCTGATCTTGCACGTTATAATGAGCAATGGCCTACAGCGCTCATTGGAATCCTATCGGAATCATAAGAATCCTATCTTTGGTTTTTGACCCCTGGATCGATCTACCAGTCTCTGCTGGTTTGCAAGCTTCTCCAAATGCTCTCCATGCATCTCCAGTTTGCTCTGAGGTGTTGGATCCAAATCCTCAGTGTCTTCTGGAACTAGAGGAACTGCAGATGTCGGAATCATGAGAAAAATACACAGTGCTGTAGAAAACCCAGCGGGCCGGGCAGCATCTGTGGAGGGATGGGGGGGGTGATGATTTTGGCCAGGAGCCTTCGAAAGGCTGATTGTAGTCGGGGGGGGGGGGGGGGGGGGAGAATTCTGGAAAAGGGAGGAGGGAGGAGGACAAAGCCTAGCAATGGCAGGTGGATACAGGTCAGGGGGAATAATTAGTAGATGGGTGGACTGGGCGACAAAGGCTAGAGATAAAAAGGAGTCACAAGGGCGCCAAATCAGGAGAGAATTGGAGCGGAATGTAAAGCCAGAGGGGCGGGTACCGTGTGGAGAGGGACAGGGGGAAGGGAAAGAAGAGCGGACTAGCGGGAAGAATGGATTCACACTGGGCTGAGTTGAGTTGCGTTTAGTTTATTGGCACGTGTACCGAGGTACAGTGAAAAGCTTTTGTTGCGTGCCAACCACCCTGCAGAAAGACAATACATGATTCCATCGAGCCGTCCACAGTGATCAGATACATGACAAAGAGAATAATGTGAGTAAAGCTTACTATAAGATAAAGCCAGTAACGTTCGATCAAAGATAGTCGGAGGGTCCCCGATGAGGTCAACAGTAGTTCAGCCGTGCTCTCTTGCTGTTCATAAGATGATTCAGTTGCCTGGACACAGCTGGGAAGAATCTGGCCCTGAATCTGAAGGTGTGCGTTTTCACACTTCTAGACCATTTGCTCGATGGGAGAGGGGAGAAGAGGGAGCGGCCAGGGTGCGACTTGTCCCTGATGGCCGGGGCATCGTGAGGTATAAATGGAGCCAATGGAAGGGTGGTTGGTTTGTGTGATGGTCTGGGCTGCCTCCACAATTCTCTGCAATGGGCTTGACAGGAAAGAGAGAGGATTTGGGGAGGGGGGATGTTAAAATTGGGGAATTCAACGTTCATACCATTGGGGTTGTACACTAACCACAAGGAATATGAGGTGTTGTAACAGGCATCTATCTCTGCATCACCAACTCTCACATTGCCCATCTAACCAGTGTCCTCAAGCTAATTTTTAATCCATAACAATATTTTTCCCCAGATGTAGATGATGAATTGCCCAGAAAGTTCATAAATGAAGGGACGAAAATGTGAAATTCCCCATGGGTTAAAAGTCCATCATTGGAAAATAATATGCTGTTTTTTTTTGTAAATATATCCTTCCCTCCGATCATTATGAAAGGAAATGTATCTTTGGTGGCTGTGAATAGTCAAAAACAAAGTTATAAACTTTGGGCGAAAAAAGTGAGAACATTGATAAACCAGAATATGGTCCATTTGATCGGTCCATTTGTAAACGGTCCATTAGACCTAATAAGCTCTGTACTCTTGACAATAATGAATCCATTTTACAAAGTGCTTTGCGTCTTTCCACTGCGATGGGGCCCCGTGTGAAGGTAGGTGTGAGAGTTGGCAGGCTGCTACTACATTAGTATATATTGATGACCCTCGAGACAAGACAATGAGCCTTCGAACTTGATCGATAACCCACCTCTAACATAATCAATGCAGGGAAGTGTGTGCCAGGCACATGCAAGACAGTCTCTTCGGGAATGTCCTCGATTGCCTTAAAAGTAGCGGAGGATTGGCAGGGCTCGACGAACCCTCCCCTCACGAGAAACCGTGCCAATGTTTTTGTGGCCAGTTCCAGAACCTTAGGGGCTGCACGGTGGCGCAGCGGTGGAGTTGCTGCCTTACAGCGCCAGAGACCCGGGTTTGATTCTGACCTCGGCTGCTGTCTGTGTGGAGTTTGCACGTTCTCCCTCTGACCGTGTGGGTTTTCTCCGGGTTTCTCCGGTTTCCTCCCACATCCCAAAGGCGTGCGGGATTATTAGGATAATTGGCTTCAGTAAATTGCCCCTGGTGTGTAAGGAGCGAATTAAAAAATTCATAGGAGAACATAGAACTAGCATGAAGGGCTGATCAATGGTCGGCATGGACTCAGTGGGCCAAATGGCTTGTTTCTATGTTGTACCTCTAAACAGCGGCCCTGGTCGGGATTGAACCCTGGTCTCTGGAGCTGTAGGGCAGTGGCTCTAATAGCTGCGCCACTGTGGCGGCCTGCCTAGTTGGATGATCCGGGTTCAACCATGTTGGAACTGATGCCAAGAGCCAATTCAATGGCAGCGAAGGAAGGAAGAAAGTAATTAAGGGAGAGAGAGGGTGAGAAGAGTTAGAGATAAGGTTTAGCTTAGAGATACAGCGCTGAAACAGGCCCTTCAGCCCACCAGATCTGCACCGACCAGCGATCCCCGCACACTAATGCCATCCTACACTAGTGACAATTTTTATATTTACACCAAGCCAATTAATCTACAAACCGGTACGTCTTTGGAGTGTGGGAGGAAACCGAAGTTCTTGGAGAAAACCTACACAGGTGACGGAGAGAACATACAGACAGACAGACAGCACCCGGAGCCGGGATCGAACCCGGGACTCTGGAGCTGTAAGGCAGCAACTCTACCGCTGCGCCACCAGGCCGCCCTGGGGGTGCTGAGGGAGAGATCCAATGCGTTGGATATTTTGAGAACTTAGTGGCAGATGTCAAGGAAATCTCATTTCTGTTGTGAACAGTCTGCTCGTGGAGTGTCACACTGTGGAGGGGAAATGACTCAAAAGGTTGCATTAAAATAGACGTGTGAGAGAGGGCACATCCCAGCTGATCCCTGGGTACCACATACCATTTCCTCCCACCAATTAGACCAGGAAGTGGGTGTTGAAGGCGGAGAGGGACCCTGGCAGAGGTTGACATGAGATTTATTTTACGCGATCTCGCTGGTTATTGGCTCCCTGGGGTACGGTGAATGTATCAGATTAAAGTCGCTGCAGTAAATACGCGCATTAAACTTCTTGGGCAGCTGCCTGGCCTGTGGGAGGAGTGCTTTGTGCCCAGGATAGACACAAAGTGCTGGAGTAGCTCTGCGGGTCAGGCAGCATCCCTGGAGAATGCAGAGAGGTGACGTTTCGGGTCGGGGCACCTTCTGCAGACTTCTGCTTTGTGCCATCTGTCTATGTCACACTCATTCCGTGAACCTTTTGAAAGATTTTTGAAACCAGCAAAGTCATGCTTCCATTCTCAGAGAATTAAGGGGAAGCACAGTGGCGCAGCTGGTAGTGCTGCTGCTTCACAGCGCCAGAGACCCGGGTTCGATTCTCACCTCAGGTGCTGTCTCTGTGGAGTTTGCAAGTTCTCCCTGTGACCGTTTGGGTTTCCTCTGGGCACTCCGGTTTCCTCCCACATCACAAATATGTGTGGGTTTTTGTAGGTTAATTGGCCTCTGTAAATGGTCTTCGGTGTGCAGTTTAAACATTTTCTGTGAGAGATACAGCATGGAAACAGGCCCTTCGGCCCACCCAGTCGACCAGGGATTAGCCGTACACCAGTTCTATTCCACACACTAGGGAAAAAATGGGATAACGTAGAACCAGTGTGAATGGGTGACGGATGGTCCGTAGAGTCGTGTGGGCCGAGGAGCTGTGTCCATGCTGTGTCTGCACAGTGATACTGGAACTGAACTGTATATAAAAATGAATTTCACTGTACCTTGGTACACGTGACAAAGAAAATACCATACCATCTCTGAACTAAACTGAACGACACTTAGAGGAAGGCATACATTCCAGGCATAGCTCCTTCTAAATGAATGGACCTGAACCAACGAGATCGCTGACTGTTATCTATATTTATTTGTTTGTTCTTGTTGTGTTGAAGATGTATGTGTATACAAGTAAACTTTGCTTGTTTTAAGTCACTCCTTTAACCAAAGTCCTGCTCTAGATTTAAATGCTCGTATTCCACCATGTGTCTTTCGTCTTTTCCTCTGATGTTAATGCGGGTGGGTACATCGCCAGACTTGCTCTCCAGAATTCAGAGGGAAGGAAGGCGAAGGTAGGGTGGGATTTAATAGAGCAATTCAAAATCAAGAGGGTTATCAATAAAGTAAATCTATAATAAAAATTGCTTTCCGTGCTGGCAGAGTCAAAGTAACTAAACGTGTGAACGTCAGATAATTGGGAGATTAGAACTGGAGGGAGGACGTAGGTTGGTAAGGATGTTAAGGGGAAAATATTTTAACTAGCAACAGCCAATGAGTTGAAGTTGACACTATATATGTGGCAGGCTGCAAGCAGTGTAATATACAATAAAATTAAACTTGCCTTGAAAGCAGATTATATTTAAAGAGAAGAGAGGAATCGGGAACAATAACAATGCCTCCTTATAAAAGCAGGGCAGTTGTTTCGATGCTGTACACTGGATATGGAAGCACAGTGGTGCAGCTAGTAGAGCTGCTGCCTCACGGTGCCAGGGACCCGGGTTCGATCCTGAGCTCAGGTGCTGTCTGTGTGGAGTTCTCCCTCAGTGACAACGCAAGGAGTGAATTCCAGAGTAAAACCCCTGTCCCACTTACGTGTCCTTGGCGTGACACTCCAGCGAAGGCCGCGCGCGATTTCATGCGCCCGCACAGCCGTCTGGAGCGTGTGACGTCATTTGAAGATGGACACAAAATGCTGGGGTAACTCAGTGGGACCGGCAGCATCTCTGGAGAGAAGCAATGGGTGATGTTTCGAGTCGAGACTCTTCTTCAGTCTGAACGAAGGGTCTTCACCCAAAACGTCACCCATTCCTTCTCTCCAGAGATGCTGCCGGTCCCGCTGAGTTACTCCAGCATTTTGTGTCTATCTTCAATTTTCTTGGCCCCGTTCTGGGAGTAGAAGTGGGGGCGGATTCGGACCGCAACGGCCGTGAGCCCCAGGCCGATCTCGGCGATCGTTTGCCCGCTTCTGCTGCTGTTGGAGGTGAGACATTGCATCGCGCCAGGGTCTTGGGCCTGTCCCACTTTGGCCGTCAATTACGCGACAGGCTACAAAAAGTTCGGAGCCCGGCGTGATGTCGCGCACAACTACATACCCCTCCTCGCTTCTCAGTGGGTCCGGCCCTGTGCGGCCACACGATGCCCATGCGCCTCAACGCGGCGACTGGGTCGTGTAATTTGCGTGCCAAGGACACATAAGTGGGACAGGCCCTTAAGTGAGTAAGTGAGCAAGAGACTGCAGATGGGCACCTGTAAGTAAGATGCATCCTTGTGTCTGGCCTGTTAGGTTGCTGTAAGTAAGAATGTCATTGTTCCATTGTCAGTACGTATGGGAAACATGATCAAGAGAGGTGATTGTGAGGTAATTAACTGGCTGTCATCAAAAGGATTGCAAACTAATGTTGTGGTTTCAAATATTATTGACAAGAGGCAACGAATACTTTGGAAATAAAACCAGTAAAAATACCACAAACACTGTGTAAGGAGGAACTGATGCTGGTTTAAAACAAGCTGGGGTAACTCAGCCGGACAGGCAGCATCTCTGGAGAGAAGGGATCGGTATCGTTTCGGGTCAAGACCCTTCTCCAAGACCACACTCCAAAGACGTACAGTTCTGTGGGTTAATTGGCTTCGGTAAAAATTCTAAATTGTCCCCTTGTGAGGAAGAAGGACGATATTGATTTTGTGACTTTGTCGCCGCTCTTTATGTCGTGACGCGTTGCGTACTTGTACTGTATTGAAACAAAGATTCTCACTGTACCAAGTGCACGTGACAATAGAGTGCCAATCAATCAGTAGTGTGTAGGATAGTGTAATGGGGCCTGTCCCACTGTACGAGCTAATTCAAGAGTTCTACCGACTTTCTCCTGATTCGAACTCGGAGAATTACGGTAATAGCCGCTCGTAGGTACTCGGGGCTCTCGTGGAGATTTTTCAACATGTTGAAAAATTTTGAACATGTTGAAAAATCTTCACGAGTCTTCACGAGCTTACCGCGTTTCCCGAGTACCTGTCGTTAGCGTTACGAGCCGCTAAGAGACGTCCCGAGCTCCGACGTACCCACTACGTACATTCTACGTGCTTACCACGAGTTTGATTTTTTTTTAAACTCGGGAGAGCTCTTGAATTAGCTCGTACAGTGGGACAGCCCCTTTAGTGTACAGGGTGATCGCTGGTCGGCATGGAGTCGGTGGGCCGAAGGGCCTGTTTCCGCGCTGTATCTCTAAAGTTTAAGGTTTTCAGTAGACCGATTATATAGATCTGTCGAAGAACAAGTGCAAGCATGTTGAACCAAATGGCCACTTGCAGCCTTGTAAGATTCTATGTTCAGTTTCTCTTTGTTCTTCCGCTGCCTGGTTTTCCCTTCTGAAGGCACTGGCTCAGGAAAGGATCCGGTCTATATCCACGTCAGTCTTTGCCACTGGTGCAGTGATCGCCCTTCCTTTGTGCATGACCCTCGGAGAGATGGGAAATGAAGAGCCAGCAACTCTGCTGCATTGGTAATGGCATTGGTCTCGTATCACCAAGATCATAAATTCAGCCCTTTCCACAGCCGACTATCAATAAATCTGGCCTTTACTGGGCTGGCACTAGATATGTTGATCGCAAAAGCAATGGGATTGCAATTAAAAATCTTGAACTCTTTCAGAGAAAGACGTTGACCAGCATGGTCCAAGTGTGTGGTTATTTCCTAATGTGTTCTAAGGAACTCGGGACATGCGATAATTGTTGCCTCGTCATTGCTTCCAATATATATTTATATATAGGAAGCAATGACGAGGCAACAATTATATATATATATATATATATATATATTTTATTTTTTTTGAATATTTTTTTTAATTAGAGGTAAATACATCAGTGTACATCACATATATATTGTTACAATCATTGTACCCCATAATTTTTATGGCTTGAAAGAATGGAAAGAAAGAGAGTGAAGTAGGTGAAAGGAGTTGTGAAAGTGCAAGAGCGTGCCAAAGAGGGATTAAGAGATAGACCCTGGAAAAGAAAAAAGAAAAAAGAGAGACAAAAATAAAAAAATAAAATATAAGCCAGTTGCTATATTATATATATCATGCAAAAGGAATCCACCAACTCGATAGTTTTTCATCCCCCCCTACCAAGGCCCGAGGTACTCCTGCACCCTATCTTTGTAGCAATTCTATAAATGCAGACCACGTCTGATAGTAGCGGTCTGATTTTCCTGCCAGGCGGAGTCTCATATCTTCCAGATGTAATGTTTCAAACACAGTTGAAATCCACATATTTAATGTTGGTATAGGAGCATTTTTCCAGAATTTTAAGATTAGCTTTTTTCCTATTATTAGGAAAGCCGTAATCAAATAGATTCTTTTGATACACCTTTAATTCCGAACAAGATATATTTAAGTATATAAATTACAAGCAAGGAGGCAACGGTATAAGCAATGTAGGATGATTAGCTACGGAAAACTGAAGAAACTAATAATCTCACAATCTCAAAGAAGCACGAACGCACAATCTCAGGATGTCCTGCACATTTTTCACCCAATGAATTGGGTGCCATGGTGGCGCAGCGGCAGAGTTGCTGTCTTACAGCACCAGAGACCCGGGTTCGATCCTGACCATGGGTGCTGTCTGCATGGAGTTTGTACGTTCTCCCCGTGACCTGTGTGGGTTTTCTCTGAGATCCCCTGTTTAGTCCTGTAGGTCTTTGGAGATCTTTTCTCCGAGATCTTTTGGAGATCGTTTCTCTGAGATCTCCTGTTTCCTCCGTAGGAGGAAACAGGAGATCTCAGAGAAACGATCTCCAAAAGATCTCCAAAAGATCTCCAAAAGATCTCCAAAAGATCTCCAAAAGATCTCAGAGAAAATATCTCAAAAGACCTGCAGGTTTTGTAGGTTAGTTGGCTTTGGTATATTCTAAATTGTCCCTAATGTGTGTGTCGGATAGTGTAACTGTGCACGGATCGCCGGTCGGCACGGACCTGGTGGGCCGAAGGGCCTGTTTTTGCGCTGTCTCCCTAAACTAGACAGAAAAAAAAGGTGTGCGCTTAATTTTGCAGCATGGCCCACTGTTTTCTTGCAGAAGATGCAGAATGCTGACAGGATACCCCCGCCCCCACCCTGAGACCTTCTAGTTTATATGGCTCAGCGACAAACCAAATGGTGCATTTATTCACGGAGACATCAGGGCAATGATTGATGTCGGACAGTACAAAAAAAGCATTGAGACAGATGAGCCTCCACAGCTATGACTGGTCTATGATTACTGCTGCCAATCAGACTTTGCTACCTTAATAGAGGCACTAACCTGTTTATTTTATAGTACCGGAGAAAGGAACAGCCCATCACTCCATTACCATGTCATCACCAGCAGGTATTTCTATGCTCCCTTGTTTACTTGGAAAACAAAATGGTTTCGCAGTGGGTGATGTGGCTCCCGTTTTGAAACTGTCATGTGTTAAAACCGTGGATGAAATTCCGCTGGTCGAATTGTTTGTCAATGTTCCTGATTGAGGTTACTTGCTGTGACCATACGGTTCTGTCCTGTTCTGCAGCAAAAGTGGTGCAGTGGGTAGAGTCGCAGCATCATAGCGCCAGAGTCGCAGGTTCAATCCTGACCTTGGGCGCTGTCTGTACGGAGTTTGCACGTTCTCCCTGTGACCACGGGGGTTTCATCCAGGTGCTCGGGTTTTCCTCCCATATCCCAAAGGCCTGTGGGTTGATAGATTGCGTAGGAAGGAACTGCAGATGCTGATCCAAACCGAAGATAGACACAAAAAGCTGGAGCAACTCAGCGGATGACAGCATCTCTGGAGAGAAGGAATGGGTGATGTTTTGGGTCGAGACCCTTCTTCAGATTCGTAGATTAATTGGCAGAGGCCAATTAAAAAAAAAATTTGCCCCTCATGTGTCTGGGGTGGATGCACAATGGGATAACAGAACTACCGTTAACGATGGTCGTGGTCAGCATGGACTAGGTGGGCCGAAGGGCCTGTTTCTACGCTGTATCTCCAAAAGTAAAACCGTGCCAGTACAACAAGGAATCCAGTCCTTCAGAAAGGAGTGAAGATCACTAAACAAATAAGGTTGTTTCAAAACCTGACGCTTTGTGATGTTGTGAAGATGACTTCTTCTTCTTTCGTGTGGCGTGCACAGCCTAAAGTTGTAGGACAACCTGTTCTGTTTGATCTTCCGTTTTGTGCACGTCGAGTTGATTGCATTAGTCGAAGCAGGGCGGACCACGTGAAGGTTGCAATTTCACACCCCTTGTGAAGATGACAATGCATTGAGAAGAAAGGTGCAAAAAGCGTCAATTTTTTGGTTCAACCATGTTCTGCATAGGGGCCAGGACCCATGTCTATGAGTGGATGGCCGTAGTGTGACACTAGTACAGAGAAGGTTCACCAGACTGATTCCTGGGATGTCAGGACTTTCATATGAAAAAAGATTGGATAGACTCGCTAGAATTTAGAAGATTGAGGGGGGATCTTATAGAAACTTACAAAATTCTTAAGGGGTTGGACAGGCTAGATGCAGGAAGATTGTTCCCGATGTTGGGGAAGTCCAGAACAAGGGGACACAGTTTAAGGATAAGGGGGAAGTCTTTTAGGACCGAGATGAGAAAAAAAAAATTCACACAGAGAGTGGTGAGTCTCTGGAATTCTCTGCCAGTTCATTGGCTATATTTAAGAGGGAGTTAGATGTGGCCCTTGTGGCTAAAGGGATCAGGGGGTATTGAGAGAAGGCGGGTACAGGATACTGAGTTGGATGATCAGCCATGATCATATTGAATGGCGGTGCAGGCTCGAACGGCCGAATGGCCTACTCCTGCACCTATTTTCTATGTTTCTATGTTTCTACTTGGTGTCGTTTTTCGCATTAGTCTTCACGTGTTGCGGGCCGAATCCGGCCCGTGGGCCGTATGTTGCCGACCCCTGGGTTAAAGCATTCTCGCGCTATTAGCCAAGACGTAAATCCTTCCTTGTGCCCTGCAGAATATTCTGCTTATTACTGAGACGTAAAACTCAGACCACAAAATTTAAAGGATAATAACATGGTTATGGATTGCTCGGTCATATTGATCCGAGAGTGAAATGTTAGCAGTAGCAATTGTATTTGTCGCCTTGCCTTTTGGGTTGTCACCTCTGGTGAAGCACAAAAGCTAATTGAGACTTGGATCGGGATTGAAACAATGGCTGGGAATGGGAATGGATTTTCCACATTTTTTGCCACATGCGTGCCCTCAACGAGGGAATGTGGATGGTCCCTGGAAGGAGGAATCCCAGTTGATTTCTCCAAGTCCATGGCCGCATCCCCCTCCACCCACCATTGCCTCATCAACCCACCGACGAACAGCATGTCCGGCATTGAATGTTATTCTCATATTCATCTCCTGCAGTGACAATTAAGTCCCACCGCAATTTGGAGGAGCAGCACCTCATATTTTGCTTGGGTAGTTTACACCCCAGCGGTATGAATATTGACTTCTCCAATCTCAGGTAGTCCTTGCTTTCTCCCCCCATCCAAGCTTCCCCCACAGCCTACTGTCTCTACCTCTTCCTTCCCTTATCCCACCCCTTCCACATCAGTCCGAAGAAGGGTCTCGACCCGAAACGTCGTCAATTCCTTCGCTCCATAGATGCTGCCTCAACCGCTGAGTTTCTCCAGCATTTTTGTCTACCTTCGATTTTTCCAGCATCTGCAGTTCTTTCTTAAACATTAAATTTAAGCAATCTTGCGTGAATAGTTTATACTTTAATTTCCCTTCTTCTTATCGAGTCCATACACAAGATTAGAAGTTGTTCAGCTAGAGTTGAACGCACTTCTCGGCATCTGCATACAATGGTGTCTGTGTTGTCACTTCTTGTATGTGGTGGTGGAAAGATTGATGGAAACAGGGCCACGATGTGAACGCTCTTTCCTTGTCCCCATAGTTGTCCTAATATTATATGACCTCCTTGTTTTTCCCGGAGCACGGCGACACTTTGTTTGCTCTTCCCAGAGAAGGATCTACTATCATCGAATACATTATTCACTCTATTCTTTTAAATCTCTTTTTCCCCTGTAAGTCCAGCGCCATTTCCCCTCTGCTCGATCTATTGCACTCGAGTCTGACTTGATTCATCGATGCATAGCGTTACCCGATCTGCTGGAATTGTGATTGAAGAGGGAATAAAATTGGGAGAGGATCACGGGCTACGAGAGATAGACTCAAAGTGCCGGAGTAACTCAGCGGGTCAGGCAGCATCTCCAGAGAAACGTTTCAGGTCGAGACCCTTCCTCAGCAGAACTCCTGCCGGAGAGGGGAAGAGAACTTCTTCAAAGTAGGCATGCCTTGAGGAGCGAGTCAAAACGTAGAGAAAAAGAACTGCTGATGCTGGTTTGTACCAAAGTGCTGTAGTAACCTAGCGGGTCAGGCAGCCATCCCTGATGAAAAAGGATAGGTAATGTTTCGGGTTGGGACCCTTCTTCAAAGGTTTGAGGGGTAGGATCGGGGGTGGGGGTGTGCGGATGAACGGGGGTTGGGATCGCTGGTAGACCAGATGTTGGGGCCTGAGCCAAGCTTCATGTCGCCATTCACAAGATATCAAAATAATCCAATGCATCTGATGCGCTTTTAAGCCATATCTGCCAAGCTTGGTGTGTTGCAAGTGGAATAAGTATGTCCTTCTCTCTGCCAGTGCCTTCTGGTATTAGCTTTGATCCTGATGAAAATTCATTGAGATCTTTAATAATTAATGCGTCCACTCATGAGAAACAGGAGTAAAGAGAAATGAAGTTTTATTTTAAGGGATTATGCTTTTGAATCGAGTTGTATCTTTGCGATTCTAGGAGCCCCCCGCCCCACTTGTCAGCCCTCCATTTCGATTTTAATTGCCGTCAGCAATTGTCAGCTTTTAGCTTATTTCCCCCGGTCAAAGCAGGCTCTGCCTGGTTATTGAGGCTGCTTGTCTGACAAACCTTCCCTTCCCACAAACGAACCGTGTTTTGCGCAGGAAAGGACTGCAGATGCTGGTTCAAACCGAAGGGTGGACACAAAAAGCTGAGAGCAACTCAGAGGGTCAGACGGCACCTCTGGATAAAAGGAATAGGTGGTGTTTCGAGTCGAGACCCTTCTTCAGACTGAGAGTTCAGGGTCACCTATTTCTGCTCTCCAGAGATGTCGTCTGAACCCCCTGAGTTACTCCAGTTTTTTGTGTCTATCGAAAGAAGTGTCGGTTTGTTTGGTTCCAGCCCTAATAGAAGCCCGCTCTCAATTGAGGAAGACAATCCCTTTCACCGATTGTGAACAGGAGGCTGTAAAATTCCTTGTGGCGCCATTGTCTCACACGAGGGCAACATCATGGCAAATTCATAACCCAGGAATGAGGGGGGAAACTATTCTTCCCATCGCTGGTTTAGAATTGGAGGCAATTGCTTCTTTCTCTCTCTTGTCGAGTCTATTGTTGTTGCTCCTCTACTGTAACCAGCGAACCCAGCTCAGTCCTGGTCACCCTGAACAGTAGTAGACTACAGTGAATCAATCAGGAGACGACTTACCATTTGATATTTAAAAAAAATAACAGATATATGCGCAAATACAGCACAGAAGCTGGCTTTTCGGCCCAACTGCTCCATGCCGACCAACATGCCCCATCTAACCTTGCACCATTTGCCCACATTTGGCTCATGTCCGTCTAAACCTTTCTCATCTATATACTCATCCAAGTGTCTTTTGAATGCTGTCATAGTACCTGCCTCAACTAATTCCTCCAGCAGCTCATTCCATACATCCATGCCTCACACCTGCCAGAGTTCCAGGTTCGATCCTGTGCTTGCCTGTGTGGTGTTCGCACGTTCCCCGTGTGATTGCGTGAGGGTTTCCTCCCGGGGCTCCGGTTTCCCCATCGCATCCCCGCAGAGCCCCTCAGGTTCCTATTAAATCTTTCCCCCTCTCACCTTAAACCTATGTCCTCTGGTTTTTGATTCCCCTGCGTAGTGCAAAGGACTCCCGAGAATCCACCTTATGATTTTTTACACTAATATGCTCGGCGTGGATACGAGACAATCTTCAGCATCGAATCGGAAAACTAGTTGAAATTGACTCATCCTCAGAAACATGTAAAAGGTCTAGAAAAGTAGCTGTCTTGCCGAATCTTGTGGAGGCAAATATCTGCGAACAAACAGTGTGTTTTACGGACATTTAATAATTTGTTTGTGCCTCTGCGGTTGCGTTTTGGGGAGAGGTGTATTTTCAGTTAGTACCTCAATTTTGTTTTAATCTATCAGACTCTCAGTCCATTCCCCTTGAGAAATAGGCAGTAAAGTGGCCCTTCCACTTTCTGCCCCCTGGGCTACAATCATGTTGGGGAAAGTGAAAAATGTATTGTCCCTTTTCTCCCCAGAGGCTGACAGATTTTTACTAGTTTTGTCGCTGGCTGCCGGCCTCCAAGGTGATTAAATGTCAACTTTTAATTGATGAACAAAGATACCCGGTTCTCAATTGCCTCGTTCCCCCTGACTGTGCCTTAAAGCCGGCGTGTGTTTATAGCAAGCAATTTTCACCAAAGTTTTAGTGCAGACATTGTAATTTGTCTCATTTTTACAAGAAGCATCAAGGCCTCCACAACGATAAGCCAGTTGCAAGGGAGGCAGACTTTAAAAAGTTATAACCATTACTATTTCAAACATGCGTGTGCGCTGATGTACATGCGTGTACGCGCACACATGTCTGGGTGTTTGAACATATGTGTCTAGTTTAGTTTAGGTCATAAGATCATAAGTGATAGGCGCAGAATCAGGCCATTCGGCCCATCAAGTCTACTCCGCAATTCAATCATGGCTGATCTATCTCTCCATTCTAACCCCATTCTTCTACCCATAACCTCTGACACCCATACTAATGAAGTTCAGAGATACAGCATGTAAACAGGCCCTTCGGCCCACCGAGTCATCCCCATACACTAGTTCTATACAACACTCTAGGCACAATTTACAGAAGCCAATTCACCAACAAACATGCATGTGTGTTGAATGTGGGAAGAAACTGGAGCACCCGAAGAACATCCACGTGTGCTCTCATGAACATGTCTGTACATAACACATGTCTGTGTGTTCGCACATACGTGTCTAGTTCACTTTAGTTTAATTTAATTTAGAGATACAATGTGGAAGCAGGCCCTTCGGCCCACTGAGTCTGCGCCGACCAGCACACCCGTTCTATCTATCCTGCACTCTGGGGACAATTTACTGAAGCCAATTAACCTACAAACCCGCACGCCTTTGGAATGTGGGAGGAAATTAGAGCACCCGGTGAAAACCCACGCGGTCACAGGGAGAACGTGCAAACTCCGTGCAGACAGCACCCGTAGTCAGGATAGAACCCGGGTCTCTGGCGTGGCAAGGCAGCATCTCTAACACTGCGCCACCGTTCCACCCTTAAAAAAAACAGTCTAGTTGTGTGCGTGTGTGATGCAGAGTGTGGAAGGTGAGCAAGGTGAGTGTCTAATGTGTCAAAGAAACTCTACCAGGTAGTCTCACCTAAACTAGTTATATCTACTTATATGCATCTTATATTCTGTGAAACCTCTTACCCCCCTGAAGATGAGAGCAATGACCCAGCAATTCGTCCACATCTTTGCCACATGCATTAGGGCGGCACGTTAGCACAGCGGCAGAGTTGCTGCCTTACAGCGTTGCAGCACCAGAGACCTGGGTTCGATCCCGACTACGGGTGCTGTCTGTATGGGGTTTGTACCGTCTCCTCGTGACCGGTGTGGGTTTTCTCCGAGATCTTCGGTTTCCTCCCACACTCTAAAGATGTACAGGTTTGTAGGTTAATTGGCTTGGTACAAGTGTAAATTGTCCCTAATGCGTGTAGGATAGTGTTAACGTGCGGGGATCGCTGGTCGGTGCGGACTCGGTGGGCCGAAGGGCCTGTTTCCACGCTGTATCTCTAAGCTAAACACTGAGTTTACGCCAACCATCGATAACTGGTTCTATGTTATCCCACTTTCTCACCCGCTCCCTATACTCTCAGGGTAATTTACAGACGGCAATTAACCTACAATCCCGCACATCTTTGGGATGTGGGAGGAAATAGACAATAGACAATAGGTGCAGGAGTAGGCCATTTGGCCCTTCGAGCCAGCACCGCCATTCAATGTGATCATGGCTGATCATCCCCAATCAGTGCCCCGTTCCTGCCTTCTCCCCATATCCCCTGACTCCGCTATTTTAAAGAGCCCTATCTAGCTCTCTCTTGAAAGCATCCAGAGAACATGCCTCCACCACCCTCTGAGGCAGAGAATTCCACAGACTCACCACTCTCGGTGAGAAAAAGTGTTTCCTCTTCTCCGTTCTAAATGGCTTACTCCTTTAAGAATAAGTTTAAGAATGTGGCCTCTGGTTCTGGACTCCCCCAACATTGGGAACATGTTTCCTGCCTCTAGCGTGTCCAAGCCCTTAACAATCTTATATGTTTCAATGAAACCCGGAAAAAACCTACACAGGGAAACTCCACACACCGTGGGTCAGAGGGCCTGTTTTTATGCCGTGTCTTTAAAACCTCAATATGTATCTCTCTCCAAGATACTGAAAAAAATAGTCGATGATTCAAACTAATAAGGTTACTTTATTCAACCTAAAATGAGCTTAAGTGAGGAAATGTGTACTTGCTGCTAGCTCAATACATATGGACCAGTTCTGCTTTGTTCTAGACACAAAAACCTAGAGTAACACAGCAGGTCAGACAGCATCTCTCGAGAAAAGGAATAGGTGACGTTTCGGGTTGAGACCCTTCTTCAGACAGAGAGTCAGGGGAGAGGGAAACGAGAGATAGAGACGGTGACGGAGATATATATATATATGAAGAAGGGTCTCGACCAGAAATGTCACTTATTCCTTTTCTACAGTGATGCTGTCTGAACCGTTAGTTGCCCTGCACATCTCCTTTAAACGTTGCCCCTCTCACCTTAGAGCTATGCCCTCATATTTGATTTTTCCATCCAGAGATGCTGTCTGATCTGCCTAGTTACTCCTCAGCCTTTTGTGTCTATCTTCGGTTTAAATCAGCATCTGCAGTTCCTTCCTACACATTTCGTCTGCTTTGTTCGGTGCTGAAACATCCGATTCACCAGAGTGCCATTGATTGCAAGCCACATGTCTCAAAGGGGTACACACCAATATTACATAACCTGCATTTGTAATGCATTATTCCAAATGGCCTTGGTTCACAACCCTCATTCGATAACCCATTTTAACCCATCGCTTTATAATTTTAGCCGTCCCTTTCAAATGAACTAAAAGTTGCATTAGAAACTTGAAAATGTCAGGTCTTTTTCCCTTGACTAAGAGAGAGTCTTAGTCTGAGACTAGTTTCACCTGCCTGCATTTGGCCCATATCCCTCTAAATCTATTCTAACCATGTACCCACACAAATCAATTTTAAACGTTGTGATAGTACCTGCCTCAACTACCTCCTCTGGCAGCTCATTCCATGTACCTGCAGTTGGACAGGGCCCCTAGTGAGACCACACCTGGAGTATTGTGTGCAGTTTAGGTACGCTAATTTGAGGAAGGACATTCTTGCTATTGAGGGAGTGCAGCGTAGGTTTACAAGGTTAATTCCCGGGATGGCGGGACTGTCATATGCTGAGAGAATGAAGCAGCTGGGCTTGTACACTCTGGAGTTTAGAAGGATGAGAGGGGATCTCATTGAAACATATAAGATTGTAAAGGGCTGGGACATACTAGAGGCAGGAAAGAAGTTCCCGATGTTGGGGGAGTCCAGAACCAGGGGCCACAGTTTAAGAATAAGGAGTAAGCCATTTAGAATGGAGGCGAGGAAACATTTTTCTCACAGAGAGTGCTGAGTCTGTGGAATTCTCTGCCTCAGAGGGCGGTGGAGGCAGGTTCTCTGGATGCTTTCAAGAGTGAGCTAGATAGGGCTCTTAAAGATAGCGGAGTCAGGGGATATGGCAGGAACGAGGTACTGATTGGGGATGATCAGCCATGATCACATTGAATGGCGAGAAGGGCAAAATGGCCTACTCCTGCACCAGGCACGTGCCGTCAGGGTAGGCAAGGTAGGCACTGCCTACCCTGACTGAAAGTATAACATAGTGATTACTAAATATAAATAATAAAGGCATGGGAGAATTATTCCTATCTAAGAGATCGATCTCCTAGGTAGGCATAATTCTCCGTGCCTTTCATCCACAGCGCTTGTAACACGGGAAGGTCTGTGCAGCCCACATGCCGTCAGCGCTGCCTGAAGCCGTCACTTTCAAGCAGGGCTGAAGGGAGCTGAAATTCTGCCTTTGCAGCACAGCGCAGGCGCAGCAGCCTACTGCGCATGCGCAGTGCTAGTTTCTTGGCGGGGTTTTCAAATATGAATTGGCAATATTTTAAGTGTATGTTAGGAAACAGAGAGAGAAGAATGGAGCTCGTGTACCAATAATGTGGTAGGTACATTTGTGTTTATTTTTTTAAATACTGTATTTCCCGGGGTGTGTGGGTGGGGGGAGAGCTCCTTTCATAGTTTGGGGAGTCTGGCCCGGGGTAAAGTTGCGGGGAGGACACGAATGTTGTGAAGGAGGGGTCGGGAGCATGCCAATTGCGACGCTCCTTGCACGGAGGCGTGCAAAACCTCTCTCCTGCTGCTCGCTGTCCTCACTCATGTCCCGCAAATCCGTAAATTCCGATGGCGTGATTGAGGTTACTTAAGGATTTGCAGGAAGCCGCTGACATGAGCGAGCGGCAGGTGAGAGATGTTCAGACGGAGAGCACTGCCAGAAGTGAGCGGGCCGGCAGAAGGCGCTGAAGTAGCGGCCAGTTTGACTATCGGGTCCCGGCGGCCGCTCGCTTCTAGCAGCAGCAGCGGTAATTGAGTGAGTTACTGGCATTATCCTCGACCCCATCATTCTCAACAGCCCTGCCCTCCCCACAACTTTACCCCTGGCACAGACTCTCCACACGCTGTGAAAGGAACTGTCCCCCCAATTGGTCACTTGAACAAATGTTGAATAAGATGACAACTGATTAAACTTTTCCCTGTACTCCCTTTTTTCCCACCATCTCTCCACCTGCCATTACCCTTCAGAGGTAATTCAGAATAAAGGAGACTAGGAAGCCTTGGGCAAATTGAATTGTCACTGTCTTTATTTTTATTTTTTATTTTTACGGAGAGAATAATCTGCGCATGCGCGGTTTATATATTTTAAAAAATATTATTTTGTTCCTGTTGCCATCTGATAGATTTGGAAGTTAAGATGCCATATGTTTTGAGACAGGGGTATTGGATCTCAGTCCCTATAAATCCAAGCGTCAAGAGTGTTTTATTGTCATATGTCCCAGATAGAAACAAAGAAAGGTGCAGGAGTAGGCCATTCGGCCCTTCGAGCCAGCACCGCCATTCAATGCGATCATGGCTGATCAGCCCCGTTCCTGCTTATTCCCCATATCCCTTGATTCCGTTAGCCTGAAGAGCTATATCTCTCTTGAAAACAGATAGAACGATGAAATTCTTACTTGCAGCAGCACAACGCAATATGTAAACATAGTACACTGCAAACAATATAATAAACTGAAAGAGAGATTAAGAAAACTGAAAAATAATCCCCATTGTGCTTTGATGTAAAGTCCGGCAGATGATGATGATGTCTTGATTAGTGAGATGACTGCATTACGGCAGAGATACCCTTGGTGAGTCACTGCAGACGGCATTCACAGCAACTCCTATCCATTAGTGTGATTCATCCCACCTGGATCAGGCTGGCAAGAGCTGTTTGCTGCTCTGTAACCCTGAGCCACTGATGCATCTCCTTGAGCTCTCAGGAGTGACGAACAAAGAAGTAAAAAGGGCAGGGGGAGAGGGAGAGAGAGAGAGTGAGAGAGAAGAACGAGAGGAAGGGGGAGACAAAGGGAATAAATGCCGAGACGTACTCGGCTAACAAATTATAAATTAATTATATGCTTGCATACAAAAAGCAATCCCACCCCCTAATCCCTCTTTTATTTCTCCTGTCTCCCCTCCCCCCTGTCCCCTTCCACCTTTACCTATCTCCCTGGCATTACATTTATCCCCTTATCTGATGCGCTTTTGTCTCTGGTCTCTGTCACTCACTCCACCCATTTTCCAGTCAAATTTTTTTGTTTAGTTTAGTATAGTTTAGAGATATGGCGCGGAAACAGGCCCTTCGGCCCACCGGGTCCTCGCCGGCCAGCGATCCCCGCACATTAACACGATCTTACACCCGCGAGGGCCAGGTTTTACATTTACCAAGCCAATTAACCTACAACCCTGTACGTCTTTGGATTGGGGGAGGAAACTGAAGGTCTCGGAGAAAACCCACGCAGGTCACGGGGAGAACGTACAGACTCCAAACAGACAACACCCGTAGTCGGGATCAAACCCAGGTTGCCTATTTCCTTCACTCCATAGATGCTGCCGCACCCGCTGAGTTTCTCCATCACTTTTGTCTACCTTCGATTTTCCAGCATCTGCAGTTCCTTCTTAAACACTCCATCTAGATGGGTCCATTTCTCTTCCAGACCTGCTAGGTTCCGCTGGCATTTTGCTCCAGAGAACCGGGTTTGATCCTGACTACGGGTGCTTGTCGGTACGGAGTTTGTACGTTCGCCCCGTGACCTGCGTGGGTTTCCTCCGGGATCTCCAGTTTCCTCCCACACTCCAAAGGCATGCAGGCTAATTGGCTTGGTATAATTGAAAATTGTCCCGAGTGTGTGTAGGATTGTGTGTTAGTGTGTGGGGATCGCTGGTCGGCGCGGACTCGGTGGTCCGAAGGGCCTGTTTCCATGCTGTATCTCTGAGCTAAACTAAACATGTACATGCTCCATCGCCATCCACTGCATCCGGTGTTCCCAATGAGGCCACCTGTACATCGGCGAGAGCAAACTTTCAGCTTAAAGAACACGTCCTGTCCCGAAACGCCACCTGTCCTTTTCTTTCAGAGTTGCATCATGACCCCATCAGAGTTGAGTCACTCCAGCACTTGGTGTCTCTCATTGGTATAAACCAGCATCTGCAGTTCTTTGTTTCTACATTCATGCTGACCTCTGCTGGACAATGTGTGAAGGTGGCGCCTGGTCAGGATCATGTCTTGTGGTCAAAGTGAAAGGATACATGAAAATACAACACAGTCACTCTTAGGGCGGTGGGTATATGGAATGAACTGCCAGAGGAGGTAGTTGACTTAGGTCCAATAGAAATCTGAGGCGCAATGTTTTCACATAGGTGAGTATATTGATCGAGATGCTGGAGGGGGTAGCTGAGGCAGACACTTTACCAAAATTTAAAAGACATTTGGACAGGTACATGGATAGGAAAGGCTTAGAGGGATATGGGCTAATGCGGGCTGGTGGGACTAGCGTGGTTGGCATGGACGAATTGAAGCAGAGGGCCTGTTTCCATGCTGTATGACTCTATATGCTGTGTGACTGTGTGACGCTATGAAACACATTGAATAAGCTATGAATCGCAAAAGTATTTTATTATTTGCTATTTGCACTATATTTGTTATTTATTGAACGTTTTCCTTTTTTTCCGCCCCCGTTATATACAATATTTACATATTCACATTTTCTGTTGTGCTGCAGCAAGTAAAACACTCTTGATTCGATGAGAATTGTAATGCTATATTGACTTAAATGAGAGGAGGTGGCCCAGTTTAAGGAAAGGGGCAAGGTTTACAGGCACACTTTTTCAGTCTGAAGAAGAGTCTCGACCCAAAACGTCACCTATTCCTTTTCTCCTGAGATGCTGCCTGACCCGCCGAGCTACTCAAGCTTTTTTGTGTCTATCTTTTGCTGTAAACCAGCATCTGCAGTTCCTTGCTACACGTACTTCTTCTTCACATGACAGGTAGTTTGAAAAGTAGCCACAAAAAGGAACTGCAGATGCTGGGTTGCAACAAAAGACACAAAGCCCCTGGAAAAAAAATCTGGAAAAATGCTCCCGTACCAACAGCAAATATGTGGATTTCAACTATGTTGGAAGAAGGGTCTCGACCCGAAACGTCGCCTATCTCCTTCGCTCCTTGGATGCTGCTGCACCCGCTGAGTTTCTCCAGCTTTTTGTGTGACCCTGTGGATTTCAACTGTGTTTGAACCACCACATCTGGAAGATAGGAGACTCCGCCTGGCAGGAAAATCAGATCGCTTTTATAAGACGTGGTCTGCTTTTATAAATCTATTACAAGGATTGGGTGCAAGAGTACCTCAAAGAGGTACCGGCGTCGGGTCTTGGCAAAGGGGGATGAGAAATTGTCGAGTTGGTAAATTCCTTTTGTGTGATGTTTATAATAAAGCAAAAATGTCTTTTTATTTTTTCTTCTATCTTTCACTTCTTTTCTTAATCTCCTTTCTCGAACTCTTCGACTAAGCGTTCTCTCTTCTTTCCCTTTGTCACTTCTTCACTTTCACAATTCTCTCTCACTTTCTCTATTTTCTCTGTTTCTATTCTTTTTTAATAGCTTTAAAAACTTATGGGTACAATGATTGTAATAATATATACGGGATGTACACTGATGTCATTTACTGTACCTTAATAAATTATTATTTTTTTTAAAAAGACACAAAGCGCTGGAGTAAATCAGCAGGTCAGGTAGCATCTCTGGAGAACATAGGTAGCCAACGTTTTGGGTCAGGGCCCTAATTCCGTGTGGTTTGAACTCTGTTCTCTCGATCCCACTGTATCCTAAGAACAGTTGCATTGTTTAGTTCAGTTTAGTTTAGTTTACAGATACAGTGCAGAAACAGGCCCTTCGGCCCACAGAGTCTGCGCTGACCAGTGATCCCTGCACATTAACACCACTCAACACAGACTAGGGACAATTTTACATTTACACCAAGCCAAATAACCTACAGACCTGTACATCTTTGGAGTGTGGGAGGAAACCGAAGGTCTCAGAGAAAACCCACACAGTCACGGGGAGAACGTACAAACTCCATACAGACAGCAGCTGCAGTCAGGGTCGAACCTGGGTCTCTGGCGCTGTAAGGCGGTATTTCTCCCACTACACCACCTTACTGCTCAATTGATGAAGATGAAACACAGCTCTTTGCATTCTACTGCTGTACTGAAGGAACACCTTCACTGGATCATGGAATATTTACTACACTGGAGGCCATTCTGCCCATTGTGACTGTGCTGGTTGAAAAAGAGCTAGCCAGACTGATATCCTTCCAGCACTAAGTCCGCAGCATTAAAGGTCACAGCTTTACAACACACACATATTTTTCCATTGTAAGATGGAGACACAATGAACTGCAGATGCGGAATCTTGAGCAAAACATAAAGTGCTGGAGGAACTCAACGGGTCAATAGACAATAGACAACAGGTGCAGGAGTAGGCCATACAGCCCTTCAAGCCAGCACCGCCATTCAATGTGATTATGGCTGATCATCCACAATCAGTACCCCGGTCCTGCCTTCTCTCCCCATATCCCCTGACTCCGCTATCTTCAAGAGCCCCATCTAGCTCATTCTCAGGCAACACCTGTGGAGGAAATAGACAGATGTCATTTTGGGTTTGGACGTTTGTAGGACATCTGAGATATCACCTATCCATTGCCTCCACAGACGCTGCCTGACCTACTGATTTACCTCAGCACTTTGTGTATTTTGTTTTTTAAACGTGACGGATGTTTCTGCTGTTACCACTTTTTAATACAATCACTCTGCTCTCCACCGCTCGACGGGTGGGAAGATTTTTGCTTATCTGCTCCTTATTCCTCTCCAAACTACCGTAAATCCGTGCCTTTGGTTTCCGGCCCCTCTGGTGTGGGAGGTAGGTGTGTGTGTGTGAAGCCTCCTATTTACTCCAGTGTAATTATATGCATCTCAATTAAGTCTTCCCTCAATCTTCACTGTACCTTTGGCAGAGGTGAGGTCTAAAACTGCAAAGTGAGAAGGGCAAAGGGCTATGAATGATGGTGAAAGCAGGCTGTTCAATTAATGTAAGTGCACGGAGCGGGGAGGGTGTGGGGGAAGGTTGCTGGGTGCAAAAGGTGATGTAAATGGGTTTTTTGGCAAAGTCAGCGTTTCCATCTTCCAACTTCTCAGCTAACAGTGTGTTTGTGGGAGGCATAACGCCATTGTAATGTGGAAATGCAAATGTATAATATTGACAGAGGCTGAGAGAGGGGGGGCGAGGGGGTGGGGAAGCAATCCAGACTATTCACTTCCTTCTGAAGATTGATGGCAGCACAAAGGGTGAGGCAGGGAATGCACCACAGATTCAGCCAGCTGAGAGTGGGTGGGAAAAGCCCTGACTAAGGTTTAGCTCAGCCACTCACGTGCTCCAAGCCTCAAAGAAAGGGCGCATTAACCTTCCTTACAAAGTACAGGTTCCTGACAGATTACGTGGGGACGGTTTCATTTCCTTCACATTTCATAATTCCATCTTCATCAGGGGAAGCCTTTCAGCTCACTAGAAGCATGTTCTGCTGTTCAATAAGATCCTGACTGCAGACCATCTCGGCTCTTAAGGGCCTGTCCTACCAGCATCCGACTCCATGCGATGAGCGCGATCAAACTAGAAGCGGGGGCCGCGCGGAGGTCGGGTGATCCCCTGTACAGGGCCGTTCCCACCAGCATGCGCCTGCATGCGGCAAGCGCGACCAAACCGGCACAAGGGGCCGCGCGGAGGTCGGGTGAGTGGCGCAACACGGCGCAAAGTGAGGCGAACTTGGAGCGAAGTCTTAAAGGTAAGTTCGCCAGGACAGAGAGGGACACACAGAGAGGGCCACGGAGCCACACTCAGAGAGGGTCACGGAGGCACCTACAGAGAGGGTCATGGAGGCACAATGTCGAGGCGGTGTGTAATGCGTCAAGGCGACAGAAAGCCAACAAGCCGTTGCCGTGCGGAATTTTTGAACACGGTCAGTTTTTCGCAGCCCCGCGCGATGTCGGGACGAACTCCGCACAATTCCGCACGGCTCCGGCGATCGAAGTGGAACCGGCCCCGCGACGCCGGACGGCTCAAGCGGCCACGTTAGGTCGCGCTCATCGCATGGAGTTGCATGCTGGTGGGACAGGCCCTTAAGGCATTTAGAACGGAGATGAGGAAATACTTTTTCACACTGAGAGTTGCGAGTCTGTGGAATTCTCTGCCTCAGAGGGCGGTGGAGGCCGGTTCTCTGGTTACTTTCAAGAGAGAGCTTGATAGGGCTCTTAACGATAGTGGAGTCAGGGGATATGGGGAGAAGGCAGGAACGGGATACTGATTGAGGATGATGAGCCGTGTTCACATTGAATGGCAGTGCTGGCTCGAAGGGCCGAATGGCCTACTCCTGCACCTATTGTCTATTGTCTTCAGCTTCCCCCCCACACTCCAAAGGCGTACAGGTTTGTGGGTTAATTGGCCTGGTATAAATGTGTAAAATGTAAAATTGTGTGTAGGACAGTGTTGATGTGTGGGGATCGCTGGTCGGCGCGGACACGGTGGGCCGAAGGGCCTGTTTCCACGTTGCATCTCTAAACTAAACTAAACTAAACCATCACAGTTTTGAAAAACCGAGAAACGAGAAACTGCAGATGCTAGTTGACACAACGGGACTCAAAGTGCTGGAGTAACTCAGCCGGTCAGGCAACATCTCTGGGGAATGTGGAGAATCTGGTGATGGTTCCGGTCAGCACCCTTCTTCAGAGTCGAATTCTGAGGAAGGGTCCAAATCCAAAACGTCACCTATCCATGTTTTCCCGAGATGCTGCCTGACCCGCTGAGTTACTCCAGTGCTTTGTGTTTTTTTACAGTTTTGATAAACCTCCCTTGCTCTTCTAGTGGAGAATACTTCTAGTTGTTTTGATCAATTGAAATTGATTGAAAGATACAGGACGGAAACAGGCCCTTTCTCCCACAGTCGACGCCGCTCATCGATCTCCTGTTGACACTAATTCTCTGTTATCCCATTTGCATCCACTCCCGACACATCCGGGACAATTGAATGAACCTACAAAACCCGGATGTCTTTGAGATGCGGGAGGAATCAGGCGGACCCATCG
This sequence comes from Raja brachyura, assembly GCA_963514005.1. The sequence continues at coordinate 9,718,840 of OY740810.1, forward strand.
GAAACCCGCGCGGTCGCAGCGAGAATGTGCAAACTCCACACAAACAGCAATCCAAGGTCAGGATCGAACCCGCGCCTCTGGCGCTGTGAGAGGCAGAGTCTCTTGCCCAGAGTAAGTGAATCGAGGACCAGAGGACATAGGTTTAAAGTGAAGGGGAAAAGATTTAAGAGGAATCTGAGGGGTAACTTTTTCACACAAAGGTTGGTGGAGGGTATGGAACGAGCTGCCTGAGGAGGTCGTTGAGGCAGGCACTATATCCCAGCGTTTAAGAAACAGCTAGACAGGTACATGGATAGGACAGGTTTGGAGGGATATGAGCCAAACGTGGATAGGTGGGACCAGTGTAGCTGGGACATGTTGGCCGGTGTGGGTAAGTTGGGCCGAAGGGCCTGTTTCCACGCTGTATCACTCTATGTCTCTGCGACTCTATGACTGTACCAGCTGCGCCACTGTGCTGATCTGGCCTGCCTTGGCACCACTCTGCCAGGGATTTGTCAGGGATTGAAGGGATAAGGAAGAAGGGAAAAAGACGGAAAAATACTTGCAATTAAGCAGTCTGTTCTATTTCCTTCATAAACATCGCCTGGGTAATTTGCAACAAAGAGATACCTTTTTGAAGCGTAATCACTGCCATAGGATATGTGGCAATTGATTTACCGATGAGCAAGCTCTCCTGAGCACTAATATGATAATGACCAGGATACGTTGTTTCAGATATGACGACTGATGGGGAGACATTGGACAGGACACTGCTTCCGTTTTTAAATAGATCCATGGTCATTGCATCTTAACGAAAATATCCTCCAAACATTAGTGGCTCATCAAAATCTGACAATATATGACAGTCGCTTACTTTACCACTCCCCCTGTACCGTGCGGCGGTAAAGTAAGTGATCGTCTCGCTGAACACTTACGCTCAGTCCGCCTTGGCCTACGAGATCTCCCTGTAGTCAAACATTCTAACTCCCCTTCCCATTCCCCTATGGACCATTCTTCAGTTTAGTTCATTGTCACGTGTACCAAGGTATAGTGAACAGCTTTTGTTGTGTGCTAACCAGCCAGCGGCTAGGTCCTGGGCATCGAGTGACGCCACACGCAAATTGGAGGAACAACACCTCATATTTTGCTTGGGCAGCTTACAACCCAGTGTCATGAAAGTTGATTTCTCTCATTTCAAATCACTCCTGCATTTCTTCCCTTGCCCTTCACGCCCCTCTCCTCCACCTCGAGGCATCCTACTAGTTCCACTGTCCGCATCCTCACAACCCTGTCGTCAGTACATCTTCCCCAGCCAACAATGGACCATTATGGACTCCACCCTTCCTGAGCTCATCTGGCCTTCTCTCTCTTTCAGCCTGAAGAAGGGTTCTGACCCGAAATGTCGCTATTCTCTGTCCTCCAGGGATGTTGCCTGACCCCCTGATTTACTCCAGTGTCTATCTTCAGTCTTAACCCAGGTTTTTGTGCTTGAATCCCTCGTAGTCATAGAGTGATACAGTGTGGAAACAGGCCCTTCGGCCCAACTCGCCCACACCAGCCAACAATGTCCCAGCTACCACAGCCCCACTTGCCTGTGCTTGGTCCACAACCTTCATACCTGACCTATCCAAGTACCTGTCCAACTGTTTCTTAAATATGGGATAGTCCCAGCCTCAACTACCTCCTCTAGCATCTTGTTCCATACACCCATCACCCTCTGTGTGAAAAAGTGAACCCTCGATTTCCTATTAAATCTTTTCCCCTTCGCCTTGAACCTATGTCCTCTGGTCCTCGATTCCCCTACTCTGGGTAAAAGACTCTGTGCATCTACCCGACCTATTCCTCTCATGATTTTTCACACAGAAGGTGGTGGGTGTATGGAACAAGATGGAGTAACTCAGCTTGCTGGAGTAACTCAGAGGGTCAGGCAACATCCCTGGAGAACAGAGAATAGGCGACGTTTCGGGTCAGAACCCTTCTTCAGACTGAAAGCTAGAGATACCTCATGGTCACAATGCGCATGGTCAGAGGCAGAACAGCCTCATCCTCCTGCGCTCCATGGAATAGAGACCCAGCCTACCCAACCTCTCCTTATAGCTCACACCCTCTAGTCCTGGAAACATCCTCGTGAATCTTTTCTGAACCCTTTCAAGCTGAAAACCAGTGGCTTGATGTGGTTTGAAACCACAGTCTCCTGGTGACGAGGTAACAGTGCTGCCCATTGATGCACTCTCTATCCAGCACTGGAACAGGTCCTTCAGCACCCAATGTCCGTGCTGGACTTGATGCTAAATTAAACTAATCTTTGCCTGTACATGATCCATATGTCTCCATTCCTGGCACATCTGCCCGCCTATCGCAAAACCTCTGCATCTGCCTCCACTGCAAACCCTGGTAGTGCACTGCAGACACTCACCACTCTGTGTGTAACAAAACAAAGTTTCCCCTCTCATTATAAAGCGATGCCCTCTCGTCTTTGACATTCCTACGCTGGGGAAAAAAAGGTTCTGGCTGTCTACCTTAAAAATTGACACAAAAAAGATATAGGGGGAGACTAATGATTAGTAGATGTATTAGATGTATTATCTAGCGCCTTTCATCATCTCATGGCAACCCACAGCCCATTGAGTAATGAGCAATTACTACATGGCAAGCACTCACAAATGATAATGACCAGACACTGGTTGTGTGATGAATATTGACCAGAACAATGGGAGGAACTTAGGAGGATAGAGTGGTTCAGCTGGCAGAGCTGCTGCCTCACAGCACCTGAGAACCGTGTTCGATCCTGGCCTCTGGTGCTGTCTGTGTGGAGTTTGCACATTCTCCCTGTGACCATGTGGGTTTTCTCCAGGCGTTCCAGTTTCCTGAGGACGTGGGAGGGTTTGCGGGCTAATGGCCTCTTAAATTGCCCACTCGACAGCCTGGGGTCTTGGCTGCCGAGAGTGGAGCAGGCGTACGAGCCTAACTGACCGAAATTGGAGGGGCTCGGATGGTTTGGAGGTGTATAGGGCTGGAGGAGAGAGATGACACGGGGAGATGAGACGGCAGGTTGGCACACAATGCTGGGGTAACTCAGCGGGGCAGGCAGCGTCTCCGGATGGAAGGAATGGGTGACGTTTGGGGTCGAGACCCTTCTTCAGACACAGCTCCAACAACTGAGGCCCAAACATGCTGCCTGTGTGGAGTTTGCATGTTCTGCCTCTGACCATGCGCATTGTGACAATGTGGTCATAATAAACTTAATTGAGGGCGGCACAGTGGCGTGTAGGGGCGGCACGGTGGCTCAGCGGTAGAGTTGTTGCCTTGCAGCGCCAGGGACCCGGGTTCAATCTTGACAACGGGTGCTGACTATACGAAGTTTGCACGTCCTCCCATTCTCCCTTTCTCCGGTTGCTCCGATTTCCTCCCACATCCCAAAGAAGTGCAGGTTTGTAGGTTAATGGGCTTCTGTAAATTGCCCCAAGTGTGTTAGATAGAACTAGGGTACGAATGATCGATGGTCGGCGTGGACATGGTGGGCCAAGGGGCCTGTTTCGCAGACCAGATGCCCGTCCGTCCCCCCCCCCCCCCCCCCACCATTGGCTCCATCTACACTTCATGCTACTTCGGAAAAGCAGCCAACATATTCAAAGACGTGTCGTGTCCCATCCCCGGTCGTTCCTCCATCTCCTTGCTCTCATCAGGTAGAACGCTGCATCTCCAAACTAAATCTAAACCAGAACCTCCTCGGAAAACCGTAATAGAAACACTAACTTGCTGAGATTGGGCTGCAGTGATGCTGTTCACAGGCCCTGAGCCTCACTGCTTGTACTCACAGCACTATCACAGCACTACTCACAGTAAACCCATGCACACAACATGTGTCGAAAGGAACTGTAGATGCTGGTTTAAACCGAAGATGGATGCAAAAAGCTGGAGTAACTAGACGGGTCAGACAGCATCTCTGGATGGGAACATCAAATACTTGAGGGCATAGCTCTATGGTGAGAGGGGCACAGATTCGGTGAGACGTGCAGGGCAACTATTTTGCCCAGCAAGGGGCGGTGGCCGAGACAGATATGACAGTGGCTTCAAAGAGACTTTTGGACTTGCACATGGATTTGCAGGGAATGGAGGGATATGGATCCCGTGCAGGCAGATTAAAGTTAGTCTTGGCATTATGTTTGGTCATTGTAGGCTGTAGGGCCTTATCCTGCGCTGTACTGTTCTATGTTCTATGCATTCTCCATTGAAGCCATGGGGAAAATGTTTGAACTGCAAACTAAAAAACCATGGAAAACTTGCAAAGCTGGAGGATATTCAGGTCTGTGCAAGCCTAAAATTCCCATTCACATGCATTTCCCACTATTTCTAAGATGGAACACAAATTTTCCGGGATGGCGGGACTGACATATGATGAAAGAATGGGTCGACTGGGCTTGTGTTTACTGGAATTTGGAAGGATGAGAGGGGATCTTATAGAAACATATACAATTCTTAAGGGATTGGACAGGCTAGATGCAGGAAAAATGTCCCCGATGTTGGGGGAGTCCAGAACCAAGGTCACAGTTTAAGAATAATGGGTAGGCCATTTAGAACTGAGATGAGGAAAAACGTCTTCACCCAGAGAGTTGTGAATCTGTGGAATTCTCTGCCACAGAAGGCAGTGGAGGCCAATTCACTGGATGTTTTCGAGAGAGAGTTAGATAGAGCTCATAGGGCTAACAGAATCAAGGGATATGGGGGAAAAAGCAGGAATGGGGCACTGATTTTGGATGATCAGCCATGATCACATTGAATGGCGGTGCTGGCTCGAAGGGCCGAATGGCCTACTCCTGCACCTATTTTCAATGTTTTGTATGTTTCTAAGGCGCTTAAGTAATGTAGCGGGTCGGGCAGCACCTCTGGAGAACAAGCAATGGGTGACGTCTCGGGTCGGGACCCTTCTGTGTGCGAGCTGCACGCGAGAACCTCAATGTTTGAGATGCGAAGCTCAAAAGCTTGGCGCTTTTAATTGCTCGTCCCCGCCGCGTTGGAAGAGCCCGCTGATCCTGACCGGCGAGGCCTCTCGTGAATGACGGCCTCTTTGATGCAGCTTCTGAAGTACAATCTGCACCCATGGATCAGAGGCCCAGTGGGGAGCGGATGCCTCCAGGACAGCGGGGGAAGTAAATTGACGGACGGACGGGGGGGGGGGAGAGAAGAGACTAATTAAAATGGAGAAAATCTTTCAAGTTTTAATTGAATAACAATAATAGACTTCTGGCGTAGTGTCTTAATTGCCGGGCTGATAGACTGGGTGATTGACAGCCTCGACCTTTCTGCTTGATCTTCAGTCATCGAACGTGTCCTTGCTTTGGCAACAAGATGCACATGTACATCTGCAATCGCCTAATTAATACAACGGGGAGAGCTCAGGTGCCCAGAGAAACATTGTGTGGATCTAAGTGACAGTGATCTGAGGGGTGCTTTGAGACGCAGAGTTGTGTGCTGAGAGAGGAAGCTGTTGAAGTTTCGTGTTGGTTTCCACGGGCAACTCAGACGATGAAGGCAGTGGCCTGAGGACAGACGAGACACAAAACGCTGGAGTAAAGGGCCTGTCCCACCAGCATGCAACTCTATGCGATGAACGCGATCAAACCGGCAGCGGGGGCCGCGCGGAGGTCGGGTAATCCCCTGTACAGGGTCGTTCCCACCAGCATGCGCCTGCATGCGGCAAGCGCAACTAAACCGGCAGCAGGGGCCGCGCGGAGGTCGGGTGAGTGGCGCAACGCGGCGCAAAGCGAGGCAAACTTAGAGCAAGTCCAAGGTAAGTTCGCCAGGACTTAGAGGGGCACACAGAGAGGGGCACCGAGGCACACACACATACAGGGCCACGGAGCCACACACATAGAGGGTCATGGAGGCATTTACAAATAGGTTCACGGAGGCACGATGTCCGGGCGGTGTGTAAATGTCGAGGCGACTGCGAGCCGACAAGCCGTTGCCGCGCGGAATTTTTGGACATAGTTGGTTTTTCGGAGCCCCGCACGGTGTCGGGACGAACTCGGGACGAACTCCGCACAATTCCGCACGGCTCCGGCGGTCGAAGTGGGACCAGCCCCGCGACGCCGGATGGCTCAAGCGACCACGTTAGGTCGCGCTAATCGCATAGAGTTGCATGCTGGTGGGACAGGCCCTTTATCCTGAGCATCTCTGGAGATTAGGAAGGGGTGATGTTTCGGGCCGAGACCCTTCACAAGTTCTCGGAGTAGAATTAGGCCATGGGGCCCATCGAGTGTATTCCGCCATTCAACCTTGGCTGATCTCTCCCATTTCCCCCCCTATCTCCCCATAACCCTTGACACCCATTCTAATCAAGAATTTGTCTTTCTCTGCCTTACAAAATATCCACTGACTTGGCCTCTTCATCTCTCTGTGGCAACGAGTTCCACAGATTAACTACCCTCTGACTAAAGAAAGTCCTTCTCACCTCCTTTCTAAAAGAGCGCCCTTTAATTCCGAAGTCCAGACTTGTTGAGTTGGATGGCATGAAGTTAACTGATCCATATGTGTCAAGGATGGGGAAGGAGGGATGGACAAAGCAGCCATGATGATTCCTTTCCTCAATGCCGATCCAGTGACTGTCACTGGAGATAGACACACAATGCTGGAGTAACTCAGGGGGACTGGCAGTACCTCTGGAGAGAAGGAATGGATGACGTTTTGGGTCGAGACCCTTCTTCAAACTGTTATTGGAGATGCATCATTTCTAAATAAAACTAGCTCCCATAGGTCGGCTGAGTGGTGCGGCGAGTAGTGCTGCTGCCTCAACATGCCAGAGAGGCATTGGGTTCAGTCCTGACCTTAGCTGCTCTATGTGTGTGCAGTTTGCACTTTCTCCCTGTGACTCATGGCTAACCCCCGGGGTGGCTCCACTGTCCTCCCACATCCCAAAGACGTGCGGGTTTGGCGTTTAACCAGGCATCTAGTTTAACCAGACACGTAAATTGCCCCTGGTGTGTAGGTGAGCGTTCCAATCCTGGGTTGTGGTTGAAAATGTGCAATTATTATTATTTTTTATGGGGTTAATGTAGGATTAGTGTAAATGGATTGGGGTTTTTTCCCCCAGAGAAACAAGCAAAGTTTGCCCAACCTCTCCTTGGGGCTAAACCACCCCTAATCCAGGCAGCGTTTTGGTAAACCTCCTCTGCACCTTCCTCTCTAAAGCCTCCACATCCTTCCTGCTGTGAGATATAGTTTGTGCTCACAACCCTTACGATAGTGGTGTTTAATCACTTTATCCCTCACACTGCAATGGGGTGACCAGAACTGCACCCGATTAAAGGGAAAAATCCCTGTGTTCCAGCTTTGGTTTCCCCAAAGTCCGTCCGGCGTTCACTACTCGTGCTCCGTTAAAACGGCAGTTCCAAGTTTGCGGTCTTAAAGCGGTTTAGTTTAGTTTTTAGATAGTGCGGAAACAGGCCCTTCGGCCCACCGAGTCTGCACCGACCAGCGATCCCCGCATATTAACACTATCCCACACAGACTAGGGACAATTTTTACATTTACCAAGCCAATTAACCTACAAACCTGTACGTCTTTGGAGTGTGGGAGGAAACCGAAGATCTCGGAGAAAACCCACAGGGTCACATGGAGAGCGTAGAAATTCCGTACTGACTGCACCCGCAGTCGGGATCGAACCGGGGTCTCCGGCGCTGCAAGCGCTGTAAGGCAGCAACTCTACCGCTGTGCCACGGCACCGGTGTTTGACGACGGCCGGGGCAATACATTTAACTTGGAATCTGCCGCAGCATCTCTAACTTCATCGGAAAACTTGGAGCAATTGTTGCCCCAAAAAATCATTCAAGTGCAACCCGTTGCACCAGACCCAAACAAATCACATTATTGCAATCTTTCAAAAGTACACTGAAACGGGACAGAGTAATTTCCTGCTGTTTTATCTGACCTCGAGATAGCCTGAAAGAAAAAAAGGTTGTTGAGATAACAAGACGAAGCAAGCGAGCTGCCAATATAACAAAATAGACAACAACAGCAATAATTAGCCTCCAATTCATCTCGGAACTTATTTAGACCGCATCTCCACAGGGAGCGCCTTATGCAATGGCCGTCTAGCGACAGGCCAGGCTACCGACTCAACATGTCAAAGGCTCTTCATGCCAGTGGTCAGCTGCGCTGCCAGATTAAAATATGACCTGCATCTGACCTGACTTCAGCCAAGCAGATCCCAACCCCATGCCGGGCAACGGATACTTTTTTCTATATGTGACCTGACTTGACTTGATCGTCAATATAAAAATAAAATGCTCTGACATCTTCCCTACACTAAAGAAGGGTCTCGACCCGAAATGTCACGCATTCCTTCACTCCAGAGCTGCTGCCTGTCCCGCTGAGTTACTCTAGGTTTTTGTGTCTATCTTCGGTTTAAATTAACATCTGCAGTTCCTCCCCTACACCCTTTAGGCTTTTCTCAGTTGACAATCTCTTTTGGAGGTTTAGTTTAGACATACAGCGCGGAAACAGGCCGTTCGGCCCAGCAAGTCCACCCCGACCAGCAATCCCCGCACATTAACACACTAGGAACAACTTGTAATTCTACCAAGCTATTTGGCCTACAAACCTGTACTTCTTTGGAGTGTGGAAGGAAACTGGATATCCTGGGAAAAACCCACGCAGGTCACAGGGAGAACGTGCGAACTCCGTACAGACAGCGCCCCTTGGTCAGGATCGAACCCGGGTCCCTGGCGCTGTAAGTCTACAACTCTACCGCTGGGCCATCGTCTCGCCCTGGTGATGACACACAGGCTGAACAAATGCAACATGAAGCCGAGTGTATGGCCAGTCGTGACCTGAACATAAAATGTCAAAGAAAATATAAGAAGATAGACACAAAATGCTGGGGTAACTCAGTGGATCAGGCAGCATCTCTGGGGGAAAATAACTGGTGAGACCCTTCCACAGACGGAGAGTCAGAGGAAAGGCGAGCCAGCGATATGGACGGTGCTAGGAAAAATGAATGGAGCACATGCAAAAAACAGCGATAATCAAGGAGAGGCGGAGCCCACAATGGTCCATTGTTGGCTGTGGGATAGGTGATAACGAGGGGATACAGACAATGGTTACACAGAAAATATATCTGATGTGACTCAAAACTGGGGGAAGGATGTACTGGCTGAAGTGACGCAAACCCGAAGATGTAACACTCAGTATACATCTGACTTGATCTGAACCCTAAGGAACATTGCAAAAAAATACTCCCAACTCATCACCAAAAGGAACGCATGACATTCCTTGTCCACTTGACTGAGCCCGAATCCGATTGTATAACCAAGAATATGCAGCAAAACTGCCCTGACACTGAATTAATGACAGAGAAGGTACAACTATAGATAGGGTAGACAGTCAGAACCTTTCCCCCAGGGTGGAAATGACAAAGACTTGAGGGCATAGCTCTAAGATCAGAGGGGAAACATTTAAAGGAGATGTACAAGGCAGGTTATTGTACATAGGGGGGTGGTGGAGGGAGATAGGATAGGAACGTTTGATAGGCTTTTCCAGAATGTAGGCCGAGGTTTTTGGTGTTGATTTACTCCAGTTCCTCTGGGCCGTGGGTAATAATCGGCCTTCTTTACTTTTCTTTAATCACAGACAATAACATTGGAAAGTAGCTCAACATATGTCCTCCAGGGAACTTTCTGCACTACTGCACTAAAATAAGTCCCATATACAGCAATTGTTGATAGGACTCAAAATTAATGTGGGGCGAGATTGACTCACAAAGATTTTATACAACACCAATGATACAATTAGCAGTTATATAACAATAACTATAGCAACAACAACACTAATATAATAATACAATAAATAAAAATGCAATACGATAAAATAGAAACATAGAAACATAGAAATTAGGTGCAGGAGTAGGCTATTCGGCCCTTCGAGCCTGCACCACCATTCAATATGATCATGGCTGATCATCCAACTCAGTATCCCATACCTGCCTTCTCTCCATACCCTCTGATTCCCTTAGCCACAAGGGCCACATCTAACTCCCTCTTAAATATAGCCAATGAACTGGCCTCAACTATCCTCTGTGGCAGAGAGTTCCAGAGACCCACCACTCTCTGTGTGAAAAAAGTCCTTCTCATCTCGGTCCTAAAGGATTTCCCCCTTATCCTTAAGCTGTGACCCCTTGTCCTGGACCTCCCCAACATCGGGAACAATCTTCCTGCATCTAGCTGCATCCTGCATCAGATTACAATACAAGGGCGGCACGGTGGCGCAGCGGTAGAGTTGCTGCCTTACAGCGCCAGAGACCCAGGGACCCAGAGACCCAGGTCCCGAATTGGTCCTGGCTAAGGGTGCTGTCTGTACGGAGTTTGTACGTTCTCTTCATGGCCGCTGTGTCACCCACTGAAGCCAGACGTGTAACACAGAATGGCCACTTAATCTGTCCCAAATCCACGAGAGAGACACAGAGCACTCCCCGAGCACCCACGAGGAACAAAGCACTGATGAGTTAATTTTATCATAAAGCAAAACCTATACGGCAGCAGCTTTTATCTGAACCGGGTATATTGTCGTTTTTGATAAAGTAGTGCTACTTTGTGGTGTTTTCATTAACTGTTTTGATGAGTATCATGAGATCTTTCAAAGCATTTAATGAAAATATTGGGAAGTGTCCGTGTTTTATTAAGGGGCCATGTCAAATCCAAACAACTGCTCATCCGTAATATTGAGACTAAAGAGCTAAAATGAAATAATGGTCTTCCTGGAAGAGAATTACTTGTTCAATAGTCGCCTGCTCGCTCTTTCTCCAAATTTAACGATTGAAATTTTCATTTGTCTTTGATATGCAAAATCTCATTTTCCACCACATGTAACTCTCTCTTCCCCATTTTCACCCGCTCATCTATAAACTTGAAACTTGAAAGTTGGTGCTTTTGTCATTTCACTCACGGGCTATTAAATAATCTTTGCATTTGCCGCGATAACATAACTTCCCCCGTGCATTTTATTATCAGGAGGAATGATTAGATTCAGTGATGAAAGGACAGGGTTGGAGAGGCTTACTGAGTGACAATGTGATTAGGATCTGCTGAACGGTCTTCTCCCCTGCCATTATTTTGCGATTGTGGTGAATCCTTGTTTTAAGGTGGAAAGTTTTGTAATCCTGCTGCAGTGTGACTAATTGGCAGCGAAGACACAAAGTGCTGGAGTAACTCAGCGGGTTGGACAGCAGCTGTGGAAAGCATGGGCAGGGGGGGAACATTTCAGGTGAGACCCAACCCGAAGCATCGCCCACCCATGTTCGCCAGAGATGCTGCCTCACCCGCTGACTACACTGCGCAAACTAAACTTCTCACTATTGGCTTCATCCACACTTCACGCTGCCTCGGGAAAGCAGCCGACATAATCAAAGACTTGTCCCACCCCAGTCATTCCTTCTTCTCCCTGCTCACATCCAACATAGGGCGCAGAAGTCTGTTATGAATGGTCCTACCATGAGCTAGGGTGCTGCCCAATTCACCTCTACCCCAATGAGGACATTGGACTTTGTCTATGGAACTGATGAGCCACAATGCTGACAACTACGTTATGCATTCTGCATCTTCCCCTTTGGTCTACCCATTATAGTTGAAACATAGAAACACAGAAACATAGAAAATAGGTGCAGGAGTAGGCCATTCGGCCCTTCGAGCCTGCACTGCCATTCAATATGATCATGGAAGATCATCCAACTCAGTATCCTGTACCTGCCTTCTCTCCATATCCCCTGATCCCTTTAGCCACAAGGGCCACATCTAACTCCCTCTTAAATATAGCCAATGAACTGGCCTCAACTACCTTCTGTGGCAGAGAATTCCAGAGATTCACCACTCTGTGTGTGAATTTTTTTTTTCTTAATTGACTTTGACTTAATTTCTATTTAGGTGGGGTGGGGCATGCAAAATAAAGCGCTTCTGGCTACCTTTGTACAATTGACAATGATACCTAAACCTAAACTTAAAACTCTGAGGGAAGCCATTTTTTTCATCTCAGTCCTAACTGGCTAGCCCTGTATTCTCAATCTGTGACTCCATAATTCTAGACTCTATAGTTAGTGGGTGCTCTCTGTGCATACCTTATCAACACTGCTAGTAATACGATACAATATGATACGATAGAACTTTATTCATCACAGGATGGAGATTGGTTTGCCAACAGTCATAAAACACAAGATACATGAAACATGACATTAAAGTGACAAGAGGAAAGTCCTGGTTTGGGGATGTGCAAAGATTGGGGGTGGGGGGGGGGGAGGGTAGGGGGAGTCGGTCTACTCCATGACACAAAGAGGAGGGGTTGTACAGTTTGATACCCATAGGGAAGAAGGATCTCCTGTGGTCTTGTGTACTGCATCTTGGTGGAACCAGTCTGGTACTGAAGGTGCTCCTCAGGTTAACCAGTGTATCATGGAGGGGGGGGGGGGGTGAGCTGTATTGTCCAAGATGCTCCGCAGTTTGAGGAGCAACCTCCCCTCCAAGACCACCTCAAGTGAATCCAACTCCACGCCCAGGATGGAGCCAGCCTTGCTGATGAGCTCGTTAATCCTGTTGGCGTCCGCGGCCTTCACCTTGCACTCAGTTTACTCTCGGCTTCTATTTTTAAGTGGAATAGTGGACATTGGTCCTTGACTGTTCAATCTCTCCTCATTCCAATAATCAGTCTAGTGAACCCTTCTTACAACCTGTTCCCTGCTGAGAAAACTCCACGTGGGATGTCAAGAAATCCCTTTGTAATTGCAGAAGAACTTTGCACTCCCTCCCCATCCATTAAATGACCTGCCTCTTTTAGTGCGTGCTGCTGCTATCCATCAAAATGATCAGGTTGTAGTTTGTGAGACTTTCCTTGGGCTAAATTGGTCGCTGAGCTACCACTTTGAAACAGCAACTGCACTTCAAAAAATGTTCTCTGTCTGTAAGGTATTTTGTGGTGTGATGAGGTCCACAAACATATGTTGCCAGTTGGTAGACACAAAATGCTAGAGTAAATCAAAGAGACCCGAAACGTCGCCCATTCCTTCTCTCCCGAGATGCTGCCTCACCCGCTGAGTTACTCCAGCATTTTGTGTCTACCTTCTTCTTCTTCTTCTTTCGTGTGGCGTGCACGGCCTAAAGTTGTTGGACAACTCGTTCTATTTGATCTTCCGTTTGTGCACGTCGAGGTGATTGCATTAGTTGAAGCAGGGCGGACCACGTGAAGGTTGCAATCTTCCACCCCGTGTCTACCTTCAATTTAAACCTACACATGTTGCCAGTTGGTCTTGTCATTCATAGATATGTGCGCATGTGGAGTGAGTATTAACTGAGGGAAAATAAAATAGAAAAGACTTATCAACTATTAGCTGGCAGTTATTTTATTACGGTAGCATTAAAGATCTCCAAGGAGTCCTGGCATCCTTACAGGTTTTAATCTACAGCGGGTTTTTGTCATCCTCCATTTGTTTATCTGCGGAGATATTCCATTAGGACCTCAAAGGATTACAAGCATCCTACGCACAGTACTCTGAGAGAAGCTCAGAGCATGGTTGAACATGGAGCGTGAAACAGGAGGGCAGAGTAACGGGCCCTTCAGCCCACAATGTTTGCACCAAGCATGATGCCAAGATAACTGATCCCTCTGCCAGCAGATGATCCCTATCCCTCTATTCCCTCCACTTCCACTTGCCTGTCTAAAAGTCTCTTAAAGGCCGCTATCATGTCTGCCCTTGGCAATGCGTTCTGCGTTCCACGTCCCCATCACTCTCTGTGTTGCACGTCCATTAAACTTTCCCCCTCTCACCTTATAGCTCTGCCCTCCAGTGTTGGGCATTTCCACCCTGGGGAGAAAGGCTATGAGTGTTAGGAGTGATGTGTGATTTAGTCATGGCGGCAAGAAGGGTCCAAAGCTTTAGCCTTGGTCAGTGCTCTGGGTCAGCAACACTGAAGGGCTGGATTGGAGCATCAGGGAAGTCAAAGGTCCTGGAGTGCATTGTAAAAAATCGCCTGGACAAACATCACAGGAGCCTTTGAAAATGTTTTTCAAATTAAAAAAAAAGTTGGTTTAACTCATTATCACCTATTCCACAGCCAACAACGGACCATTGTGGGCTCCACCTTTCCTCCATTTTCGTTGCATTCTGCATATCTTTTATTCATTTGTTCTACATTTGTTCTATCTCTCGCTTTGTGATGCTGCCTGACCCGCTGCGTTCCCAAAGCCTTTTGTGCCTATTTTTCGTTCAGATTAATTTATTGTCACATGTACATGTACAGTGAAAAGCTTTTGGTTGCGTGCTAACCAGTCAGTGACAAGACTATATATGATGACAATCGAGCCATCCACTGTGTACAGACGCACGATAAAGGGAATAACTTTTAGTGCAAGATAAAGTCCAGTAAAGACTGATTAAAGATAGTTTGATGGTTTCCAGTGAGGTAGATGGAACTACTGGACTGTTTATAAGAAAATAATTTCACTGTGTGTTTGCACTTTGTACATGTGACATTAAAAACATTGAAACCTAGTTACCGAGGACTGCTCTCTAGTTGCTGGTCAGATGGTTCACTTGCCTGATAATAGTTGGGAAGCGACTGTACCTGAATCTGAAGTTGTGCGTTTTCACACTTCTGTTTCTCTTGCAATATGTGAGAGGGGCGAAGAGGGAGTGGCCAGGGTGCGACTCGTCCTTGATTATGCCGCTGGCCTTGCCGAGGCAGCGTGAAGTGTCAATGGAAGGGAGGTTGGTTTGTGTGATGGTCTGGGCAGCATCCACAATTCGCTGCAATTTCCCACGGTCGTAGATGGAGCTGTTCCCAAACCAGGCTGTGATGGATCCCGATTAAAGGCTTTCTACGGCGCATCTGTAGAGGTTGGTGAGAGAGTAGTTAGAGGCTTGATGTATAGTGTTTTCTCCCAGAACACGAGGGGAATCCTGAAAGGTGATGGATGTAAGCACCATTACATTTAGAAACCATTTGGCCATACACTCACCCTCTGAGCTATGGACCCAGGGTGGGAAGATGGATAGGCTGGGTAACTCTATGTGGACTGACATTGAATAAACTCTGCAAAGGTACTTGATTCCAAATCTCTGCAGATGCCAAATGCGGAATCTCTTTGCAGGGCTGAGTTCCAGGCAGTGTTTCACCTTGACTGCTCCGCACTCTCTGTGCCTTACCAACCCCACGCACGACTCAAGATCTGGTGCAGTCTTCAATTTCTGAAACATTGCACTTCATTATCCTGACGTCCGTTTGATGCAGCTAGAAGTTGTACTGGCCTGTTAATTGGCCGGCATCCTTCGAACACCGGTGCTGAAGAAAGGTTCCACAACCAATGAAACTTAACCCATGAGGAGTTATTAGCTTTTCCCAAGCACCAACATCCCTTCTGGCCAGATTTGCACTCAAGGGAAGCAAAATTGCTGAGGTGTTGATTTGCAAAGTCCTATATCTATTTCATCATTGGAAGATGTTCCTCATAGCATGGGCTTGTTTATGAGAGGCAGTTGTGTGGGGTGAACAGTACAGGTGCAAGGCTGCTCGCTCAACTGGTCAAGTTCAGCACGGGAGCAGGCCCTTCGGCCCACAATGGACAACTTTGGCCCTTTGTTCCACACGTGCCTCCTTCTACCCATCTTCATCTCTCCCCGTTTATCTCAGGTGTAGGGGTTGTCCCCTCTGCCAGAAATTTGGTGTCCAACTCACATTCTTTGAGTGCAAAGATCAAGGCTGACACTTCAATGAACCGCTGGGAGTGTTTTGTACCATCGGAGGTGCTTTTATTTTTCACAAATGGGCCTTAAAAAAGATGCCTTTAGTGGACGTAAAGGATTCTGCGATATTATTTCATGGAATAACCTGCGGGAACTCATGCTTGTCCCACAAGGAGATGATCTGGTCAATATGACTTGATGTTTCTGGCAGCTTGTTGTGTACAAATTGGCTGCATCGTTTCCTACATTAAACAGTCATCACACTACAGAAGTACCTCAGTGGCTGAAGGTCCTTCAGGATGACCTAAGGCCCTAAAACGTGCCTGGTTAACGCAACGTCTCTGCCTACCCCTCTGTTCTTTTAATGTTGAGAGGTTATTTCCTCATCCCGGGGAATTGGTAACGAGAAATCAGAGTAAGGAATCAGCCATTGAGGACGAGGGTAACGAGACATGAATCTCTACCTTAGAGGGCTGTGGATGCTCAGTTGTTAATATTGAAGAGCGAGATCGATTTTCTTGGGTAAGATGGGAGCCACGGGGTAATGGAAATGGGTAGAACATGGATGAGGTTAGACATGGCTTCACTGATTAGCAGAACATGAAGGGCCAAACATATGGAAAACCTGTGTTTATTTATTCTCTTGACAAGTTCCCATCTACGTCATGCATTCCGTTTACTCTAACTGCTACTTGCCTCATCTCTCTCTATGGTAACCCTTCCCGGATTTTTCAGGACACTGAACGTTATCTGTACAACCACCTCATGTGCCATTTTCTTCTTCCTTGATAGACACAAAACGCCGGAGTAACTCAGCAGGTCAGGCAGCATTTCTGGAGAAATAGGATGGGTGAAGTTTCGGGTCGGGACTCTTTTTCAGACTCGAAACCCGAAACGTCACCCTTTTCCTCCAGAGATGCTGCCCGAACCCTTGTGTTACTCCAGCACTTTGTGTCTACCCTCGGTATAAACCAACATCTGCGGTTCCTTGTTTCTACATTTCTTGAGATTCCTTTAAACTGGTTTTCTCCGCAGTTCTGGAAATAATGAGCGTGAAGGGACTGAACAGAAGTGCAACGACCCCTCACGTGGATTGGAAAGTCAAATCTTTGTCGCTTTGGAGCCTCAATCTGAGCTCAATGTCAAAGAGGGATTGGCTGACCAACTGAGCTGGCAATGTGACGTCTATCATGGTCCCCATCAGCCTAGTCAAGCAGAATGCAGAAGAACTTTGTTGATTGATCAAAGGAGACAGCATGGGAACAGGCCCATCGGCCCATCAAGTCCATGCCGTCCTGTTCGCACTGGTTCTTTGTTATCCAACTTCCACATCCACTCCCTGCACATTTGGAGGGAGTTAATCTCCAATCTTTGGGATGTGGAGGGCATTTGGAGCACCCGGGGGGAAACCAACGCAGTTACATGGAGATAGTGCAAACTCCACGCAGACAGCACCCAAGTTCAGGATCGAACCTGGGTGTCTGGCGTTGTAAGGCGGTGGCTCTACCAGCTGCACCGTGATAGCCCTGAATTGCGAGGAGGATTCCGTTCGCGCTGCTGAAGGCGTTCCAGCGGTGGAGCAGTGGCAGAAGTTGTCTGGTGTAACTCAGCCGGTCAGGCAGCATCTCCGGTGAAAAGGGATAGGTGACGTTTTGGATCGAGACCCAGCTTCAGACTCTTGAAGGAACCCTTCCACCCAAAACGTCACCTATTCCTTTTCTACAGAGATGCTGGCATGACCCGTTGAGTTAAGGGCCTATCCCACCAGCATGCAACTCTATGCGATGAACGTGATCAAACTAGAAGCGGGGGCCGCGCGGAGGTCGGGTGATCCCCTGTACAGGGCCGTTCCCACCAGCATGCGCCTGCATGCGGCAGCGCAACCAAACCGGCAGTAGGGGCCGCGCGAAGGTCGGGTGAGTGGCGCAACGCGGCGCAAAGTGAGGCGAACTTGGAGCGAAGTCTAAGGTAAGTTCGCCAGGACAGAGAGGGGCACACAGAGAGGGGCACCGAGGCACACACACACAGAGGGCCACGGAGCCACACACATAGAGGGTGGCAGATAGGTTCACGGAGGCACGATGTCGGGGCGGTGTGTAAACGTCGAGGCGACTGCGAGCCGACAAGCCGTTGCCGCGCAGAATTTTTGGACATAGAAAGTTTTTCGGAGCCCCGCGCGGTGTCGGAACGAACTCGGGACGAACTCCGCACAATTCCACACGGCTCCGGTGATCGAAGTGGGACCGGCCCCGTGACGCCGGACGGCTCAAGCGACCACGTTAGGTCGCGCTAATCGCACAGAGTTGCATGCTGGTGGGACAGGCCCTTTACTCCGACATCCTGTGTCCATCTGCAGTTCCTTCCTATACACTTTCGGCAGCAGTTTCCTGTTCGTTTTTCTTCCGAAGATCGCTACCAAAGCTGCAATGGACAAGTGGAGGCAGCCTTGTGGAAAACCCATTTCTTGATATGTCTGAACAGGGAGAGATATTTTACCTGTGCTGACGTTCTTCAGCATAATGAGTACAAAATTCCCAAAAAGCAAGACCTTTGGACACAATATGAGTTCATTATTTTATATTTATTAAAAAAGGTGCTGCGTAGTGGGATTCTTAATTATTTAATAAATTTAAGCTTGTCAAATAAATTATAAAACAGAGGATCACAATGCCCATGAATATATGAATAAGTCATTCAATAAATAATGTAAAGATGAAATCATTAAATCAATAAATCATCAAATATGGCTTTATAAATAAATTAACACAAATAAACGCCCTCCTGGCATGAAAGGAAATACGATGGAAATGGAAATCATCATTCAATGGCCTTTTTCCATGAAACCTTCCCCATGGAATCGCGGCCCGAGTGAATTTTGGGCTGATCCAATTTGATTGTTTCATAAATACTGGTAATCAGGGCTGTCTAATGAGTGAGGGGCTTAGCCAGTGGACAATGCAGAGAAACAAATGCTACATGGATATTATTCCTCCTTGTTCACTGGAGTCCAGATTTCTCTGTGGTCTTTAGTTTAGAGATACACCGCAGAAACCGGCCCTTCGGCCCACCGAGCCCGCACTGACCGGCGATCCCCGCACGCCAAACACTATCCTACACACACCAGGGGCAAAGCACGCATACATCAAGCCAATTAACCTGCAAACCTGTACGTGTGGGAGGGAAGACAAAGATCTCGGGGAAAACCCACGCACAGGTCACGGGGAGAACGTACAAACTCCGTACAGACAGCAACCGAAGTCGGGATCGAACCCGGGTCACTGGCGCTGCAAGCGCTGGAAGGCAGCAACTCTACCACTGCTCCACCGTGGCTGTGTTGCCTGTCGGTCCTTCTTGTAGGTATTCATTTGTTCCTTCTGCAACTCCACAATACAACACATCATTGTAATTCATCACACTCGAAGGCAGGTTTAGGTATATGGAGCAGCACGTTGATGGTGTTAGGCAAGCCGGTGATGTGTGTTAAATCCTGACCGCAGCTGCTGTCTGTGCAGAGTTTGCACGTGCTTTATTGGTATGGTATGGTACTGTCATATGTAATGAGGCACAGTGAGATTTATTTTTCTCTGTAGTTCAGTGGAAGTATCACGACACATAAGCACTTAGGTACATAATGGATAAGCATCTCAGATGCAGTACAATTATACAGTAGCTGTAAACGGAGACACCAAAATGTTTGTGTACAAGGCAGCGGTGATTCCAACAGTTTAGTTTAAAGATATGCATCTGTGTGCATCAGAAACCTGGACAACATACCGACACCATCTGAAACCACTTGAAAAGTTCCATCAACGATGTCTTCGAAGCAGCTTAAATATCAGCTGGGAAGACAGCAGAACCAACGTCAGCGTGCTGAATGAAGCAAAAACATCTAGCATCGAAGCCTTCGTCATCAAGAACCAACTAAGATGGGCGGTCATGTTGTTCGGATGGAAGACGAGCGTCTACCAAAGCAAACCTTCTACTCCCAGCGTAAAGAAGGCAAACGGAAAAGAGGCGGACAAAAGAAGAGATTCAAAGACGCCTTAAAAGCCAGCATGAGGAAATGTGAAATCGACATCGACAATTGGGAAACCAATGCCAAGGACAGGAAACTCTGGCGAACCATCACCAAGAAGGAACAGCAACCTTCGAAGTCAAGAGATGCGCAGATTTAGAAGAAAATAGAAGAAAATGGAAAGAGAGGCAGCAACAACCAAAGGCCAATCTGCCGTCTGGAATTACCTGTCCTTAATGTCGAAGAACTTTCAAAGCCAGGATTGGACTCGTTAAGTTTTTATGGACTCGTGTCCATAAAAACAACAGAATGTAGACCATCATCCTCGACCTCGAGGGACGAAAGCGACAGAGTTGCCAGTTGGGACTGATTCTACCATGAGGTCTCTGTTCCCCTCCAACATCCCAGAGATGTGCACTTTGGTCGGTTGATTAGGTTTCAGTTTATTATTGCCTCATCTACTGAGGTACAGGGAAAAGCTTTACTGCGCATGCTGTCCAAGCAGAAGGTCATTAGATCATAAGGCATAGGCGCAGAATTACGCCATTCGGCCCATCGAGTCCGCTCCACCACGTGAGCATGGCTGATCTACTTTTCCCGCTCTCCCATTCTCCTGCCTTGTCCCCATAACCTTTGACACCCTTACTAATCCAGAAGCTATCAATCTCAATTTTAAAAATACCCAATGACGTGGCCTTCACTTGGACAAGATCTCCTGAATGATAATTAACCTGCATTGTGCCAGGTAGCACTCGAGAATGAAGTTTGTATCGGTGTGGGTTAAAGAATTGGCATTGGAATGATCCTGAGCTCCATCCACAGGTCTCATTATACTTTGAGTGACTGATTGGTGAATTGAAAGATAAAGCCTTTGGCCCAACCATCAATCTCCCATTCATGCTCGTTCTATGTTATGTTTTTTTGCATCCACTCCCTAAACATTAGGAGCAATTTACAGAGGGCAATTAATCTACGTTGGCACATGGGACCCCATGGCGGAAACCCACGAGTTGCAAGTTGAGCCCGCAAACTCCACACAGACAGCATCTGAGGTCAGGATCGAACCCGGGTTTGTAGCTTTGCCAGCCCGCAAGAGGCGATGAGAGGCTATAAAATTTGACATACATGTTTGCAGGTTAATTTGGATTTTTCTAAAAATTGTAAGTTGTCCCTAGTGTGTGGGATAGTGCCAGTGAACGGGGATCGCTGGTCGGCACGATCTCGGTGGGCCGAAGGGCCTGTTTTCACACAGTATTTCTAAACTAAACCTCTTTTAGTGGGTGGCGCGGTGGCGCAGCGGTAGAGTTGCTGACTTCCGGCGCCAGAGACCCGGGCTCAATCCTGACTACGGCTGCTGTCTGTATGGAGTTTACACGTTCTATTTATGACCGCGCGGGTTTTCTCACGCAGCTCTGGTTTCCTCCCACACTCCAAAGATGTACAGGTTTGTAGGCTAATTAGTTTGGTAAAATTGTAAAAAGTGCCCCGAGTGTGTGTAGGATAGTGTTAGTGAGCAGCGATCGCTGGTCGGTGTGGTCTCGGTGTGCATAGGGCCTGTTAATGCGCTGTTTCGGTAAGCTGAACTGTAAAATTTGACCCTGGCATAGTCAAACTAGACATCAGGCCTACCTCGGTGAATTAAACTTCCATGGGTAAAAGATGCCATCTCATTTGCCCTTTAATCTATGGCCCATTTAAGGCCCAAAATGGAAGTTCCATCGAAGGCCAGTGGGGTGCGCTGGAGAGGAGCGCTAAGTAAAATGGTTTGCTGGCTGCTTCAGCTGACAGGAGTGTCCTCTGGCACGTCAACGTTAGCTTCTTGTCCCCGGACAAAGAGATAATTTAGTGATGAAAGATGTAATTATACATCATAGATTGACAGTGGGTATGCAGAAATCTATTGTGCACAGAGTGCATGCACGCACATTATCTGCTTAATGGTCACCATAATAAGACAATGCTGAGTACCTCCGTAAACCACAGCTAGCCCACTGACCTGCAGAATGAACGAGGTCAGAGAGCTTTAATTTATATGCAAATTGCTCTCTCTCTCTCTCTCTCTCTCTATCTCTCTCTCTCTCGCTCTCTCTCTCTCTCTCTCTCTCTCTCTCTCTCTCTCTCTCTCTCTCTCTCTCTCTATCTCTCTCTCTCACTCTCTCTGTTCCAGAGTTAGAGGATTTATAAAATCTGTCTTTTATTATCCTGGAGTTCACTGATTTCGCTTGGTTTGTGTTTATCTAGATTTAATAGGAACCTGAGGGGCAATCTTTTCACACATAGGGTGGTGGGAGTATGGAACGAGCTGCCAGAGGAGGTAGTTGAGGGAGGTACTATCGCAAGGTTTAAGAAACATTTAGACAGGACGGTGGATAGGACAGATTTAGAGGGATATGGGCCGAACGCAGGCAGGTGGGACATGTTGGCCGTGTGTGCAAGTTGGGACGTTTGAGCAATTTGGGCCGAAGGGCCTGTTTCCACGCTGTGAGTATGACTCAATGACTCTATAAACTAAAAGCAGCTTTATTTAAAATAAAATGCTTCCTTCTCTTGTGATCCAGGCTTGGCTGAGATGCCGATCTTGGGCCTAGTGTCCATTCTTTGTTGAGTGTTGGTGGGGTTCTTCACGGCAAGTTGCATCATAGCCAAGCTTGATCTTCTCCTCATGCTCCATACCTAAAGGCAGGTGCATACACACAGCGATATGAATACACACACAGACAAACATACTGTAAATTCACTCACACTCCAGGGCCAGACTGTAATATAAAATAGACCATAGTACAGTAAGTACAACATAAGAACAGGCCCTTCAGCCCATAATGTCTGTGCCACACATGAGGTCATGACTACCTCTTATCAACTTGTACATAATCCATATCCCTCCATTCCCTGTATTTCCAGGTTCAAGATTCAAGAGAGTTTATTGTCACGTGTCCCTGATAGGACAATGAAATTCTTGCTTTGCTTCAGCACCACAGAACATTGTTGGCATTGACTACAGAACAGATCAGTGTGTCCATATACCATTATATAAATATATACACACATGAATAAATAAACTGATAAAGTTTATTTAAAGTCCATATTCCCATCCAAAAGTCTCTTAAATGCCGCGATCAAGAGTCTCTTAAATACCGCATCAGCCTCCACCGCAATCCCTGGCACTGTGTTCCAGGCACGCGCCACCCTCAGTTTAAAAAAACTTGCCCTGCGCATCTCCTTTAAACTTTGCTCGTCTCATCTGAGAACTACACCCTCTAGTGCTTGATGTTTCCATCCTGGAAAAAAAGGTTCTCACGGTCTTCCCTATCTATGTCCTTCAGAATTTTGTAAACTGCTTTCAGGTCTCCTCTCAACTTCCAGCATTCCGGAGAAAACAATCCAAGTCTGTCCAGGCAGCATTCTGGTAAAAGCAAAAAGCTGGGGTAACTCAGCGGGTCAGGCAGCATCTCTGGAGAAGAGGAATAGGTGACCGAAGAAGTGTCTCGACCCGAAATGACACCTATTCCTTTTCTCCAGAGATGCTGTCTGACCCGCTGAGTTACCTCAGCTCTTTGTGTCTATCTTTGGGTGAAACCAGCATCTGCATCCTGGTAGACCTCCTCTGCCCCCTTTCCAAACCTTCCACATCATTCCTCTGATGAAGCCAGAACGGAAACGCAATACTTCAAATGCAGCCGAACCAAAGGCCGATAAAACAGAAATGAAATGTATTTCCCTTCAATTTCCCCATGAGGTTTGATGCAAATCTATTACCATCCACCTATCCCTTGTGTGGCTTTATCCCCCCCTCCCCATCATTCTTCCAGCTCCCCCCCCCCGTCCTCACTACAATCAGTCTGAAGAAGGGTCTCGACCCGAAACCTCACCCTTTCCTTCTCTCCAGAGATGCTGCCTGTCCTGCTGAGTTACTCCAGCTTTTTGTGCCTATCTTCAGTCCAAAGAAGGGTTCCAAGCAGAAACATCACCTGTCCATGTTCTCAAGAGATGCTGCCTGACCGGTTGAGTTTACTCCAGCACTTTGTAGTCTTTTTTTACAAAATAAACCAGCATCTGCAGTTCCTTGTGCCTATATTCCGTGGCTGTCCAGTTGAGATAGACCAGTGTTTAAATCTGAAAACCTCCTACTTTCTTTAGTGGAATTGCTAACCAAACATGGAAGTGAATTCAGTATCATTCTTTTATGTTGGCTCGTCAAGCAATCACCAATTACTTCCCCTCCCCTCTTTACGTGAATTTATAGCTGAGTCTCTTCTGAATGTTACCATTAAATGTGTATGCACTATCCTTATCTGCTTGCACCACTGGCCATCACAGCCTTACAGATCGTAAAATATCGCTAGGTTTAAAAAAAATCTTGGCATTGCTCCAATTATCTTTAATCTGTGTCCTTTGATTACCGCCCCTCCTACCAGTGGGAACTGTTCCTCCTGATCTATCCTCTCGTAAATTTGAATGCCTCAGTCACATCTCCCTTAACCCTTGTTGCTTCAAGGAGGACACTAGTAGTGTCGCTAGTGTCTCCACATAATGTTATTAACCCACTTCTGAGTGTCAGTGCAAAAAACAGATGCATTCGACAGGGTCGGGCCCTGGGGAGTGTTGACCAGCAGCGGGCTCGTGGGGTATAGGTGCACAATTCCCTGGACATGGCATCACAGGTAGGTGGTATAGAAGGCAACGGTACTTTGGCCTTCATCGGTTGGGACATTATGTTGCAGTTGTCTTTAAGATGGTGGTGAGGCTGCATTTGGAGCATGTCTTCAGTCTGGTCACCCTGCTATGGGGAGAATGCCATGAAGCTAGCAAGAGTGCACAGATGTTTTTGGAGGATGTTGCCCGAACGAGAGGGCTTGAGCCGCAACAAGGAGAGGTTGGGCAGTGCTGGGAGTTTATTCCTTCGAGTGTAGGAGGCCAATGGGTGATCTTATAGAAGTGTATAAAATCATGGGGGAACTGGTAGGATGAATGTAGAGTATTTTACCCATGGTACGGGAATCAAGAACCCGGGGACATTGGTTTAAGGTGAGAGGGGTAAGATTTAATAGGGGTTCAGGGGTAATGTTTCCACTCAGAGGGCGATGGATATATTGAATGAGCTGGCAGATGAGGTAGTTGAGGCAGGTACTCGAACAGCATTTGAAAGATTCTTGGACAGGCACATTGATTAGAAAGGTTTGGAGGGATATAGACTAAACGCGGGCAAATGGGACCAGCTTAGATCGGGCATTTTGGTCGGCATGGATGAGTTGGGCCGAAGGGCTGTCGGCTCTCCGACTCCATGACCTGTCGTGGCAAGCTCCCTCACTAAAGCTGAGAAACGCCAGGATCTGGGTAACAGAAACCACTCCAGGCTGTGTCCAGTGGGCCCGAGCTTGGTTCCCTGCCGTTTGCTATTGTAGTGGACGAAAGTGTGTTTTACTTGTACATCCTTCTCGACTTTGAACTCCTGAGTGCGTGAGGCAGAAATCCTGCTCCAACCCCCACCAACCCAAACATCAGGAACACCTCATCATTCCGAACAGCCATGGCTTCAATGTAATCACTACTTTCCATTTTTTAAAAAATTTTATTTTTTAAATAATATTTTTATTAGAAGCACAGTAGTATAACCGCGGCATATGACAAAATACATTTATTGTACATCTTCCATTTTAATTTTGACAAAAATGAAATAGAAAAGGAGAAAAAGGGCAAGAAAGAGAGAGTGAGTGAAAGAGCTGGTGAATGTGTAAACCCCTAGACTACCAAAGGGTGGAGTCACAGAGTGACTAAGTAAAAACTTACAAAAAAATAAAAAGACAAAAACGAAAAATAGTAAAAAGAAAAAAAAAAGACCAAACGAAGTGTGATATACCGACTTCGTTTCTCACCCCACCCCCCCCATCACCCTGTCCGTAAATCGGTTTAATTTGCAAAGTTGTGTTGCACCATACTATGCTTGTAATGAATCGATGAAAGGAATGAATCTTTAAAAATTGCTCTGATTTTCCTGCTAAGACGAGTCTCATATCTTCGAGATGTAGCGTCTCAGACATGCTTGTGATCCACATGTTAAGAGTTGGGGTGGATGCATTTTTCCAAAATTTAAATGTGTTTTTTTGCCATTATCAGGCCATAATTGAGGAAACGTCTTTGAAATATTGATAGCTCAGAGCCGGCTTCCTGGGTGAAATTACAAATGAATGCAGTTCATTTAAGGAGATTAATTTGTGTGAGTGGACTTTTGACTCCATGTTCTACTTTCCATTAGCGCAGTGGGCTGTGATTGTTATGCTGTCTCTGGTCCTGTTTATATTCAAAGCATTGCTTTGCAGATTATTTTACCATGTTTTTTTATGGTAGCCGAGACGAACCTTTGATCAACATACCTTGCGTGTCACGTGGCCAACAAACGAACTGGTTTTATCCTTCTTTCAACTCTCTATGATCAATTCTATCCTACACGCTAAGGGCAAGTTACAGAGGCCAATGAACCTACAAACCTGCAAGTCTGGACTGTGGGTGGAAACCAGAGCATCTGGAGAAAAAGCTCACGCGGACACAGGGAGAAGGAAAAACTCTGTGCAGACAGCACCCGCAGTCAGGGTCCAACCTGGGTCTCTGGCTTTTTCAGGCAGCAACTCTACCACTGCACCACCTTGGGAAATTGAGAAGAGAAACTCATCTCAGATAAGAAACTCAATTTCCAATGGTGCAAAGCATCCGTCAAAAGAAAAAGGAGAGTCGAGTGGTAACGTTGATTTCCTGTCAGTCTTTTAAAAAAAAAACTGAAGTTTGTGAAAGAATGGAAAGTGACAGCCTTCAGGTCCAGGGAAAGAAAGAACTAGAGTGGTAGATGTTTCGATGTAGAGAGGATGTAGACATGGAGATCTTGCACTAGAATAACAACACAAACAAGAATAACTTCCATTGATGCAGTGTTCCGCAAAGCTCTTCACACGAACGTTACCAAACAAAAATCAACGCTGTTGGTGGAGGTAATCTAAAGTTGAGTCAAGGAAGATAGATCCAATAGCAACAATCACATTAATGGCAGCTCCTTCATCGAGCATGTAGAGCGTCTGGAGAAAAAGATTCACAGTATTGTGTTCGGTTCTTGGCATTATGTTATAGGAACGATGTTGTCAAGGATTGAAAAGACTAGGCTTGTATTCACTGGCGTTTAGAAGGATGAGGGGGGGATCTTATTGAAACATATAAAATTATAAAAGCACTGGACAAGCTTGATGCAGGAAAAAAGTTCCCAATGCTGAGCGAGTCCAGAACCAGGGGCCACAGTCTTAGAATAAAGGGGAGGCCATTTAAGACTGAGGTGAGAAAAAACGTTTTCACCCAGAGAGTTGTGAATTTGTGGAATTCCCTGCCACTGAGGGCAGTAGAGGCCAAGTCACTGGATGGATTTAAGAGAGAGTTAGATAGAGCTCTCTAGGGGTTGGTGGCATCAAGAGATATGGGGAGAAGGCAGGCACGGGTTATTGATTGGGGACGATCAGCCATGATCACAATGAATGGCGGTGCTGGCTCGAAGGGCAGAATGGTCTCCTCCTCCACCTATTTTCTATGTTTCTCTGTTTCTAAGTTTGAAAGGGTACAGAGAAGATTTACGAAGATATTGCCAGGACTAGAGGGTCTGAGCTGTCGGGAGAGGTTGAGTAGGCTGGATCTCTATTCATTGGAGCACAGGGGGATGAGGGGTGATCTTGTAGAGGTGTGTAAAATCATGAGAGGAATAGATTGGGTAGATGCACAGAGCCTCTTACTCAGAATAGGTGAATCGAAGACCAGAGGATATGTGTTTAAGGTGAAGGGGAAAAGATTTAACAGGAATCTGAGGGGTAACTATTTCACACAAAGGGTGGTGGGTGTATGGAACAGGCTGCCAGAGGAGGTAGTTGAGGCAAGGACTATCCCAACGTTTAAGAAACAGTTCGACAGGTACAGATTTGGAGGGATATGGACCAAACGCGGGCCGGCGTGGGCAGGTAGGGCCGAAGGGCCTGTTTCCACGCTGTATCACTCTATGACTAAAAGACGAGATACGATGATCAGAACGATGGTGGGAGGAACCACGTGGTTGTGGCAACCATACGGTGTGAGAGGAGAACGCTTGTTATATGAGCTCTTCCTTCTCTCGGAGAGCTAGAGTTGTTATATTGAGGCAAATAAGGTCCAGGTGGACTGAAGATTTGTTTGGGGTTTAGTTTAGTTTAGAGATACAGCGCCGACCAGCGACCCCCGCACATTAATACTATCCTACACCCTCTAGGGACAATTTTTAAATATTTTTTTTTAAGTTTACATTTACCAAGCCAATTAACCTACAAACCTGTACATCTTTGGAGTGTGGGAGGAAAGCGAAGATCTCGGAGAAAACCCACGCAGGTCGTGGGGAGAGCGTACAAACTCCGTACAGTAGCCCGGATCGAACCCGAGCCTCCGGCGCTGTATTCGCTGTAAGGCAGCGGCTCTACCGCTGCGCCACCGTGACCGTTGTACGGGATTATTGGCAAATGGGAAAAGTTAAAGTTTTGCGGGAAACGATACAAAGGGGACGTGAGGAGAATGCTTAATATCTGAGCTAATCATTCCTTGTTGGAGTAGCGGGAATAGGCTTTCAAGGGTGAAAGACACTTGAGAGAGAATGATTAGCAGGGCCATGGGAAAAAGATCAGGGGAAAAAAAGACTGGTGGTGTTTTAGACTAGAAGCTATCGTAGACTTAATGGGACGGGCAGCTTTCTTCTTTGCATCAGCGGTTCTTTGATTCTAAGATTCGTTGCAAGGGTTACAGGAAGGCTTGATGGTGTGAAAGCATATTCATATTTAGGATGCACAAGGGCCTGCTGATGCTGGAATCCTCAGTGAAACACAATTCAGCGGATTGAGTATTGAACGGCACAAAAGGATGGGATGACCCAGCGTTCAGGCAGCATCCCGAGAGAACACGGATATGCGGCATTCCGGGTTGGGATTCCTCTTCAGACTGATTGCAGGGCTGGGGGATTGACGGCGAGAAGTGGTGGCGGAGCAGGGCAAAGCATGGCAGGTTCTAGAAGTTGTATCCAAGTTGGGACATTGCGACACAGTCGTGCAATGCGTTGGTGAGACCGCACTTGAGGTATGGTGTCCCTTTTGATCACCACTGTCAGAGAAAAGATGGGGAAAAAGTGCAGAGGAGATTTACGAGGATGTTGCCAGGATTCGAGGACCTGAGCTGCAGGGAGAGGTTGGGCGAGCTTGGACTTTCCTCTTTGGAGTGCAGGAAGCTGAGGAGTGATCTTATCGAGACGTACAGAATCATGAGTGGAATAGATAGAGTGAATGCACACAGCCTTTTCACCCGGTGTGAAGGGAGTCAAGAACCAGAGGCATAGATTTAAGGTGAGGGGGGAAAGATTTAATAGGAACCTGAGGGGCAACATTTTCACTCAAGAGCTGCCAGAGGAGGTAGTTCAGGCAAGCAGTATAACAAGATTTAAAAGACACTCGAACAGGTACATTGATAGGAAAGGTTTATAGACAATAGACAATAGACAATAGGTGCAGGAGTAGGCCATTTGGCCCTTCGAGCCAGCACCGCCATTCAATGTGATCATGGCTGATCATCCCCAATCAGTACCCCGTTCCTGCCTTCTCCCCATATCCCCTGACTTCGCTATATTTAAGAGCCCTATCTAGCTCTCTCTTGAAAGCATCCAGAGAACATGCCTCCACCACCCTCTGAGGCAGAGAATTCCACAGAGGGACATAGGACAGACATTGGGCAAATGGGACTAACTTAGACAGGGCATCTCGGTTGGTCTGGACAGGTTGGGTTGAAGGGCCTGTTTCCGTGCTGTATGACTCTGTGACAAAGCACTGAAGGAACCCAACGGGTCAGGCAGCAACTGTGTCAGGAATAAGCCGGCGATATTTCAGGACCCTTCCCATAGACTCGCGTTTGAGAGCATGTTTACGACGCTCATGCCTGTAACTTGAGAGATGTGGCCAATTCATGAGGAGATTAAGCTGTTGAGCAGTGAGTCTTTAAGCTGTGGCCCGCACGGGAGAGTCAGACGCTGGTGTAAGTCAGCAGCTCGCGTCGATCGCTGGGCCCCCGCCGGGTGTTTACATGATTGGAGATAATCGGACTGAACCCCATGCAGAGTCATGGACTATCTGACCTTGGCATCCCACGGCTAGAATGAGAATTGAACAGAGGAGAATGAGGTGATTTGTGCTGTCCAGACAAGTTATTGCTGTCCGTGAGAATTCCCTCAGGGAGAATGCGTACTGGCCAACCCAATCCCCATAATATATTGTTACATGCAGTAAATATTAGTGACATGGAGAAATGGAGATGGCGGGATGGCTATAAACAAGTTGGGGTCACAGTAAGGTTGAAACTGGGTGGGTGTTGTGTGAAATTTTTTTCGACACTTTCCACTGCTTATAATATTTCCAGTCTCTCTGGCAGAAGTGCATGGCCATCGATTACGACCTCCCATTGGCCACCGTCGCTAATTTACACCGATTGTTCCTTCTTTGTCATCCACGTCGCCTTTCGTTATGGTACTCCCCCCCCTCCCCCCCTGCCCCATCATCTTTTCAAGGCATGGATTTGTTGACCAGGTGTCACCTTCGAAGGTGAACATTTCCTGAGTTAATCGACCGTAGAAGGAGCGGCACGGTGGCGCAGCGGCAGAGTTGCTGCCTCACTGCGCCAGAGACCCGGGCTCCATCCTGACCGCGGCTGCTGTCCGTACGCAGTTTGTAGGTTCTCCCCGTGACATGCGTGGGTTTCACCCCGGCTGCTCCAGTTTCCTCCACACATCCCAAAGACGTACAGGTTTGCAGGTTAATTGACTTTGGTAAAATTGTAAATTGTCCCCAGTGTGTGTGGGGCAGAGTTAGTGGGCGGGGATTGCTGGTCGGTGAGGACCCGGTGGGCCGAAGCCCCTTTATCCGTGCTATGTCGAAAAATAAATTAATTAAAACTAAAACTAAATGAAGGCTCACAATCTTGCCTGACCTTATATAGAGGCATTAGCTGTTTCTGCTCATACAGCAGGGCTTGCTGAGATGCAGTAGGACCAAGATCGTAGATGATTCCTTCTCAACTCCCACTCTGGGTATTATAGAGATGGTGGGGTTGCTGTGACATTGAACCTCAGAAAGAAATTCAGGATGGACACAAAAAGTTGGAGTAACTCAGCGGGACAGGCAGCATCTCTGGAGAGGAGGAATGGGTGACGTTTTGGGTCGAGTCTGAATAAGGGTCTCGACCCAAACCGTCGCCCATTCCTTCTCTCCAGAGATGCTGCCTGTCCCACTGAGTTACTCCAGCTTTTTCAGTGCATCTTTGGTTTAAACCAGCATCTGCAGTTCCTTCTTACACAAAGAAATTCAGGATCTTTTTGACCAAGCTATAAACTCACTGCTCAATTGCTTAAATTTAGTTTAGCTAGAAACATAGAAGCATTGAAAAATAGGTGCAGGAGTAGGCCATTCGGCCCTTCCAGCCATTCAATATGATTATGGCTGATCATATAAAATTAGTATCCCGTTCCTGCTTTTTCCCATATCCCTTAATTCCTTTAGCGCCAAGAGCTAAATCCAACTCTCCCTTGAAAACATCCAGTGAATTGGCCTCCACTGCCTTCTGTGGCAGAGAGTTTAAAAACAGTTTAAGGGAACAGTAACTTTGGAGTGTGGGAGGAAATCAAAGCACCAGGAGAAAAATCCACTTGCTCACAGGGAGAACGTGCAAACTCTGTAAAGACAGCACCGGTAGTGAGGATCCAACCTGGGTCTCTGATGCTGTAAGGCAGCAACTCTACCGCTGCACCACAGTGCCGCCTGATAGGTTGCCCACAGCTCACAAGCAGAATGAATCAAACCCATTTAAACGCTTGCCGAGGCATTTTGGTCCGAGTGAACCAAAGACACTGAGAGGCGATGAGTTGAAAGAAGTAAAATTAAGACTTGCATTTATATAGCGCTCTGCACTGCCTCAGGTGCATCAGCAGCCAATTAATCACATGTAGTCTCGGTGTGATGTGCTAAATGTTCCATGTTAAAACCTTCAGATTCAGTGTTCAGGGAATAGTAATGGTTGCTAATTCACCATTAAGGCATCACTACTATGCCCGGGCCTACACACGACTGAATACAGGCCAAGTTATAAAGCAATAATCAGAAATGATGCCTCTTATTTGTTATTCAGTGATGGTGAGGCCATGGCACCAGCAATCCTGATGCCCCATTAAATGGTCATTGAACTCAACGTGGAATGTATGTTTTTTAGATCAGTATAGCTTGATCAGTACGTGTGTCAGGGGTTATGGGGAGAAGGCAGGAGAATGGGGTTAAGAGGGGAAGATAGTCCAGGTATGATTGAATGGCGGAATAGTCTTGATGGGCCGAGTGGCCTAATTCTGTTCCTATCACTTATGAGCTTATGTGTTTATGAACCTCAGTCACTTAGCTGCTGAAGGAAATCATAAGTTGATGACACTGAGGAGTAGAATTAGACCATTCGGCCCATCGAGTCTGCTCCGCCATTCGTTTATGGCTGATCTATTCTTCCCTCTCAACCCCATTCCCCTGCCTTCTCTCTGTTGCCATGGACACCCTTAATTGTATTTATATATGGTATATCTGATCGGTTTGGATCGTTTAGTTTAGTTTCGTTTATTGTCACGTGTACCGAGGTACAGTGAAAAGCTTTTTCTCCAATTTAGTTCAATAATCTCTTGCATGTCACCTTATCAAAGACAATCCCAATTCAGTCTGAAGAAGGGTCTCGACCCCGAGACCTCAGCCATTCCTTCTCTTCAGAGATGTTGCCTGTCCCGCTGAGTTACTCCAGCTTTTTGTGTCTACCTTCGGTTTAAACCAGGTGTATCAGCAGTTCCTGCTTACACGTCAGTTCCTGCTTACACATCTGCCTTCTCGAGCCATCTCTTCCGAAACCTTAAGAAGCAGGTCACCAGGTCCTGGGAATTTATGAGCTTTCAGTCTCATTAATTTCGACAGCAATTTTTTTAAACTAACGTTAACTTCAACTTCTTGTTCACCACATAACCTATTGTTCTCCAGTGAGTAAAGTAGGATTGGTGTAAATGGTTGCTCAGTATGTGTAGGAAGGAACTGCAGATGCTGGTTTCAACCCCTCCCGTTGCTTGCCTGCGCCTCCATCTTCTAGCTAACAATGACGTTTCCATTATCATCGTCACTTTTTTGCATATCTTTCATTCATTTGTTATATATCTCTCTCTATATCACTGTCTATATCTCTCGTTTCCCTCTCCCCTGACTCTCAGTCTGAAGAAGGATCTCGACCCGAAACGTCACCCATTCCTTCTCTCCAGAGATGCTGCCTGCCCCGCTGAGTTACTCCAGCTTTTTGGGTCTTTCAACGTGAAGCCTATTGTTCTCTTACAAGTTTTCTGAGCTTTCTTCCATCAAGACACGTCATAACATATTTAGTTTCGCTGTCATTTGCTGATGGTTCCTTTTGTTTTAAGGACCAGGAGGTGACCGCTTACACAAATCTGTGGAAAGATCTTTGGGTAGGGGCGGCACGGTGGCACAGCTGGTGGAGCTGCTGCCTCACAGTGCCAGAGTCCCGGGTTCAATCCTGCCCTCCGCCACTGTCGGTGTGGAGTTTACATGTTCTCCCCGTGACCATGTGGGCTTCCTCCGGGTGCTCTGGTTTCCTTCCACATCCTAAAGACGTGCGGGTTTGTGGCTAAATTGGCTCTCTGTAAGTTGTTGCAAGTGGATGGGAATGTGGGATTTCGTAGATGGTGATCGATGGTTACCTGTTCACACCAAGGAGTAGGCCATTCGAGCCAGCACCAATTCAATATGATCATGGCTGATCATCCAATATCAGTACCCCGTTCCTGCTTTCTCCCCATATCCCTTGATGCAGTTTGCCCTAGGAGTTAAATCTACCTCTCTCTTGAAATCATTCAGTGAATTGGCCTCCACTCCCTTCTGTGACTGAGAATTCCACAGATTCACAACTCTCTGGGTGAAAACGTTTTTCCTCTTCTCAGTCCTAAATGGCCTACCCCTTATTCTTAAACTGTCACCCCTGGTTCTGGACTCCGCCAACATGGGGAACATTTTTCCTGCAGTTGGCCTGGACCCGCTGGCTCCATGAAGTATCTTTCAATCAATCAAGTGAAACAAGGGATGTGGGGTTACTGCAGGTAAACGTTGATGTTATTGAATAACAGAGTTGCTTCCATTTATTATTTTTATAATCCAATTTTAAGCCTATTGTACTTGAGTTTGACATGATTGTATTAATGTATAGTATTATTCAATTGGATAGCGTGCAAAACAAAGCTTTTCAATGTCCTCTGCATCCTGTGCCAAGCCTAAACCTTAAACCTAAACCATCGATTAAGATGTGGCTGACCTGTGACTAACACTAAAAGCACCCTAATTCTCTATTTCCCCCCCCCCCCCATATTCTTCAGTTAATTATGGTCCAATGCTGCAGTTGAATTGGCTTCATCAAAGCGGCACGTAGAGCTGCGGCCTCGCAGGTTCAATCCTGACCTCAGTCGTTGTCTGTGTGAAGTTTGCACGTACCCCCTTTGACAGTGAGGGTTTCCTCCGGTATCCTCCCACATCCCAAAGACGTGCAGGCTTGTAGGCTTGCTGGCCTTCTGTAAATTGCCCCTGGTGTGTAGGGAGCGGATGAGAATATGGGATAGTATAGAACTAGTGTGAGTGGGTGATCGATGGTTAGCATGGACTTGATGGGCTGAAGGGCCTGTTTCTCATGCTGCTTCTTTTTTTGATACTTTATTTTATTTTATTTATTTATTTTTTATTTTTTGTTAGAAGTACAATAGTGTGGTACTTGAGTACCTAATACATACATACACATTACCATTCTTGTACAACTTCATATTTTTAGTTTAATAATTCTGCATCTTTCAATTCAATTCAATACAATTTAATCAATGACTGCTCCAATGGAATTCCCAACAGTGATGTTGGTTTGGAGGAAAGGAATAGATGATTCCTTTGATCCTTGGTCCTGTTTCACACCTTACACCTCCTTATTTATACACTTCCTTATCTATGTACCTCCCACTCCCCTGACATTAGTAATAAAGAAGGGTCTTGACCCAGTAGGCAATAGACAATAGGTGCAGGAGTAGGCCATTTGGCCCTTGGAGCCAGCACCGCTCATGGCTGATCATCCCCAATCAGTACCCCGTTCCTGCCTTCTCCCCATATCCCCTGACTCTGCTATTTTTAAGAGCCCTATCTAGCTCTCTCTTGAAAGGGTGACCCGAAACGTCACCCATTCCTGCTCTCCAGAGGTGCTGCCTGACCCGCTGGGTTGCTCCTGCACCTGCACCTGCACCTGCAGTTCCTTCCTACACAATGAGGCTGGTTTGCTGTGTCTCTTCAACTATCGCCCTGTTTTCCTGTGGGGCCACAGTGTGTGTGTGTGTGTGTGCGTGTTTGCAGCTGTGGCTTCAAATCTTCTTTCCCTGACGATTGACTTCACAGCTGGTGTCGAGTGCACCCACGTCACATGATGCGGCATTTGTGATTCAACAACCCCCCGCGCTGTCCACGTGTGATTAGTGATTAACGTTACTGTGCAATTACAAAACAAAATCACACGTGGCATAATCTGGATTATTTCTCATCGCCTGTGGCCAGCTGAGGA
Source organism: Raja brachyura (assembly GCA_963514005.1). Next base: position 9,754,245 of record OY740810.1, read on the forward strand.
CCCAGGCCTGAAGACCTTTACACTAGTGGGGGAGTCTAGTACCAAAGGTCATAGCCACAGAATATAAGGACGGTCCTTTAGGAAGGAGACGAGGAGGAGATTGACCCCTAGGATGGCGGGACTATCACAAGAGGAAAGATTGAAAAGACTAGGTTTGCATTCACTGGAGTTTAGAAGGATGAGGGGATATCTTACAGAAACATATAAAATTGTAAAAGGACTGGACAAGCTAGATGCAGGAAAATTGTTCCCAATGTTGGGCGAGTCCAGAACTAGGGGCCACAGTCTTAAAATAAAGGGGAGATCATTTAAGACTGAGGTGAGAAAAAACTTTTTCACCCAGAGAAATGTGAATTTATGGAGTTCCCTGCCACAGAGGACAGTGGAGGCCAAGTCACTGGATGGATTTAAGAGAGAGTTAGATAGAGCTCTAGGAGCTAGTGGAGGCAAGGGATATGGGGAGAAGGCAGGCACGGGTTATTGATAGGGGACGATCAGCCATGATCACAATGAATGGCGGTGGTGGCTCGAAGGGCCGAATGGCCTCCTCCTGCACCTATTTTCTATGTTTCTATGAATTAGTCAGAGACTAAGTGAATCTGTGGAATTCATTGCCACAGAAGGCTGCGGAGGCCAGGCCAATGGATATTTTTAAGGCAGAGATAGATAGATTTCTCCCACTTTCTCTCCCCCTCTTTTCCCTTCCCCTGCCCCTTCCTCCCTATATCCCTCCCGCTAGCTTGACATTTCACTATTCTTCCCTCCTTATCTGGCACCCATTTGTCTCCTTTCCACCTCTAGCTTTGATCCACCCATCTGCTAATCACCCCCCCCCCCCCCCCCCCCCACCTCGCCCGTATCCACCTATCACTTGCCAGGCTTTATCTCACCCCCACCTCTTTATCAGTTTTCTCCCCCTATTTACAATCAGTCTGAAGAAGCGTCCCGACCCAAAAATGTCACCTCTCCATGTCCACCAGAGATGCTATGGGACTTGCTGAGTTCGTCCACCACTTTGTGTATTTTTTTAAGTTGTTCGCCTACACAAGTCCCATTTTTTAGATGAAACGCCACATGTTCCTGATGAAAGTAAATTATGACAATGCATTGTTCAAGGAGAAACCGCTAATACCTGAAGCCTATAATTTGGTCATTGACTATCGAGCTGCTTGTGAGATTTGCAATGTATAAATTGGCTGCGATGTTTCCCACTTAGAAATGGAACTACACTCAAAAGAACTTTATTGCCAAATGCTCCATACATCTGACTCAGCATCTTGTACGCTGTCTCAGAAATGTACTCTGTTGAAATCGATGGAATGAATTTCCAAGGCAGAATAGAACATGCAGCCATTGATATCATCGCAAATTTCACGACCGATGTCGGGTGGATTTATAGGCGTTTATGGACGTCAAAGAATGTTGGGCTTTGTCAAATGTATTTCTTGGAGTTGGTCGTTGATGGTTGAGCCCATAAACACCACAATGCTTATTGAGATACAAGCGGATATGAACCAGAATTCTGGACGGGCAGTGATGAGGAGGGCATTGATTGATCAGACTCTCTCCCATCAGATCAGAGGGAAATAAAGTAGCTTCATTCTCCTCTTGTCCCCTGATCTCATGATCTCTCCTCCCTACAATGCTCGAAGAATGTACACGCAAGGAACTAAGTAACTGCAGATGGACACAAAATGCTGGAGTAACTCAGCGGGACAAGCAGCATTTCTGGAGAGATGGAATGGGTGAAATTTTCGGGTCAAGACCCTTCAGATTTATTCTCGACCCGAAACATCACCCATTCCTTCTCTCCAGAGATGCTGCCTGCCCCGCTGAGTTGGGTTCTTGATGATGCTGGCTGCCTTTTTGAGGCAGTGTATCCCATAGACCTCTTCGATGATGCTCACCTGTCCCGCTGAGTTACTACAGCTTTTTGTGTTTATCTTCGGTTTAAACCAGCATCTGCAGTCCCTTCTGAAACAGATCATCAGAGATACGCACGCCCAGGATCTTGAAGTTGTTGGCCCTCTCCACCGCCTCTCCATCGATGAAGACAGGTTCGTGGATCCTTGGCCTTCCTCTTCGATGGCCAACAATCAGCTCCCTGATCTTGCCGACGTTGACACAAAATGCTGGAGTAACTGAGCGGGTTAGGCAGTATCCCTAGAGAAAAGGAATGCGAGACACTCTGGGTCAGAACTCTTCTTTGGAGACCAAAGTTGTTGCTCTGGCACCATTTAATCAGATGACCAATCTCTCCCTCATAATCTGACTCACCATTACCTATAGTTCAGACAACAATGGTGGTGTCGCCAGCAAATTTTAAATTTTTCCAGGTTCTTGCTAAGGAGTTGATACACTCCATAACCAACCTCTCAGTGCCTTTCAGTCTGAAGAAGGGTCTCAATCCAAAACGTCATCCATTCCTTCAATCCAGAGATGCTGCCTGTCCCGCTGAGTTGCTCCAGCATTTTGTGTCTCTCGTAGCACCATCACCACGGATGTTAGTATACTAATTAATACTAAATTATGAACAGTATTGTACTTCTATTCACAATGACTGCAATTTGTGGTATTAATGATATGGGGAGATGAATTAGCAGAACTAGAAATGATCACTCATAAAGCACCTCACGTTATTGACCGAATGTCTTGGTGATTCTGACACAGTTCACTAACGCTGTTGTGTTCAATAAATCCTTGGAGAAGTTCTCAGCCACTGATTATTAAGCTGTGGGTACCAGGTAGTACGTGTACGGCTGGAATCTAATGAAGAATATTCAGATGTATGTGCGTGATTGTAAAATCAATGACAAACAAGTTATTCTGACTGCTACCGAAAACCTTATCCATGTCTTTGATCCTTCCAGGCTCAATGGCTTTGAATTTATTTCCCATATTATTCCTTCAAAAACCCTGCACTCATCCAAAATATTATACCTGTTCACACCATTCACACATCACCTCTGTGCTTGCCAACCACTATTGGCTCTTGAGTCTCTATTGAAATCTCTTCCCGCTTATATATCTTTAGCAACCTTCTCCATCTCAACAACCCACCACAAGGTCTGCTCCCTTCCCATTCTGTTCTCTCTTACGCTCTTTATCTTGCAGTGCAGAAAGGGGCCATTCGGGCCACCGTGTCCGTGCCACCCAGCGCTCACCCCGTACACGAGCACGATCCTACACGCAATTTCTTTGCCGAACCCGATTAACCTACAAACCTGTGCGTCTTTGATGCGTGGGAGGTAACCGCAGCACCCGGAGAAAAGCCACGCCATCGCAGGGAGAACATACAAACTTCTTACAGACAGCACCCATAGTCAGGATTGAACCCGGGTCCCTGGCGCTGTAAGGCAGCGACTGCCGCTGCGTTAACGTGCCGCCTCTTTCTCCCTCTCTGCGAAGGGATATCATACTTTCTGCTGTTTCAGGGTCAGTTCGGGGGGAGTTCCACCCACCGCGGGTACCATGTAATCCCGTGCTATCTGCTCCATGGCCGGATAGTCGGCGACTAAAACCGTCTCCCCTACCTGGTTTGCCAGGTGAGGAGGGGGCTGTGGACCCCCAGCAGGACCAAAAACAAGACCTGTCAAAGGGCGGATGAGGTTCTAGCGAGCCAACGGCCATCCACACTTCAGTAGAAGTTGCGACCACTGTCGTACACAGCATTGTAAGGAATCTTGTTCTTCTTGCGTACGGCGTGCACAGCCTAAAGTTGTAGGACAACTTGTTCTATTTGATCTTATTTGATTGTGCACGCCGGGTTGATTGCGTTCGTCGAAAAACAGGGCGGACCACGTGAAGGTTGCAATCTTCCACCCCATTGCCAGGAATGATGATTAAGCACACATCACACCCCAAAATCCTGTACTTCCAGCGGCGGAAGTCCGCAGGAACTGCAGGACAGAGATGTGTGGTGCGTCCGTCACCATTCCCCTCGAAAACCAATGTCGCTAATGTTTGCAACGATGATGAAGGAATGATGAATGCTGTTTGGGTCCTCACTTCTTGCACCCCCTTTTCATTCACCTATCTGATCCCTCCTGCCTTTAAATGTCCTCAGAGACTTTTTCTTTCACACCAACCATCCCCACTTTATACAATGACACTCGATTTGTGCCAATAATGTTTATGCAAAGAGCTATGAGATGTTTCCACCAGATTGCTGTGTGATATGTGTCTGGACTGCTGAATCCCAATGAGAGGTTTAAATAGTTAATGCATGGAATAACAGACAAAGGAAGTGGAGCCAAATCAAAGCAGAGATGGATACATTCTGGATTAGTATGGATGTCAGTCAGGGGTTATGGGGAGGAGGCAGGAGAATGGAGTTGAGAGGAAAAGTAGGATCAGCCGTGACTGAATGCCGCGTTGTCTTGATGGGCCGAATGGTCTAATTCTGCTCCTATCACTTATGAACTTATGAACTTAAAAGTAAAAAAATAAGAGATATCTACAAGTGAATTGGAGGCTAACATTAAATCAAATTGAAAAGTGGAGATAGTTGAAATATAGAATAATGGATATCTTTGAGGAGTGTAGATAGTGTATATATAGGATGACAGAAATATGAGAGTGAATTACCATCCAGAATCTAATTGATGGATTAGATTGGTTTATACGTGGTAGAGTGGGCGACTGGGAGTGAGATTTAGACTGGGACTTAATCGCGGGTTTGAATGAGATCAAAATCTGGAAGCCTGAGTTGTGAGCAGATTATAACAGCCAACAGAAGCTCTCAATTAGATCATTGCCTTGAAACCTGTGTTATTTTACACTGTAACTTTCACAGGGTAGTTTAACTCTTCTTTTGGTTGGCAGCTAACTGAAGCTGCCTCTAAACTTCCTTGAGATAAGAATGATCAAGTACTCCGTCAATCTTTATGGATTTTTTTTAGTTTAGTTTGGAGGTACAGAGTGGAAACAGGCCCTTCAGCCCACCAAGCCCATGCTGACCAACAATCACCCCTTACACTAGCACACCAATTTACAATTTTACCCAAGCCAATTAACCTACAAACTTAGAAACATAGAAACACAGAAAATAGGTGCCGGAGTAGGCCATTCGGCCCTTCGAGCCTGCACCGCCATTCAATATGATCATGGCTGATCATCCAACTCAGTATCCTGTACCTACCTTCCCTCCATACCCCCTGATCCCTTTAGCCACAAGGGTCACATCTATCTCCCTCTTAAATATAGCCAATGAAGCGGCCTCAACTACCTTCTGTGGCAGAGAATTCCAGAGATTCACCACTCTCTGTGTGAAAAATGTTTTTCTCATCTCGGTCCTAAAAGATTTCCCCCTTATCCTTAAACTGTGACCCCTTGTTCTGCAGTTCCCCAACATCGGGAACAATCTCCCTGCATCTAGCGTGTCCAACCCCTTAAGAATTTTGTCAGTTTTTATAAGACTTGAACGTCCTGGGAGTGTGGGAGGAAACCGGAGCACCCGGAGGAAACCTTGCGGTCACAGGGAGAACGTGCAAACTCTGTACAGACAACACCCTAGTCTGGATCAAATCCGGGTCTGTAGAGCTATAAGACAACTCTACCGCTGGATCAATGTACCATGGAGAAAGGTTGGATTCTGTTTCTGCGCTGGTTTGTAGTAATATCTCTGACCCAGTATTTTGAATTCTTAAACTCATATATAATGGATAACAAACATTGCTGTCTGTGGACTGTACTAATTGACTGTGCTACACTCCCAAAGCATATCTCTTAGAGCTGGACAACATACAAAGCAGCACTGACGATATCCTACCAATCCCTTCAGTAACTTCAATTCTTCCAGGGCCAAGACCTCCAGTTTAGTTAATGCGTTTAATGTATTTTTCATGCTCTGCATCCCTCATGCAGTATGAAGTGTTTACCAAGGTGCATGGGCGGCACGGTGGCGCAGCGGCCGTGTTGCTGCTTTAAAGCGCCAGAGATGCGGGTTCAATCCTGACTACGGGTGCTGCCTGTATGGAGTTTGTACGTTCTCCTCATGACCTGCGTGGGTTTTCATTCCCGATTCTCCGGTTATCCTCCCACACTCCAAAGGCGTACAGGTTTGTAGTTTCATTGGCTTCGGTAAAAATGATGCATTATAAATTGTCCCTAGTGTGTAGGATAGTGTTAGTGTACGGGGGTGATCGCTGGTCAGCACAGACCCGGTTGGCCGAAGGGCCTGTGTCTCTGAAGTCTAAAGGGTAAAGCTGCACAAATGGAAGAGCCCTTTTATTTTTTATTTTATTTTATTTTTTTAATTATATTTTTTATTAGGAGTTAATGCATATTGATACATATTAAGACAATTTAAAATGTAAGAAAAAAAAGAGAAACAAAATAATTTACTATTCATCTCATACATTCTTAATATTTATAAAATTTACAGTCATTCTTGTTTATACTTCTACATATTTTTAAAATTATTTTTAATAAAGAAGGAAATTAATAGAACGAAATAATAAAAGAAATTTAAATAATAATAAAAATAGCAAATCAATAATATGAGTGGAGTTTTAAACATTCTATTCTACATTGGAGATATATCAGTGATCTATTATATATAATTCTTCATCCATTCCCCGTCCAGGTTTCAGTCAGGCCCTCGAACCGAGCCCATTTGTCCCTTTAGATAATAAATGGAGACCATGTTCCTCTAAACTGGTCTAGCCTGTCCGAGAGGACAAGTCTTAATCTTTCCAAATGAAGTGTCTCCGACATTTCTGTAATCCACATTTTAATAGTGGGGTTGGTAGGACCAAAATTTTCCAAAATTTTAGTATTAATTTTTTACCAATTATTAAACTATAATCGATAAAAATTTGTTGTTTTGTTGTTAGTGGTTGATCAGTTTCTAATATACCTAATATAATTAATTTGGAATCTGGATATTGATTTGTATTAACTACCTTCGAAATTATCTTAAAAATTTCTGACCAAAAATTAGTAATTTTAATACATTTGCCCTTTTAAAGAGCTAGAATTGGAATGAAGGGCTGAATGGCGTATGGTCCTTTAATTCTCTCGTTGGTCTGACATTAGCATGGAATTCCCACCACAATGGTTTTGTGTCAGTGGGACTGGAGCCACCAAATTGCCCAGATGCTTGTGTCATGGTGCCTGTACCCACAGGGAGAGCAAGGTCAGCACAAATTATTTGACCACTTGAACCGTCTCATGGGAGCCATAGAACCACAACGCTGGGCTATCACGCACTCCTCCCCTGGCTTTGCAGAGAGGGCGAAGGGCCCTGGATCGGACAGGGATTAGTGTCACACAGCGGTGAGCACGGTTGCCTCAGCTGTCCCTAGAGGAGGCCTCGCCTGTCGGAGACAATGCAGACAGATGGCCTGGGGAAGAGAGAAAATCAGATTCATCCCATTCCTTGCCAAAACAACAAACAAGCAACTCTTTGATATGCAGCATGTGGGATATTATTCAGAATAGAGGAATGCAAAAGCGCATCGATCAAACCTTTGGATAAATATAAGACCTGGTGGATTTCTTCTGTGGGTTTAGAGAGAGAGAGAGGGAGAGAGAGAGAGAGAGAGTGAGTGAGAGAGAGCGACAGAGAGAAAGAAAAAAAGAGATATAGAGAGAGAGAGAGAGAAAGAGTCACAGAGAGGGTCAGGGAGAGAGAGAAAGAGTCAGGGAGAGAGAGAAAGTCAGAGAGAGAACGAGAGAGAGAGAGAAAGAGAACGAGAGAGAGAGAGAGAGAAAGAGTCAGAGAGCGAACGAGAGAGAGAGAGAGAATGAGAGAGAGAGAAAGAGTCAGAGAGAGAACGAGAGAGAGAGAGAAAGAGAACGAGAGAGAGAGAGAGAAAGAGAACGAGAGAGGGAGAGAAAGAGAACGAGAGAGAGAGAGAGAGAAAGAGTCAGAGAGAGAGAACGAGAGAGAGAGAGAGAGAGAATGAGAGAGAGAGAGAGAGAGAGAGAGGCAGACAGAGGCTACATGAGAGACAGACAGACAGACAGGGAGGGAGGGAGAGAGAGAGGTGCAGAGAGAGAGAGAGAGAGAGAGACAGAGAAAAACATGTTGGCCTTTTCCTGTTGATGGCAAAAAGCAGCAAAAGGAAAATGTTGCTCTGTGTCTGGCCAGCGGGGCTAATCTGAGTTATACATCTTCCTTATGGTACAAGGCCAAAGATGAAAACAATCATGCGAATGATTCAAAGTTCATGAAATAGCAAAATCAAGCCATGGCTCCTTATCTGAGGGGTCAAATGAGGGGGGTCATCATTAAGCACTTCCAGGTCAGGTCTATAATCAAGGTTGCATCCGCCGTAGTATTCCTCCATTTCTCTTTCAACTCCGTGTTTAGACCCCGAGAGTTGATTGGCCACTTTATGTTGTTTTTTTAATCTGAGAGAAGAGGCCCCCATCACCGCTCTTTGGTGAGAGTTTGCTTCATGCAGCCGCAGACTCCGAGCCCAGCTGCTGGCAAGAGTCCAGTCAAGAGTGTTTAATTGTTGTATATGTACTGACAATGGAACAATGGGATCCTTCCTTGCTGCAGCTTAACGGGCCCCGCTGCTTGCTACTGTCAACGCAATAGTCAAGTGTGTTTTATTGTCAGATGTCCCAGAGAGAAAAATTAAACTCTTCCTTGCAGCAGCACCACTGAATATGTAAACATAGTGCACTGTACACAATATAATAAACCAGAGAGAAAAACGGTTCAGTGTGTGTGTGGACGTACTCACAAAAACACATATATTATACACACACACACACACACACACACGCACACACACATACACACACAACAAACAACAATAACATGGACAATAGACAATAGACAATAGGTGCAGGAGTAGGCCATTTGGCCCTTCGAGCCATTCAATGTGATCATGGCTGATCATCCCCAATCAGTAACCCGTTCCTGCCTTCTCCCCATATCCCCTGACTCCGCTATTTTTAAGAGCCCTATCTAGCTCTCTCTTGAAAGCATCCAGAGAACCTGCCTCCGTCGCCCTCTGAGGCAGAGAATTCCACACTCTCCACTCTCTGTGAGAAAAAGTGTTTCCTCGTCTCCGTTCTAAATGGCTTGCCCCTTATTCTTAAATGGAGTAGTATATCATACTCAAAAATACACTAAATTAATAACTGTGATACCAGGTACCTACTGTATAATAGAGCAAAAAACTGTCTATACTGCGACCAACGACACAGTCCATAGAAGTTCATAGTTGTTGAGGTTAGTATTGTGTAGTGTTGCAGAGCCTGATGGTTGCCGGAAAGAAGCTATCCTTGAACCTGGTGGTCACCGTTTTGGTTTGGTTTAGGTTATTGGCTTGTGTGCCGAGATACAGTGAAAAGCTATTTTCTGTGGCCCGCCATCCAGGCAGTCTTTGAAAGACTGCCCATGATTACAGTTGAGCCATTCTCAGTCTCCTGTGACTTCCTCCTGATGCTGGAGTGAAATGAGAGTGTGGCCAGGGTGGCGTGGGTCTTTGACGATGCTGCCAGCCATCATGAGGCGCTGGTGGGGAACAGTTTGCTTCGATAGGTCTTTGTGTCAGCTGGCACATTCAGGAATGGTTCAAATACATCAGTGACGTGTGTTTGACATCTCGCCAGATCCGATCTGTTCAACGGTGGATATTCTTCCCTTCTTAGTCCAAGGGCTGATGGGCTCACAATATTAGCCTCCTAACTCAGTTTAGAGATTAAGAGCAAGTGGACAAAAATGGGTAGATTGTGCCCATTTGATGTGTTCCCCTTTTGGCTGGGTGTTGGTACATGTTAAGTTACTATCATTGTAACTTTCCCTCTCTCCCCCCGCACAGCCTGTTTGTGATCCTTTAATCTTCTGTCAAGCTGTTCTATGAATGCAATATTTGAATCGACCGTTTGCAAATAGAAACATAGAAAAATAGGTGCAGGAGTAGGACATTCGGCCCTTCAAGCCTGCACCGCCATTCAATGTGATCATCCAACTCAGTATCCCGTACCTGCCTTCTCTCCATACCCCCTGATCCCTTTAGCCACAAGGGCCACATCCAACTCCCTCTTGAATATAGCCAATGAACTGGCCTCAACGACCTTCTGTGGCAGAGAATTCCAGAGACTCACCACTCTCTGTGTAAAGAATGTTTTCCTCATCTCGGTCCTAAAGGAATTCCCCCTCATCCTTAGAATGGTTCAGACGCTCGGTAGCCGAGGTGAGAAGGTGGGATGTTTTGACGTGTGGCACTCACCAAGTGCCTGGCAGGAGATTATTCATCGGAGAACGGGCATGGAATAAATCCGTTGTCCGATGAGCAGTTGCTATGAACATTGAAAAACTCCTCTTGAACCTAGGGCTGGTTTGTGCCTTTACTTCATCTCACAGTGAAGGGTGAGCACAGATGGCCACAGATGGATGGAGATGGCTTTTAGTACTTGGATGGGTGAAGGACTCGAACAGAATGTACAAAACAGCAATGAGTTCTCTTCGTGAGTCCAGCATCTCTGACTAATGCAACCTCCGATAACATCGAAGCTGTAGTAAATGGCAAGGTTCATGGGACGGGAAGAGAGACAAGGTTATTGCCTCAGCATCTTACATAGTATCCTTATTAATATCTTCTGGTGTTTTATGCTGTTTGGGGTTGGGTATATTATTGTCTCGTGTACCGAGGTACAGTGGAAAGCTTTTGTTTGCGTGCCGTCCTATTAAATCAGATACTACTGTACATGAATACAATCAAACCAAACTCAAGTACCACGGGTTAGAGCAAAGAGGAAGATACAGGATGCAGAATATAGTTCTCGGCAATGCGTGTCTTCAAAAGAGGGGAAGAAGCTGTTCCTGTGTGTGGTGCTGTGCGATTTCAAGCTTCTGTGTCTTCATCCCAACCCTTCATTCACACGGGAAATAAAAGACTCCATCAGCTAAGGGCAGTTCGAACTTTCACCAAAGATAAGTTCAGGCCATGGCTGAAAATGAACTGGCCCCCGCGGTATGTTGCCGATCTTGCCATGGATGGAAGGGGCAAGGGCAAGGACTGCAGACACATCACCAATGCACCACTGTAGGTTCACAAGATATAGGGGTAGAATTAGGCCATTCGGCCCATCTAATCTACTCCGCCATTCAATCATGGCTGATCTCTGCCTCCTAATCCCATTTCCTGCCTTCTCCCCATAACCCTGACACCCGTTCTAATCAAGAATTTGTCTATCTCTTGCCTTAAAAATATCCACTAACGGCCTCCACAGCCCTCTGTGGCAACGGGTTCCACGGATTAACTACCCTCTGACAATAGATTTTAGTCCTCGCCTCCTTTCTAAAAGAACGCCCATTAATTCTGAGGCTGTGACCTCTGGCCCTAGACTCTTCCACCAGTGGAAACATCCTCTCCACATCCACTCTATCTATGCCTTTCATTATAAGTTTCATAGATACATAGACAATAGGTGTAGGTGCAGGCCATTTGACCCTTCGAGCCAGCACCGCCCTTTCAATGTGATCATGGCTGATCATCCACAATCAGTACCCCATTCCTGCCTAATCCCTTGATTCCGTTAGCCCTAAGAGCTCTATCTAACTCTCTTTTGAATGCATCCAGTGAATCGGCCTTCACTGTCTTCTGAAGCAGTGAATCCCACAAATTCACAACTCTCTTTGTGAAAATGTTTTTCCCTCATATCAGTTCTAAATGGCCTACCTCTTATTCTTAAACTGTGGCCCCTGGTTCTGGACTCCCCCAACACCGGGAACATGTTTCCTGCTTCTAGCGTTTCAATGGGGTCCCCCCCCTCCCCCCCCATCAACCTTCTAAACTCCAGCGTGTAGAGGCCCACTCATCATATGAGCGAGTCGATATGAGTAAGCAAGTCGGAGAAAAAAAATCAAAAACCGGCATTCGCAAGAAAAAAGCACCGATTTGTTTGAATTCTTGGTTTTTAATTTATCACAGATGTGGGAGAAACAGCTTGTTTCAGTACGCAAGGCTGCTAGAAGCTGGAACACATCTGCTGAATACATTGTTGAGCTGACAACCCAAAATGCTAGACTATATTAAGGCTGGGCATAAATTTATTGTAAACCAGACATCATTTTAACTACCACAGGGTTAGCACACAGTTATTTGCAAACTGCCACCCTTCAGCCTTAATGACTATACAATTATTATCAAATGTGTTTTCTCAAATGTCTGTGAATCCATCTTCTTTATGCAGCTGCTGAGCTGACCAAAGCTATCCCATAAAATATCAGTGAGTCTTTCCCTTTGTTGTTTGTGATGCAGTTTGTCTGATGGATGAGTTGTGTACCTCAGCCAGGGACAGTGTGCAAGGGGGAGATAGCTGACTCACTGAATGAGAACGTGATATCAGAGGGCTGCCTGGAGTCGTATCTGACATTTTCGCTTTTACTTAATTGACAATCCCGCATCTCCAAGAGACTCGGGCTCGGAATACATCAAAGCTGCAGGAAATGGCAAAAGTCGCAGGAGACACAGGGGGACATGTTCCCGGTGCTTGGGCATTTGACAAATATATTTCTTGGTTACAGTGTGACAAAATCTGTGTGTGAATGTGGTTGTGTGTGTGGATGTGTGTGTGTGTGTATGTGTTTTGTGTGTGTGTGTGTGTGTGTGTGTGTGGATGTGTGTGTGGATGTGGTTGTGTGTGTGGATGTGTGTGTGTGTGTGTGTGTGTGTGTGTGTGTGCGCATGTGTGGATGTGTTTTTGTGTGTGTGTGTGTATATATGTGTGTGTGGATGTGTGTGTGTGTGGATGTGTGTATGTGTGGATGTGGTTGTGTGTGTGGATGTGGTTGTGTGTGTACGCATATGCGGATGTGTTTTTGTATGTGTGTGTGTATATATGTGTGTGTGTATGTGTGTATGTGTGGATGTGTGTGTGGATGTGGTTGTGTGTTTGGATGTGCGTGTGTGTGCATGTGTGTGTGCCGATGAGTGCATGAGTGTGCGTATGTATGGATGTGTCCGTGTGTGTGTGTGGGTGTGTGTGGGTATGTGTGTTGATGTGGGTGTGTGGGTGTGTGGATGTGTGTGTCGATGTGTGTGTAAGGATGTGTGCATGAATGTGTGTGTGGATGTGTGTGGATATGTGTGTGTATCGATGTGTGTGCGTGTGTGTGCGAGTATGTGTGTGTGTTTGTGCGTTTGTGGCTGGATATGTGAGTATGTGTGTGTTGTGGAGGGAGCGGAAGGGAGGAAGGCAGATGACTATACCGGTTTATGAGTATATGCATGTTTGTGTACAGTGTGTATGTCGCGTTGTTTGTGTACACATGTATGTTTGTGTGTACCACGGTGTGAAAAATCTGTTTTGTGTTTGTATGTCTGCAAATGTGCACATACCTGTAAGTTTGTTTATATGTGTGTTTATATCGGTGTTCATTTTTGACTGTCTGCAAGTATGTTTGTCTGTTGGTGTATGTGTTTTTAAGTGAGAGTACTTGCAAATATTTTTGTTGCATTTATTTCTAGTCTCTTGTCATTATTACTGTTGGTCTACGTCACTCAAATGAACACTCAATTAACCAGATGCGGGAATCTTGAACGCAAAGTGCTGGAGTAACTCAGCGGGTCAGGTAGCGTCTGTGGAGGGAATGGACGGGTGACATTTTGGGTCAGGGCCCTTCCTTAGACTGATTGAAATGGGGGGGGGAGAAAGCTGGAAAGGAGGTGGGGTGGAACAAAGCCACCTCTTCCACAGCCAACAATGGACCTTTGTGGGCTCCACATTTCCTTGGCCATCGATGTCGGCTCTAATTTTCTTCTGAACCTTTTCATACCTCTAATTTATTTTCCGCCCTGATTCTGAGTCAGAAGTGGGGTCTCGACCCAAAACATCACCTATTTATTCCTTTTCTCCAGAGAGGCTGCCTGACCCGCTGAGTTACTCCAGCACTTTGTGTCCTTTTGTGTAAACTAGCATCTGCAGTTCCTCGTTTCCACCTTCTGCTTGGTTACCAACGCTGTTAATAATGAATTCCAGCATCTTCTCTGCGACTGATGTTCGGCTAACTGATTACGCCCATTCTCCTTTGTTAAGCAGCAGTATTCGATTTGCAACAGGCATGTTATGTTTACAAAGGCGCACTGCAATTATGCAAACTGGTACCCTACACATTTATTTTGCTTGCTAATGGTTGGTCTGATGGTCCAATTTTTGCCCAGCAAGAGTGATCCAAATTGCTCTGGGCACAGCCCCAAGTAAAAATCACCCCTTGTGGTATGTGCGTAAATCATCCCAGTACCACCCACAGCTGGCATTTAATTATGCATTTTATGCAGCCCTTTTCCAATTCTTTTTGTTTCATGATGAATCTTTAAGTGCCCAAGAAGCTACACTTAAGTTTCCAGCATTAAGCCACGAACATTTGACAAATGCTTTCTGACAAGTAATGGAGGCACACCCACTGTGCTCTGTGTAGCGATGCAAACTTGGGATATTGCCCACACTGAGTCACCGACTCCCCAGAAGGAGAGCGTTTGGCCCATCGTGTCCCTCCTTGCATCTCGCAGAGCCTGATCTGCAGGACCCACGCTATGGCTTCCGCCCACACAGATCCTCGTAAACCGATCAAAGACCTCAAAGGCCGGCCTGTCTTTGCGTGGCTTCGTACGCGAGTGAAGGTGAAATGCATAAAGAGATGACAGAATAATGGGAATGTAATTTATACGGGAATAACCTCACGGTAACAAGCCCACATGCTGTATGCTGGTGATTGTGGTCTAAAGGCATTGTATAAAGGCATGAGAAATAGAACCATAGAACGTAGAACAGTACAGCCCGGGAACAGGCCCTTCAGCCCACAATGTCTGTGCTAAATATAATGTGAAGATAAACTGATCTCATCTGCCTGCACGTGATCCATATCCTTCCATTCCCTGCATATCCGTTTTCCTATTTAAATGCGACTTAAACACCATTATTTCCGTATTCCCGCGATGCTAGCATTTATTTTGAGAGGACTAGAATACAAAAACAGGGATGTAATGCTGAGGCTGTGTAAGACACTGGTCAGACCACATTTGGGGTATTGTGAGCAATTATCGGACCATATCCATGGAAGGATGTGCTGGTTTACGAGAATGATCCCAGGAATTAATGAGTTATCGAATGTGATGAGCGTTTGGGCATCCACAGTTGTGAATCTGTGGCATTCTCTGCCACAGAAGGCAGTGGAGGCCAATTCACTGGATGTATTCAAGAGAGAGCTGGACATAGCTCTTAGGGCTAACAGAATCGAGGGCTATGGGGAGAAAGCAGGAACGGGGTACTTATTGTGGATGATCAGCCATGATCATATTGAATGGTGGTGCTGACTTGAATGATGAGCCAAATGGCCTACTCCTGCACCTATTTTCTATGCTTCTCTGTTACTCGCTGGAGTTTCGAAGAATGAGGGGGGACTTCATTGAAACGTACTGAATAGTGAAATACCTGGATAGAGTGGATTTGGAGAGGATGTTTCCACTAGTGGGAGAGTCTTTGACCAGAGGTCATAGCCTCAGAATTCATTTAGGAAGGAGATGAGGAGGAATTTCTTTAGTCAGAGGGTGGTGAAACTGTGAAATTCATTGTCACAGAAGGCTATAGAGGCCATATCAATTAATATTTTTCAAGGCAGAGATGGATAGATTCTTGATTAGTACTGGTGTCAGGGGTTAAGTAAGTAAGTAAGTTTATTGGCCAAGTATTCACATACAAGGAATTTGCCTTGGTACTCCACCCACAAGTAACAATATGACATACAGTTATGAATGACTCAGAAAACACTAAACATTAATAATAATAAAACATTAATGATAAAACACCATTGATCAAGCATGTGAACCAACAAAATACCAGATCAAAGGGAGGCTACTGATTTCTGGCTGTTGAGTAGAGCAACTACTCGTGGATAAAAACAGTTTTTATGTCTGGCTGTGGCAGCTTTGACAGTCCGGAGTCGCCTTCCAGAGGAAAGTGATTCAAAGAGTTTGTGGCCAGGGTGAGAGGGGTCAGAGATGATCTTGCCCGCTCGCTTCCTGGCCCTTGCAGTGTACAGTTCATCAATGGAGGGAAGGTTGCAGCCAATAACCTTCTCAGTTGATGGGGAGAAGGCAGGAGAATGGGGTGAAGAGGGAAAGACAGATCAGCCAGGATTGAATTGAGTTGATGGGCTGAATGGCCTAATTCTGCTCCAGTACCGTATGAATTTGCGAATCATTGTGTCTGCATTCACCAGCGTTCCTGTCATCTGCCACCCCCTGTGCAAAAAAAAACCTGCCCCGCACATTCCCAGGAGATGGTGGCCCGTCCCCTTGTGCCTGCTCTGCTTTTCAAAAAGACCACAGCTGATCTTTTATCCCCATACAACTTTCCTGCACTAACCTGATATCCCTTGATTCATTTAATGTCCAAAAATCCATTAATCTCTGTCTTGGATGCACTCAGCAACCGAGTTTCCTCAGCCCTCTCGGGTAGAGGATTCCAAAAGATGCTCAGTCTTCCTCCACTCTGCACTAAACGGCTGATCCATTATATCGAGACGATGACGAGTGGTTCCAGACTCCCCAGTCAGGGGAAGCGTCGAGTTTGCATCGTTTCTGCCAAAGCCCTTAGTAATTCTGCACATTTGTATTGAAGAGAGTTAGAGTTGGCTCTTAGGGCCAACGGAATCAAAGGGATATGCGGAGAAAGCGGTAAAGGGGGTCCTGATTTTGGATGATCAGCCATGACTCGAAGGGCCGAATGTCCTACTCCTGCACCTATTTTCTATGTTTCCATGTTTCTATTTCAATGAGGTCACCTGCACTTCTCCTAAACTACAGGGAATATCGGTTC
The DNA here is from genome assembly GCA_963514005.1 of Raja brachyura. Next base: position 9,771,033 of record OY740810.1, read on the forward strand.
TGTCAGTAATCACTCAGCATGTACGAGCTACCAAGCCAACAATCAGCTTGTCGACCCTTTGACTGCACTCCCATCGCAAGCATGTCCCACTTGTGATTGGGAGATCACGTCTTTTTACATTTAAAAAAAGATAGAACAGCATCTTCAGCCCGCGGAGCCCATGCCAACAATCGATCGCCTGTTCACACAAGATCTGTGTTGCCTCACTTTGTCCCACTCCCTACACACAAGGAAACAAAACGGGCAATACGGGCTGAAAAGATGAAGTACGAGGGGAAGCTGGCCAGGAATATAAAGAAGGACAGTAAAAGCTTCTTTAGATATGTTAAGGGAAAAAGAGTAGCAAAGTCAAATGTGGGTCCCTTGAAGGCAGACACGGGTGAAATAATTATGGGCAACAAGGAAATGGCAGAAGAGTTGAATAGGTACTTCGGATCCGTCTTCACTAAGGAGGACACAAACAATCTCCCAGATGTACTGGAGGACAGGAGATCTAAGGGGGTAGAGGAATTGAAAGAAATGTTCATTAGGCGAGAAATAGTATTGGGTAGGCTAATGGGACTGAAGGATGATAAATCCCCTGGGCCTGATGGTCTGCATCCCAGGGTCCTCAGGGAGGTGGCTCTAGAAATAGTGGACGCATTCGTGATCATTTTCCAATGTTCAACAGATTCAGGATCAGTTCCTGTGGATTGGAGGATAGCTAATGTTATCCCACTTTTCAAGAAAGGAGCAAGAGAGGAAACAGGGAATTACAGACCAGTTAGCCTGACTTCGGTGGTGGGAAAGATGAGATTACTATTGGAGTCAATTATTAAAGAGGTAATAATGGAGCATTTGGATAGCGGTAAAAGGATTAGTCCAAGTCAACATGGATTTATGAAAGGGAAATCTTGCTTGACTAATCTTCTGGAATTCTTTGAGGATGTAACAAGTCAAATGGATGAAGGGGTGCCAGAGCATGTAGTGTATCTAGACTTTCAGAAAGCCTTTGATAAGGTCCCGCACAGGAGACTGGTGACTAAAATTAGAGCACGTGGTATTGGGGGTAAGGTGTTAACATGGATAGAAATTTGGTTGGCAGACCGGAAGCAAAGAGTAGGAGTGAACGGGTCCTTTTCAGAATGGCAGGCAGTGGCGAGTGGAGTGCCGCAAGGCTCGGTGTTGGGGCCGCAACTGTTTACCATATATATTAATGATTTGGAAGAGGGAATTAGGAGCAACACTAGCAAGTTTGCAGATGACACAAAGCTGGGTGGCAGTGTGAACTGTGAAGAAGATGTTAGGTGGTTGCAGGGGGACCTGGACAGGTTGAGTGAGTGGGCAGATGCGTGGCAGATGCTGTATAATATAGATAAATGTGAGGTTATCCACTTTGACGGCAAAAACAAGGGAGCAGATTAATATATCAATGGGGTTAGGTTAGGTAAGGGGGAGGTACTGCGAGACCTGGGTGTCCTTGTACACCGGTCACTGAAAGTTGGCGTGCAGGTACAGCAGGCAATGAAGAAAGCTAATGGAATGTTGGCCTTCATGACAAGAGGATTTCAATACAGGAGTAAAGAGGTTCTTCTGCAGTTGTATAGGGCTCTGGTGAGACCACATCTGGAGTATTGTGTACAGTGTTGGTCTCCTAATTTAAGGAAGGACATCTTGTGATTGAGGCAGTGCAGCGTAAGTTCACGAGATTGATCCCTGGGATGGCGGGACTGTCATATGAGGAAAGATTGAAAAGACTAGGCTTGTATTCACTGGAGTTTAGAAGGATGAGGGTGGATCTTATAGAAACATATAAAATTATAAAAGGACTGGACAAGCTAGATGCAGGAAAAATGTTCCCAATGTTGGGTGAGTCCAGAACCAGGGGCCACAGTCTTAGAATAAAGGGGAGGTCATTTATGACTGAGCTGAGAAAAAACTTTTTTACCCAGAGAGTTGTGAATTTATGGAATTCCCTGCCACGGAGGGCAGTGGAGGCCATATAACCATATAACCATATAACAATTACAGCACGGAAACAGGCCATCTCAGCCCTTCAAGTCCGTGCCGAACAACTTTTTTCCCTTAGTCCCACCTGCCTGCACTCATACCATAACCCTCCATACCCTTCTCATCCATATGCCTATCCAATTTATTTTTAAATGATACCAACGAACCTGCCGCCACCACTTCCACTGGAAGCTCATTCCACACCGCTACCACTCTCTGAGTAAAGAAGTTCCCCCTCATGTTACCCCTAAACCTCTGTCCCTTAATTCTAAAGTCATGTCCTCGTGTTTGAATCTTCCCTATTCTCAAAGGGAAAAGCTTGTCCACATTAACTCTGTCTATCCCTCTCATCATTTTAAAGACCTCTATCAAGTCCCCCCTTAACCTTCTGCGCTCCAGAGAATAAAGACCTAACTTATTTAACCTATCTCTGTAACTTAGCTGTTGAAACCCAGGCAACATTCTAGTAAATCTCCTCTGTACCCTCTCTATTTTGTTGACATCCTTCCTATAATTGGGCGACCAAAACTGCACACCATACTCCAGATTTGGTCTCACCAACGCCTTGTACAATTTTAACATTACATCCCATCTTCTATACTCAATGCTCTGATTTATAAAGGCTAGCATACCAAAAGCTTTCTTTACCACCCTATCTATATGAGATTCCACCTTCAAGGAACTATGCACGGTTATTCCCAGATCCCTCTGTTCAACTGTATTCTTCAATTCCCTACTGTTTACCATGTACGTCCTATTTTGATTTGTCCTGCCAAGGTGTAGCACCTCACATTTATCAGCATTAAACTCCATCTGCCATCTTTCAGTCCATTTTTCCAACTGGCCTAAATCACTCTGTAGACTTTGGAAATCCTCTTCATTATCCACAACACCCCCTATCTTGGTATCATCTGCATACTTACTAATCCAATTTACCACCCCTTCATCCAGATCATTGATGTACATGACAAACAACAAAGGACCCAACACAGATCCCTGAGGCACCCCACTAGTCACCTGCCTCCAACCCTCCAAACAGCCATCCACCATTACTCTCTGGCTTCTCCCATTCAGCCACTGTTGAATCCATCTTGCTATTCCTGCATTTATACCCAACAGTTGAACCTTCTTAACCAACCTTCCATGAGGAACCTTGTCAAAGGCCTTACTGAAGTCCATATAGACAACATCCACTGCTTTACCCTCGTCAATTTCCCTAGTAACCTCTTCAAAAAATTCAAGAAGATTAGTCAAACATGACCTTCCAGGCATAAATCCATGTTGACTGTTCCTAATTAGACCCTCTTTATCCAGATACTTATATATATTATCTCTAAGTATCTTTTCCATTAATTTGCCCACCACTGAAGTCAAACTAACCGGTCTATAATTGCTAGGTTTACTTTTAGAACCCTTTTTAAACAATGGAACAACATGCGCAGTACGCCAATCCTCGGGGACTATTCCCGTTTCTAATGACATTTGAAATATTTCTGTCATAGCCCCGGCTATTTCTACACTAACTTCCCTCAATGTCCTAGGGAATATCCTGTCAGGACCTGGAGACTTATCCACTTTTATATTTTTCAAAAGTGCCAGTACTTCTTTTACTTTGAAACTCATAGTATCCATAGCTACTCTACTAGTTTCCCTTGCCTCACATAATTCAATATCCTTCTCCTTGGTGATATCACTGGATGGATTTAAGAGAGAGTTGGATAGAGCTCTAGGGGCTAGTGGAGTCAAGGGATATGGGGAGAAGGCAGGCACGGGTTATTGATAGTGGACCATCAGCCATGATCACAATGAATGGCGGTGCCGGCTCGAAGGGCCGAATGGCCTCCTCCTGCACCTATTTTCTATGTTTCTATGTTTCTACTAGGGGCAATTTACAATTTACAATCCCCTTAGATATCACATCAGCAAGGCTGCCTTGATAGACACAAAATGCTGGGGTAACTCAGTGGGACAGGCGGCATCTATCGTTAGTAAGGAACGTGTGACGTTTCGGGTCAAAACCCTTCTTCAGCCTGGGCTTTGCCACCTTGATGTGAAGCCACAAGAGATAGAGGAGATATAAAACAAACACTTCTCATATGAGAATACTTCTTCTCCGCAGTATTTTGGATGTGGGAGCTATACTGGATCACCAGGAAGAAACCCACCCAATCACAGGGAGAATGTGCAAACTCCACACAGACAGCACCCGGGGTTGGGATCGAACCCGGGTCTCTGGCGCTGTGAGGCAGCAACTCTTAACAGCTGCACCACAGTACAATATATTCCAGATATAATCTCACAGGGGCTCAGTATAACTGGAACAAGACGTCCTTCCTCATGCACACAATTCCACTTACAATAAAGGGCAACATACCATTTGTTTGCTCAACCTGTCTGTCGAAGAAGGGTCCCGGCCCGAAACATCACCCGTCCTTTTTCTCCAGAGATGGTGCCTGACCCTGCTGAGTTACTCCAGCACTTTGTGTCTATCTCTTGTCTGTTAATTTTCAGTGTGCAACAAGCGCACCCTCTGTACTCCACCAACTTTCAATCTTATGCTCCCGTTAGAGTTAACGGAAAGGCTGACAAGTTTAGGGAACCCTGGTTCACGAGACATAGTGAGGCTCTGGTCTGGAGAATGAAGGAGGCATACATACGTCAGATTTCGGCAGTCGGGATGAAGCGAATCCCTCTGGGTGTAAGAAGTGGTGGAGTACGCTTGAGAAAGCAATCAGGAGAGCAAAAAGAGGATGTGGAATGGAACTGGCAGGCAGTATTAGAGGAAGATTGTCAGAGATATAATAAGAGGAAAAGGGTGGCTGGGGAACAAATGTCCCATTAAAGATGGTTGTCTGTGTGGAGCCACAAAGAATGAGGAGATATAAAATGAATAATCCTCGGCTGAGATGAGTTCTCATTTGACGAAGGAGAAACGAGGCAGTGGAATTATGATATCTTAGAACATATGCAAATTACCAAAGAGATATTGGTGATTTTAGAGTGCGTTAAGGTGGATGAATCCCCAGGGCCTGGTCAAGTACATCCTTGGACCTTGTGGAGAGCAAGGGAGGAAATTGCAAAGTCCCTCGCAGATGTATTTGCATCACCTTTAGCTACAGATAAACCTCTGGAAGACTGGACGCTGGCTAATATTGTACCATTATTTAAAAAAGCCACCAAGGTCAAACTAGGAGTCTACAGGCCGGTAAGCCTGACATCAGTGATGGGAAAGTTGTGGGAGAGGATTCTCAAGGACTGGATCTATTGACACTTGGATAGACATGGATTGATTTGGAATGGTAAGCATGATGTACGCGTGGAGATCGCCAAGCAGATTGCCTATGGCTGGGCAGTGGGCATTTAACAAGCATGGACTTTAGCAAGGCCTTTGACAAAGTCCCGCATTGTAGGTTAGTCTGGGAGGTTATAACGCATGGTATCCAAGGGAAGCTAGCCAATTGAATTAAAAATGAGCTCGGAGGAAGGAATGAAAGGGTAGATGCTGAGGGTTGTGCTGTAGCAGTCGGTGCTGGGTCCACTGTTGTTTCATATCTACATTAACAATTTGGATGACAATGTACTTAACATGGCAGTAAATTTGCAGTTGACATCAAAGTTGGTGATATAGTGGACAGTGAGGAAAGATATCTAAGTTTACAACAGGATCTAGATCAGTTGAGAAGTTGGGTCAAGGAACGGCAAATGCAATTTGACAAATGTGAGTTGTTGCACTTTGATCATAAGGTCATAAGGTCATGTGATAGGAGTAGAATTAGGCCATTCGGCCCATCAAGTCAACTCTGCCATTCAATCATGGCTGATCTATCTCTCCCTCCTAACCCATTCTCCGGCCTTCTCCCCATAACCTCTGGCACCTGTACTAATCAAAAATCTATCTATCTCTGCCTTAAAAATATCCACTGGCTTGGCCTCCACAACCTTCTGTGACAAAGAATTCCCCAGATTCACCATGGTTTGATATGTCAAGGTAGACACAAAATGCTGGAGTGACTCAGCGGGTCAGGAAGAATCTCTGGAGAGAAGAATGGGTGCATTTCGTCATGGGAGACCCTTCTTCAGACTGATGTCAGGGGAGTGGGCGGGACAGAGATAGAATGTAGTCGGAGACTGGTGGGGAACTGTGAAGAGAGAGGGGGATGGAGAGATGGGGAAAGTAAGGGCTATTTGAACTTATACAGTGAATGCTGGAGCCCAGGAGATTGTTGCAGAACCGAGATATCTAGCATTAGAGGTGCATGATTGCTAAAGGGCCTGTCCCACCAGCATGCGACTCCATGCGCTGAGCGCGACCTAACGTGGTCGCTTGAGCCGTACGGCCTCGCAAGGCGGTCCCACTTCGATCGCCGGAGCCGTATGGAGCTGTGCGGAGCTGGTCCCGACATTGCGCGGGGCTCCGAAAAACTGACCGTGTTCAAAAATTCCACGCGACAACGGCCTGTCGGCCCACAGCCGCCTCGACGCATTACGCACCGCCTCGACGTCGTGCCTCCGTGTCTCTCTCTGTGTGCCTCTGTGTCTCTCTCTGTGTGCCTCCGTGGCCCTCTCTCTGTGTGTCCCTCTCTGTCCTTGCGAACTTACCGCAGACTTCGCGCCACTTCGCGCCACTCACCCGACCTCCGCACGGCTCCCGCTGCCGGTTTGGTCGCGCTCACCGCATGCAGGCGCATGCTGGTGGGACTGGCCCTTACAGGGGATCACTCGACCTCCGCGCGGCCCCCGCTCCCAGTTCGGTCGCGCTTGCCGCATGCAGGTCGCATGCTCGTGGGACAGGCCGTATAGAAGTCAGGCAGCCGGCGAGATGAAGAGGGTGTACTCAATAACTTTCATTGGGTCGGTTACTGAGTGTAAAAGTTTGGACTCATGATGTAGCGGCACAAATCATTGGTCAGACCACACGGAGTTCTGTGTGCATTCTGGGAAGAGCTCAGAGGAAGCCATTGAAGCAAACACTGTTAAGACTTTTTAAATTACTTTTGGACAGATATATGAATAGCAAGGGTTTTGAGAGCTATGGGCCAAATGCAAGAAAATGGGCCTAGTCCTGTCTGGCAATTTGGTCAGCCTGGACAAGATGGTCAGCCATTGGATGATCAGCCATGATCAAATTAAATGGCAGTGCAGGCTCGAAGGGCCGAATGGCCTACTCCTGCACCTGTTTTCTGTGTTTCTATGGGCTGAAGGTCCTGTTTCTGTACTATATTGCTCTATGACTCAAACTCTCACTCCTTAAAAATAGTCTATCTATATTTTCTTTCAAGGTGGCCGACCTCACATTTTTCCATCTTTTGTTCCATCAGCCAAGCTCTAGCCTATTCACGTAGCTTGTCGATATCCCCGAAGGTCTCTTTATATTCTCTGCACAGCCCAGACTAGTCCTTCATCATCGTGCTACATCTGACATTTTGCCTTGATATCCTCTATTCCTCACTCCCTCATGTGTTGATCTAACTTCCCCTTCAATGCATCAATATTATTCAACTCGACTGTTGGTTAAGGGGCTGTCCCACTTGGGCAACCTAATCTGCGAGTTTAGAAGCGTGTCTTCGGCCATCAAACTCGCAGCATGGTCGACACGCGGTCCTAGGAGGTCCTATGAGGTCGCTGGAACTCTCCTTCATGCTCGGGGGAAGTTCCCGAATACTCGTAGCCTCAGCTAGGTCGCGGAAAAATTTTCAGCATGTTGAAAAATTATCTGCGAGTAAGATTTGGTCGGCATGGTTCTTTTTAACTCATAGTGCAGTGGAGTGGGGTTGCTACTGACTTACAGGCAGTCGAGGGCAGCCGTAGGCAATCTCCTTCGCTGACCGGGCATTGTGATTGGCTCATTGGAGTTGTCAGGACCAAGGAAGACCAACCGGTAGGTAAAATGCCCACTAAACTTTATTACCTATATAATTAAAAGTCACATCTTGACCACTTCCTGTTTGCACTGTGCTTTGATTTTAGAAAAAACGCTACCACATATGGCTGTAATTTTTTGGCCATCTTACTCAGAGTCCTCCACCACTGCGCAGGCCCCGAGGATTTTTCCCATTCATTAAAAATAAAAGATTTATTAGTGTTTAAAGAATCTAGAGATTCTCTCTCCTGTCAATCAGTGCCATTAAGGCCACAGCCCTTCCGGTGGGAGAGGGACTATAAAACCCACAAGTGTGGCCGTGGCTCAGTCTGTTTGCAAGATGGCAAGGGAGAGGTCACGACTCTGTCTGAGCTGGGAAACTACAGAACAATGTGAGTATGCAATGTACTTGAATAAATGATTTGTTAGCCCTTAATGAAAATGAAATGAGTTGTTTGGCCTGCCCTGTGCTTGAAACTGCAATGGCAATGGAAATGAAATGAAATTAGTTGTTTGACCTGCCTGAAACCACAAATTTCAGCCCACAAGGTCCCTATTAGTCGAGAAACCAGTCCCTTTTGCCCAAAATGCCCATATTAGCCCAGGAGGAGCATTTTGACCCAAAGGGCCTGTGCCAGGCCAGGAAAGGTCTAGAAAAAGTGCCATTCACTGAGATTTCACTCAGATGTTTTTTCAAAGAGCCCCTTCGGCCCATCAGTAAGTATTCTCCCTGCAAGTATTAAACCTGACCCCAGTTTATTCTCCCTCCCTTCATTTGCTCCCTGTGAGATCCAGGCCAGGATAGACTTTCCTCCTTCATTGCTGTGATCTGCAGAAAGAGATGAAAATGTCTAAAATTAATTCTCCACCCTCACCCCCTTCTCTCTCTCGCTCACGGAGTCTCTCTCCAGTTTTGGGCAGGATTTCTGGCAGTTTCTGAGCTGCCAGCCCACCAGGCCTGAGGGACTGAGCTGCCAGCCCACCAGGCATGAGTGACTGAGCTGCCAGCCCAAGAATCCATTCGGCACACAACATTGATACTAGCCCTCTGGAAACCAGTCCCTTCGACCCACAACACCCATACTAGCGCTCCAGAAAGCCCCCCCCTCCCACCCCCCACCCCAGGCCAGCAATATTGGAATTGGTGGAGAGGTGGAATATTGCGTTGGGGGACCAGCCCTTCCGTGTGAACATGAACTTAGTCTAGTACTTCTTAAAAGTGTCTCCACTCCTTCTCTCCCCTTCTTCCCACTTTCTCTCCCCTTCTCCCTCCCTGCTCTCCCCTTCTCTCCCCTTCTCTCCCCTTCTCCCCTCCTTCTCTCCCCCTTCTCCCTCCTTCTCCCCCCTTCTCCCTCCCTTCTTCCCATTCTCCCCATTCTCCCCCCTTCTTCCCATTCTCCCCATTCTCCCCCCTTCTTCCCCATTCTCCCTCCTTCTCCCTCCCTTCTCCCCCCTTCTCTCCCCTTCTCCCTCCCCTTCTCCCCCCTCACCCCCCCCCCCCCCCCCCCCCCGCGATCTCTAAAGGACTTGCCTTACACTGTGCAGCCGTTTTACCTTCTTCTTCATCGCGGGTGTGAATTTCAGACAGCGCTCCCCCGCTTTCCTGGCCCCTGCCTTTGCAATGTGTTTGTGTGTGTTTGTGTGTGTATGCGGTCGGTCGATCCAGCTCACGATTTCAACGCTGACGCTCGATCCAACTCGAGGCTTTCCAGGCGAGTGTCCTCGAGCTTGAAGGTCGAAGACGCTCTTCTGGACTCGCGAATTCGGTCGCCCAAGTGGGACAGCCCCTTTACAGTAGCACTCTCCACCATCAGACGTGTGCAGGGCAATCTGGGATCCAATAACAAGGCATACACAAAGTGAACATGCAGGTAAGGTAAGTAATTTTGAGTTTAGTTTAGTTTGGAGTCTGCACCGACCGCTGAACCTGCACATTGAAAGGCCTGTCCCACTTGCCGACTGCCGGCATCATTGACCAGTCGCGGCGTGATGCGGCGTGACACGGCGTGATGACGCATTGACGCGCGGTGCTTCCGCAAGTGTCGCCACATTTTTTTTGTGGCGACCCTTCTTCAGACTGGTGTAAGTGCAAATTGTCCCTAGTGTGTCAGTGTGCGGGGATCGCCGGTCAGCGCAGTCTCGGTTTCCCTAAACTAAACTAAACCAAAAGGTGGCCCCACCTGGTGGAAGCCCACTTTAAGAGGAGAGCGCGGATTAAGTGAAGCTTATTTTCCCACCACAGCGTGTTCCCATTGAACAGATTTCTGCAGAAACACAGATGGTGTAATGGCAGCTCTGATAATACTCTTGACCATCCATGGCATAGTTACAGAAGACATAAGGAATTGAGTGAAATGCCAGAACTGGCAAACAACATGTGACTAAACCGTGGGGATTTCTGGAGGCAATTTCAACAAGACATTTAAGTAAAATTGAGATAATTAAACACAGAATGTCTATCAACTGACAAGGGTCCAATGTGAAAGGACTCGGGGCCTGTGCTGAAGAGAACGGAAGAAATGTTGTGAGATTATATAAGAGAGAGAGAGACAGATTTAAAGGGAAAGGCTGAAATAGAAAACATGAAAGAGAAAGCGACTGACAAATAGACAATCAGAAAGAAATTGAGAGGGAGAATAATCAGGGATGATGAAAGGCAAGAGATACACTGTGACTGACAGAACCGAGAGCAAAGAGAGACAAAAACAGCAACAGCCATGCAGAAGAAGAATGATGGAAAGAGAGAGGTGGGCGGGAGGAAGATGGAGCAAAAGTGAATGAAACCCAAAGGACTGGAGTCATGCAGTTGTACGATTTGCAAACAGGCCCTTCAGCCCAACTTGCCCCATGCTGACCAAGTTACCCACCAGTCACCTGCCTGTATTTGACCCAGATCCCTCCAAACTGTTACTGATGTTGGCTGAGGTGCATGGCACCTCTGACCAGGTACTTAGATCTTTAGCTCCAGTGTCTGCTTGGAGCTTATTGGGACTAGAGCATTGATGGTGAAAGGGTGAGTTAAAAGGGCTGGAGTGCCAAAAGCTGTGAGGCTGAGGGCCACGGAAGTATGACAAGGCTAGTTAGGTCTCTCCTGTGATACAAACAGTGGTGTTCACATTTGTAACTAGTCATATTAATAGGATAAGAATTGGCCTATTTGTCCGACACACAGTTATTTTAACATACACCTTAATTACCCTTGTTCACATGAGCTGATTCATTGCAAT